>CM056049.1:490885056-491485056 GCA_029574335.1 Rana kukunoris | reverse complement strand
TGCCAGTAAAAAAAAGAAGGGTGCCAGTCAGTGCCCACACATGGGCACTGACTGGCAACATAGATTCATCAGTGCCAACCCTCAGTGTCCATCAGTGCCACCCCACAGTGTCTATCAGTGCCAATCCATGCCCAGTGCCCACCTATCAGTGCCCATCTGTGCCACCCATAAGTACCCATCAGTGCCACCCATCTGTGCCACCCATGAGTGCCCATCTGTGCCGCCTATGAGTGCCCATCTGTGCCGCCTATGAGTGCCCATCAGTTCCGCCTATGAGTGCCCATCAGTGTCCCCTATGAGTGCCCATCAGTGCCACCTATGAGTCCCCATCAGTGCCACCTATGAGTCCCCATCAGTGCCGCATACCACCGCCGCCTATCAGTGCCCATCAGTGCCACCTCATCGGTGCCCATCAGTACTACCTCATTGGTGTCCATCAGTGCCACCTCATCAGTTCCCATCAGTGCCGCCATATCAGTGCCCGCAATTGAAAGAGAAAACGTACTTATTTACAAAAAGTTAACAGAAAAAAATAAAAATATTTTTTTTTTCAAAATTTTTAGTCTTTTACGCAAAAAGTAAAAACCGCAGAGGTGATCAAATACCACCAAAAGAAAGCTCTATTTGTGGGGAAAAAAGGACGCTAATTTTGTTTGGGTGCACCATGACCGTGCAATTGTCATTCAAAATGTGACAGTGCTGAAAGCTGAAAATTGGATTGGGCGGGAAGGTGCGTAAGTGCCTGGTATGGAAGTGGTTAAAAGTATGCAAAATCTCAAGGCACCCCAGTCTCACATGTGTAGAACATAAATGTTACTTCTCAATTGTTAACCTGAGCCTTGGACAATGCACACAATCGCCCTAATGAAATCAAATTCCCATCAGAAGCCCCTCTTTAGGTCAGAGGCTTTCCCATCACATCTAAGCCCTTCTTCCTATCAAGCTGCCCTCAAGATGCTGATTGAGGGCAAACTGGGTCCTGTGCTTTTGGTACATATCCTGGATAACACCCAGATAGCACCTCAAGGTACTGCAGAGCCATGGTTGAGAAAACACTGTTCTAACGAACTCTTAATAAAAACGCTAAGGTATCTGTGATGCAAAAGGAAAAAAAGTTAACGTCTTTTCAAGTGGTAGTAAAAGTGATTTTTTCTATTTTTACCTACAGGTAAGCTTATAATAAAGCTTACCTCTAGGTTAAATTAATCTCTCCTAAATGTGCACCATTAAAGAGATAGTCTAATGAGCAGCAGCCGGTGACATCACCAGCCCATACAGTCTAAAGGAATGGTACACCTGTGACGTTCCTTCAGAGCTCTGTGCTGTGGCCACCCAAGACACCTGCGTGCATGTGCGGGAGTGATGTCATCGTGGCTCAGCCATTCAAGCGGCCATAGCCCATGTGGGTGAAAATAGAAGCTTCTGCAGCGGTGCCAGCATCGGGCTGGAGGGCTTTATTTTAAGGTAAGTCTTTCATAATGTGCCTTTACCTTTTAGGGAGAGGTGTTTTCCCCAATGTTTACTACCACTTTAATTCCTGTGGTAGATTTTCATTGCTGCCTGTGTCTCTAGTGGGGAGATTCACCCCTTACATTTGTCCTTGTGACCATTATCTCTAGGACAGAAAGTGATGGAAAATCAAACATTATAGCGGTACATTTATAAAACAGTGAATGTGACATTCACTAACCATGCACCTGCAGTGAATGTTTAGTTATTGTCAAATTCACTGCTTTATAGATATGTCCCTCTAGAGCAGGAGTCTCCAAACTATGGCCCTCCAGGTGTTCAGGAACTACAATTCCCATAATGCCTAGTCGTGTCTACGAATGTCAGAGTTTTACAATGCCTCATGGGAAGTGTAGTTCCACAGCAGCTGGAGGGCCGTAGTTTGGAGATCACTGCTCTAGAGTCACAGCAACAGGAGGTAAGGGGAACCCTTTCAATAGGGGCACCAGTTCCAGTGGCAGCTGTCTAAGATGGCATATACTGTCATTTTGGAAAGGTTTCCTCCTACTTCCTAATGTGTCTCTGGAATAGAAATTGAATGAAAATCTGGGTGATGTAAATCAACTGGCTACACACTACTCCGTTTTACAATGGCTATAACTGAGTATTAAAGGAGGCTTAAGCCCTGTACACACGATGGGATATCTGATGGAATCTAATCCGACCGTGTGACGTAATACACTACGACGTGCTGAGAAAAATGAAGTTCAATGCTTCCGAGCATGCATCGACTTGATTCTGAGCATGCATGGATTTTCACACAGATGATCATTTTTTTCTATGGGTTTTTTATCCATAGGAAAATTTTAAAACATATTCTATTTTTTTTCACCGATGGAAAACAAACCAATGGGGCCCACACACGATCGGTTTGTCCGTTGAAAACGGTCCATCGGTCTGTTTTCATCAGACAAACCGATCGTGTGTACAGGGCTTTCATTTCTTTGAGAGAACACTGCTCAAGACATTGAATTTGTTGGGAACAAAGTTTCATCAGAACTGAGAGGTTGGTGAATGTATGCTTGTATGAATAATGAATGAAACACTGGGGTTGAATTACTCAACCTGGAGAGTACAAAATCTGGTGCAGCTCTGCACAGAAACCAATGAGGTTCCAGGTTTCATTGTCAAAGCTTCATTTAACAAGCTACAGTTATGCCAAGTACACATGGCCGGACTTTCCAAACGGAAAAACTTAGTTGGAATTTCCGACAGAAAAATAGAGAACCTGCTAGAAATTCCGGCAGTAAAAGTCTGATGGGGAATACACATGGACGGAATTTCCGATGAAAAGCTCCCATCTGACTTTTTCTGCCGGAAATTCTGACCCTGTGTACGTGGCATAAGAAGCTGGTTGGCTACCAGGCATAGCTGCACCAGATTTTGCACTCCCCAGTTTTAGCAAATCAATCTCACAGAATTTGATTTGACTAAAAATAGTATGTCAGAAAAGGAGCTCCAGCGATTAAGTACACAGGGTACAGGTCGCAACAGCTACTACTAGTAAGAAGAAATAGACTTGATAGACCTTACATGTACTAACAAATCTGCATTTCCCTTCATATCTTGTACATAAACTGTGTTGGGATGTTATATTTTGATCTATTTTACATTATGAAGGGTTCATCTATGGTTCTCCAGGTATTGAAATGCCGTAGTTAATCTAGCCTTGTTCATGAGAGCATTTGCTTTCTAGTTGTATTCAAAATCTAAGGATAATTTTTATTACATTCACTGCTATTTTCATACAATTACAGTATTTTGAACAGCGGGATAAGAATACAGTAGTTAGGATATTAGACAGGAAAGTACTTACAACCTTATTCGTAATCATTGAAAAGCGTAATTTACTGCCCAGGATTGTATTGTTTTTTATTAAGTCAATTTTTTTTCTCTGCTAAACTAAGTGCAGGTTTTACTGTGTAAACAAAATTAGTGGTAAATCAGTCCCATCTTGTACCAAAGCACTCCAGCCATAGGATCCATCAATACCATTTCCACGGTTTCATGACAAACTCTAAAAGGTTTAGACTGTTTAGTTCAGCTGATTAAAAAAGAACCTAAGCATTTTTTTCCAGGAACCATAAAACAGCTTCCTCCCAAGCATTAACAAATCTGCTCATCTTCATTATTTTCCGTACCATACTCCCACTCAACAGAACAACTTGCTTCTAGTCACTGTGCTGGGATTTTTATTAGCACATGTCATATATATGAAGTTACACAGACAAATACATTGAACAAGGCCCTCCCCGCCTATTATACTGATCGGCGTAGGGTTTTGACCTATTATCCTACATTGCTGAATAGTTGCCAACACTGCTGCTGAGGCACCAAACCCTAAACGTACCATCTAAGAGGACCCTTACATCTCAGCGTTATGCCCTGACTCTTGCGCTGGCATATTTTTGCCATGTAAACACTGGTTGTTGTGTAATAGAAACATAAAACATCTTCAGGAAGTAAACAGATAATAAAAATGTAGTCTAAGGCCGCGTACACACGATCGGTTCAAACCGATGAGAATGGTCCGACGGACCGTTTTCATCAGTTCACCGCTGAAGTGGCCTGATGGTCTGATGTGCGTACACACCATCAGTCCGAAATCCGATCGGGTCAGAACGCGGTGACGTAAAACACAACGACGTGCTGAAAAAATGAAGTTCAATGCTTCCAAGCATGCGTCAAATTGATTCTAAGCATGCGCGGGTTTTTGGACCGATGCTTTTGCGTACTAACCATCGGTTTGGACCGATGGTCAGATGTCCATCGGTCTGATTTTAAAGCAAGTTTTAAAACTTTGGTCCGATGGACGGCGGACCGATGGGCTGTACACACGGTCAGTTTGGACCGATGAAACTTGCCATAAGTCTATTTTCATCGGTTTGAACCGAACGTGTGAACGCGGCCTATCAGGCACAGCTGGGGTTTTTTGTGCAATAGGTTGAAAACTCACAATAAAAAATCTACAAAGCCTGGAAATGTGCCTGAAAATCAGACAAATAGCAACCATGCTGAAGTATGGTACTGAAGATGAAGTTGGTGCTCTATGAGTAAATTAATAAATACTTTTAATAACGGATGATTTACACACCGGCTAGCTCAGAGTCAGTGAAGCAATGAATTATTGGGTTATTAAATTCCACAATGAACTGCCTTCATTAGAGAATTTGGGAACAGAGATGAAAGGTTTAATCTAGTAAAAATGTGACTGGCTGGCTACTTGTGTTACACAGATTTAAATAATCTGTACTTTGTTGATTTCTGGAAGGTGCTGTGATGTCTATCTTCTCTGACCTTTGTTGAGTCCATGTCTGTAGATCAAGACATATGATAAAGTGATGACATGCAACCTATCTCTTTGAGAATAGACAGCTACTGCTTTAAAAAGATTCTTCCCATGGTTCATCGTGATAGGCTAGGTCTGATCTGAACAGCTTTACATGGGAGAAGCTCAATCCAGTCCTATAGCTAAAAAAGAAATGAGCCCTTTCGAAAAGAGCTGAACCATCATCAACACTTAACAGTACAATAGGTCCTGTCTACTATGGAATTCCAAGGTTATGGCCAAGGATAATTTTTTACCATGGTCTGTTTTATTGTCCAATGTTTTCTAAATTGTAAAGCACTTGAACCAAGGTTATTTTTAAAAATGCCTTGTTAAAGAATTTATCTGCCATCCTATTTTTCGTAAACTGCTATAAGCAAGATGCGGACACGTATCCACGATAATAGAAATGCATTACTAGAACCAAAATGAACCTGACCTTGCCATTTTTCATATATTATTATACATGAGTTCCAATCCAAACTAGACCTATCCAAACCAGTCACATTAATGGTTAATGTTTAAATTCTATGACTTTTTCTTTTCTTCTTCAAAGATGTCACAACTAGCTTCTAAAAAATCTGCATAATATATAAGCACACACACACACACAGTATATACATGTATCTTTATCTGCATATGTCAGACATCCAGACATCATTCTTTTGCAATTTAAAGGAGTTTATGCTTTTGGCAAGAAAAAGTGGTAACCACCTTTGAAAATATATGCTGATAGTTAATAGATCATAATGGATTGAACAAAAATCACTACACTGCTGTAAAATATTGTCAATTACTGAACTCTGTCCTCACAGTCAGAGGGGGTTTGGGGTGGATATCAAATGCACTTGATAAACAGCTATCAATTTAAATCCACATGCAGAGGCATAGCGGAAACATGTGCCTTGGTTCTCTTGTCTCATTCTCTTCTCAAGGTAGTAATCCCTTTATCTCTTGCCTGATTGTCTTTATTGATCTTGTTTCCCACTAGCCCATCTTGGTTTCTCTGTAGAATTTTATCTAAGTAAGAAGCCTATTTGGAAGTCACATGAGCAAAAACACTGTCACAGCCTTAATGCATACTGTTTCTCTATTATGTAACTTTCTCACTATAACAAAAAAAAAAAAAACTAATATATATATATAATTTCAAAGTTCAACTTAAGCATGGGCATATCAAAACAGACAGGAGGCTACAATGGTTTATCTCATTTAAACACACAATGAAAGTAATACAGTTCAAAGCTAGAGAATCATTTCTCTGTTGACTTTCCTTGTGCAATATTCTCAAGTCAACTCCACAGGATTGACTTTCTTTGACACTTTAAATCTCCTATATGGCCTTTGGGTTTGTTCTGGAGGTTGGGAGCTATTACAAGCAAATAATAGATGTACATCACAGCGAGGGCAAGGTATAGACTTACAGACTCTCGAGACTTCATCTAAGATACACAATTTAGTGTCATTATGTATGTGTGTGCATACATATATGTGTGTATATACTATATATCTATGTATCTCTATCTCTTTCCCTCTCTCTCTCTCTCTCTCTCTCTCTTTCTCTCTCTCCATATATTATACACACACACACACATATATATATATATACACACACACATGCACATTCTATAAGTTATATATCATTGGGTGATTAAGGGCCAGCATATACTGTATCTCTAAGTCAGTTACCTATAGTGAGAATGTTCTAGGGACAACTTTTTACAGTTTACAGGGGTAACAGGAAATTGCTTTACAAGCAACAACATAATACTTAAAGAGTGCAAGTACTTTGCCTAAACCTTTGTATATGTCATCATACTTGATGCCAGACATACACTTTCAATGTATGTCAAACAAACGTATGATAGATAGATAGATAGATAGATAGATAGATAGATAGATAGATAGATAGATAGATAGAGTGACACAAGCACACACACATACATATAGCATTCTGTATAATGTTTACAAACAGTATATACTGTATATATATATATATATATATATATATATATATATATAGATATAGATATAGATATATAGATATATGTATGTATATCTCTCTCTCTCTCTCTCTCTCTCTCTCTCTCTCTCTCTCGTATTTTTATTTTTTTATTTTACTGAGCCCATGTATGTTGGAGGTCAGAGATTGTTGCATTCCCTAGTATCTGTGGTCCATACAGTAAGCTTCCTTGGAATGCATAATGTACAAGTCTCGATCAGTACAATCACATAGCACCGTGTAAAGCAATGACACTGGAGCTATTAAAACAATTAAAGGCTTAGAAGAGCAATGGGAATGGTGTCCTGATGTGTTTGCAGTGGAAACATATATCTCAGCGGAGCGCAAGTCCCTGATGACTCGCAGTACCTGGTCTGATCTAAAGTAGGCAGGCAGAAGACAGGCAAGCAGAGTGCTAACACCCCGCGCACGTTGCCAGGACTCTGCCCCCCCTAAACCCAAAGCTCAGTTAGTGGCATCTCACGATCCTCTGCCCTTGTCACTGAGAAATGCGAGAGTACTGCTTTACCAAACTCACATACCGTCACCTCCGACAAATACACATTACACAATCACTAACCACACGATGTAAAGAACATCTCATATATAACATAAAGGGAATAAATACCATCTCCTAGAACATATAGGGAATAAATACCATCTCCTAGAACATAAAGGGAATAAATACCATCTCCTAGAACATATAGGGAATAAATACCATCTCCTAGAACATATAGGGAATAAATACCATCTCCTATCGTATAGGGAATAAATACCATCTCCTAGAACGTTTAGGGAATAAATACCATCTCCTAGAACATATAGTTAATAAATATCCTCTCCTAGAACATATAGGGAATAAATACCCTCTCCTTTAACATATACAATAGTTAATAAATACCCTCTCCTAGAACATATAGGTGATGAATACCATCTCAAAGAACATACAGTGAATAAATACCATCTCATAGAACATATAGGGGATAAATAACATCTCATAGAACATATAGGGAATAAATACCATCTCATAAAACATGAACATACAGGACAGAGCTAAGATCTCATAGAGCCTAGGGAAAGAAAAAAAAAAGCTCATCGAACATTTAGGGTATATCATCTTATAGGACCTAAAGGGGATTGAAGATCTAAAAGAACCTAAGGGGAATAAAGAAGATTTCACAGAACACATGGATCTCATAGAACATATTGATCTCATAGAACATATAGGCAAAAAAAAAGGATTTCTTAGAATAGGGAATAAACAAGATCTCACAGAACATATAAGGTATACCAGCTCACAGAACCTATGGAATACAGATCTCATAGAACTAATAGGGAGCAAAAAAGATCCCACAGGGCTTATAGAGTATAAAGAAGATCTCATAGAGAAAATCTCATAGAGGGCATACAGAAGTTCTCATAAAAAAACAAAGGCATAGAGGAGATCTCAGAGAACATATAAGATACAGGAAAGATGTCAAAGAACATATAGGATATAGACAGCAACTTATAGAACACATAGGACATAGAGAGGTTCTCACAGAACATATAGGGTATATGGGGGATCTCATAAAGTTATATAGGACATATAGATAGTATCAGGGAACGTATAGGGTATAGAGAGGATCTCAGAATATTTAGAGTATAGAGAAGATCTCATAAGGACCTATAGGATATAGAGATCTCAAAGAGCCTATAGGCTGTAGAAAGGATCTCATAGAACGTACAGGGTAGGGAAGGTCTCATAAAACGTATATGGTATAGGGAGGATATCATAGATCATATAGGGTATATAGAATATTCCATAGAGCCTAAAGGGTATAGGCAGGATCCCATATAGTGTATATAGTGGATATCATACATCATATAGGGTATAGAGAGGATCTCAGAGAACATATATGGTGTATATGGGATAGCAAAGATCATATAAGGTAAAGAGAGGTTATCATAGATCATACAGGGTATATAAAGGGTACCATTGATCATATAGGGTATAGAGAGGACTGTCTAGATCATATAAGGTATAGAGAGAATATCATAGATCATATATAATATAGAGAGGGTATCACAGAACATATGGAGCATAGGGAGAGTCATAATGAACATATAGGGTAGAGAAGATCTTATAGAACATACAGGGCACAGAGAGATCATATGGGGGTATATAGAGGGTCTCATAGAACATACAGGGCATAACGATAATATCACTCTGTGGGTCTCGTATAGCCTATAGAGTGTAGCCCATAGATCATACAAGGTACATAGAGGATCTTATAGATCATATAGGGTAGAGAAGATCCCATAGAACGTATGGGGTATAGAAAGGGTCTCAGAACATATAGGGTATATATAAAGGGTCTCAGAACATATATGGTATATAAAGGGTGTCAGAACATATAGGGTATATAAAGGATGTCAGAACATATAGGGTATATAAAGGATGTCAGAACATATAGGGTATATAAAGGATGTCAGAACATATAGGGTATAGAAAGGGTCTCAGAACATATAGGGTATATAAAGGATGTCAGAACATATAGGGTATAGAAAGGGTCTCAGAACATATAGGGTATATAAAGGATGTCAGAACATATAGGGTCTATTAAGGGTCTCAGAACATATAGGGTATATAAAGGATGTCAGAACATATAGGGTATAAAAAGGGTCTCGGAACATATAGGGTATAGAAAGGGTCTCAGAACACTTAGGGCATAGAAAGGGTCTAGGGTCTAAGAACATATAGGGTTAGGAAAGCGTCTTAGAACACACAGGGCATAGAGCAGATACAATAGAATAGATTAGAACATATAGAGTATAGAGAAGAACCTATAGAGTGATGGTTGTTCAATAAGAGACACAGCAGGTGAGAAGGTCTGGAAGCCTTCATCCCCATCATCATGCCCACCCAGCGCTCCCCCCAGCTGCCCACCTGGTAAGTTGTTACCTTGAGCGGCGAAGGTGCTGCCGGCGGTAAGTATGGCCAGGGCAGGTAGAAAACACATTTGGAGGATGTATCCCAGCCTGAGCCCACAGCTGGCAGTCTCCAGCCCCTTCCTCATCCTACAAGGAGGCACACAAAGCCGGCTCCGTACAGCTGGGCACAACTCCACTTTGTTGAGCACTGCGAGCGGCTGGCACTAGTTACACTTGGAAGTGCATGGATGTGTCGGAAGTCACAAGGAGCTCATACCCCCAACGCCCATAGGAACTAACCACCGCCGACTTGTCCTGGCTTCATTAATCCTTGGTAGAAGATCAATAATAAAAAAAAAAGAATCCTAAAAATAAACACAAAAATAGGTGTGTTTGTGTATCAGATGAACGGAGACCAATCCTCTGAGAAAGAGAAGCTTGCTTTCCAATCTTGCCAAGAAGTCCTAGTGATGGTGAGAAGAAGGAGTTGAGATCCTAGGAGCCCAGGAGGGTGATGCAGGAGGAGCTGAGTGTGGAGAGGACACAGATCGCTGTGTCTGTGTGTCTTCTCTGTGTCTGTGTATCTTCTGTGTGTCTGTGTATCTTCTGTGTGTGTCTTCTATGTGTGTCTATGGGTGTCTGCCTCTCCTCTCTGTTACAAGGAGACTGGGAGAAAGTCAGCTTGTGCTACCCTGCTCCCTCTTCTCCCAGCCCTACCTCCCTGTCTCTACACAGCTCACAGCAAACACAGAGCTGGATTCCATGGACTGGGGCTCAGCACTCACTCACTGCACAACTCACTCTGCACATTTCTCCTTCACTGCACAACTCCATGCATAAGCCCTTCTGCTGGCACATAGGAGGACTGGAACATATGCATCTCTTCCACTCCTTCCTTGCCTTTCACTGGGAGCCTTCCTTGTCTTCCCTGCTCTACTTTCAGCATTGTTTTAATGCAAACCATAATTACAGAGGCAACGGGTAAGGCTGGCGTTTAGCACGTTGGAAAGTAGTCGCTTTTCAGAACATCCATCCAATTATCTAAGCGTTAAAGGAGATGATTTGACAATCGCGAAAGGGAAAAAAAAAATTGGCAAATCTATTGGGAACAAACACATTTCTACAAGAAAAATCATTACTGGTCTTATACGTGCGCACTTGTCAAAGTTAAAGTGGAATTAAAGCTAGATAAAAAAAAAAAAAAAACTGTGAAAGCAGCCATTTTTTAGAACATCCGTCCGAATATCAGGATGATTTGTCAATCGGTTTAGACCTGCGCAAGTGAAAAAAAAGGAACAAACACATTTCTACAAGAAAAATCGTTACTAGTCTTATGCGTGCGCACTGGTCAAAGTTAAAGTGGAAATAAACCTAAAAAAAAAAAAAAAAAACTGTGAAAGCAGCCATTTTTCAAAACATCCGTCCGATTATCAGGATGATTTAACAATCGGTTTAGACCAACGCAAGTGAAAAACATTGACTATTGGAAACAAACACATTTCTACGCTAGTCTTAAGCCTCGTACACACGATCGGATATCTGATGGAATCTAATCTGATGGATTTTTCCGTCAGATATCCGATGAAGCCGACTTTTATCAGTCTTGCCTACACACCATCAGTCAAAAATCCAATCCAAACTGTTAAAATGTTGTGACGTAAAACACAACGACGTGCTGAGAAAAATGAAGTTCAATGCTTCCGAGCATGCGTCAACTTGATTCTGAGCATGTGAGGATTTTTGATCGATGGACTTCCACACAGACGTTTTTTTTTCTATCGTTTTTTTATCCATAGAAAAAATTTAAAACATGTTCTATTTTTTTTTTTTCACAGATGGAAAACAAACCGATGGGGCCCACACACGATCGGTTTGTCAGATGAAAACAGTCTATTGGTCTGTTTTCATCGGACAAACCGATCGTGTGTATATGGTTTAAGGCTTATACACTTGTCAAAGTTAAAGTGGAACTACCGCCCGGTACACACAATGGGCCAGATTCAGGTAGAAGTTACGCGGCTTATCTGTAGATAAGCCGCGTAACTTCTAACCTACGCCGTTGTATCTGTTTTCTGTAGTCAGAAAACAAGATACGCCGGGATTGAGTTCAGATACGAGCGGCGTAATTGTATTTCGCCGTCGTATCGGAACTGCAATTTTAAAATGGCCGCTAGGGGCGTTCGCGCTGATTTACGCCGAGAATATGTAAATCAGCGAGATACGGCAATTCACAATCGTACGCGGGCCCGACGCAGTGACTTTCCGACGTTTCCGTAAGAGATAAGCGGCGTAAAGAAAAACATGTCCCCTAGGTGGAGTATCCTATGTTAAGTATGGCCGTCGTGATCGAGTCAAATTGAAAAAAATTTTACGTCGTTTGCGTAACTCGTCCGTGAATGGGGATTGACGTCATTGACGTTGATGACGAAAAGACCGACAGAATTTGGAGCATTCGCACTGGGATACATTGACAGCCGACGAATGCGCAGTACATTCGCCGCGGGATCGCGCCTAGTTTAAATACTACACGCCCCCTACCCGCCCAATTCGAATTCCGCCGGCTCATTTTCGCTACGCCGTCGCAACTTTAGGAGCAAGTTCTTTGTGAATACAATACTTGCTCCTAAAGTTTCGGCGGAGTAACGTAAATGACGAACGTTATGCCAGAATAAAGATCCGCTATCCTACGTGAATCTGGCCCAATGAGATTATCAGACAAATGATCACCCTTTTTTTTGCTTGCTAATCTCAGATCGAACCTGAAGAGTTTACTAAAGTCACAAAAATTCTAGTGCGCCAGAATAAAAATTCAGATGTGATGTCATGTGTTGTAATGCATTTGCATTGCATTTTCAAACGACAGCTGTACTGAATAAACTAAAATCGTACAATCTGGCAACGTACGAAAAAATGTTCCTGCTTGTCCGATCGGATAATAACGGATGAACTGTGATGATCAACTCTCAAAAGTTCAGTAATAACGATCAGATTATCGTACGATCGCTTTGAAAGCGGTATTTTTCTTATGATTTTCTGATCGTGTGTATGGGGCTTAAAGGGGTTGTAAAGCTTTGTGTTTTTCTTTATCGTACATCACGGGACACAGAGCGCATAGCCATTACAGTTGGGTTATATGGGTACCTTCAGGTGATGGACACTGGTGTAATCAATTTCACAGGAAGTTTCCTCCCTATATAACCCCCTCCCACTGGGAGTGCTTCAGTTTTTTCGCCAGTGTCTTAGGTGTTGGTCACGTCTAGCTGTCCCTCGGAGGTCTCGGGACCCAGGATAGCTAGCCGGATCCGTCCAAAGTGCTTCAAAGCCAAGGTGTACGGTACCCGGGCCCTGCTGGAGTGGGGTTTTGCCTATAATGCCTCTCCTTGGAGGGCTGTATTCTGGGCTCCAGTGCCTTAGTCTCTTCCAAGAACTAAACGCTACTGATGCCAGGATGCTATATAGGTCCAGGTGTGTGGGTTCCTTAACACAGGACCCCGGTCCCTGAAGGTCCAAGACAATACCCACGGAGATGGGGGAAGATTGGGCCTCTTGCATTTTGCAATACCCTGCGGCGTGGAGCAGGTAAGAGGGAACCTGCGGGACTTGGTTCGACAGTAGGTATCCCCCTGGGGGTTCTGGGTCGGCTAATGGTATGCTTGTGCATCAGCCACTATCTCCACTATGTCTTTTGAGGCAGGATGGGATGTACTAATGTTTACCCAGATAACATGTAGGTATATGTATGCTTTTAAAGATATGTATTTGCTACTCTCCCCAGATCTGCCTGTTAGCATGATACTGCAGCCCCACGTACTATAAAGGGGGAATGCTGGTGAAACTCCTGTTTCTTAGGAAGCCTATGGGGACAGCTTCCTCTGTGTGTGCACTACATTAAGTATTGGTGCTTACCTGGTGTCTGTTGGGTTGCTGGCACTGGTCCATGCTTCTCCTCTGCTTTCTGCTTCCTCCATGTTGGTTTCAGCGTGGGGGGGGGGGGATGGGGGTAAGGGGGCGGGCCAGCAGTGTCAGGTCTCAGTTAAAGCAAAGCATTTCCTGGCTGGTCATTCCCTCCTGAGAGCAGAGGAGAGAGAGGACACAGAGCAGGCAGCTGAGCCATTCTGGCTATGCAGTGACACCTAGTGGTGGTTTGTGGATCTTCAGGTCTGGACTTAGCTCCATACTGACAAAAAAAAAAAAAAAAGTTTTTTTCTTAAAGGGACTCAGCCTTATATCCGGCAGTATCTGAGTCGGTGCAACCTTGGGCTCCGGCTAACGGGCATTGGTGTTGCAATACTCACAGGATTTCCTCGGTATTGCCGCCTTCTCGGGCGTGTGGAAATTTGAAAAAATATATATATATATATATAATTTTTTACCATAGCCTGTTCTTATTAATGATTCACTTCTAGCTACAACAGTTGGGTGTTGGCTACAGGGGTGTCTCAAGGTTGTGCAATGGCTCCCAAGGGATCAGGACCAGCTAAGGCTGCAAAGGGTGCCAAAAAACTAAAGAGGTCTCCATCGGGGTCAGAGGATTTGGGCCAGGCTCCAACGGTCCCACCCTCACCAGATAGACCACCGAGTAGCATGTTGCAGGAGCCATTGAGGGTGCTAGGGGCAGAGGCGGCCCCCAATCAACCCATTCCCGTTTACGTTACGGAAGAAATGCTAGCGACCACCCTGGGTGGGCTAGAGGAAAGGTTAACTGCTTTGATTGCCCGCTCTTTGCCAAGTGGCAAACGGGCTAGATCCCCGTCACCTAGATTGGTGTTTTCAGATGCAAAGGTCCTCTCTTCGGAGGAATTGGACCCACAGGAGGATCAAGCGGACCCGAGTCCCGACGGTTCAGACATTGAGGGTTCCACTGTAGATGAATTTTTTTTTCGGCTTCTCAAGCGGAGAGCCTGTGGATCCAGTCTCTGACAGATATGGTTCGCACTGCTTTTAAACTTCCAGTGTCAGAACTATTAGCCCCTGCGGTATCCTCTTTAGGTTCTTCAAAAGCACCATTAAGTTGTGCGTCTTTTCCGATTCACCCCCTTCTGGAGAGCGCGATTTTTCAGGATTGGGCTCAACCTGATAGGATCTTTATCCCTCCTAAAAGGTTCTCTATTCTCTATCCTATGGAAGAGGAATTTGCAAAGAAATGGGCACTCCCTACTTTGGACGCAGCCATTTCCTGCGTGAATAAATCCCTGACCTGTCCGGTTGAAAATGTCCAGATGTTCAAAGATCCGGTCGACAAAAAATTGGAGACCCTACTGAAGGCTTCTTTTACCACAGTAGGTGCTGTGGTTCAGCCAGCAGTGGCAGCCATTGGCGTTTGTCAGGCGTTAAAGGATCAGACTAAACAGATATTAAGGGACATGCCGGCTCAGCAAACTCGTGAATTGGCAGACCTACCAAGGGTTCTCTGCTTTGCAGTAGATGCTATTAAGGACTCCATTCAACAGGCGATTTGAACAGATCTGTCTGCTGGGGACGTATTGGTTTGATTGTGTACACACGATCAAACCAAAATCCCCGCCGGCAGACAGAGCGCTGACGTGGCGATGATGTTGACGCCGCCACATTACCGCACCAGGAAGTAAAACACTTTCGCGCATGCGTTGAAACCATTCGACGCGTGTGCGAGAAGATATGTCTGCTGGTTAGCATACTAGCCAGCAGACATGTTGGGCGGATGGGTTACACCACCGCATCTTTACTCGCAAGTGCTGTATTCACAAAGCACTTGCGTGTAAAGTTACGGAGGCGTAGCGTAAACTGGGCGTCCTAATTCAAATTCGGTGGCTGGGCGCCCTAATTCAAAGGGGCGTCTCCTATTTAAATTAGGCGCGCCCACGCGCCGAACGTACTGCGCATGCGTCGACCATAGAAAAATCCCAGTGCGCATGCTCTGAATTATGACGGTGTTTTCGACGTGAACGTAATCAACGGAAATCCCCATTCACGGACGACTTACGCAAAAGACGTAACATTTTTCAAATTTCCCACAGTCACGACGTCCAAACTTAACATGGGATGTGCCTGCTTTTGGCAGCTTCATCTTTACGACAGGAAAACCCCTTACGGAGGTAAAGTGACTGCGTCGGGCTGGCGTACGTTCGTGAATTGGTGTATCTCGCTGATTTACATATTCTCGGCGTAAATCAGCGGGAACGCCCCCAGCGGCCATTGTTGTCTGTTGGATCTTTGCTGCAAACCGGCGTATCTTGTTTTCTGCATACAGAAAACAGATAAGCCGGCGCAAAGTCACTGATACGCCAGCATAACTCTACCTGTATCTGGCCCATAGTGTGTATGGGGCTTAAGTCAGATAAATTCACAGGGTGAATTACACTTGTGAAAAACATAACCTGCTTTTCTATGCATGTACAAACATCCCATAAATGTATATAACTGCAGGTTTGCCAATGCCAACATAAATAAGGCCTAATTAGCCCCACAATGTGTCTAAAAAAAATGTATACTTCCTGGAACATTAAATTGTGAGAATTCAGTGCTGCCTGAAGTGCTCCTTCCCTATGAACCTTCATCATCACAGAATTTCTGCTGAAAGTACAAAACATTCCCAAAATTGGCACTAAAATGCATTATACAATAAGGTCACTGTCATTGTTTACCTTGCAGCTGTTTTTCTTACTAATCTTAGAATAAGGTGACCAGATTTTTTAAAATGAAATCCGGGGACATATTTTATTTTTTTACTAGTAATGGCGGCAATCAGCGACTCTCTGGCCACCACCACCACCTTCCTCACAGCCTGTCAAGTCTCACTCTCTGGGCCCCGGGTACTACTGGGTGGGGAAGATCACTCCGCCAGGGAAGGCAAGGAGATAAGAAGCCGGCGGCTGGCCGGGACTTGAGCCAAGGTAGAAGAACATGTGAGCAGAGCTGAATGGGCATGCATCGAAACTGAAGAAATCTTCCCTCCGCTCTCTGACTAGCACATGATCATCAGAAAGGGGCACAGATAATGGAAAAAAGTACACCCCCCTAAGCTAGTAGGTGCGGTGGAGCAGGGGTGTGCAATTCTGATTTTTTTTTTACTTTTTTATTCTGCACTTTCTTTGAAATTGCCCCAGCCCCTGTTCAAATCCAATCCGGGGACAAAACCAGGGACAGACTTGGTCCGGGGACAGTGTCCTCAATCCGGGGAGTGTCCCCTGAAATCGGGGATGTCTGGTCATCCTATTTTAGAAGCTTTTTGTATTTCCAGGAGAAACTCTGTGATGATCTAAAGGTGTGTGGGGGGATAAGCTGTGAGTGGAACGGAAATCTCACAATCTTGCTCTCCTCCATGAAATCTTGATGTTTTTGGCTGAATTGTAGTTCTAATGTCAGACATGGGTTTTTCTATGTACACCTCATGTAGATTGCCATCCTTTGTTTGGTTGGGAGGCGGCGTACACACGACCGAGAAACTCGTCAGGCGAAACTCATCGTTCCGCCCGTCGAGTTCCTAGTTCGGCAGTCAAAAAGCTCGTCGAGCCAAATTTTCCCATTGAACAACGAGGAAATAGAGAACATGCTCTCTTTTTGGCTCGACGAGCTTCCCGACGGGATGCTCGGCGAAAAGTGTACACACAACTGCTTTTCTCGGCAGAATACGTCTCCCATCGAGGTTCTCGCTGGATTCTGCCGAGAAACTCGGTCGTGTGTACGCCGCCTGAGACTACCATGTGGTGATGTGGTGAAAGGGTCTCTTTAACCCCTTATGCTCTGGAGAAATCATTTTTTTTTATTCATTACACATGTTAAAATTAGCAATTTACATCATTATTTATGTTTTTAAATCAGTCAGAATATTTTCCTGCCATAACCACTAATCTGTCAGAATAATCTTTTCTGAAAGAAGGCCCTATAGAATAAAAAGAAGATAGTTAAAAGTTTGTATGTTGCATAATATTTGAGCAACTGTTTATTAAATCAATATTTTCTGGGGGAAAAAAATACACTAAAATTCATTTTAGCATATACAAACACAAAACAATTCCTGTTTTTTTTTTGGTGCAAAAAACAAAAGATGAGGCTGTGTTGAGTAAATAGACATCAAATGTTTTAGGCCTTAAAACGAATTCTGCCTGCGAAAACGGTGAAAAATTACAATATCCAAAAAGGGCCGATATTTTTAATTTCTTAACAGCTCATAAGTTTAGAGCTAACTATAAATGAGGGGCATAGAATTATTGCTCTTACTCTCGCATGCGCAACGATACACATTACAGTATGTGTTACACAATTGTTGTTTACTCACATGTGTACCCCCAACACATGCGTTTGTGTTGGGGGGTGTACACGGGGCGGCAGTGTATTTACATTTTTCTTTATATTTTTCTTTATTTTAATATATTTTTATTTTTGTACAATTTCTTATTGCTATCACAAGAGGACTAACCCGCCACCTGCGTGATAGCATTGGGCAGGTCACAGGTTCTCTTTATGGAGATATCAAGGGTCTATTCCAGCCAAATGAGTACAGGATATTACCCAACCAGCTGTCTACCTGTCTTTATAGATTTGTATAGGGCTGAACCAGGAGCGCTCATAGCTAAGCACTTCCATGTTCACACTTTTGCAGAAGAGATCCAAGAATGGGTGTTTCCCGCATTCCTCCTGCTCACTCCAGGACAGCTCAGGAACCACCACTAGCTTATTTAACCTCTTCATTTTTTGGAAATACCAGACACATTGAAAGAGTTAAACTAGTTAGACATTATCTTGAAAAATACAGAATTTTGTTAACTGTATACAGATAGAACATGTATTGATCATATTCAGTCAGTGTTGATGGGGGAATTCTTCCCTCCGCGCTACTGTTGAGTTCTGTTGGTGGCGAGTTATCCTGGCTGGCAGAACACAATGATCACTGCAGGCAGCTATAGCTGTCATGAAAGAAAATACAACAGGCTGGTTGTACAGAGATCAATAGATCAACTTCAGTACAACCAGCATGCCCTGTAGAAGCACTGAATCTTAGTTGGTCCCTGCTGTGGGATTAAAAACCAGAACTGGGGAACATTATTTTGCGATTGTCACAGTAAGAAAGTATCACTACCCTGCAGTGTGTCAAAACAAATTTTAAAGACACAGAAGATATGTCCTCCCACTCTCACCACTCCCTTTTCACAGGATTTGATTGACAGCAGCAGGAGCCAATGGCTCCTGTTGCTTTTAACCTACCCTGTAAGAAGTGAGTGCTGCTCTCGGGCACAGTGCTGGATCAAGATCGGGCTCAGGTAAGTATAAGAGAGGGCTGAGAATACATCAAGGTAAAAAATGTCTGCCTTTAGAAGTAGATACAAAAAGTAATTGCTGGAATATGGGTATATTAATGAAGGTAGTAGTAAGATTAGTTCACATTTATCTAACTGGAAAATGTAATATGTATCAATATCTATATCAATTTCTGGAAGTCTGCAACTGGTGATTTTGTTATGTATCTCTTTGTTTCTCTGTTATAATATGAGGTTTCTATTAAAGGACGCACAGAGGAGCTTCCAATATACACAGATATTTACTAATAAATTGTTGTTACCCCACCTATTTTTCATCAGCAGGATTATATGAATGGAGTGTTTTTACTTGTTAGTTAGCTATGATTAAGTAGATTTTTGGCTGAAACGCGTTAGTTTGACTGCCTTGTTTTTATATATTTTGTATAAATACTAGTAAACAAGTAGAACTCATGCTGTGTGCACGACTATCTTTGAAAAATTTGCTTTATAAGTTGTCCCCTTAAAGGGGTTGCAAAGGTTAATTTTTTATTTTCCAAATAAGTTCCTTTAACCACTTAAGCCGCACGACTATATACGTCCTCTTTTCTGCTGCCACAACCAAGATATCCATCTCTTCATGCGGCAGTGCTGTAAACAATATGGTGTTCTCCGTGACAGATTCACCGCAAGATCCCCGTTATCGGCGGCGAGAGAGGACCCCCCCCCCCCTGCCGCTCTCCCGTGCCCTCCGCCGCGGAGCCATCGTTAGCGGCGGAGGCGATCGGGTCCTTCTTCCTCTGTGGTATGGATACGAGTGAGGGCAAGATGGCCACCACCCGTCTCCATACCATAACAGGGCGGAAGCGACGTCAAAACATCACTTCCGCCCATACGTCTTAAAGGAAAAAAATTTGTTGTAATTTTTTCAAATGACAATTTTTTTTATTATTATTGCATTATATTGTAAATATGGGATATGAGGTCTTTTTGACCCCACATATCAGATTTAAGAGGACCTGTCATGCTTTTTTCTATTACAAGGGATGTTTACATTCCTTGTAATAAGGAATAAAAGTGACCCATTTAAAAAAAAAAAAACAGTGTAAAAATAAATAAAATCAAGTACAATAAATAAGAAAACAAAAAAAAAATCTTTAAAAGCGCCCCGTCCTGACGAGCTTATGCTCAGAAGTGAGCACATATGTGAGTAGCACCCGCATATGAAAACGGTATTCAAACCACACATATGAGGTATCGTCGCAATCGTTAGAGCGAGAGCAATAATTCTAGCCCTAGAACTTTTCTGTAACTCAAAATATACAACCTGTAAATTTTTTTAAATTTCGCCTATGGAGATTTTTAAGGGTAAAAGTTTGACGCCATTCCACGAGAGGGCGCAATTTTGAAGCGTGACATGTTGGGTATCATTTTACTTGGCGTAACATTATCTTTCACACACAAAAAAAATAAATAAAATGGGCTAACTTAATTGTTGTCTTATTTTTTTATGATAAAAAGTGTTTTTTTTCCAAAAAAGTGCTTGTAAGACCTCAGCGCAAATACGGTGTGACAAAATCTAGTGCAATGACTGCCATTTTATTCTCTCGGGTGTTAGAAAAAAAAACAACATATAATGTTGGGGTTCTAAATAAATTTTCTATCAAAAAAATGTTTTTGAAGTGTAAACACCGAGTATGAAAAACAGCCTTGGGGGTTTAAGTGGTTAAGCTAGGGCATTATTGGTTCACTAACCTTTTTCTTCGATTTCCCTTCTAATTTTTTTTTTCTTTTTCTAAATTTCTTACTTCCTGTTTCTCCTCAGTAAGCTTGCCACCATCATCCGAGCGGTGGTTAGTCAGCCAGAACAGCTTACTGAGGAGGAACAGGAAGTGGGGAATTCAGACAAAGAAAACAAAGAAAAAACATTTAGAAGGGAAATCGAAGGAAAAGGTTAGTGGACCAACAATGCACTAGCTTAAAGGAACCTATTTAGAAAATAAAAAAACAAATCTTTACAACCCCTTTAAGCTGGCCATAAATGACAGGAACCGCCCAAGATTCAAACCATGTGTGGGTTAGGCTGAATATAACCAAGTTAATCAATCAATCAACTGAGCTACAACCAGTCTGCAGGATTTTACACGTAATTATTGCAAGCTGGTGGGGAAGTTGCCTCCGTCGGGAGAACACAATGGCTCCGCAGGAGGGATTCCCCTTTCAACACTGACTGTGTTAATGGGGCAATCTACCACATTTCTGTCCTGCAGGAAAGAAATTTGTTCAATCTATGGCTGGCCTTATGCCGCGTACACACGGTCGTTTTTTGCGATGAAAAAAAACTACGTTTTTTAAAACGTCATTTAAATTGATCGTGTGTGGGCAAAACGTAGTTTTTTGTCTTCAAAAAAATGACCAAAAAAAAAATTCCAACATGTTTGAATTTTTTGTGTCGTTTTTCAAAAAGTCGTTTTTTGTTTCACAAAAAGTCACAGTGTGTAGCAAAAACGTTGTTCAAAACGACGTTTTTCAACCCGCTAATGCCCAGAAGCTAGTTATGAAGCGAGCTTCAATGGAAAAGAGTGGTGAACGTAACCTTGCTTTTTGTTAAAAAACGATGGTGTGTATGCAAAATTGTCTTTGAAAAGTGACGTTTCAAAAACGTCGTTTTTTACTTCACAGAAAACGTCGTTTTTTTTTTATCACAAAAAACGACCGTGTGTACGCGGCATTAGTCTTTATCCACTTAAGGACCGCCTACTGCACATTTACGTCGGCAGAATGGCACGGCTGGGCACATCAACGTATATATACGTTGATTTTAGTACCCAGCCGTGGGTCGCGGGCGCGTGCCCGCGACCTGGTCCGAAGCTCCGGGACCGCGGGATTCGCGGACCCGATCGCCGCTGCAGTGCGGCGATCCGTCCCTGGAGCGGAAGAACGGGGAGAGCCGTGTGTACACACGGCTTCCCCGTGCTTCTCTGTGGCTGTAGCATCGATCGCGTCATCCCTGTAATAGGGGGACGCGATCGATGACGTCACACCTACAGCCACACCCCCCTACAGTAGTAAACAAACCACATAGGCACACATCCCCTACAGCGCCACCTGTGGTTAACTCCCAAACTGCAACTGTCATTTCCACAGTAAACAATGCAAATTTAAATGCATTTTTTACTGTGAAAATGACAATTGTCCCAAAAATGTGTCAAAATTGTCCGAAGTGTCCGCCATATTGTCGCAGTCACGAAAAAAATCGCTGATCGCCGCTATTAGTAGTAAAAAAAAAAAATTCATAAAAATGCAATAAAACTATTCCTTATTTTGTAAACGCTATAAATTTTGCGAAAACCAACCGATAAACGCTTATTGCGATTTTTTTTACCAAAAATACGCAGAAGAATACGTATCAGCCTAAACTGAGGAAAAAAAATGTTTTTTTTATATATTTTTGGGGGATTTTTATTATAGCAAAAAGTAAAAAATATTGCATTTTTTTTTAAATTGTCGCTCTATTTTTGTTTATAGCGCAAAAAATAAAAACCGCAGAGGTGATCAAATAACACCAAAAGAAAGCTCTATTTGTGGGGAAAAAAGGACGCCAATTTTGTTTGGGAGCCACGTCGCACGACCGTGCAATTGTCAGTTAAAGCGACGCAGTGCCGAATCGCAAAAAGGGGCAAGGTCCTTTACCTGCATTTTGGTCCGGGTCTTAAGTGGTTAATCAAACCCATGAGTTTTGGCCTTGTCTTCTTTCCCTCTTTGGGCTATTTTCCTTTCTTTTTTCTCTTTTTTTTTCAATTCTTCTCCTTTAGTAATATTGACCTCTTTCTTTTTATGTTTACCTCTAGACAGGCCTTCTGGCCCCTTGAGGTCTTTGTGACTACAGGAGAGTTAGATGGTTGCATCAAGTGGATTTAGTGGGGGGTTATTTTCCCTTCTATAGACTATCCTACTTTCTTGGATTACCGAGTGAAAGATGGGTTACTCTAGCATTAAATTCTATTATTTGAGCGTCTCCTCACACATTTTGATTGTCTTTAGAGAGGCGAGATGTGACATGATGGGATATTGCGTTTTTTATTTTGTTATACTGTTTTCTTTTTAGTTTTTCATTTTATTTCATATTTCTGAAATGTAGATGATGATATACCAGGTTTATCGAACAAAATTGTACTTTTTTTTCTGTGATGAAGATTTGTGTCCTGGTTTATAACTAGTGACTATTATTTGAAACAATGGCAAATGTTGGCTTTGTATACCTTAAACATTTTCAGAATAAAAATCATTGGAAAATAAACCCATGTGTTTTGGTGCGATGTAGCTATGGCGTGTTGCCATTTTTTTCCAGAAACCATACAAGGTGCAACAAGTATATTGAATGCATTTAATCATTTTATAAAGACTGGCTTCATATAGGCGCACTGCAGTAATTCATATTGCTTTGTGTTATCACATGGTAATTCAAGATTTCGTCTTTTAGTTGATTGCTCCCAGTAACACTACAGCCATGCACATTTTCACCTTGCCTCATCGGGTTGCTCTTCACCATCTTGAGCTCCAAGCCACGCTTCGAATTTGGTCTCCCTGAGCATCTTTGACGTCACGCCGGGAGTTTCATGTCCGTTGGTTCCCACTGGGGCTTGTCTTGATTGCCTCCTGGCTCCATTTACCATCTATGCCTGGCCGGCTGGGTTATCACTTACCACTGGATAACAACAGGGATTCGGTTTAGGCTGAACATCGTCTCCCGGTCCATAAAGAATTTGGGTTTTTTCTCTCCCCCTCCCTGGCTGTGTGGACTTCACTGGGGACACATGAGGATTCCATCGCTGCAGCAAACCCTTCAACCAGCCGGTATATTGGACACCTCCATAAGATATCACTATAGTGCGGAGCAAGCTGACTGTCTACCATCTATGCAAAGGAAAATGTAATTGTTTTTTTTTAAACAAATTAATCTATGGCAACAATAAATCGATAAATGGTTCTTCTTATTGATTGTTGTCTGTATATTTGTTTGCACAAGACTGGCTCAAATAGCGCTTTTTTGTATGGTTGCCTCTGACTGTACATATAAGCTCATGCACACTAGCTTTTGTTTTTGTTTTTTAAGCTAAAAAAAACACTGATAATAACGCTGAATTTTCGAGTGAGGACACTCGTTTTGAGGGCCTGGGGGGGGGGGGGCAATGGATTCCCTTAATTTACTTAGATTTCCTCTTACTTCCTGGTTGCCCATAGAGCAGGAAGTGAAGTTAAATCCTCGCAATTGGACAGGGATGGTAAAAAAATAAACTCACAGGGGCTATAACCCTCCCTTACTCTACCCAAAATTAAAAAAAAAAAGTGGTGCCTATAGTTCTACTTTAAGTAAATGTGCAGCAAAAACATATAGCACCGTGAGGAAGGTTTGTGGTCCAGGATGATAAAACAGTCAAAATTGGAAGCCCCCCCCCCATAGTTGCGGAATGACGGCCGCCCGCATACCAGAAGCAGCGCGGCCGCTTTTTGAGGGCGCTAGACTAATTTTCCTAACAGTGTAGCACAAGCCGGCGGGGACTCTTTTCATGCTGCCCCCCTGCAAAGTGCTGCCCTAGGCCTGGGCCTTGTTGGCCTAGGCCAGGATACAGCTCTGGCCAGAGCTGCAGGGATGCTGGAGATACTCAGAGACACTCAGAGATGCTCAAAGACACTCAGAAACCGAGCATCTCCGAGCGACTCCAAGTGTCTCTGAGCGTCACTGGTGCCCCCGCAACTCTGCCGAAATGCGGTACTGCACACCCCAGTGGCTTGAATCCTGCTGGTCTTGTGAGACAATGCTCACAAATCGAGTGAGGATTTTTTTTAAATAGCTAGTTTTGCCAAACGCTTGTTAACCACGTTACTCACAACCCGAGTTTTCTCTGTAGCAGCTTTTAGGCGCGTAAAAAAATGCTAATGTGCATGGAACCTAAGTGACTTAAGGCTTTCTAACAAATAAATTCTAGCACCACAGCAAATATTTATCGATACTATAGCTTTTTATCTAAGTAAAGTACTTTTGGTTGTTTTCTGCCTATAAAGAGAACAAATACAGTATGCAGTTTGTAAATTGATATTGCAATAGCAAAATAACCATCCAATGTATGGTTAGAATTATATCTACACCATCCAAGCAAAAGTATTAAGATATTTACATAAATAATATATTAGGTACCACTCATATTGAATTCTGACTGCTGTTTCTATAGAAAGTTAAATTGTCAACATGAGTGGGAAAAAATATTGACAAAGCAGGTTATTGATGAGGCAAAGGTGATAGTGATATTGGAATGATCCTGTAGAAGACATGATTAATATGTGACTATTAATACAACAAATCTTTGGCATCTATTGGATGTGCTGTCGTTAAGAACAGAGCAGTGGGTTCTGCATCACCTTGTTTTGGTCAACATTCATCAGAGAGAATTTTTCATGAGGAATCCCAGAGGACGGTGTACTTGTCCTCACACGGGCTGCAATGTTGTTAGTGCTAAAACCCATCAACTCATGAGTCAAACAGGACATATTCAGTAATTATAGCAATTTTTCATAACACCAGATAGAGACATTCGACGATGTAAAATACACATTGGGGCATGCATTCTACTTATTGGGGGCAAATGTTCACAGTACATCCAGGTGCTGGAATATATGTTTTAAATGTCCACATTTTGATTTGGTGTAAAACTCATACATTACATTTTTTCGAGCTGTGATGTGTATGGCTATTTCTTTTACTCTTACTTAAAATGTTGCTAAACCCAGTAACATGAAAATAGTTAATCTGTTTGACCCCCCCCCCTCGGTGCCAACAGCTTATAAATCTTCCTTTTCCATTAAAATATTGTCACTATATACCTTTTTGGCTGATCTGTATACAACGGTCACATGATAAACTGCAGGGTGTGCCCGAGTGCTGTGTTCAGGTAGGAGGAAATTTCCACTACATCATGTGTCTTCATGCTGTTATGGGAGGCAGATCTTCCATGAATCAAGAAATGACATCCCACCCACTGTGTTTTTTTTTAGTTACTGGGCATGGAGGAGAAGGGAGGGACTGGGTTGTCATTTGGGATCTGTATGCACGCCCAAATGTGTGATGTTATATCATGTGACCTGAAAAGCTCAACTCAAGACAGGGAATGTTCTCTCCAGCAATAGAGACCAAAGTGAGCATGTGCAGCAGTACTACTCTGCCTGTGTCTTATCTGGCCTTGCCGAGAGAGACCCTGCAGGAAGGGGAGGATCTGTCCATACGGGATAAAACAGCTTTTTTACACAATACAGAGGATTAACCCCTTAAGTTCCACAGTGAGCATAACAAGCATTCTTATTCTGCATATACAGACTGATTTTACTGTTGTAGGTTTAGTAACACTTTAAGTAATCACACAAGTGAAAAAATTGGTAGTAATATTTTATAGCATTACTATAACTAGAATTATGATTTTTACTTTATATTGAGCCCACATACTGAGCAATGCAATGTTTTTAAGTCCAGTTCAACCATTTATATTATATTGCATTTTAACATGCTTTGAATATCGGCAGTCCATTTATACTGTAATAAATGGGCTGCCAATGCACCCTAAGGACGCGTACACACGATCGAACATGTCCGCTGAAACTGGTCCGCAGACCAGTTTCAGCGGACATGTTCAATCGTGTGTACGCCCTATCGGACCGTTTTCCAGCGGACCAAAGTTTTAAAACATGCTTAGAAACCTGTCCGATGGAAACCTGTCCGTCGGACAGGTTCGATGGTTAGTACACAAAATCATCGGACCAAAAACCCGCGCATGCTCAGAATCAAGTTGACGCATGTTTGGAGGCATTGAACTTTGTTTTTTCATCACGTTGTTGTGTTCTACGTCACCGCATTCTGGTCTGATCGGATTTTGGTCCGATGGTGTGTACGCACATCAGACCATCAGAAAAGTTCAGAGTTGTCTGATGAAAACGGTCCTTGGACAAGTCTCATCAGACATGTCTGATCGTGTGTACAGGGCCTAACATGCCAAAAATCACACATGACACATGGCAATTTATTACTGCATGTTGCGACAGACTACAATGCAATTGTGACACCTTATGGCTTTTACACTTGCCCTATTGGGGTGTGTTGGGCATTGTATGCCTGGTCTGGTGAACTTTTGACTGCCAAGAACATGGTGACGTAAAAGACTACGACGAGCCAAGAAAATTAAGTTCAATGCTTCAGAGCATGCATTAAATTGTTTCTGAGCATGCACGTTCTTTTTACCCCTTGGAAAAGCATACAGACGTATGGTTTTCCTGTCAGGATTTTTTCCTGACGAGAAAAAAGAGATTCTGCTCTTTTTTTGTCCGGCAGTTTTCCCGTCGGAAAAACTGCGATGGTGCATACACACGGCCGGGAAAGCCCACGAAAAGCAGTTTTCCCATCGGAAAAAACTATTGTGTGTACGAGGCATTGGAAATATATGTTATTAAATTTTTATTAAAGTGTAAGTAAACCCCCCTACCGTTTTCAGCCAAGGAAGCTGCCATCTTTGCCTCTATTTAATCTACAACTGCCATGATGCTGCATGTTATCAGTTATGACACCAGCTATGGAATGGTTTGACAGTTTGGTTGAGAGCACAACCAATGGGAGTGTTACATTTCTGGCAACAGTTTTATGGATGGGTTTACTTTCGCTTTAACCACAAATTGAAAATGTGATATACAATGTGTAAACAGAAATACTGCAGTGTTGTGCATTACACACAACCACTCGCATATATAATATGAATGTGCATAAATTAAACCATGTGATAAAAATGGAAACTATAAATCATAAATCGCATGCATAAACCACATATTATGCCAATGATGAAAATCTCATATGTTACACCAGTGATATAAAAGCGATAACCATTCCTCCATTAATGAACAGTCAATAAAGCCAAGAAAAATCCACAAATAATGTGTAAAGACAAGGACAGTCCACATATTTGACTGGTGCAGCATGGTGAGACAAGCTAATCTCATTAAGACAAAGCCATAAGTGTAAAGACATCATCACTGTGAACACCAAAACAGCTTACCAGAGCTGCATGACCCTTATGCAAAGAGTGGTTAACAGACAGTGCTTGAGATGTCAAAATAGGGTGGCCCCTAACACTCACCTGGTGTACAAATGTACCCAAGGGATCAAATAAACAGAGAATACTGCATTTGCCGGGAGAAGAGGGAGAAGTAGTACAAAGAACCAGTCAATTCATATGCTGATATTGAGCATGCTCATATGAGGAGAGTGCAGAGTGACAGAGATGAACTCATCAGGCTGATGCTTCTCCTTGAGGCCGCGAACACACAATGAAATCTATCTGCTGGAAACGGTCTGCCAGACCGTCCCAGCAGACAGATTCGATCGTGTGTACGGGCGAGCAGACGGATTTGGCCAGCCGACAGATTTTAAAGCATGCTTTAAAATCTGTCGGCTGGGAATCCGTCCGCCCGATATGTCTGCTGGTTAGTACGCTAACCAGCAGACATATCTTCTCGCATATGCGTCGAATGGATTTGACGCATGCGCGGAATTTACTTCCTGGTGTGGTAATGTGGCGGCATCAACGTCACCGCCACGTCACCGCGCTGTCTGCTGGCGGGGATTTTGGTTTGATCGTGTGTACAGCGATCAAACCAAAACGGCCAGCATGGGCGTCCGCTCCATAGGGCAAGGGGGGGCAATTGACCCCCTTTGGAAAATCGAGAAGGTGTTGAAGACTGAAGACACCCCTCCGCAACTGAAGGAGTGATAGCACCGTGTTGACAGCCAGGTTAGAACAGGGAGAGAGAGGCGAGCTGTTGGCCGTGGTGTTGCAAGGGGGGGGGGCGGGGGGTGGTCTGGTGCAGGGGGACACCACTGCACCTGACCAACCATCCTCTTCTCTCGCGGCCGTGGGCTGTCTGAGCGGTCCCTCAGGAGCTATTTCACACTGCCAGCTGGCCACATTATCGGGAAGGTGCCGCTAAAAAGCAGCGCTTTGTCATCGTTTTAGCCAAACCGCCCTCCCCTGAAAATATTTCAGTGGACGCCCATAACGGCCAGCAGACAGATTTGTTCAAATCGGTCTGTCCGACCGATTTGAACAAATCTATTTGCTCGTGTGTACGGGGCCTTACTGTGCTTTGAGGTCTTGTGGTTGACAGTGTCAAGCTTTGCGTATTGTTGGCCAATGACAAGCCTTTTCTCAGACTCAGACCTAGATCTGTAGATCTTTGGCTAGATAGTGGATGCCCGGTCCAAAGGTACATACATAATATGGCACTGTAGGCATGGGCCAACCATGTAAGTGAGGGTGGCCCATGCTTACAATGCCATTTTATGTACATTTCCCTGGACTGTGCATCCACTATCTAGCCAAAGCTGTATGGATCACTGTGCTGTCATGGTCTAGGAGCCAATGGGATGGGCTGCTGATCATGTGATTATTGTGACATCCAATTACAGTAATCATATGACTAGGAAGCCTATGTAACATCTCCTGCATTACAAATTTTTATAGGGTTTCCGCCTGCCATCTTGAAAAGGTAATAAAGCCCTGTACACACAGCCCAGAAACAACGTTTTTTTCCTGACGAGATTCCTGGCAAGATTCTCTTGCCAGCCGAGTGTACACACGGGCCATTCAAAAGAACCACCGTTCTTTTGAATGGCACGAACGCGGAGACATCATCGACTAAGACGAGCATGCGCTCGTCACATTCGATGGCGTCGCCGCCATCTTGCTTTACACTGGAAGAAGCAAAGGAAAAAATTGGATTGCCGCACTCCAGGGAACTTCCAGGAAAGTTGTCTTTATTTAGTAAAAATCAACATGCCACATCAAAAACAGCCACAGAACAGGACAAGACAGCCGACGCGTTTCACACTACATTAGTGCTTAGCAGGGGCGGATTGACAACTCATGGAGCCCCCGGGCAATTGAAGATTATGGGGCCCCCGGGCTTACAGATGGCCACCAAGCCAGGTGGTAGTACAGAGGCGGGGCAGCTAAAATCTCTGGATTTTCACATCGAAAGCATGTAGGTTTTGGACATATCAGGGACAGATGTAAAAAAAAAAAAACACAGATTTTTACATACTGGTTTTAATGAGCCTGGCAACCCTGATGGGGCCCCCTTGTGGCATGGGGCCCTCGGGCAGTGCCCGAGTTCCTCAATGGTCAGTCCGCCCTTGGTGCTTAGTCATGGCTACCTATGCCTTGGAAGCTACCGCACAAGCGTCAAAGTCATTTTGAGCATGCGCGGGTTTCCATGGAGAGATAACTATAAACACGCTCGGGTTTCTCGGCAGGAAAACACTGTCGAGAATTACGATAAGGAAAATAGAGAGCAGGTTCTCTATATTCTCGTCTAGATTCTGGGCAGCTTTCACGAGAAAGCTGAAAGCCTCGTACACACGCTCGGTTTACACGTGTGTACAAGGCTTAAGACTATAGGCCAGATTCTCATAGAATTCCGGTGGCGTAGCGTTAGCCATTTACACTACGCCGCCACATCGTACTAGAGCAAGTGCTTTATTCCCAAAGCACTTGCTCCGTAGTTAGCGGCGGCGTGGCGTAAATGGCCCAGCGTACGGCCGCGTAATTCAAAGGGGGCGGCTTGTATTTAAATTAAGCGCGCCCCCGTGCCGATTAAACTGCGCATGCGCCGGCCGCGACGAAATCCCAGTGCGCATGCTCCAAAGGACGTCACATTTTCTCAATGTAAACAACGTAATCGTAGCGTACGCCAGCCCCATTGAGAATCGACGTACGCAAACGACGCACAACACGACGCGGTCCCGAGGCCATACTTAACATGGCATCCGACGGCAGCCGTCAGGATCCGACGGTACTTTGTAAGGTTACTCCACATCTTCGCAGGGGTAACCTTACGCGGACGAAAACGTTAACCACGACGGGGCGGCGTAAAAGCGTTCAGGAATCGGCGTATTAGCCTCATTTGCATAGGCAAATGAGAAAACAACGTAAAGGCCACCTAGCGGCCGGAGTTGTCATTACATCTACGATCCGCCAGTGTAATTGTTTTACACATGGCGGATCTTCACCTGTATCTATGCGTAAGTGATTCTAGGAATCACACGCATAGATACACGGTCAAAAAAACGGCGATACCCGTCGTAGCGCTTCTGAGAATCTGGCCCTATAAGTGCTTTCATTTAATTGTGTAAAACTATATGTGGTCACTTTCTCGGCTTTTGAACAACGTCCTGCTACAGCCACACTTTCATTGACACATATGAGATTTTATACAATATCCCATTATTTTTTTTTATTATTTTTTTTTTCAATTTTCTCAGGTATTTGGTTAATGGGATGTTTATAAAATAGCCAATGAATTTGTTATACAAATTAGTATTTTATTTATTTATTTATTTAATTCACCTAGGGCCAGCTATTTTAATGGTTTAAATGCGCTTGAGTAGTAAAGTGTCATGGGGAAAAATTGTCTTGTTTACTCTTTTTAGAAGCTCTATTGATCTGAAATCCCAGCTTGTAGCAATACATTCTCTGAAGAAAGGCTTGTGACTCCCAGGAAAGCGCCACAGCTGCCAGATGATATGCTACTAATATGTTCTCAACATGGTCTGCTAATCAGCAATAGCATAGGCACCTTCTGTTTTGTTACGTACAGTAAGATGAAGCAACGTAGAGATTTACTGGAGAGATAAGACTGGAAAAACCTACACCTTACAGACATTAGTGGGAAGTATCTCCTCCCTCTCTGGAGGGGTCCAACAGCCTGTGGTCAGACAGCTGTTTTAGGACTGCTGCTTGTACGAACATTGGTGCTACTTAAATGGCCCCATACCGTGCTGAGTAAAGACTCGTTCCTACTGGCGTAACCTATAAATCTGTAGAAAAGAATGCCCTCATTTGCTACACAAGGCCAGGGGGTCTTGTAAAAAAAAAAAATGACCCATCCTTTAAATAGGGCACAAGTATGTAATTAACATCAGTGATGGTAGTTTAGGTTTTTGGAACAAAGTCTCTAGATGCTTGGCTTGTAAAAATCAAAGATGTACTTACCTTATGTTACTATATATCACTTTGTAATACAATATGCTGCCCTCTGATCCCACGAGCTGTTTTATGTTGCACTGTTAAACACTTCAGAAGAAGAAGAGAGAGATTTTTCCTGCAGATTTTACGCTGTGACCTGTAGAGATACAATTTTGTCATTGCTTTGACCTCATACTTATGAAATATGTTCAATTGGGCTTTTTGGTTATTGCCAAAAACAACCAATTGAGCTTTTATATCACATTTTTAAGCTGTACTGAAGAGAAAGAACATAGAATTTGATTGTTTGTTATATGCACAACCTTTGCTCCTTTTGGCCTAAATTAATGCACTATACATCTTTGGCAAAAATATAAAAGTCATGCAGCAAATATAATAGTATTTCAGTTAGTCTATAATGTCATATCATTGAAAAAGACTTAGATTTAGAGAGAATCATTTACTAAGGCTTTATTCACACTTTTGCATTCCAGGAGTTATTATCACTATACAAGATTTACTATATATACTTGAGTATAAGCCGACCCGAATATAAGCTGAGGCACCTAATTTTACCACAAAAAAATGGAACAAATTATTGACTCGAGTATAAGCCTAGGGTGAGAATGCAGCAGCTACTGTAATTGGAAAAGAGGGTCAACAATGCCCATTTGCAACTTCACTGTGCCCATTTGCTTGCCTCACTGTGCCCATTTGCAGCCTCACTGTGCCCATTTGCATGCCTCACTGTGCCCATTTGCATGCCTCACTGTGCCCATTTGCATGCCTCACTGTGCCCATTTGCATGCCTCACTGTGCCCATTTGCATGCCTCACTGTGCCCACTGCAGCCTGACCTCACTGTGCCCACTGCAGCCTGACCTCACTGTGCCCACTGCAGCCTGACCTCACTGTGCCCACTGCAGCCTGACCTCACTGTGCCCACTGCAGGCTGACCTCACTGTGCCCACTGCAGGCTGACCTCACTGTGCCCACTGCAGGCTGACCTCACTGTGCCCACTGCAGGCTGACCTTACTGTGCCCACTGCAGGCTGACCTTACTGTGCCCACTGCAGCCTGCACTCCCTGAGCCCACTGAAGCCTGCTCTCAATGTGCCCATTGCAGCCTGACCTCACTGTGCCCACTGCAGCCTGTCCTCACTGTGCCCATTGCAGACTGACCTCACTGTGCCCATTGCAGCATCACTTTGCCGATCTGTGTACCTGATTTTCCGTGACATGTATATTCAGACGGCGGGCGAGCAGTGTTAAAAAGTCGTGCCTCCTCCTTGTCCTGTTCCATGATAGGCAGAACACTTAGTTTCCCAGGAGACACTGTGTTCAGTGTTCCGCCTATTACGGACGTCCTTTCATCCTCACGAGAGGACTTCTGTGATAGGTGGAACACTGAATACAGTGTCTGCTGGGAAACTGAGTGTTCCGCCTATCACAGAACAGGACAAGGAAGAGGCGCGTCTTTTTAACACTGCTCGCCCACCGTCTCATAATACATGTCACGGACTCAGGTACACTGACTCGAGTATAAGCCGAGGGGGAAGGGGGGGTGGGGGGCCTAAAAAAAGGGCTGAAAAACGTGGCTTATACTCGAGTATATACGGTATATAGCGCCAACAGTTTACGCAGCGCTTTACAATATAAAAGGGAAACAATACTGTTATAATACAATAAAATAAAAGAGGAGTAAGGGGGCCTGCTCACAAGAGCTTACAATCTAATAGGAATCCCATCAATTCTCAATCGCACTCTATACATAGGTAACAGTCATGCATTTTGTCACTTGTTCGCCTTGTAAAAAGTGCACAAAAACGCACATCGCAAAAACGTGCTTGGCCCAGTTGCAAAAAAAGGCGCATAAGCTACTTTAGTGCATTTGCACTTACGGCAGCCCATTCAAATTACAGGGTTGCCCCGTGCTGCTGTGCAACAAACAAGCTAAAAAAGCAGTAAAAAACGTGATCTTAGAGGTGTGAATGCGGCATAAAGTTGTAGAGACTTTTCAGTTAGTTTAGTAAATGACTGTTCACTTTGCTTAGTAAGTATCGCAAAGCTGTGTTCACATTGAATACCTAATCATCTGCATGGGAATTTAAAGGGGTTGTAAAGGTACAATTTTCTTTCCTAAATAGCTTCCTTTACCTTAGTGCAGTCCTCCTTCACTTACCTCATCCCTCGATTTTGCTTTTAAATGTCCTTATTTCCTCTCAGAAATCCTCACTTCCTGTTCTTCTGTCTGTAACTCCACACAGTAATGCAAGGCTTTCTCCCTGGTGTGGAGTGTCGTGCTGTCCCCCTCCCTTGGACTACGGCACAGTCAGGACGCTCTCTACGTTGCAGATAGAGAAAAAAGGTGTGTGTTAGTGGGCGTCCTGACTCTCCCGTAGTCCAAGGGAGAGGGTGAGCACGACACTCCACACCAGGGAGAAAGCCTCCCATTACTGTGTGGAGTTACAGGAAGTGAGGATTTCTCAGAAGAAATAAGGACATTTAAAAGCAAAATGGAAGGATGAGGTAAGTGAAGGACGACTGCACTAAGGTAAAGGAAGCTATTTAGGAAAAAAATTACCTTTACAACCCTTTTAATAAAATAACATTTTTGTTTGAAAATGTTTAGATGAGTGATTTTTTTTTATTTTTTTAATAAGCCAAGTAAACATTTCCTTTTCTAAGTGAACAGTCATTACAACCCCTTGTAAAGCAACCCCAGAGAATATTTACCAGAATATTTCAGAATACACAAGGTAAAAATAACAACTGATTGCCCACATTTTTCTAAATCAGGTACAGTGTTACCATATGCATTAAGATAAGTCTGACTATTTTGTAACCTTCTGAAATATTAAAATATGACTGGATCAAACATATTTGTGATTTTTTTGGAGTGTCGAAGATATTTGTGTTTTTAGTAGATGACCTTTTAAAATGCATTTTTCTAAAATGTTGATTCTTTTAAAATGTTGACATTCAAAATGTTTATGTAAATAATGCATCTTTTTGTATTATAGTGTAGGTAAAGCCAAAATCAGTTTTTCCGTATGAGTCATGTATATAAAATACTTTTTTCCGTACCTGGAGAACCTGCCAAAAACAGCACTTCCTGTTGCATGCGGACAACACTAAGCCACTGGGGTTGATTTACTAACGGTAAATAGATTGTGCACTTACTTGCAGTTTCTCTAAAGCTTAGTAAATGAGCAGAAGCTCTGCTGACTTCCATCATCCAATCATGTGGTATGTTTTTTATTTTTATTTTCTTTTTTTTTTGATTGGGTATTCATTGCAAAGTAAACCTTTACCTCATTTACTAAGCTCTAGAGCAACTCCTCTTGCAGGGTGCAACTGCACTTTGCAAAGTGCACAATCTATTTGCCTTTAGTAAATTAACCCCATTGTCTCATAATTGGCTGCAGTGGCGGTCGCTCATAAGGGGTACAGGGGCGCGGCCCCCCTAATCCATGCACCCAGGCCCTGAGCTCCATGGAGGGCGCCAGACACATGGAATTCAATGTTTTTTGTTTTGTTTTTAAGCACATGATTAGAGCCTGAGGCTCTAATTGGTTTCAAAAAGGTTGGGCTCGGGGCGCAGAGCACTGCACCTTGAGCCCAGCCAGTTGTGTGACATTAGCAAATTAATATTCACTAATGTCTTCCTGCTTCTCCTCCCGGCCAATCAGAAAGAGGGTCCTGAGCCCTCATTGGCCGTGAGTCCTAAGACCCGATTAGCCAGGAGGAGAATCGACCGCCGGGGCTCGTGAGGACATGCAAGGGGGAAGCTGCGACCTGGATGGGGTAAGTGCCAGGCTTGCGGGTGGCTTAGTGGGCAAAGCAGGCGACCGAACTGTCAATCATGTGGGCAATGAGGGGGCGTGAGGGGGCCAGGTTTGTTTGCCACCTCCCCCAAAAAATGAGCACCAGCTGCCACTGATTAGTTGCATTGTCAGCTTGTCTTGTATACTCCATTTTGCCATTTGCCTGCTAGATCAGTGGTCTCCAAACTGCGGCCCATGGGCCGGATGTGGCTCCTTGCTTGCATTTATCAGACCGTTGAGGCACCATGCCATTCAATAACAGCAATGATGGGTCGCCATTCCTCCCACAGACACTAATTGGGTACCATTCCTCCAACAGACACCAATAATAGGGCACCATTCCTTCCACAGACAGCAACGATGAGGTAATTCCTACCTTGAATACCAACAATGGGGCACCATTCCTACCACTGATAGGGTACTATTTCTTTCACTAAAACCAATGATGGGCCACTGTTTACTCTCACTGACATCGGGTGTTTTCTAAACCACAGTCTGGCCCCTCTAAAGACTCAAGAACTGTAAACTGGCCCTTTGTTCAGAAAGTTTGGAGGCCCCAGTGCTAGATAGTCATTCCTATTGGACCGAAGGAGCATGCAAGGCAGGCTGACAATGCTTCTGCCAGACAGTGGTTTAGTGTTGCCAGCATGCAACAGGAAGTAAAAGCTAAAAAGTATATTGTATGGAAAATTTTAAATATATATTTATATGATAGGAGAAAAAAAGGTTTAGGGACTCAAAGGGGTTAACACATTCCTATTCATTTTCTATATTTTACAATCTGAAGCATTCATTAGGATAATAATTGGAAATGAAGATCCGTGTTCAGATACTTTCTGTTGAAGGATAATAACTGTCTCCCAATGGTGCTCCTGCATTGTCTTTCTATCACAAAGACATTTGATGGAGACTACTGGTGGCCATTATATTTTATGATGTCCTGGTCCACTGCTGTCACTACGAAAAAACCCACACTGAGAAACTTTATGAAGCCACCGTTGGTGTGTATGTAGATGAGAAATGACTGCAAAGAGGATGCAGGAGATCAGCAGCACCGAGATGCAACAAATGAGAAAAAAAATATTTTGTTTAAAGTGGCGATTGTTTATGTTGCACAGCACTGCAACCGACTAAATATCACCCAATTAGGCTGTCCCTGCTGTACAGAAGTCAATCATTTGATCAACTTTTTTTTAAGGGGTATGTTTGAAAGCGTTTCTCAATCATTGGCTGCAACCACTGATAGCCATAGGTGTGCACACAGGGTGTGCCAGGTTTGCCCAGGCACACCCTAATCACCCCAAGCACATTAGTTATCGCTCTGTATAGCAGCAGAAACATGGGACAAATCTCCCTCTTACCAGCTCTGCCATAAGAGAAGTGTTTATGCCCTTCTCTTTCACTATGCTGGCAGGGAGATCATGTAGACACATCCGCATGCATATGTGAACTTAAAGCGGAGGTTCACCGGATTTTTTTTTTTTTAAAGCCAGCAGCTACAAATACTGCAGCTGCTGACTTTTAAAAAATGGACACTTACCTGTCCAGGTTGCTTCCGCTTGGCTCTCGGCTTCCCCCGCCGCCATCCTTGGTGAGGGAATCGAGAAGTGAAGCGATGCGGCTTCACTGCCCCGTTTGCTACTACGCATCCGCGAGTCGGGCTGCGTCGTCCTCACTGGTCCCCGCTGTGTTCTGGGAGCCAGGTGTTTCCCAGAAAACAGGGGGGGGGGGGGTGACTTGAAGGGGCGGGACTCCCACGGGAGTCTATACCCGGAAGTGGTGCAAATACCTGTTTTATACAGGTATCTTCACACCCTCCTCCCTGAAAGGTGCCAAATGTCACACCGGTGGGGGGGAGGTCTCTGAAAATCGGAGGTTCCATTGTGGGTGAACAACCGCTTTAAGGGTGCACACCCTAAGGCCACGTACACACGATCAGTTTGGTCCGATGAAACTGGCCTTAAAGGGGTGTTCCACCCAAATGTAATGTTTATTAAAAGTCAGCAGCTACAAAAAGTGTAGCTGCTGGCTTTTAATAAACAGACACTTACCTTCTCCACATTCCAGCGACGCGCCGACCGGGGGTCCGCTCCTCTCCCCCCCTCCCCGGCCGGCATCCTCATTGCGACTGTGGGCACCCAGCCGTGACAGCCTTCGGCTTCACGGCCGGGTACCCACTGCACATGCGCGAGCCGCACTGAGCATGCGCGCGGCGCGGCTCGCCGCTGATTGGACGGGCAATCGCCTAAGTCCTGTCAGTGTCCTAGACGATCGCCAAAGGGAGGGGCTGCAGTAAGGCGATTAGGCCTAATGTGGCATGTAAGGGGGAGGGGATTAAGCGGAAGTTCCATTTTTGGGTGGAACTCCGCTTTAAGGCCAGTTTCATCGGGCCAAACCAATCGTGTGTACGGACCGTCGTCCGTCGGATCAAAGTTTTAAAACGTGCTTTAAAATTGCGTACTAACCGATAGTTAGTACGCAAAATCATCGGACCGAAAACCTGCGCATGCTCAGAATCAAGTCGACGCATGCTTGGAAGCATTGAACTTCGTTTTTCAGCACGTCATTGTGTTCTACGTCACCGTGTTCTAGCCCGATCAGATTTTGAACCGATGGTGTGTACGCACATCAGACCATCAGGCCATCAGTCTGTGAACCGATGAAAACGGTCCGTCGGACCATTTTCATCGGTTTGGTCCGATCGTGTGTACATTGCTTCATGCAATAGGCTGTGCACACCTATGCTGACAGCGCAGTGCTGCTGTCAGAATACAATGTCCTGGTGCAGGGCAGCCCACCAATGGCTTCTTGATTCTTCCTCTACGGTCGGCATAGACCTCATGTAAAACGGCAGCAGTTGTAGAACTACAAGTCTCAGCATTTCTGTGCCAGCAGAACATTGTGGGATCAGCAGTTCCAACACATCTGACAAAGCATGTTGAATCTAGACCAAACATTCACAATATAGCTCCTCCAATTAAATTGAAGGTGATAAGCTGTCATAATTCTTTAGAGCTTTCAAGAAGTAAGTAACATAAGCCAGGGTGTCCTATGAGCAGTGGAATTCTTTGACTTTATTCAGCTATTATTAATTGAAGTAGCAAACGGCACAATCCATCTGAGTCACATAAAAATGAATTAGTATTGGTTTTTATTACTGCCGTTATTATTAATCTGTTCTTTGTTTACACTAGAGGCTCCTACTAGTGGCTGGAATAACCACTAATTTCTCAGAACAGAAGACGTCGGAGCGTTTCCTGAAGCCAGTAATCAGAATGGATGTTGTACTCCTGGAATCCTCTGTAGTGCCCAGCCATACATTTTTTCTATTTCTATATCTATAGAAACAGGATTTGATGGTGTACAAAGAAATCATGGGGGATTACATGATCCTGCCCTGCAGAACTTGCAACTCTTTCTTTTTATGCTTCCCGTTTCCCGGAGATAAATCAACTGGCTTCTATGTGAGATACAATACAAAAATCTTTTATAAAAATAATCACCCGTTGCCTTTTGCTAATACATATATGAACTTGTATGTGCTGATTCTTTAGGGTGAATTGCAAGCAGCCATATAAAAAACCTCACATTATTACAATAAGGGATGAGCTTCGAGTTTGAGTAGAACTCATGTTCGACTCGAACATTGCCTGTTCGCCGAACAGCGAACTATTTGGGGTGTTCGCGGCAAGTTCGTGTGAACTTTAGAACCCTGTTAAAGTCTATGGGACTCGAACGTTTGAAATCTAAAGTGCTAATTTTAAAGGCTAATATGCAAGTTATTGTAATAAAAAGTGTTTGGGGACCTGGATGTATCAATACAAAACAAAAAAGTGAAATATTCCTTTAAATTTTGTACCTAGGGGGGGGGGGTGTATAGTATGCCTGTAAAGTAGCGCTTGTTTCCCATGCTTAGAACTGTCCCTGCACAAAGTGTCATGTCTGAAGGAAAAAAAAGTAATTTAAAATCACTCGCGGCTATAATGAATTGTCGGCTCCCGGCATTACAGAGAAAAGTCATTCATAAAAAAAAAATGCGTGGGGGTCCACGGCGTTTAACCACTTCCATACCAGGCACTTACGCACCTTCCCGCCCAAGCCAATTTTCAGCTTTCAGCACTGTCGCAATTTGAATGACAATTGCGCGGTCATGCTACACTGCACCCAAACAAAATTGGCGTCCTTTTTTCCCCACAAATAGAGCTTTCTTTTGGTGGTATTTGATCACCTCTGCGATTTTTTTTTTTGCGCAACAACTAAAAATAGAGCGAAGATTTTGAAAAAAAAATAACGTTTTTATTTTTTTCTGTTAATTTTTTTGTAAATGAGTATGTTTTCTCTTTCAATTACGGGCACTGATATGGTGGCACTGATGGGCACCGATGAGGTGGCACTGATGAGCACCGATGAGGTAGTTCTGATGGGCGCCGATTAGGTAGCACTGATGGGCGCCGATTAGGTAGCACTGATGGGCGCTGGTATGGGGCACTGATGGGCACTCATGGGCGGCAGCACTGGGCACTCATAGGCGGCACAGGTGGGCACTCATAGGCGGCACAGGTGGGCACTCATAGGTGGCACAGGTGGGCACTCATAGGTGGCACAGGTGGGCACTCATAGGTGGCACAGGTGGGCACTGATAGGTGGCACAGGTGGGCACTGATAGGTGGCACAGGTGGGCACTGATAGGTGGCACAGGTGGGCACTGATAGGTGGGCACTGGGCATGGATTGGCACTGACAGACACTGGGGTGGCACTGATGATCACTGAGGGGTGGCACTGATGGATCAATGTTGCCAATCAGTGCCCATGTGTGGGCACTGATTGGCATCATTTTTTTTACTGCCCCTTTTTTTTTTTTGTCTTTTTTTTTTGTCCTTTTTTTTTTTAGTACCCTGGTGGTCTAGTGTGGGCACTCCCTGGTGGTCCGTGTGGCGATCCGAGGGGGGGCTGCGCTGATAAACAATCAGCGCGAACCCCCCCTGTCAGGAGAGCCGCTGATCGGCTCTCCTCTACTCGCGTCTGTCAGACGCGAGTGAGGAAGAGCCGTCGGCGGCTTTTCCTGTTTACATTGTGATCAGCCGTGATTGGACACGGCTGATCACGTGGTAACGAGGCTCCGCCGGAGACTCGTTACCGAGATCGGAGGTGCAGGGTGTCAGAATGACACCCCGCATCACCGATCGCCGCGCTGCGCGCCCCCACGGGCGCGCGCGGCATTGAAATCGTGCTAGACGTTTGAGAACGTCTAGTCATGATTTCATAACCACTTCCCGGCCGTAAATCGGCTATTGAAATTTAATTTGGTAATTGAATTTGGGGGGACCCCCACGCATTCTTTTTTTATGAATGACTTTTCTCTGTATTGTTGGTCTCCGACAAATCATTATAGCCACGAGTGATTTTAAATGACCTTTTTCCTTCAGAAATTACATTTTGTGCAGGGACAGTTCTAAGCACAGGAAACAAGCGCTACTTTACAGGCATACTATACACCCCCCTAGGTACGAAATTTAAAGGAATATTTCAATTTTACTGTTTCACTTTAAGCATTATTAAAATCACTGCTCCTGAAAAAACGGTAGTTTTTTAAAACTTTTTTTGCATTGATACTGTACATGTCCCCTGGGGCAGAACCCAGGTCCCCAAACACTCCCCTGGGGCAGGACCCAGGTCCCCAAACACTTTTGAGGACAAGAACTTGCATATTAGCCTTTAAAATTAGTACTTTAGATTTCAAATGTTCGAGTCCCATAGACTTTAACAGGGTTCTAAAGTTCACACAAACTTTTGGTCTGTTCACAGGTTCTGGTGCGAACCGAACCTGGGGGTGTTCGGCTCATCCCTAATTACAATGATACCTTCACCAAAGGTAATTAAATCGATTATTTAATGCAGCTAGTAAAAGTATCTGAATTATGGGGATTTAGCCCCCCGGGGGGCATGAGGCTCCAGCTGTACCCACTTCAATACAGGGCACATTCACTACCCTTCCTGCCCAGGCCAATTTTCAGCTGTTGCACTTTGAATGACTATTGCGCGGTCATGTAGCACCCATATGAACTTTTTTATCATACATTTTTTTAGACAGACGAAGCTTTCTTTTGTAGGTATATAAATAGGTGCTCCAGGCTCCCTCCCAAAACTAAAGTCAGTAAATATAAATACTGTAGCTGCTGACTTTTAATATTAGGGCACTTACCTGTCCTGGAATCCAGCGATGCCCTCACCCTAGCTGATTCTTTAATCGGTTATCGGATACTGGCGCTGTCATCTTGACTAAGGGAAATCGGTAGTAAAGCCTTATGGCTTCACAGGTGGTTTTGTACTGCACATGCACAAAGCGTGCTTTGCTGTGAATGGGCTGCAGTCTTCTGGGACTTGTGACTCAGTTTACAGTGGCAAGCTGAGCCGGAAGTGGGAGCGAGTGCCTGATAAAACCAGGTACGCTCTCCCCCCTACCCCCCAAAAGGTGCCAAATGAGGTAGCGGAGGAGGGGAGGAGGCAGACAAGTGGAGCTTCACCTTTGAGTGGAGCTCCGCTTTAATCGACACAGATTTTTTTATCTTTTGCTAAACAAATGAAAAAAGGCAGAAAAATATTGAAACGAAAAATGTTTTTTTTTTTTTAGTTTCTGTTATAAAATTTTGCAAACAAGTACTTTTTCTTCTTCACTGATGTGCACTGGTGAGTCTGCACTGATGATCACTGATAGGCTACACTGATGGGCACTGATATGCTGCACTGATGGGCACTGATGAGGCGGCACTGATGGGGGGGGGCACTGATGAGGCTGCACTGATAAGCACTGATATGCAGAACTGATGGGAACTGAATAGGCAGCACTGATAGGCAGCACTGATAAAGATGCACTGATAGTCAGCTTTGATGGACACTGATAGGTGGCACTGGTAGGCACTGACAGGCTGCACTGATGGGCACTGATAGGCAGCAGTGATGAAGATGCACTGATAGGCGGCATTGATGGGCACTGACAGGCTGCACTGATTGGCACTGATGGGGCTGCACTGATAATCGGTGTAAACAATGTGCTGAAAGGTTTTCCAGGTAACGGCTCGCATTCCCTCCTACAGACACATCATGGAAGGAAAGGACTGCCGATAACCATCAAGTCTGTTTACATGTGATCATCTATAATTGGACAATCAATCAAATCCAGTGACACGGAAGCAATGGGCGAGGCTGAGTCCCATTGTCTGTACCAATGGACGCAGCAGCAGGAATCGAGAGTGAGCCTGCATAGGAACCCCCAGGGAAAACGGCTTCGCGTGGAGGCACCAGATGAAGAGGAGGGGCCTGGAGCATCGACGGTGCAAAACCATTGCACAGAGCAGGTAAGTATGAGCATGGTTGTTATTTTTTTATTTTTTTAAATTAGGGTTTACAACCCCTTTGCGTTTTCAAAAAGATAAGGGTGAGCAGCAATTTGTAATTTTTTTTTTTTATAGTTATGCTATTTAAATTGAAACACAGAGGTGTTATCCCAATATGGCTGAAAAAGTGCAAATACACTTTAAAGATGCTTTTTAAACAAAGGGAGGCAGAGGGCAAAGGACCACTCACCAGTAGTGCCTGTGATCTCTCTGCAGCTGATCCCTTCCCATTACTGACTTACCATACCTAGCGTCTCTGAGGCAGCTGCCTTGGTAGGGTTTTCTGTCCTCATGTCACAGATGTCAGCAAGAATATCAGTAAGCAGTATATTAGTGACATCACCACATCTCTTTTCAAATCTCCTGAGCAGTCAGAGGCAACTTTAGAAGTCAAACCGCAGGTATAGCGCTTTGAAGCTGTAAGCACAGGAGTGACTAGGCACAAGTATAGCCAAGACGAGATTGCTACTGCATGCTTTAAAATCTGTCTGCTGGAAAAACCTGTCCGCCCGTATACACGATCAAATTTGTCTGCTGAAACGGTCCAGTGGACCGTTTCCAGCAGATAGATTCGATCGTGTGTACGCAGCCTAACTGTGTAAATTAGTTTGAGAACTACAAACCCACAATGCTAAGCAGCGGGCCCACAATGCAAAGTGTCACGGACAGCCTGCTGGGAAACCAGATAAAAGGACAAGCAAGACCTTTGTTAGGCCTCTCTGGATGCCTTTCAATTGCCAGCAGGAGGTCTGTGTGTGTGACTGAGAGTGAGAGACTGCAGCCTACAGAGGATAGCTGGATCATCTGCCCCAGAGGGATCTTTGGAGGACAGACCTGCTAGCCGAGCAGGTGATCGGTTTGCGCTTCAGAGCATTTGAAGCTGCTTCACCCGTCATACCTCGTACACACAACCAGTTTTCCCATCAGGAAAACTACCATGACAACTTTTGGCTGGGAAAACTGGCCATGTGTATGCTCCATGGCAGTTTTACCGACAGGAAAATCGGCGGGAATCGAGGCAGGAAAAATGAGAACTCCCGGCAGTCTTTTTTCCGACAGTTTCCCTATGGGAAACACTGCGGTGGAGCATACGCACGGCCTGATTCCCAGCCAAAGCTCTCACCGCGGTTTTCCCAACAGGAAAACCTCTGGTGTGTACATGTAACGCCACTGGCGTTCCCCTGTCTGAGACCAGCGCGCCCGTATCTTCTGTGGGCAGTTGCGCCCTTCCTTCCACCTCGCATGCGTCACTTCCGGTGCGCCGTGTTTTGCGTTCCACACTGGAACGCGGAAGTGCGTCCCGGCGTGCTGCACATTCTCCCGCGCTGCACGGCTTATTTAAACCCCCAGGTATGACGGCAGGTTGTTCCACTATTTTGTTGGGCACCTGCCGTCACCTGGAATCCCTCTGTACAACCTTTCACCATCTGACTACAGACCCCACGCTCAGGAGAGGAGGGGTCCCCCATCCTCCCAGCTTTGCACCCACCCAAACAAGGAGCTCCAGGAACTTCAGCCTCGCCAGATACCACTAACAAGGACTTGGATCTTTCAACGCTGCAGCCTCATAACAATCAGGTGATTACAACTGACCTCAGCTTACCGCATAAACTACAGAACCGCAAGTACATTTATCATACTCTAGTGTAGAGAACTGTGACCTGTTGCCAGTGTCTTCATATAGGACTTCCCCATCATTAAACTATCAGTTGCCAACATTAACAGATCCTTTCATTACATGTCCACATTGTCTCAGCCATATGGAATTCAATTGAACTACTATTAAGCGTATTCAGCCTCAGAATTATGAATAAATAACCTGAAGCTTCCAGGGCAGTCTAAGCCTGTCATATACTTAATCCCTCAGCTGGTAACTTTCCTAGCTAATCTGTTGTCAAGCTCATGTTAGGATGAGTTCCTATGTTTTGCATTGATTACTAAAATAGAGGTTGTGATGAATTTAACCCCGAACTCTTTGACAATATAAGAGAGTGAAGTAGTGGTTACTCTGAGATACCTCTGAAGCTGAGATTCCATCAAGTTACCATAACTGAAAGAGTGATTGTAACAGTACAGGGGAAAAGTTACCAAGCAGGTTCTCGGTTTTCCCCCTGGGATTCCCGGTGGACTTTTTATCACCGGGAATCCCGATCGTGTGTACGGCGCATCAGAGTGCTGGGACCGGCCACACTGTGTGACGGCACGATCTTCTTTTACAGAGGCACCATCAAGTGAAGTTCTGGACAAAGTGTACCAGCTGGCTGAGCGGTGAGCGGGCACTTGCCCATTAAAGTAATTGACTGAGATTGATAAATTATTTCTCCTATCCAGACTGTCGCTGACACTTGTAGTTCCACGGAAGGGTATCCATTGCATCTAAGTGTTCTCACAGCCAGATGTTCAGATTTTTCCTTTCTTTTATAAGAAGATTAATCATCTCACATCCTTCAGTTGTTGCTTATTTCTTTACCACATTGGATTACAATTAAGTGCACCACCGTACACTTCAAGATCACCAAGCTAGCTGAAGAAAAAGACTGGAACAGGAGAAAACTGCCATTGCTTTATTGTTCATTAAGGGCCCTTTCACACGGGGATCGCTTTGTTGATCCCAGCTGAGCCGGCAGATGACAGGGCAGTCCCTGTCCCAGTCCAAAAGGCCAATATGTTTTCTTCTAAATATTTGAAATTAGTGTATATATTGATTGGTTATAGTGTCTACAAAATAGGGGATATATTAATGGCATTTTTATGATAATTTTTTTTACTGGTAATAGCAGCAATCAGCGGGACTGCAACATTGTGGTGGACAGATCGACCACTTTTGACACTTTTTTGGGACCATTGACATTTATACAGCGATCAGAGCTAAAAATAGCCATCGATTACTGTATAAATGTCATTGGCAGGAGAGGGGTTAACACTAGAGGCGATAAAGGGGTTAAATGTGTGTTTCTAACTGTGGGGGGATGGGACTGACTGGAGGAGGAGCCATATCGCTGTTCGTAACCAGTATAAACAGCAGAACTGTCTCCTTTCTCCTGGCGGAATGGAGATCTGTCTGTTTACATTGACAGATCTCCATTCTATCTCTCTCAGGAGTGATCGCGGGTGCCAGGCACGAGCATTGGCTCCATCATTGTGCTCATGCCCCCCCGTGTTCTTAAAGCAGTCGACTTACAGCTACACCAATTTTTCCAGGGGAGAAAATCTGCCACAGTATTACTGTGGCAGCTGGTCCTTAAGTGGTTAAAGTAGAATTAAAGGCAAAACTTTTTTTTTTTTTAGTTTTGGATGGAGTGGAGAGTGATTAGAACACTTGTCAGTTTATATTGCTGTCTGTGCCCCCCCGCTAAGGAGATTACCCCTCCCTATTTGTCCTGTTTATAATTATCATTGAAAGTGAAAGTAAAAGAAAATACTAAATGTTGGATTGTCCCCAGAAAAGTAATAGAGGGAACATTTTTCAGTGGGAACACAAATTCTGGTGACCTGGGGGTCCCCAGGGAATACACTTAACCAGTTAACAACCGGCCCATAGCCAAAGTGCGGCTAAAGGGCAGTTGCTTAACTCTGGGAGGCCATTAATTAACGCGACCGCATCACGGATGGTGGTAAATCGCCGCTCATAGTGGCGGCTTACTACGTGATCGCTCTGTCCAATGAAAAATGTGTCAAACTAAAATAAATAAAGTAAAATAAACAATAAATTATATTTATTTTTTAAAGCACCCCTGTCCCCGTGTGCTCGCATGCAGAAGCGAACGCATATGCAAGTGCCGCCCACATATAAAAACGGTGTTCAAACCACACATGTGAGGTATCGCTGCAAACGTTAGAACGAGAGTAATAATTTTGGCACTAGAGCTTCTCTGTAACTAAAAACATATAACCTGTAAAAATATTTAAATTGTCGCCTATGGGGATTTTTAAGTAGCAAAGTTTGGCGCCATTGCACAAGTGTGTGCAATTTTGAAGGGTGACATGTTGGGTATCTATTTACTCGGCGTAACTTAATCTTTTACATTATGCAAAAACATTGGGCTAATTTTACTAATTTTTTTTTTTTTTTTTTAAGCACACAACTGTTTTTTTTTTGGTAAAAAACACGTTAGAAAAATTGTTGCGCAAATACAGTGCGAGATAAAAAGTTGCAACGACCACAATTGTACAGTATTCTCTAAGATCTTTGCTAAAAAACATAAATAATGTTTTGGGGTTCTATGTAATTTTCTAGCAGGTCCAGTATTGTTGGATGTTTTTTCACCTTAATGCATAGAATGCATTAAGGTGAAAAAACGTTTACCTTTACAACCCCTTTAAATTCCTCGGGTCAGAAGTACTTGCCTCAGACTCGCGCATTCGCCGTAGGGAACCAGGCAGTGAAGCCGGAGCGCTTCACTTCCTGGTTCCCTCACTGTGGATGGAGGGGGGAGCAGCAGAGAGATTAGCGAATGCTCGTCCTCTGCTGCAGATGGAGCTGGACTCCAGGACAGGTAAGTATCCCAATAGTAGTCAGCAGCTGCAGTATTTGTAGCTGCTGGCTTTTAATATTTTTTTGTGATGGGCCATCCGCTTTAAAGTAAAACTTTCTTTTGTTTGTAGTTGATCACCATTGTTTATTTTGTATTTATTTTTATTATATAAACAAAAAAATATTGAAAAAAAAAATAAGTTTTACTTTCTGCTGTAAAACATCCAATAAATAAAAATAAAATAAAATGTCGTCATACGTTTAGGCTAAAATGTATTCTGCTACATGTCAAAATCCCAATGAGTGTATATTGATTGGTTTCTGTGAAAGTTAAAGGGGTAGATTCACATACACTTAATTTTGCGCTGCGTAATCGAAATACTCTACGCTGCCGTATTTTACCAGGCTCTACACCAAATCCTGGTAGAATTTTGCCCGTACGCTACGGCGGCGTAGTCTATTTCTCGCCGCGTAATCAAAATACGCGATTGGGGGCGTGAAGCATTTAAATTAAGCGCGTCCCCGCGGCGATCGAACTGCGCATTCTCCGTTCAGAAATTTCCCGCCGTGCATTGCGCGAAATCACGTTGTTACGTCATTCGTTGTTTGAGTAGCGGCATTTACGAACATTCCTATTCCCGGACGACTTACGTAAAAAATAATAAAAGACGTTGGAAAACGTAGAAATTCGACGCGGGAACGACGGCCATACTTAACATGGGCTAATATTAGAGCAGCAAAAAGCTGGTATAGTGTTACGCAAATAAAAGATGACTAAAGGTGCCGTAAGAGATTGCGATTGAAGATCGTAATTTCGGGGATAGTCGGCAAAAGCTCATTTGCATACCCCGACGCGGAAAACGACAGGAAGTCCACCCAGTGGCCGCAATTTTATTGCAGCGTAGATCCGAAGGCGTACAAACATGTAATCCAGTCGAATTGAAGCCCGCAGCCGTCTATTCATGGTTTGAGGTTTTCGACTAGCCAGAAAACGCGCGTAATTTGAAGTCTAACACCAGTTAGACAGGCGTAATGGCTCTCTGAATCTGGCCCAAAGTGTCTACAATCTTTGGTATATATACTGTAATTTTTGCAATTCCAACGCACAAAATAAACATGCATGCTCGGAATCAATTTGACACATGCTTGGAATCATTGAACACCTTTGCAGTCATTGTGCTATATGCTGGGTGTTTGGTGTACTCCTGTACCTTTAAGAAGGGACAGGCTGCCCTTCAATCCACCTGCCCCTATCTATCCATTAGAATGCATGTGCCTCCACTGTGGGGACGCTCATTGTTTAGTGTTAGAATCACAGATTACAGGGCAGGGTGCCTTGACGCGGCTCTGTGGCTCACGCATGCGTTTGCAAATGCGTGCGGACAAAACCCCTTTTTTAATGCATACTGTTAGACAGGTTAATTTGGTTGTTCTGCAGGCTGGTCACAATGTCAGAGTATAAGATTTCCTATCATCTGTGCCCAGTCTTGCCACACAGAGGTAATCCAGATCTGAATAATCCTCTTTTAATGTTCAGTGAAAATGAACAACCTTCCAGATAAAAACCTGCCTAAATAAAAAGTCATTTTTCTCTCTTCTTGCTTTAAGTGACAGGTTATTTACATATCTAGATTGGACATGTTTATCATATGTTATGTTAATCATAACATGAGGTATAAAAAGTGAGGAATTCACCCCTCCCCCACATAACACATCTTGGTAATATACAATGAACTTTGGATCACCTCATGTTATGATAAACATGTTATAGCATATGATAAACATGTCCAAGCTAGATATGTATATAACCTATCACTGAAAGCAAAAACAGAGAAACAGACTTTATAATTTGGCAAGTTTGTATCTGGAATTCTGTTAATTTGCACTGAACATTAAAAGAGGATTACTCAGCACTGGATTACCTCTGTGTGGCAAGACTGGGCACAGATGATAGGAAATCTTATACTCTACATTGTGACATCAAAAAAATAAATATTTTTTTTTTGGGGTTTACATCCACTTTAACTTATTTTTTCTTGGCTGGTTGTAGTGTTGTACGTCACTGCGTTCTTGACTAGTGTTGCTCACGAATACTCGCATTGCGAATATTCGTTACGAATATTGCATATTCGAGTTTTCGCGAATAACTCGAATATCGCAGTGAATATTCGCTATTGCAAATATTCGTATTTTTTCAAATTTATTTTTAAAACAGATCACATCCTAGTGATCTCCATCGACGTCTAAAAGCATTGCTGGTATGATTAGAGACCCTGGGCCGAGTCGCTGAGGCGATCCTTTTATGTTGCCGAATATTCGCAATGCGAATATTCGTATTACGAATATTCGCGAATACTTTCTCTGCCCTTCTGTGTTTTGTGTATAAAAAAAAAAAAAAAAAAAAAAAAAAAAAATTAGCTTTAGTTTAGTCATATAAGTTTGTGTAAGTAGAGTTAGTGTTTAATGCATATTAGTTTAGTAATCCAGGAAATGATCTCCGTTTTCGCGTGTTGTTCGCGCGCATGCGCGGACGAGAATTTCGCAATCAATTTCGCATTTAACACTCTTCGTAACACTAAAGTATCGTATTTATCGGCATATAACACGCACAGGCGTATAACATGCACCCTAACTTTAAGAGGGAAGTTTCAGGAAAAAAAACTTTCCACAGCCCCCTGTGTATAACACGCAGGCACAGTTTACCCTCTATTTTCAGGGTAAAAAAGTGAGTGTTACACGCCAATAAATGCACTAATACCTATAGGGGCTTTTAAAGTGTTCCCTATAGAAAATATAGTGTACTGAATTTTGTCACCATTTCCCGAGCACACATGAATTCAAGATTTGGCATGTTGGGTATCTATTATTTCGGTGTAACCTTGTATTTTATATTTTACCAAAAATGCAGGTAATTTATTGCGTTTGCTTGCCCTAAAATTCACATTTGTTTTTTTTTACTCAAATTTTGCAGTTCCTAGCCCTTTGTGGTAATATCGTGTGGCATGACAAAAAAATTGCAACCGCCACTATTTTATTCTTTAGGGTGTCTGCTTTCAGAAAATATATAATATTTGTGGGTTGCAGGCCCTAAAGGAAGTGCGCTACTATTTTTCTGAAATTCAGAACAAATGGTCAATTTTTTCAGGGTATTGCTTAGAAACAGTTAATATATCTAAATGTTCAGGTCCACTTTAGGTATTTGAACTTCTTTTATTAAATAAGGCTATTTTTATACTCCAGTATTTTAAAATCAGTATATAAATGACTAAGAAATCAATATGCTAACTCATAAAACAAAATCTGCAGTACAATATAAATCACAGAAAAACTCTGCATCTCACTGCATAAATGATTCATGCTGTTGAATGCATGTAGATTCAGAGGAAAGTGGAAAACTATTTTCTATAAACAGTATAATCATTTTGGATTATTGCAAAGTTTACCTGAAGTCATTTTTTAAATGCCTTTCACATGTTTATGTGCTTGTATTTGTTATCATATTGTATGCCTTTGGGTTGTACAGTCCTTACTTGCAGTGGGCATAAGCTGGTAGCTCTAGCTTGACTTTCCACACTGCCAAAGATGCACTGCAGTCCTTTTTCCTTTATCATCTTATAAATGGATGCAGGATATTTGAGGTCTGTTCTCCCTTCTCCACAGAAAAACTAGCAGTCAGCATTTGGCGGCACAAACATTTTCTAAAATGCCAGAAAACCTGTGAACAATAACAAGCACTGTCACATCCATTGCTGCTTTTCATGACCTTGCAGAGCTACCCTTGATTTTGTTACCTTTAGTCAAAGTCTATTGACGAACAATTGGTCATAAAATTGCAGAGTGATAGGAGGAACCATTGTGTGAGCGCTACTATTGTAAACATCAAATATATTTGCCCAGTGTGTCTATAAAACTAAAAACTAATTATTACAAGTTGATAAGTTTAATTAAAGCCCATCTCCAGGGAAAGGTAAATTGCTGCCTTGCTTGTTTAGGCCTAAGCAGAGGTGTATTTAGGTTTTGTGCTGCCCTAGGCCTGACTAAACTCGTGCACCCCCTAATTTAAATATGATCCACCCTTCCTGTTACGGCCACACCCTGTGTTGTTTAAGACCCGCCCTGAAATTTTCAAGTGAGAACACTAGTTCTGAGGGCCTGGGGGGGGGGGGGGGGCAATGGATTCCCTTAATTTACTTAGATTTCCTCTTACTTCCTGGTTACCCATAGAGCAGGAAGTGAAGGGAAATCTTTGCAATGGGACAGGGATGGTAAAAAATAAACTGACAGTGGCTATAACCCTCCCTTACTCTACCCAAAATGAAAAAAAAAAAGTGTTGCCTATAGTTCTACTTTGAGTAGATGGTGCAGCAGAAACATATAGCACAGTGAGGAAGGTTTGTGGTCCAGGATGATAAAACAGTCAAAACTGGAAGCACACCACTCCCCCCCCCCACAGTTGCGGCCGCTTTATGGGGGCGTTAGACTAATTTTCCTAACAGTGTAGCGCAAGCCGGCGGGGACTCTTTTCCTGCTGCCCACCTGCAAAGTGCAGAATACAGCTCTGGGCCTAAGGGGAACGCAGCGTTATGTACCTGATCCTCCACTCCTCAACAACCTTCTATACTGCCCTTTGCTCCAGCAGTGCCTGGAGTTCAGCTTTAAAGTAGAACTATAGGCAACACATTTTTATTTTTATTTTAGATTAAGGGAGGGTCATAAGCCCTGTCATGTTTTTTTTCTACTATTTATTTCTCATTGAGGGGCTTTTCCTTCACTTTCTGTGAGAGGAAATCCTTGCAAATTAAGAGAATCCATTGAATCGCCACCAGATCACCAGATTTAGTATCCGGATTGGAAGATTTCCACTCTATTACTGTTCAGGGGCAAACCCAAAATGTTGGATTTTATTTCACTGCTGATGATAGCGGCAAACAGGACAAATAGAGAGGGTGAATCTCCCTAACGGGGTCCAAGGTGGCAAAAGAAGTTCTAATCCATCTCCATTCTGTCCAAAAAAACTTTGCCTTTAGTTATACTTTAACTACCGTATTTATCGGCGTATAACACGCACAGGCGTATAACACGCACCCTAACTTTAAGGCCTCGTACACACGATCGGACATATCCGATGAAAACGGTCCGCGGACCATTTCCATCGGATATGTCCGATCGGGAGTTTGATCCGATGGCGTGTACACACCATCGGATCAAATTCCCCGCCGCCGGACGGCGCGGTGACGTGGCGGTGACGTTGACGCCGCCACGTCACCGCACCAGGAAGTTAAACACTTCCGCGCATGCGCCGAATCCATTCGGCGGCGGCGGTGGGGGACGACATGTCTGCTGGTAAGTGTACTAACCAGCAGACATGTCGGGCGGACAGATTCCACCGGATAGATTTCAAAGCATGCTTTGAAATCTGTCGGGTGGAGAAATCTGTCCGCTAGCCCATACACACACGAGCGGAGATGTCTGTCCATCGGACCATTTTCAGCGGACATATCCCCTCGTGTGTACGAGGCCTAAGAGGGAAGTTTCAGGAAAAAAACTTTCCACGGCACCCTGCGTATAACACGCAGGCACAGTTTACCCCTTATTTTCAGGGTAAAAAAGTGAGTGTTATACGCCAATAAATACAGTACTTTGCCCCTGGAGCATTTATTTCTTTTTTCTTTTTCCTATTTTTCCTACACACTTGACTTCCGGAAACATTTAAAATGTTCCTTCCACTTCACAATTCTGTGCCACTTTGTGTTGGTCCATCACATAAAATCCCAATAAAATACATTTACATTTTTGTCTGTAACATGACAAAATGTGGAAAATTTCAAGAGGTATGAATACTTTTTCATGGCACTGTAAATATACAAAAGTGTCAAAAAATTTCCTTTTTCCACATAGAATGTGTTACATACAATAAACAAATATTTAAATTCAGTGACCAGTGTCATACAGACAGTCCAGTGACCAAACAAACACTCCACCATATGTAAAGGGTATAAGATGGAATTTGAAGAGCGTGCAGCAAAAACATCTTCAGTACACGACCACTGTGAACCAGCCACCACTTCAATGCAACACTACTGCTTACAAGATAAGTAGACCTTGAAAGATCTAATGTCTAACATCCCAGACCTGGGATTGATGGATACTGGATGTTCAAAATCACAGATCAGCCTCTCATCTACTGTATGTGTTCGGCTTCAATTGGGTCACATCATAGGTGTTGGCAGCCTATTACATTAGAATGTGCACCCCAAAGCTCAAACACACTTGTGTGTGTGTGTATGTATATGTATGTATGTACATGCACACATAGACACACAGAAGTTAATTTACTAAAGGCAAATAGACTGGGCACTCTGCAAATGCAGTTGTTCCAGAGCTCAGTAAATGAGCAGAAGCTCTGCTGACTTTCATTACCCAATTGTGTGCAAGCAAAAATCCCTTTTTTTCCCCTTCATTTACTAAGCTCTGAAGCAACTGTCTTTTTGCCTTCAGAAAATCAACCCCAAAGTGCTAAGGAGTGCTCTATATACAAGATGTACAGTTAAGAAGTGGGCTATATACAGAGTGTAGAGTTAAAAAGTGTGCTATGTACAAGGCGCAGGGCCCCCATATATCATATGCTGCTATCAGAGTATCTCATTACATCAGGTGCCCCCAACAGAGTAACACCATAAATCAGGGGACCCAATCAGAATACCCTCATATATTATCAGAGGACTCCCTTACATCAGGTACCCCATCAGATTGCCCTCTAAGATCAATTGCCCCATCACAGCACTCCCTTATATCAGGTGTCCCAATCAGAGCGCCCCCAAACATCAAGTTTCCCCATCAGAATGCCCCCTTACATAATGTGTCCACATCATAGTGCTCCCTTACATGAGATTCCCCTTACATCAGAGCCACGCTTACATGAGATTCCCTCTTTAGAGCCCCCCCATACATCAGATTCCCTCAGCAGAGTGTCCCCCTACATCAAATTCCCTCATTAGAGCCCCTTTCATCAGATTTCCCCATCAGAGCCCCCTTATTTCAGATAACCCCATCAGAGCCCCCTTGTCTCAGATTACCCCATGGACGCACCCTTTACATCAGATTCCTCCATCAAAACCCCGTAAATCTGATTTCCCCCAAATTCCCATATTAAAAAACCCTCCTTACTTCAGCTTTCACGATCAGAGCCCGTACATCAGATTCCCTCATCAGAGCCCGTACATCAGATTCCCCTATTAGGTTCCCCCAATTAGAGCCCCCCTTGCATCAGATTTCACCATCTGAGTCTCCTTACATCATATTCCCCATTAGAGCCCCTCTTACATCAGATTTCCCGATCTGAGTCCCCCTACATCAGATTCCCCCATCAAAGCCTCCCTTACACCATATTCCCCCATCAGAGCCCCCCTTACATCAGATTCCCCCACCAGAGCCCCCCTTACATCAGATTCCCCCATCAGAGCCCCCCTTACATCAGATTCCCCCATCAGAGTCCCCCTTACATCATATTCCCCCATCAGAGTCCCCTTGCATCAGATTCCCTCATTGGAGCTATACCTAATCTCTACCACCGAGCCCAGAATAAAACATTAAAGGGGATCTACCCTTTTTACATTATATCTAAATTTTAAAAAAGTACTCCGAAGGAACAAGAACGTACACAATAATACTCTACCTTTAAAAAAATAATAAGGTGGGATAGATAGATAAGATAGATAAGATAGATAAGATAGATAAGATAGATAAGATAGATAAGATAGATAAGATAGATAAGATAGATAAGATAGATAAGATAGATAAGATAGATAAGATAGATAAGATAGATAAGATAGATAAGATAGATAAGATAGATAAGATAGATAAGATAGATAAGATAGAACAAGCACTTAGGTGGTCTTATCTAACATGCCAAAAAGTACAGTATACAGTATGTGTTCTGCACCATGAGAAATATTTCCAATAAACTGCTATTTCCTTTTGTAGTCAAACCAGGGCCAAAATATGGTGTCAGCAAAAGGGAAGAAATATGTCTGATATTATTTTGCTGAAAAACAAGCTGTCAAGATAGAACTCATAATACCTTGTGTATTGATTTATGCTTATTGTCCTTTACCAAGTGTCATTCTTCTGCTGTGCCAGAACAGAATGATTTGGTACAATTTAAGGAAGATGCAGGTAAACATGGTTAAAATAAATGACAGGAGCAATTTTCTAACTCTTTCTAAATATATGTAATCACAGTCTAACAGTTTTTTTAACTAATAATACAGATAGTAATATTCAGGGAATCTGCAGCGGGTTGAAATTCTATTTAAAATTTGCAAGACCTAGACAAGACTAGTAGTGAATCTTAGTGATGTCGTTAAAGAGTGAATATTGATAGTAAATTCTATCCATTTCAAAGCTAATAGGCACATTATCCCCCGTGAATTACAGAGCCAGCACATTAGAGTGGAGTATAAAGACTGGGTCCCTTGGGTGACATCATTGATCAAATATGGACATGGCCACACTTGGACAATTATGTCACAGGATCCTCTGCCCCTTTGATTTATACTCATCTCTCAATATAAAATGGTGGGTTTCCAGTAGTTAGTTGCTATACAACTCTATACTGTGCCATATTGAGCATATATGGTATACTGTGAATTACAGTGTGGCGGTCTACATTTTCAAGTGTACCCTCCCTGTGTCCACAGTTCAGAGACACAAAAATGATTCTTGGTGTGTGTCAGTGCTGTTTAGTTGCTGGGTCCCACCTTGCAATGTTTTTTCTTTTTCTTTATGTTAATTTTTTTAAGATATATTTATCTCTTTTTTTAAATTTCTATTTGTTTTAAAAAATTGGGCGAGGGTCTATTGTTTCAAAGTTGTATTTTTGTTGCAAGATCCTGTTGCTAATACAGGCAAAGATGACTTCCATTTGCAGCATGTCACTGCATATTAGTTTGATAGCAAAGCTAAGTTTTATTTACAGCATGTCACTTATACTTGTGCAATACAGTAGTGTGCACTCAGACAACACATATTTATTAGCCCCTATTGCTATAGTTGCCATTAAATTTAGACAATCCCCTCGAGGCCCATATGCCTGGGGGACAAGAGAGACACTGGTCCAGAGCTGCTGGCAACTCCCCAGGTATGTGTAGAAGACTTCTGGCATATTCTGCTTGCCATTATGGCCAACCAACCTGCTTACATATGATCTGAATTTGTAGCTATTGCTTCTCAGAAAATAATTTGTATTACTGCTCATTCAAGTGGTTGTGTACTGTCCTAATGCTAGGCAATTTCTACTAAACATATACTGTACCTAAAGTTTATATTTAGAACATTTTGGGATCAATAAATAGGGTTGTCCTGATACCACTTTAAGACCGAATACAAATACCGATACAATTTTTCAAGTACTCGCCGATAACGATTACCGATACTTTTTTTAATGTCATGTGACAGGGACGCATTGATGGCTGGCACTTATAGATGGTACTGACTGATGGGCACAAAAAGGTGGCACTGACTGATGGCTGGCAGTGGCACTGATGGCTGGGCACTGATAGTTGGCACTGACTGATGGACACTGATAGGTGGCAAGCACTGATGCCTGGCACTAATGGCTGGCACTGACTGATGAGCACCGATACGTGGTACTGATTTTGCATTGGTGAGCAGTGCACTAATAGGTGGCACTAATGAGCACTGATAGGTGGCATGCACTAATGGCTGTCACCGATTCATGGCTGGCAGTTGCACTGATGGATGGGCACTGACTGATGACCACTGACTGTTGAGCACCGATTCATGGCTGGCACTGACATATGAGCACTGATTGATGTCTGGGCACTGATAGATGGCACTGATGGATGGCTTGGCACTGATGACTGGACACTGATGGATGGCACTGACAGATGGCTGGACACTGATGGCTGGGCAGTGATGGCTGGGCAGTGATGGCTGGGCAGTGATGGCTGGGCAGTGATGGCTGGGCAGTGATGGCTGGGCAGTGATGGCTGGGCAGTGACAGATGGCACTGATTGATGGCTGGCACTTACAGGTGGCTGGTACTGATATCTGGCACTTAAATTACATTAGAGGAAAAAGAAAAGAAAAATAGATAATGTGGCCGGGTTCAGGGTGTACCAATATGGGCGTCGGGATGTTCAAGGCAACACATAGCGTCACTTTACTTGCTAAATGTGTGGACAATGATAGCGATGGATGATGCAGCTGCGTGCTACGCCCTGTACCCCTGCCAGCTTACTTGCAAGAGGACTCTTTGCTCCAATTATTGCTCCGGCCGCGATTCTGCCCGCTGACTCCGCCCGCTGATTCCGCCCACAACTCCGCCCGTGACCCCGCCTTCTGTTTTTCTGTTAACGCTGCCTCTCTCTCATATCCCAGGTATACTAGTATCGGTATCGGGACAACCCTATTTACAATCCATCTTAACTATTCCAGGCATTTTATTGTGGTGAGCACAGCGTGATCTAATCCTGCCACTGACTGATCTATCACAAGTAGATCATCTAGATAGGCCATTACTGCTATGCCCTGTACCCTCAGACCAACAAAGGGGCTAGTACCTTTGTAAATACCCGGGGGGGCGGAAGCCACCCCAAATGGCGGAGTCACAAACTTGAACTGGCGATGTTCCACTGCGAACCTTAAAATCTTTGGTGCACAGGATGGATAGGCATGTGTAAATATGCGTCCTTGATGTCTATCGACGCCATGAATTCTCTGCCTTGTAGGGAGGCGACCACTGATCAAATAGTTTCCATTCAGAAATGGTGAATGTTCAGAAACTGATTTAGAGATCTTAGATCCAGGATGGGTCTGACATCTCCAATTTGGAATCACAAAGAGGCTTGAATAAAAACCTGAACCTTTCTCCTTTAGGGGTACTTCTGTGATCACCCCTTGGAACAGCAAGTGATCCATTCCTTTGAAGAAGAACACTCTTTTTAGTGGATCTTTGGAGAGCCTCGAGCTTCGGAATTGAGAAGCTGGGATTTCTCGAAATTCCAGTGTGTATCCTAGGGATACTGTGGATACTACCCATCTGTCCTGGATTACTGTCTGCCATGCCATGCCCCTTTATGAAGAGGTTTTAGGGTTTTGCTTGCTAGACTTTGAACCCCCAAGATTGGAGCAAAGAGTCCTCGTGTGAGTAAGCTGGCAGGGGTGCAGGGGGTAGCACGCAACTGCATCATCCATCGCTATCATTGTCCAGAGTCATCACATTTGGCAAGTAAAGTGACGCTATGTGTTGCCTTGAACATCCCGACGCCCATATTGGTACACTCTGAACCCAGCTACATTAAGCCAGCAGCAGACATCTTGTTACACCCAGCCCATATAGTTTGGGCTGGGTGTAACAAGATGTCCACTGCTGCTTTTATGCGGCCGAGTGGAGGGTGTACCAAAATGGGCGCCGTAGGCAGCATAGTCAAATATTTTAGTTTTCTTTTTCCTCTAATCAGTGTCATATGTCAGTGCCCAGCCATCAGTGCCCAGCCATCCGTCAGTGCCCAGCCATCCGTCAGTGCCCAGCCATCCGTCAGTGCCCAGCCATCCGTCAGTGCCCAGCCATCCGTCAGTGCCCAGCCATCCGTCAGTGCCCAGCCATCCGTCAGTGCCATCCATCAGTACCATCCGTCAGTGCCATCCGTCAGTGCCATCCGTCAATCAGTGCTTATCTGTCAGTGCCAGCCATCAATCAGTGCTCAATAGTCAGTGCCCATCCATCAGTGCCACTGCCAGCCATGAGTCAGTGACAGCCATCAGTGCATGCCACCTATCAGTGCTCATCAGTGCCACCTATCAGTGCACTGCTTACCAATGCTAAATCAGTACCACTTATCAGTGCTCATCAGTCAGTGCCAGCCATTAGTGCCAGGCATCAGTGTGTGCCACCTATCAGTGTCCATCAGTCAGTGCCACCTATCAGTGCCCAGCCATCAATGCCACTGCCAACCATCAGTCAATGACACCTTTTAGTGCCCATCAGTCAGTGCCATCTACAAGTGCCAGCCATCAATGCGTCACTGTCACATGACATTAAAAAAAGTATCAGTAATTGGTATCGGTACTTGTACTCGGTCTTAAAAAAGTGGTATTGGGACAACCCTAATTGTAAACCTACAAAAATCCTTTCTACAAGCCCAAAGAAGGGTAGAATATTTGGGCATGATCATAGGCACAGCCCAAGGCAGGGTATTCCTGCCAGAACCAAAGATCAAGTCGCTAAAACACCTTATCCACAAGGTCAAGGCAAAGAAAAAGCCGTCTATTCGCCTTTCCATGAGTGCTCAGCCACCAGTGCCACTGGGGAAGATGGTAGCCTCTTTCGAGGCTGTCCCTTATGCCCAGTTTCATTTGAGACTACTTCAAGGCAGTATCTTAGCCGCCTGGAACAGGAAGATCCAAGCTCTGGATCTACCCATGCGATGTCGCCACAAGTGCGCCAAAGCTTCAGTGAATCTAACAAATGGAATCTTCAAAGACATGACAGTACCATTAAGGCTCTATCAGTCTTTTTTTTTTCAAAGACCGCTGGCATCTCATTCCCTAGTTTGGGCTTTCATTCAGGGGGTACTGCAGATCAATCCGCTAGTCAAATCTCCCTAATGCCCATGGGATCTGAATTTAGTATTGTCAGTGTTGCAGAATCAACCTTTTGAACCTATTCGCCATATTCCGCTGATTCTTTTAAGCAGGAAATTGGCCTTTTTGATTGCTATCTCTTTGGCTAGAAGAGTATTTGAATTAGCAGTATTTTCTTGTAAAAAGCCTTATTTAGTTTGTCACAAGTACACAAGTACAAGATTCTTCTACAACCCCATCCAACCTTTTTACCAAAGGTAGTGTCGACATTTCATTTGAATCAAGATATTATCTTGCCTTCCTTTTTTCCGAATCCATAGACAGCGGAGGACAAGTTATTGCACTCTCTAGCTGTAGTGAGAGCAGTAAAGGCGTATCTGCAGGCAAACTCTAAGATACGTAGAACTGATGTTTTGTTTATTCTGCCAGATGGTCCCAAGAAGGGTCAAGCGGCATCAAAATCCACCATTGCGTGGTGAATTCGACAATTATTCAAGCTGATGCTTTAAGGAACAAAATTCCTCCTTCATCTGTTAAGGCACACTCGACCAGAGCTATGAGTGCTTCATGGGCAGTGCATCACCAGTCTTCGATGGCTCAGATCTGCAAAGCTGCAACTTCGTCTTCAGTCCATATATTCACCAAATTCTATTAAATAGATGTAAGAGGACATAAGGATTCTGCCTTTGGACGCAGTGTATTGCAGGCAGTAGTCTAGGGCTTCTTGTTTGTTTATGGCCGGCTTGGGTCCCCCCCTTCATTTTGAGCATTGCTCTGGGACGTACTATTATGTAATGATTTAAGGCTCTGTGTCCCATGGTGTACTATAAAGAAAATAGGATTTTAATAACAGCTTACCTGTAAAATCCTTTTCTTGGAGTACACCACAGGACACAGAGGTCCCCCCTTCTTATGGGAACCTTATTGCTTGCTACTGAACTAGTTTATTACGCCTATATTGTCAATAATAAATATATTCAAATTAACTCTAGTGCATATGAACACAATATAATATATATTTTTTGGAAAATATAAAAGCTAACATTGAGTCAAGTAAAAAGATACCAAACATGTCAAGCCCCAAAACTGTGTGCATCTGTGATGTGGCAAAGAACTACTATACCCAAATTGTCACAATAAGCCATTTTATTATTTTGGCCTGCCTTAGACACTGCACTTTGAAAGTACACTCAGCAATCAGTCAATTTCACGTTTAATCTTGTATTTCTAACCTTTGTAAAACCTTACATTAATGTTAGTAATGCATAAAAAGGCACTACGTTTTCTAGAACAATTGTTTAGCTAATAAATGAAAGTAATTAAAGGGTTAGTTCATCTTTACCAAAAACTGCCTATGCAGATAGTGGGCATCTGTAGATAAAAACAAAGGGCCAGATTCACGTACATCTGCGCATTATTGGACCGGCATAGTGCACCGCCTTTACGTTAGACTGGCGCAATGTAGCGGCGCAATCACCCTATTCTCGTCTGTTTTGCACAGAAATTTGCGCCTGCGCAACGTTATTTCAGAGGCGCAAGGCGGAGTAATTCAAATTGGGAAGGACGTGGGCGTGTTACATTGAAATGAGCCGTGACCCCATGCAAATGAAGGGCCGGCCGGCTCGCGCATGCGCGCTTGAAGCAGACCATGGTCAGCACCTCTGTGCGCATGTTCACAACTCGGGAACGGCGCAATCAGTGAAATTGGAAGTGGACTAGGGCAACTTAGTGAACTACGCAGACAGCATAGACAGACACAAACGCACTTCCTTTGCAAAAGTACATCCCTTTGTATCCCTTCCTATACAGCAAGGTGCTTTTGTTCTGTTGTTTATTAGCGTTTGTTTGTGACGTGTCTGAGATATTTGGGGACTGTTTTGCAGAGTGATTTTTGTCTTTTATGTGTTTTCTTTGTTGTTATTTTGTTTAAATTATATTTTTGCTGGGCCTTTATTTTTGCTGGTCAATTTTTTAGTTTTTTTGGTTCTGTTTGTGTATGATTTGGGAATGTGGGGGTGACATTCCTGCCGGAAAAGGGGTGTCACCCTCATTTGTGGTGGAGAAGTGATCCCCAGGTCCGTGTGAATGGTGTATGAATGTACAGTGACATAATTGGAGCCGTGGCACGGCGTTGCTGCTCACAAGTCCTGCATGGTGGGCTTGTGCCAATCCAATGTGATGAGGATGTGATGTGTTTGTGCTAGGGACCACAGTGGTGTGCATGCATGCATTCTCATTGTGCCACAATTAATGTGTGTGTTTAACGTGCAAAGATGCTTAATGTGAGTTGGCTCCTGGCTGCTCCTCCCTCAGAAGACGGGGTAGCCTTGGTTAGGGGGGTTCCGTATAGGAGTCATGAGATGGGGTCCCAGTGCATGTGCAGAGTCACCCTGAAGGGATAAGACAGGAGGATGTTAGTAGTGCATGTGCCCCTTGTGATTTCAGCATCATGGGGGGGGACAGTCATGCCTGCCACCCATGTCACTCACCAACCAGCCAGCTGCCCCCATACATGTTCTGTTCGAAATCTGTGGGGATGGGGCTATGATTGTATATGTAGCTGTCATGGGTGTCATGGGTGGTGTCATGTGTTGGGCTCCTGCAGGGTTGTGGTTAATTCCAGGATGGCATGAGGGGTGAATCTGAAGATGCGAGACACCTCAGAATCACTCATGCCAAAGATGTCTATGCGTGTGTGATATATCAAGTAAAGAGTGAGGGGCTTGTATCAGATTAGATTATTATATCCATCAAGGTTTTAAAGGGCTATTGAAAGATAGTGAGACCGTGTTTGTAATTTGTATGTATGTTATGTATTGATGTATATATGTATGTATATTTTTTGTAAAAATGTTTCTTAAAGCAAAGAATTTTTTTTTGTAAAAAAAAAAAAAATCCTCTCCCGTGCCTTCCTCCGTGCCCTCCTCTGTGCCCTCCTCCTTTGCTCATCTAAAGTCAGTAGTATAGCTATGAGCATGGATGCCACTGGCATGTTGGCATACAGATTGTTGTGCAACACGTGTGACTGCTCAGCTCCTCACTAACAGGGTTGCTTTCTCTGACATGTAGACGAATTGTCTAATTTTATACCACCTTTTATATGGTCTAATTTTAGACAGGCCGTGCAGCTGTTGCGCACAGCGCGTAGCCTGCGCTGCACCAACGTTCTTTTGTGGATCCCCGTAACTCCCTCATTTGCATATTTGAATAGCAAATCAATAGTGTATCTAGCGCAGTTTTGCGCGGACGGATGCGCCTGTCTATCGAAATTACGCTGGACAAAAAAAAGTAGATTTCTTGCGTATCTCGTTTTGGGGATGCGGAGTATCGAAACGCATGCGCAAATTTAGACTTACGCCGTGCATCTCCTGTTGCGCCTTCGTAATCGCTCTGTGAATCTGGCCCAAAATGTGCAGCTTTGACAAAAATGTAATGATGTCCTTGCAATAGGTGTAGGCTATTTATGTACCTCATGAAGTCTTATGCCGCGTACACACGATCATTTTTCAGGTTGTTAAAAACAAAGTTTTTTAAAAATGTCATTTAAAATTATCGTGTGTGGGCTTCAGAGCATTTTTCGGGTTCTGAAAAACGTCCATTTTTTTTTCGAACTTGCTCTATTTTTTTTTCACAACGTTTCGGGTTGCAAAAAAACGATCGTGTGTAGGCTTTAATGATGTGAAAAACGCGCATGTGCTCAGAAGCAATTTATGAGATGGGAGCGCTCGTTCTGGTAAAACTACCGTTCGTAATGGAGTAAGCACATTTATCACGCTGTAAAAGACAGAAAAGCGCGTATCGTCTTTTACTAACACAAAATCAGTTAAAGCAGCCCAAAGGGTGGCGTCATCCGAATGGAATTTCCCCTTTATAGTGCCTTCATACGTGTTGTACGTCACTGCGCTTTGTTAGAGCGTTTTTTTTAAACAATCGTGTGTAGGCAAGGCCGTTTTAATGATGGAGTTGAAAAAAACATTGTTTTTTCTAGAGCCTGAAAAACATTGTTTTTTACAACCCGAAAAAATTATCGTGTGTACGCGGCATTACTCGAAAACTCCTAAGACATTGCTAGGATGTTGCTTTGAACTTGGGAGCTCAAAATTTCAATGAAAACTACACGCTAGGGGGAGAACCCCATTTGCCCTCAACACCAACAGGTCCTATCTACAAATGCACACTGCATCTGCTTTCCAGTACCAAATATGCTATGTTGGGTTTATTACAATCATATTTTCCAGCTTGTTAATTTATAAATTATTGGTTATACATTAAGTTAAGTGACAATTTATTTTGCAAAGAGAAAGTTCACTCCAGGTTAGTGAAAGAGGTATAGTTTTGCTTACAAAAATCTTATTTCAACAAATTCACTGTAAGTGAAACCCCCTTTGCAAAATAAAAATTCACTTTAAAACCAAATATGTTCTATTGCTCTAATAAATCAACCCCATTGTGCCAAATAACATTTCTGAATTTTCCACAGACTATGGACACTATTACATAGGTTTGTAGATAGCTAAGTTGAGAGAAGCTAATATATTCATCAAACTTAACATCTTTAGACCCCTACTGTTTTGATGAGGAGGAAGGCAACAAAAAATCTTGAAGGTCTGTGGCCACTAGTGTTGCTCACGAATATTCGCATTGCGAATATTCGCTACGAATATTGCATATTCGAGTATTCGCGAATATCTCGAATATCGCGGCGAATATTCGCTATTTCGAATATTCGATATTTTTCAAATTTCGCAAAAAAATTCGCAATAAAATTCGCAATAGCGAAAATTCGCAATTTTTTTTTTATCAAATATCACGAATATTCGATATTAACGAATATTCGCAACCGCATATGTGAAATTTCGCTTTTTTTTTATATAAAATATACCGAATATTCGTAAATATCGAATATTCGTGATATTTTATAAAAAAAAAAAAATCGCGAAATTTCACATTAGCGAAAATTCGCATTAGCGAAAATTCGCATTGGCGAAAATTCGCAATTTTTTTTTTTTTTTTTTATAAAATATCACGAATATTCGATATTAACGAATATTCGCGAATATTCTTCGAAATATTCGCGAAATATCGCGAAATCGAATATGGCGTATTCCGCTCATCACTAGTGGCCACATTTTCTTTTCAGGAGAAAAAGAAAAGCTCTCCTGATTTTAAAAGTGAATTAAACCTTTTCCAGGAATCAAAATACTGTATATACTTGAGTATAAGCCGAACCGAATATAAGCCGAGGCACCTAATTTTACCACACAAAATTGGAAAATTGATTGATTTGAGTATAAGCCTAGGGTGTCCATCTGCATGCCTCACTTGCCTCACTTTGCCTCACTGTGCACATGCCTCACTGTGCACATGCCTCACTGTGCACATGCCTCACTGTGCCCATGCCTCACTGTGCCCATGCCTCACTGTGCCCATGCCTCACTGTGCCCATGCCTCACTGTGCCCATGCCTCACTGTGCCCATGCCTCACTGTGCCCATGCCTCACTGTGCACATGCCTCACTGTGCACATGCCTCACTGTGCCCATGCCTCACTGTGCACATGCCTCTCTGAGTCCATGCCTCTCTGAGTCCATGCCTCACCGTGTCCATGACTAGACTTACGTTTAACATGGGAGTATCTAGAAGGGGAGCCCAGATTTGAAAAATCGGTTCTCCCCGGCCATAGGTCCCCCAGACTGAAAACATTGTTTTGGGTCCAGGGGACCTACGGCCGGCTGGTACCGGGTCCCCAAAGTCCGGGTGATTAGGTGCAGATAGGTGACTCGAGTATAAGCCGAGGGGGGCATTTTCAGCACAAAAAAAAGTGCTGAAAAACTCGGCTTATACTGAAGTATATACGGTAATGAAGAAAATAATCTATTATTATTTCAAAATCTTAATTAAGCCAGAAATAACACCATTAAAAACAGTTATTCGTTCAATAAAAACTGTTTACATGGAACTAGCATATACTGTATACTCCAAGCTAGCCATAGAAAGATAAAATAAAAAAATATATATTATCAATAATCATATTAAAATTTGTACAGAAATTCTCAAAACTTTCTCAGAATATTTGTCGTTCAGAAGATTTTGTTGGCTTTTACATTGGATTTTGGAATAAATGGACTTTACTGAACAAAAACATCCACGCACTATTATAAATTCTTCATTTGAGAAAAAAACATCCATCCTGCTCCTTCAAATTTTCTCATTGGTTTGACCCACTAATGATTAGGAAATAGAGAAAGGAACAGGCAGGACTTTAAATGAAGCATGTGCAGGAAAGGTTTGCAATAAATTGGGTGAAAATAAATAATAATAAATCTGGAATACATCTAAATATTTTATTGCTTTCACATAATGCACCGTACATGACTATATTGCACTATTGAAGAAAATAGATATACATATGTAATTCACAGATTGGTTGGGGGGGGAGGTTTATATAGGCAGTAACCCAAGTGTATACAGACAAAAAGGTACAACAAACTGTACTGCAGTAATTAAAACATGGCATAGACAGCTCATATGAAGATGATAAATTGCCTCGTGCCTGTGCCACCTGGGTGCGTCCTGTTTGGGGGCCCCGTGTCCCCCAGTTTCCAGCCACAGCCCCCGCCAGGGGCAGCCCCAACCCTAGGGGACCGTCAGGAGCTTCACCCCAGTGCCAGCCGCATTTGACATGTTCTCGGCCCCCAAAATGTTGAATGCCCTGCTATAACCAGTTATGTGCTTATGTCATTACAGATAATAAATGCAATGCATGCCTGCTCCTGACGAGCGACCAATAGTCGCGAAACGCGTAGAGCTATCTACCTCATGCATCTATGTATATTTACGGAAGTACTACACAATGTATCATCTTCATATGAGCTGTCTATGCCATGTTTTAATTACTGCAGTACAGTTTGTTGTACCTTTTTGTCTGTATACACTTGGGTTACTGCCTATATAAACCTTCCCCCCAACCAATCTGTGAATTACATATGTATATCTATTTTATTCAATAGTGCAATATAATCATGTACGGTGCATTATGTGAAAGCAATAAAATATTTAGACGTATTCCAGATTTATTAATATTTATTTTCCCCAATTTATTGCAAACCTTTCCCGCACATGCTTCATTTAAAGTCCTGCCTGTTCCTTTCTCTATATACAAATGCAAGGGATGGAGGTAATTAACCCATTACCTCATTTAACCACTTGTCCTCCGCCCACCGTCAAATGACAGCGGGCGGAGGACTTCATTGTCCTGACATCACGTCATATGACGTGATGTCCTTTTAAAGCCGCGGGCTCTGCTGGGATCCCGGTGCGAGTGCCCGGCGGCAACGATCGCCGCCGGGAACACGTGATTGCCCAGTAACTGAGCGGGGACGTGGAGCTCTGTATGTAAACACAGAGCTCCACGTCTTTTCAGGGAGAGAGGAGACCGTTGCTGTGTCCCTTGTACATAGGGACACAATCGGTCACCTCCCCCAGTCACCCCCTCCCCCCTACAGTTAGAACACTCATAGGACACACATTTAACCCCTTCCCCGCCCCCTAGTGGTTAACCCCTTCACTGCCAGTCACATTTATACAGTAATCAATGCATATTTATAGCATTGTTCACTGTATAAATGTAAATGGTCCCAAAAATGTCAGAAAAGTGTCCGAAGTGTCCGCCATAACGTCGCAGTCCCAATAAAAAAAATCACAGATCGCCGCCATTAATAGTAAAAAAAAAAAAAAAAAAAAGACATAAATTATCCCCTATTTTGTAAACACTATAAATTTTGCGCAAACCAATCGATAAACGCTTATTGCTTTTTTTTTTTACCAAAAATATGTAGAAGAATATGTATCGGCCTAAACGGAGGAAAAAAATATTTTTTTATATATTTTTGGGTTATTTATTATAGCAAAAATTAAAAAATATTGAATTTTTTTCAAAATTGACGCTCTATTTTTGTTTATAGCGCAAAAAATAAAAACCGCAGAGGTGATCAAATACCACCAAAAGAAAGCTCTATTTGTGGGAAAAAAAAGGACGCCAATTTTGTTTGGGAGCCACGTCGCACGACCGCGCAATTGTCAGTTAAAGCGACGCAGTGACGGAAGCTTAAATTTTGTCTGGGCAGGAAGGGGGTGTAGGTGCACAGTAGGCAAGTGGTTAAAGTCCCAAAAAAAACCTCTTCCCCCTTCCTCATATAATGATTAGTGATGAGCGGAATACGCCATATTCGATTTCGCGATATTTCACGAATATATAGAAGAATATTCGCAAAATATTCATTAATATCGAATATTCGTGATATTTTATCAAAAAATAATTTTTTGAAAAATTTTGCTAATGCGAAATTGATTGCGAAATTCTCGTCAACACGCGAAAACGGAGATCATTTCCTGGATTACTAAACTAATATGCACTAAACACACTAACTCTACCTACACAAACTTATATGACTAAACTAAAGCTATTTTTTTTTTTTTTTTATACACAAAACACAGAAGGGCAGAGAAAGTATTCGCGAATATTCGTAGTACGAATATTCGCATTGCGAATTTTCGGCAACATAAAAGGATCGCCTCAGCTACTCGGCCCAGGGTCTCTAATCATACCAGCAATGCTTTTAGACGTCGATGGAGATCACTAGGATGTGATCTGTTTTAAAAATAAATTTGAAAAAATACGAATATTCGCAATAGCGAATATTCACCGCGATATTCGATTTATTCGCGAATACTCGAATATGCAATATTCGTAACGAATATTCACAATGCGAATATTCGTGAGCAACACTAATAATGATTAGGAAAGAGAACAAACTTTCTTAGAACATTTTTTTCCTGACAATTTTCATTTGAAATGCTACCCATCTATGGCCAGCTTTAGTTTGTCTTGATATCAGTATATAAAAGTGTAATGATGAGCGCAAACTTAAACTAAACTAAATAATCAATCCAAACAAACAAGTGAGCATCACTATACAAATAGTGATTAAATAATAATCCAAAATATGTGCAATACAGTGCAACAGCAAATGTCCCAAATTAGTGAAATCCAGTGGGGAGACTAACATAAATCGATCAGTGACAAGGCTTCTATCCATGTAACAACAAACTCATCCAGATGAGACTTCACAGATGAACGTGCTCACAGAGCGCTTACCTTCCACAAGGAAGAAAGGGGCATCGAAAACATGCACTGATCGATTTATGTTAGCCTCCCCACTGGATTTCACTAATTTGGGACATTTGTTGTTGCACTTATTGCACATATTTGGATTATTAATTTAATCACCTATTTGGGACATTTGTTGTTGCACTTATTGCACATATTTGGATTATTAATTTAATCACCTATTTGGGACATTTGCTGCTGCACTGTATTGCACATATTTTGGATTATTATTTAATCACTATTTGTATAGTGATGCTCACTTGTTTGTTTGGATTGATTATTTAGTTTAGTTTAAGTTTGCGCTCATCATTACACTTTTATATCCTATCTTTGTTGTTAGCACATACTCGATTTGAGCCGCATGTAATTCGTTTAATTATTTTCTTTATTGGGTCTATTCACTGTTGGCTAGCGCTTTAGTTCTCCTTTTTTATGTCTTGATATCAGCCTCCTGTAATCCTCTGCTGTAGGTGCACTCTAGATCCAGGAAGGTCACCACTTGGAGCCAAACAGAAATATATCATCTTTGCAGTGTTGTCATTTAACCACTTAACCCAATGACCAGAGCACTTTTTGCGATTCGGCACTGCATCGCTTTAACTGACAATTGCCCGGTCGTGCGACGTGGCTCACAAACAAAATTGGCGTCCTTTTTTTCCCACAAATAGAGCTTTCTTTTGGTGGTATTTTATCACCTCTGCGGTTTTTATTTTTTGCGCTATAAACAAAAGTAGTGCGACAATTTTGAAAAAAATGCAATATTTTTTACTTTTTTGCTATAATAAATATCTCCCAAAAATATATAAAAAAAAAAAAAACATTTTTTTCCCTTAGTTAAGGTCGATACGTATTCTTCTACATATTTTTCGTAAAAAATATCGCAATAAGCGTTTATTGATTGGTTTGCGCAAAAGTTAGTGTTTACAAAATAGGGGGTAGTTTTATGGCATTTTTATTAATTTTTTTTTTTTTTACTAGTAATAGTGGCGATCAGTGATTTATTTCAGTACTGCAACATTATGCCAGACACTTCGGACACTTTTGACACATTTTTGGGACCATTGGCATTTTTATAGCGATCAGTGCATTGGATTACTAAACAAAAAATGCCACTGGCAGTGAAGGGGTTAACACTAGGGGGCGGGGAAGGGGTTAAGTAAGTTCCTGGGTGTGTTCTAACTATATGGGGGATGGACTCACTAGGGGAAATCACTGATCTTCTGTTCATACATTGTATGAAGGGAAGATCAGCATTTCTCCCCTGTCAGGACCGGGAGCTGTGTGTGTACACACACAGCTCCCGGTCCTCGCTCTCTACCGAGCAATCGCGAGTGCCTGGCGGGGACTCGGCGCGCGCCCCCAGTGGCCGCTTAGAGAGCCGACGTAGAGCTACAAGCTCTCACACAGGGGAGCCGACCTGCTGCCGTAGAACTGCGGAGGCTGGTCGGCAACCAGTTAACAGTTTATATACTTAGAGTAGGAGTGAGCAGAAAAATTACTTTATCAGAGTTCTGCTTCCTCTTCATTGACCAATCACAAGTAGGCGACTAAGCTGCATTGTTGTTGGCCTTGTTATGCTGTCTTGCAGAGATGTCTGTATCACATTGTTCATGAGTTCAGATTTAAAGTTTAACTAAAGGCAAAACTTAATTTTAGTTTTGGATAAAGTGAAGAAGGATTAGAACTCTTGTTAGGTTTAGTGTATGTGCACCTTTCTATTTGTCCTATTTGCCATTATCAGCAAAAGTGAACATTATTTTTTTTTTGGGCTTGTCACCAGAACAGGGATAGCAGAGAAATCTTCCAATAGGGACGCTAGTTCTAGTGAACTCGGTGACAATGGGGAAATCAATCGCTTTGTAAGATTTCCTATCATTTCCTGTTTTGCCTATCAGGCACTAAGTGAAAAGAACTTTCCCAGTGGAACACAGAATAATCATTCGTTACTCTATGCAAAATTAAATGAAAAGTTTTGCCTTTAGTTCTACCTTAAGTTCAATAACTGAGTTTACCATAACTGAGCTTTGTGGCATGATAATCCACAAGTGAAGCACTCTGATGGCAGCATTTTCTGTCCTTCCTATGCAACTAATGGATGCTACGTAGCATTGTGTTTAGTACCCTTTTTCTGCATCCATGTACAAAGTAAAAACAGCATGGTACAAACTTTAAAGTGTTCAGAGATGTATATATCTTTTTCCACCTGCTGGTGGGTCCCGATCTCATTATGCAAATCTCACCTATCCTCACTGCATATTACTCCTCTGATTATAGAAATATTTAGCTTAAATATAATAATTAGTTCTTATGTTAGTCAATTTCAACTAGTATTTCAAACCTTTTCAAGACCTTACAATAATGATACAATAATGATAGTAATGCCATAAAAGGCATTACATTTTCCAGAACACTTGTTTGGCTAATAAGGGAAAGTAATTAAAGGGTTAGTTCATTTTTACCAAAAACTGCCTATACAGATAGTGGGCATCTGTAGATGAAAACAAAATAGGTGTAGGCCAGGGGTGTCAAACTGGTGGCCCTCCAGCTGTTGCAAAACTACAAGTCCCATGAGGCATTGCAAGGCTAACAGTTACAAGCATGACTCCCGCAGGCAGAGGCATGATGGGACTTGTAGTTTCGGAACAGCTGGAGGGCCGCCAGTTTGACACCCCTGGTGTAGGCTATTTATGTACTACAATATACTTTTTGTCAGTGTAGGGAGAGGTTGCTGTGTGTCAAGACTCCAAACCAATCAGAAGATCTGTTTATCACCATTGTTTGCACCCTTGATTTACACTACAGTATACAGTGTGCGGAGAAGGGACAGACTGTAGTGACACAAATCGTTAGCTAACAGGTCCACAAAAGTCCTTTTAAGGACTGGTATAGGTGTACTATTGTTTGGTGTGCAGCATATAGGGGTGTAATACACTTATAATATACTTTCTAATATAGAAAGCATATTATAGTGGGTTTGTATTGTACAGCATTGTGACTGGTGGTGTATTTGGGTTTTCGCTGCGTTACCTCTGCTGCACACAGTGACAACATTTCCTGAAAAAAAAAGTTTTATAACTGGTGCGATAAACCAGTGGCCCCCCAAAACGGCAGATTGAGGCGGGGTGTTATATACCTTCTTCCACATATACTGCGCTTCTCTAGAGACTTTTTTCACAGGGTTATTTAAAAAATGACAGGCAGAGGAAGAGGCAGGCCCTTCCGCAGTGGTTGTAGGGGTAGGGCAGGAGCACCAGGCCGGAGCCAAAGTGGGAAGTGGCACAATGTTCGTTCGATTACATCAAAGGACGCACCAGACTTGGTTGAGTGGCTCACCACCAACACCACCACCACCATATACCCTCCGCTTGAGTCACAGGAATTATTTTCCGATCCATCGGAAGACATTTCCAATGCGCAGCCATTCTTGACATTGGATCAGGAAGAGGAGGTATCAACAGCCGGCACTCAGCAGTCTGACGACAGTACCCAGATCAGCCGAAGGAGGTCTGTCCCCGCTGTTAATGCCTACTATGAGATCTCTATTGTTAGTGATGGGGAAGGTGATGATGATGACGACGTGTCTACAGATGTCACGTGGGTGCCCACAAGAGAGGAAGAGGAGGGGAGTTCAGAGGGAGAGATGGACCAGCAGATAGGGAGGAGAAGCAGGCCGAACTTACATTGCACAGGAGGAACAAACCAGACTCCTAATGTATCAGGAGCGAGCCATCAACCATGGCGCTCCCAGGACGCCAGCCCATGGCTCCACAGTGTGGGCTTTTTTTTAACGTGTCCGCTGCAGACAACAGTGTTGCCATCTGCAGCCTTTGCAGTCAATGCATAAGTCGCGGTAAGCCCAACACTCATCTAGGGACTACCGCCGTAAGAGGGCACCTGGCCCCCCATCACCGAGCCCAGTGGGAGCAACGCCATCAGAACCCACAAAACCACACTCCAGGCTGTCACCATTCAGCCTCTTCTCCTTCTTCTCCTCTATGCTCACAATTGTCCTCCACTCCACCTTCCATCATGCCATCCTCACATTTTTCTGCAAAAAGGCAGGCTTCCTCTTGCCTAACGGATGACCGCTGGCTTGTAGGAACTGATTGCCCACCAACTACTGCCATATAAACTGGTGGACTTGGAGGCTTTTGGAACACCACAATGGAAGGTCCCAGGAAGGAAATATTTCTCACAGAAGGGCATCCCAGAGCTATATGGCCATGTTCAGCGGCAGGAATGTATCTCTGGCACACAGTGTCACTGCCAAGATACATCTGACTCCTCCTTTCCGATGCTACCGTCTCTTCCGCTGCGCCACCCAAGATCCCCAGAAACTATTCGACATGCCAGGTGAGACGTTGCCATGCTGTGCTGCGTCTGTTGTACCTGGAAGACAAGAGCCACACTGGCCTTGCACTCCTTTCAGCTTTGCTTTCACATGCAGATCAGTGGCTAACACCGCTCAATTTACAGTTTTTAAAATGGTGTGCGACAACGGTGCCAATCTGCTGAGCACGCTGAAACAGGGCAAAATTACCCACGTGCCATGCATGGCACACGTCCTGAACTTGGTCATCGTGCAGCGATTCGTTGCCAAATACCCTGGGGTTCAGGACATCTTGCGGCAGGCCAAGAAAATCTTGGTCCATTTCAGAAGATCTTACACGGCCACAGGTCGCCTTGGTGACATTCAGCAGTGACACAACCTGCCAGTCAGACGTCTAATTTGTGACTGGCCGACACGATGGAACTCAACCTTGTATATGCTTGATAGGCTGCTCCAGCAGAAACATGCAGTTAACGACTACCTGTACAAACTCTGCGGCAGGACAGGTTCTGGGGATCTTGTACTTTTTCACTGTGCCAGTGACTGCTCATGCACAAGTCATGCAGCCTTCTGCGGCCATTTGATGAGATCACCAAACTGGTCATCGCAGCCAGGGTGCCATCAGTGACATCGTACCTTACGCCTTCTTTCTGGAACGTGCATTACGTTGTGTCATTGATCAAGCCGTCGAAGGCTAGAGCAGGAAGATGAGGAAGTTGCAATGCTGGATGAGGAGGAGCAAGAAGAGCATGCTTTAAACCTTTCTGGGATCCCTGGTGTTGTCCGTGGAATGGGGGAGAAGAACGAGGACGACGATATCCGAGATTATGAGCAGGAGCCATGCCACTACACCGCTTCCATTTTAGTGCAAATGGGGGCCTTCATGCTCCAGTGTTTTAAGAGGAACCCCCCTATAAAAAGCATAAAGGGAAAGGACCAGTACTGGGTGGCAACGTACTAAGACCCCCGGTACAAACAAAAATTGCATAAATGTTACCACCATCACAGAGGGCTATCAAAACCCAGCACTTTCAGGCCTTGCTTGTAGAAATTCTGCATTCTGCTTTTGCGTGCGCTGGCAGAGGACATAAATAGCCTGGTCTGGGGAGGAGTCTCTCTTTTGGGACCATGGCCTTCAGCTGAGAGAAGGGACCGGGCCACTCCCGGGGGAATGTGCGCAGGCTCCGTGGTCTAGGCGGGTTGCAGATTCTTCAAGACCTTGTTCCGGGACATCCTATTTCCTTGTGGCTTGGTATCATCAGAATTGGTAAATGGGCAAAAGCCCACACTGTGCACACCCTATAAAGACACTGCATGCAGACACCTTTATTCAATCTCTTTACATTAACGCCTCAAAAAGAAAACACTTTGCACATGCTGTTTTCTGTTGCTGGTTGCCATTGCACAGCAATCCTTCTGGGCCCTTGTTGAGCTAGCTGAAGACACTGAACAGCTACATCACAAAGACTCCTCCACTCTTCTCTTCTCCCCCCTCTTAAAGGACTCCGTGCACAACATCTGCACATTTAACCACTTAATCACCAAGGACGTCCATGGACGTCCTCGGCTTTGTGTGGTGATATCTGAATGATGCCTGCAGCTACAGGCATCAATCAGATATTGCCGTCTTTAGCCGCCGATTCTGTGCACGATTAAAGCGGCAGTTCCACCACTTGATCATTCTTATAGGCAGCGGGAGGGGACGCCATCCGGTGCTTCTCTGGGCTCTCCCGTGCCATCGAGGGCCCGGAGAGCGAATCGGCCGGCGCTGGTGGGAAGCATAGAGATGACTGGTGACCAAATGGTCACCAGTCATCTCTATGACCGTCGGAGGCCCCGGCGCGACGTTTATGACATCACACCCGGTACCCGGAAGTAAACAAAGCCGCAATTGCGGCTGTCGGCATGCGATCGGTGATTTTGTTTTCACTGATTTCATGCTTGTAAGCCTGGAGGAGAGATGTGGGGTCTTATTGACCCCACATCTCCATAAAGATGACCTGTCACAGTGATTCCTATTACAAGGGATGTTTACATTCCCTGTAATAGGAATAAAAGTGATCAAAAAAATAAATAATAATAATAAAAAAAAAAAATTTAAAACGCCCCTGTCCCGGTAGCACGCGTGCAGAAGCAAACACACATGCAAGTCCCGCCCACATGTGAGGTATCGTCATGTGCATTAGAGTGTGTGCAACAATTCTACCACTAGACCTCCTCTGTAACTCGAAAATAGTAACCTGTAAAAGAATTTAAAGCGTCGCCTATGGAGATTTTTAAGTACCGAAGTTTGGCGCTATTCCATGAGTGTGCGCAATTTTAAAGCGTGACATGTTAGGTATCCATTTACTCGGCGTAACATCGTCTTTCACATTATACAAAAATTGGGCTCACTTTACTGTTTTGTTATTTTTTAATTTAATTTTTTCCCTAAAAAAAGGTATTTGAAAAAAATGATTGCGCAAATACCATGAGAGAAAAAAAGTTGCAATGACCGCTATTTTATTCCCTAGGGTGTCTGCTAAAAAAATATATAATGTTTGGGGGTTCTGATTAATTTTCTAGCAAAAAAAATTGTGATTTTTACATGAAGCAGAAAAGTGCCAAAATAGGCCCGATGATCAAGTGGTTAAATTCCTAATTGTTTGATTCTGTGGGATCATTTGTACTTGGGTGTCCAGGGCCGTCTTTAATGTTGATTGGACCCTGGGACAAAATCTAACGCGTTTCGCACTGTAACTTCAGTGCTTAGTCATAGCTAGTACTATATATATATATATATATATATTTTAGAGTACTAGTATGGGTTTCACACTGTAGCTTCAGTGCTTAGTCATAGCTAGTACTAGCTATGACTAAGCACTGAAGCTACAGTTCGAAACGCGTTAGCTTTTTGCTGTGGCATGTTCATTTCGTGGTCGATTTTAATTAAAGGAACATTTTTGGAGTGTGGCTGTCCAAGCTTCTTTCGTATTTTTGCATTGCTATTTGCATTGCCGTCACCCATGGTTTGGTTTCAGTGAGGAGGCTCTTTGATCACTACTGAGCGGTTACTCTCTTTTGCGTTTAATTACATATGAATGTCCCTGGCCTCAGCTATTTACATATGAATGTCCCTGGCCTCAGCTATTTACATATGAATGCAGTCACTATTTACTTATGAATGCTCCTGTTATTTACATGTAAACACAGGGTCTGCAGGTGAGTCATATGTACACAACAATAGGGTAGAGCTGGGCAGCATTCACACTGAGATATCAGGACACAGCAAAGGACAAAAACTTCAAGGGGCAAGGGAACTTAAACTGGCAAAGTTGGCAAGTATGAGGCAGCTGCTTTGGGCCCCACAACAATGACAGGGCCCAGGGCAGCTGTCCCTTTTGCCCTGCCTTAAGACGGCCCTGTGGGTGTCATTTATGGGCTCTTTTAAATGTATTTTTTTTTCCTCTTGGCTATTATTACTAACTATCTAGGTCTTTATACTTCCTTAAATAAATAATGTCAATTCAGCCATTATAGCACAGACTTTATGAAATATACAGTCAGAAACCAGCTGAAAAATTAGCTTAGTGCATTTGATGCACTCTTCTTTGATGTTTATTGAAGCATTTGACCTCTGTATTAAATCTTACTCATTTCTACAGACAGAAAAAGAAATAACATTAAAAGGATATATGACCTTTTAGAGGAAGCTGACATGATGTGATTTTGGTCATAGTAAATATCAGTTGCCACAAACTGTATTGTGTTCAAGCTTACAAAAAAAAAAAAAAAAAAGTTCAGTTTTATATGAGGACCATTAAGGCTAAAAGCATTAGATGTTATCCTAAGAAAACTACCAGGGGTACATGGTTCAAGCGACAGAATTGTGTTATGGGTGATGACAGCAACATATGCTGAAAAAAAGAGAAGTATAGAGTGTGAAAGTTATGGAAAAATGATTAAATAATTTTGCTAAGAGATTCGAAACTTTCAGAACAACGAATTACTATAGGTAACGTGCAAATCACTGATTCAGCAAACCACTTCTGCTGCATAATCCACAACAATGTAGTGTGCCTCTGCCAATTAGATTAAGAAATATAGTCAGCACGATTCCCTGGAACCAATGTTAATCCTTGAGCCACAAGGGAAGCATTATAGTATTAGTGGCTTGCTCACCCCAGGTCTGAGTATAGGCTTAGTGGCATGTATTTTCCCACTGTGCAAAGTTCACTGTAAAGATGCAAGTGTCATGACCGCTGAATCATCACACAATTAGAGTAAAACTTTAGTCAAACCTTTTTTTCAGTAAAAAGGAGTTAGACCTTATTCACACAAGCAATGACATACATCGATACGATTATAAACATTTATATGCGAATATAGGACATTTCCAAAAGCATATAATACATGTAGTGATTATACGGTGGCTGTTTTAAGAGGAATACCGTTGTTATGGCAGCAGCTAGCTGCCATAACTCCGGTATTCACTTTTTCAGCAGGCGGTCAGCTTTCAGATAAAAGTGGTCTCAGTGGTAGATTCACCGCAAGATCACTTTTATCGGGACGGGAGAGGGCCCCACCTCCCGCTGTGCTCCTGTCGTCTCCGCCGCTTACCAGAGCCGTCGGTAGCTGGATGCCTGTGCCAGGCTGGATGCCTGTAAGGGAAAGATGGCCCCCACTTTGCTCCACACCATTGAATGGCGTCAAACATCACTTCCGCCCAATGGTTTTAAAGGGGATTTTTTTTTGTAGAAAAAATGACATTTAAATTTTTTTTTGCATTTTTATTGCATCTTAGTATAAATATGAGATTTGAGGTCTTATAGACCCCAGATCTCACATTTAAGAGGTCCTGTCATTCTTTTCTTCCATTAATAGACAGTGTAACAATAAAAAAATAAAACATTAAATAAATAAGAAAAAAAATCAAAGCTCCCCGTCCCACCGAGCTTGCGCGCAGAAGCAAACACATACGTAAGTCGCACCCACATATGAAAACGGTGTGCAAACCCCACATGTGAGGTATCGCCACAATCGTTATAGCGAGAGTAATAATTCTCGCACTAGACCTCCTCGAACTTAAAACTGGTAATCTGTAGAAATGTTTAAACGCTGCTTATGGAGATTTTTAACGGTCAATGTTTATTGCCATTCCACAAGCGGGAGCAATTTTGAAGCGTGACACATTGGGAATCAATTTACGCAGCGTAACATCATCTTTCACAATATAAAAAAAATGGGCTAACTTTACCGTTGTCTTATTTTTTAATTAAAAAAGTTTATTTTTTTCCCAAAAAATTGCTCTTGTGGGGCCATTGTGCAAATACGGTGTGACAAAGTATTGTTACACCCCCTTTTTATTCTCTAGGGTTTCTGAAATAAATATATATAATGTTTGGGGGTTCTAAGTAATTTTCTAGTAAAAAAAAATAAAAAAATATTTTAACTTGGAAACACCAAATCTCAAAAAGTGGCTCGGTCCTTAAGAATTTAGAAATCTGTCTAAGCGCATAATAAATAAACACATGTTCAATTTGAAAAGCAAACACTATACTTCCCTGATCAATTTCTGCTGTGTTTAAATAAAAACAAATGCAGGAAGCCCATGTGAATGAGGCTTAGAAGTGACCACACAGCAGCAGAAAGCACCAAACACAATAGGAGAATTCATTGTTAACACACTTTGGAATTCCTAAATGCCTCCACGTGACAGATTCATGTACTTGTTATAAGCAGGTATATGAATCTGGGTCACACACACTGCATGTGGAGGTGTAATCAGGCCAGAGTGTCTGTATGGACGCTCTTGTTTAGTGAAGCTGTGCTTCCTCCCCATTGCTACAGTTGGGAAGTGCAGCAGCTGGGAGTTTTGTATTGTATTATTGGGGGGGGGGGGAGGGGGGGAAGGGGGGGGAAGGGGGGGTTGCCTGGTGGGGATTCACAGAAAGTCCCCATCAGGTCCACTCCCATTGTAATTGACAGCAGGCAGTGGGCAGATCCTTAGCCAATAGAATCTGCCCACTGCTTGCTGTCAATTACAAGGAGAGAGCGGACCTGATGGGGAACTAGTTTCTGAGTTTTGCTATTAGGTTCCACCTACTGCAATGTCACCGTTTGCTAGGAGGTTGCTGAAAAGTCAACTGTGCCATTAACATTCAATGACAGGGAGAAGTAACAAATATGCCACTCTGCCACACTTTGTCTGTCTTACTATGCCAACTTAGAGTAGGCCTTAATTACCTCCAGTTATGTTATCTGCAAACTGGAGGTAATTATTTTAGAATTTTGGTGTATTAACCACTTGCTTACTGGGTACTTACACCCCCCTCCTGCCCAGACCAATTTTCAGCTTTTCAGCGCTGTCGCAATTTAAATGACAATTGCGCGGTCATACAACACTGTACCCAAATGACATTTTTATATAAAAAAAATCCCACAAATAGAGCTTTCTTTTGGTGGTATTTGATCACCTCTGCATTTTTTTTTTTTTGTTAATTTTTTTTAAAAAGACAGAATTAAAAAAAAAAAATATTAATTTTTTTATATCTTTTTTTTAAATAAAATTTAGCAAACAGGTAATTTTTCTCCTTCATTGATGTACGCTGATGAGGCTGCACTAACGGACACTAATGGGCTGCACTGATGGGCACTGATGATTTGCACTGATGGGCACCGATGGGCTGCATTGATGGGCACTGATAAGGCGGCACTGGTAGGTATTGATGGGTGGCACTGATAGGTGGCACTGGTGGGCACTGAGAGGTGGCACTACGGGTGGCACTGAGAGGTGGCACTAATAGGTGCCATTGATAGGTGATACTGATAGGTGGCAGTGATGGGCACTGATGGGTGGCAATGATGGGGACTAATGGGTGTCAATAATGGCCATTGATCGGCACTGGTAGGTTACACTGATAGGAAGCATTACTAGGTGGAACTGATGAGGCACTGATTGGCACCACTGGTGGGTATTGATATTTGGCACTTGTGGGCATTGATAGGTGGCACTGTGGGCATTGCTAGGTTGCACTGGCACAGGTGGCAGGAGGCACTGGCAGATGGGCACAGATGAGGCAGAATTGCCTCTTCTTCTTCGGGACTAATGTCTCTATCAGCGTAAGGAGATAAAAAACGATTACCGATCCTTTGTTTACATCATGTGATCAGCTGTAATTGGCTGACAGCTGATCACATGGTAAGGGACTGGGACTGACCCCTTACACGTATCTGTGATCACCTGAGTGTCAGTGACTCGGTGATCGCAGGGGGCGCACGTTGCGCGTGCAAAGGGGAGGATGTCTATTGACGTCCTCCCGGATTTTCAGGTCCCATCTGTTGCCGTCATTCGGCTGTAGTGCGGAACTCTAGTGGTGAAAGGAGAAGTAGGGCCAAAGCTCATTTGGCCCTGCCTCTCTAGTGTGTCACCAGAGTGCAGTTAGTTCTGCATTCCTGTGACCCAGATTCAGCCTACAGTGGACCAAAGTCCGCTGTTGGCTGGAGTCACAGAGCTGGTCCAGACTCTGGAGGGATCCCAAATTTAGTGTCAGGGTTTGCCCAGATTCCTGACCAGCAGCTGGCTTAGCCTCTCAGTGAGCCACTTATGGGCAGGGTTGTGCACGTGGGGCAACACTCGCATGCAGCACGGTCATCACTGCCCAGGACCAGGTGGAGACTACGCTTATGTGAAAAGTCAAACATTAACCACTTAAAGAGCAGCCGTCCAGTTGTAATGCGGCAAGTTGACTCTCCTGGGTGAATTAATGTCATCGTACATCGGCCACTTTAAGACCACTAGGGGGCGTGCGCGCGCCGCCCGAGCCGGTTGCTTGTGACCAGCAGCCCCAATATTCCGCTGACCACCTGTGATCACTCCTGAGAGAGACAGAATGGGGATTTGTCAATGTAAACAGACAGATCCCTGTTCTGTCAGGGGAGGATGGACATATCGTCTGTTCCTTGTGATTAGGAACAGCGATTGGTCTCCTTCTCTAGCCACTACACTGCCCCACAGTTAGAAACACCTCCCTAGGGAACACTTAACCCCTTGATCACCCCCTAGTGTTAACTCCTTCCCTGCCAGTGACATTTATACAGTAATCAGTGGCTATTTTTACCTCTGATTGCTGTATAAATGTCAATGGTCCCAAAAAAGTGTCCGATCTGTCCACCGCAATGTTGCAGTCCCACTAAAAATCACTGATCACCGCCATTACTAGTAAAAAAAAATATATATATATATAAAAATGCCATAAATCTATCCCCTATTTGTAGACGCTATAACTTTTGCACAAACCAATCAATGTAAGCTTATTGTAATTGTTTACCAAAAATATGTAGAAAAATACATGTCGGCCTAAACTGATGAAGAAATTTGTTTTTTTTTACATTATTTTTTGGGGGATATTTATTGTAACAAAAAGTAAAAAATATTGTTTTTTTTTTTCAAAATTGTTGGTCTTTTTTCGTTTATAGCGCAAAAAAAAAAGTCGCATGGCTGCACAATTGTCAGTTTAAATGACGCAGTGCTGTATCGCAAGAAATGGCCTGGTCATAAGGGAGCAAATCCTTCTGGTCCTTAAGTGGTTTAGGCAGTTTCCTGACTAAGAGATAAAACTCACTGTGTGCGACAATAAAGTGCAGAGTTTCTTAGAAAAGTGACTTGTCCAATGTCACTATACACTGTACTTGTATGTTGCATTAGAAGGGAGGTGCTGAGCCTGCGCCCACTCCATCAGTCAGCGCACCTCTGTTACCTCACTCCCAGTAACAGAATGAGAATCCACCAAGCACCTAGAGTGGACCTCATGAGTGCTCTCACATAATTCTGTCTTTCCTGTACCGCGTGACTGGGCCAAAATTTTTCACCTTAATGCAATCTATGCATTAAGGTGAAAAAACATCTGGTGTTACCGCCCCCCCCTCAGCCCCCGTTTTACTTACCTGACCCGTCGAAAGTCCCACGTGGTCCCAATATCCTCTTCGCTGCTCAGCCTGGCCGCTGATAGGCTAGAGTGGATGGATTGAGAGCAGCGCAGCCATTGGTTGGCGTTGCTGTCAATCACATCCAGTGATGCAGCGTGCAGAGGGGCGGGGCCGAGTGATACATCACGGGAGCGCGCCCACTGTATCACGAGAGCACGCCCGTAATTACTGACCACCATGCAAGCTCTCGCATGACTGTGGTGAGTAATTGCGAGGAGGACAGAGACAGCCGCCAAAGGGGGACCCCAGAAGACCAGGATCGGGGCCACTCTGTCCAAAACGAACTGCACAGTGGAGGTAAGTATAACATGTTTGTTATTTTAAAGGAAAAATAATTGTTTCTTTAGTGACCCTTTAATATCATTTACGAAGGTCAGGAGCAACTGCCCTTCCAGAGTACACAGTCTATTTGCCTTTAGTAAATCAACCCCATAGCATCCCTTAACCACTTTCCCACCACGCTATAGCAAAAATACTGCTACAGCGCGGCGGGGTTATCTTGACACGACGTCCCTGGGACGTCGTCCTTCACTTCCACAATTGCGCGTCCCCTGGACGCATCATGGATCACGGTAAATTCAAATGACGGCGCGATCACTTGTAAACAAACCGGCATCATTTGATGACGCCGGTTCCTCCCTCTCCTGCGTCTCCTCTCTGTACCATTCGGTACAGTGTGCGAGGAGAGGGGGGGAGCGGGGTGTCAGCAGCTGGGCTGTGGCTGGATCTGTGACAAATGCAGTCACAGATCCAGCCATTCCTCAATCCATCCCAGCTCTGCAATCCCCCAGTACCCTGCAATACACCAGTACCCTGCAGTACCCCAATACCCTGCAGTACCCCAATACCCTGCAGTACCCCAATACCCTGCAGTACCCCAATACCCTGCAGTACCCTGCGCACTACTCTGCAATACCCCAATACCCTGCGCGATACCCTGCAGTACCCCAATACCCTGCAGTACCCCAATACACTGCGCGATACTTTGCAATACCCTGCGCAATACTCTGCAATACCCCAATACTCTGCAGTACCCCAATACCCTGCACGATACTCTGCAATACCCAAATACTCTGCAATACCCAAATACTCTGCAATACCCATTTTTTTTAAAGCACCCCTGTCCCCGTGTGCTCGCATGCAGAAGCGAACGCATACGTAAGTCACGCCCACATATGAAAACGGTGTTCAAGCTACACATGTGAGGTATCTCTGCGAACGTTAGAGCGAGAGCAATCATTTTGGCCCTAGACCTCCTCTGTAACTAAAAACATGTAACCAATAAAAGTAATTAAAGCGTCGCCTATGGGGATTTTTAAGTAGCGAAGTTTTGCGCCATTCCATCATTGTGCGCAATTTTGAAGGGTGACATGTTGGGTATTTACTCGGCGTAACTTCATCTTTCATATTATGAAAAAAAATTGGGCTAACTTTATTGTTTTTTTGTTTTTTTTTTAGCACAAAACAGTTTTTTTTTTTAAAAAAAAACACGCGTTTAAAAAATTTCTACGAAAATACCATGCGAGATAAAAAGTTGTAACCACCGCCATTGTATTCTCTAGGGTCTTTGCTAAAAAAGCATATATAATGTTTTGGGGTTCTATGTAATTTTCTAGCAAATAAATGATGATTTTTACATGTAGGAGAGGAATGTCAGAATTTGGTCTGGGTGTTCCAGAACGCCTGGTGGCGCTCCCTGCATGTTGGGCCTCTGTATGTGGCCACGCTGTGTAAAAGTCTCACACATGGGGTATCGCCATACTCGGGAGGAATAGCATAATGTGTTTTGGGGTGTAATTTGTGGTATGCATATGCTGTGTGTGAGAAATAACCCGCTAATATGACAGAAACAAGATTTTTTTATTTTTTTTTACAGAATTTCAGTCGTTTTTCTTTTATAGCGCAAAAAACAAAAAAACCCAGAGGTGATCAAATACCACCAAAAGAAAGCTCTATTTGTGTGAAAAAAAGGACAAACATTTCAAATGGGTACAATGTTGTATGACTGAGTAATTGTCATTCGAATTGTGAGCACCGAAAGCTGAAAATTGGTCTGGTTAGGAAGGGGGTTTAAGTGCCCAGTGGTCAATTGGTTAATCACCTAGCTCTTCATCATCACACTGTTTATATGAAGTTTAGCTAAAGGCCTTATTGGTTGTTAATTACATTGGGCCATAAAATACTAACATCATTTAACCACGTGTAATGGCATGATTTGACATTTTGGGGACAAAAAGGCTGGGCACGATGAAACCTTGATAAATGGCACATAAAATATTTTTCTAAGTAAAGAAATACAAGAGGTATACAAGCAAATGTTCATTAAATGTAATTATAAAGTGCATAACTTTAAAACGAGAAATATTGTGTGGTTTTGAAAAAAATATTACACAGTAAGATATTAAAACACATTAATCATTTCCCTGTATGCAGTCCACACACCTTATACTTAACCACTTGCCTACTGTGCACCTACACCCCCTTCCTGCCCAGACAAAATTTTAGCTTCCGGCACTGCGTCGCTTTAACTGACAATTGCGCGGTCGTGCGACGTGGCTCCCAAACAAAATTGACGTCCTTTTTTCCCCACAAATAGAGCTTTCTTTTGGTGGTATTTGATCGCCCGTGCGGTTTTTATTTTTTGCGCTATAAACAAAAAAAGAGCGACAATTTTTAAAAAAGACACAATATTTTTTGCTTTTTGCTATAATAAATATCCAATTAAAAAAAAACAAAAAAACATTTTTTATCTCAATTTAGGCCGATACGTATTGTTCTACATATTTTTGGTAAAAATCGCAATAACCGTATAGTGACTGGTTTGCGCAAAAGTTATATTGTCTACAAAATAGGGGACATATTTATGATTTTTTTTTTTTTTTTTTACTAGGAATGGCGACGATCTGCGATTATTTTTTCGGATTGGGACATATCGGACACTTTTGACACATTTTTGGGACCATTTACATTTATACAGTGAACAATGCTATAAATATGCATTGATAACTGTATAAATGTAACTGGCAGGGAAGGGGTTAACCACTAGGGGTCGGGGAAGGGGTTAAATGTGTATACTAGGTGTGTTCTAACTGTAGGGGGAGGGGGGGTGACTGGGGGAGATGACCGATTGTGTCCCTATGTACAAGGGACACAATCGGTCTCCTCTCCCTGACAGGGACGTGCAGCTCTGTGTTTACACACAGAGCTGCACGTCCCAGCTCAATTGTCGGCAATCGCGTGTTCTCAGTGACGCGACGGGTGCGCGCACGCGCCGCCGGCGGCGCGCGCCCCTAGCCGATATCAATGACATCACGTCATATGACGTGCTGTCAGGAACAGAGAGTTACCCGCCCACCATCATTTGACGATGGGCGGGTAGCAAGTGGTTAAGGAACATGACTCATTATAGGAATCATGTGCAGAAAATGGAAATAAACATCAGAAAGTACGAGACATGAACACTCTGGGGGTTATTTACAAAAGGCAAATCCACTTTTCAGCAAACTACAAGGGCAAATTGCACTTGAAATTGCACTGAAAGTGCACTTGGAAGTGCAGTCGCTGTAAATCTGAGGGGTAGATCTGAAATGAGGGGAAGCTCTTCTGATGTTATCATCCAATCATGTGCAAGCTAAAATTATTTATTTATTTTCCTTGCATGTCCCCCTCGGATCTACAGCGACTGCACTTCCAAGTGCACTTTCAGTGCAATTTCAATTGCAATTTTCACTTCTAGTTTGCACTGGTAGTGCAAAGTGTATTTTCCTTTCGTAAATACCCCCCCCCCCCATGAATTGTATGTTCATATAGAACAAATTGTGCTAAATACAGTTTATGGTCGTGGCCCTCTGACTGAGAGTGATGTGGATCACATAAACACGCGACAAGACTTACAACATAAATAGACCTGAAGTGTGCCTTGGTGGTCTGGTCAGTATGCCAATAAAAAGGGGCAAAAGACTCAGATAGGGAAATAGCTTATATTGATTTCTTGTATTTATTGAGCCAGCTTGGTAAAGGCTTGTGCCATTTCTTCCTGAGGATTTGGGATGTATGTGGCAAAACAAGGAAACTTCCCATCAGCCTGGTATCTTGATTACGTGGTCTGGTACTTCCTGTTGGGAGGCAGTTGAGGCTGCTCTAATTCGGAAAGAATGTCCAGAGAACTGACTGGGGTTTGAAGCCCAAGTTGCTTAGGATTCGGACATGCTTGACAAACTGGCTGCCACTCAGGGAGCTGGTTTAGAAAGGGTAGCAACAAGCTACCATCAGATTGGCTGGGTAGATAGAGCAGTAGTCGGTCGAGCACCGTCACTGGGTGTCAGGCATTGTTAGTCTGAAACAGGTTGATGTCAACCCCCGGGGCTGGTTTGTTGCGTTTGCAGACTGAGAGTGTAGGGGTTTGAAAGTGAGTCGGGTGGCGTCGGAGCAGTGTCCGACTGCCGGAGCCACTGACTATAAATTCACTAGGTCGTAGGGAACCGTAGAAGGCCTGGTAGATGGCTGCTTGGCTGACTATGCTGGGCAAGGCCCTAAATGGGGAACGAGTAAGGAATTCAGACATGTCCCTAAAGAGGGCACTCTTGAAAGGTAGGCGCTTGCGACTGACTACAGGTTGGAGCTTCTGTATGCCCTGTAGGAGGGACTTGACTGCATGGGCTCGAGAATACTGACAGTTTACTGGGGTCCTGCAGGGACAGGAAATGCTGGACGCCATCTAGATATGGCATGATAGTATTGTGAGACAGGGTCAGCTGCGTGTGGCAATATGATATGAAGGCTAGGATGTGTCTAACGTTGCCTATTGCTGCTCTGAGGCAAGTGGCAAAAAATTTGCGGTTAGTGTTCCAAGCAGTGCGATAGGCCTTCAGTGTGTTGCGTGCCAAGGAGTGGTTAATAAGCTGGGTTAAGTTGGTGAGATGCTACTTCAGTCCATCGTCGGCAATGACCAGAGTGGGACAGGGATGGTTATTGGGTCGGCTCCAGGCTCTTGCTGGAAAAACAAAGTAAGGTTGGAATGGGACAGAGCATCAGCTGCGATTTTGCATTTGCCTGGAATGTCTACAGAAGATATTAAACTGGTGACGGAGTGACAGCTGCGCAAGCCTGCACAGGAAGGACGTGATGAGGAGAGGCTTGATCTACCTTAATTGATGAAGTCGGCTGTGGCTTGATTGTCTGTGGTGAAGAACACTGTCTGTCCAGTTCAAGTGTGGCCCCAGACCTGGGCAGCTGCCACAATGGGGTACAGCACAAGGCGTGATGAACACTGGGTGAAGCAGAAATTTAAGAGAATTTCTGGGGGCCAAGGTTTGGAGAACCAGTGGCGGACAAAAAATGCACGCAAAAGCCTGTGGTGGCTCGGCTGACACTTTCCCGGGATGAAGATTGAAATGCTGTTCTATCAGGTGGGGAAGTTGTCCCACATAGCTAAGTCTGCTACTGATGCTTGGTCTAGTTTGAGAACTTGGACTGGATTTTGCATTGGTGTGAGAAAATCAAGACAATACACAGGTGCTCAACAAGACGATATACGTGCACTCGCAGAGCAACGTGCACTCGCTGACCAAAGTGAACTCGCAGACCAACGTGCACTCGCAGACCAACGTGCACTCGCAGACCAACGTGCACTCGCAGACCAACGTGCACTCGCAGACCAACGTGCACTCGCAGACCAACGTGCACTCGCAGACCAACGTGCACTCGCAGACCAACGTGCACTCGCTGGTGCTGGATGGATACCTGAACTAACTGTAGGGAAAAATACAGGGAAAAGATGAGTGGCCCCCTTGCCACTAAAGATGAATGGCCAACTGGGTGCCACTGTGTTTGTGTGGCTGATTGTTTGTCACTGAGGTGTGTTTGCAAGTTTAGTTTGTATTCGGGTTTGCACGTGGTGCGCGCTGAAAAGTGTTTTATACTACTGCAGACAATATTATGTGGGTGCAAGGGTGTCGGTGAGTGTCAGGTTGCTGGGATGATATTGTGTGGTTGCAGGGGCCTCGAGTATGTTTGTTTTGAAACGGCATTGCGTGGTTGCAAGGGTGTCAGTCTGGTTTGCTGAGACGATGTTGGGTGGTTGCAAAGGTCTCGATTAATATGAGGTTTGTTTTGAGATGGCATTGTGTGGTAGCAAGGGTCTCAGTCTGGTTTGCTGAGACGATATTGCACGGTTGCAAAGGTCTCAACGATTATGAGGTTGTTTTGAGATGGCCTTGTGTGGTTGCACGGGTCTCAACAAGTGAGGGGTTGCTGAGACGATGTTGCGTTTGCAATGGTCTCAAGTGAGTGTCGGGCTGCTGAGATGACTATGTATGGCTGCAAAGGTCTGCACGGGTGTCAGGTTGCTGAGACGATATTGCGTTTGCAATGGTGTCAAATGAGTGTCAGTTTGCTAAGACGACTTTGTATGGCTGCAAAGGTCTGAACGGGTGTTAGGTTGCTGAGCCGAGATTGTGTGGTTGCAAAGGTCTAGACGAGTGTGAGGTAGCTGAGATGATATTACATTTGCAAGGGTCTCAAATAAGTGTCAAGTTGCTGAGACAATATTCCTTTTTTTTTTTTTAAACGACTGTGAATGAAACGCTGGTAAACATTAGTTGCCACGTCTGGCAGTGTTTACAAGCCTTTACAGGCATTGGTGTTTCGAATGCCTCTGAACATCCGACTGAACCCATTTTTTTTCCAGGAAGGTTTCTAACTCAACTGCCTAGAAACGACTATAATGATCCTGTGTAGATGTACTGATAAGATAACACGGAGGAGAGATTGGGGACCCTGTGTAGATGTACTGGTAAGATAACAGAGGAGAGATTGGGGCGGCTGAAAAAACACCCAACTGTTCCTAAACGTCTGTTTACCAACAGCAGTGTACACGAGGCCTAAGACAATTTGCCTGGCTGCAAGGATCTCAATGAATGCCAGGTTGCTGGGGCGAGACTGCGTGGTCACAAAGGTCTTTATCGAATGGAAGGTTGCAAGGGTCTCAATGAGTGTGGGGCTTCTGAGACGGTATTGCATTAGCAATGGTCTGAACTATGGTGCTATGGTGTGAGGCTGCTGAGACGGTATTGCGTGGTTGCAAGGGCCTTGTTGAGTGTGGGGCTGCTGAGACGGTATTGCGTTTGCAAGGGTCTGAACTATGGTGTGAGGCTGCCGAGACGGTATTGCGTGGTTGCAAGGGCCTTGTTGAGTGTGGGGCTGCTGAGATGGTATTGTGTTTGCAAGGGTCTCAACAAGGGTGTCAGGCTGCTGAGATGATTTTGCATGGTTGCAATGGTCTCAACAGGTGTCAGGTTGCTGGGCCGAGATTGTGTGGTGGGAATTTTTTTTCTGCACTTTTATATTTTGTTTTTCTTTTTGCGTTTATTTTTTATTTTTTGCGTTTTTTATATATCTTTTTTTTTTTTTGCGTTTTGTAGGGGTCATGTGTTGCAAGGGTCTCAACAAGGGTGTCAGGCTGCTGAGACGATTTTGTGTGCTTGCAAGAGTCTCGATGTGTGTGGGGCTGCTGAGACGGTATTGCCTTTGCAAGGGTCTCAACAAGGGTGTCAGGCTGCTGAGATGATTTTGCATGGTTGCAATGGTCTCAACAGGTGTCAGGTTGCTGGGCCAAGATTGTGAGGTGGCAATTTCTTTTTTGCATATATATATATATATATATATTGCGTTTTGTAAGGGTCATGTGTTGTAAGGGTCTTGAGGGTGTCAGGCTGCTGAGACGATATACGCGTGGTTGCAAGGGTCTCAACAAGGGTGTCAGGCTGCTGAGAAGTTTTAGCATGGTTTCAGCGGTCTCAACAGGTGTCAGGTTGCCAGGGGGCTGAGATTGCGTGGTGGCAACGTTTTTTTTTTTTGCGGTTATGTTTTGCATTTTTTTTTTGCGTTTTTATATATATTTTTTATTTTATTTTGCGTTTTGTAAAGGTCATGTGTTGCAAGGGTCCTAACAAGGGTGTCAGGCTGCTGAGACGATTTTGCGTGGTTGCAACAGTCTCAACAGATGTCAGGTTGCCGAGGGGCTGAGATTGTGTGGTGGCAACGTTTTTTTTTTTTTGCGTTTTTTTTTTGCGTTTATATATATTTTTTATTTTAATTTTGCGTCTTGTAAAGGTCATGTGTTGCAAAGGGTCTTGACAAGGGTGTCAGGCTGCTAAGATGATTTGCATGGTTGCAAGGTCTCAATTAATAAGAATTGGGTTACTGAGAAAGGATATAAACACCTGGTTTGTACCTTTAAGCGAGCAGTATAAGGTAGAAGGAGAAGCCTGTTTTGATTTGTGGTTCTGTAGGGGCCACTAACGAACGATATGGGAGACAACGAATGGTAGACAATTGATAGGACATAAAGAATGTAATAAATAAATTTTACTTGCGACAGTGGGCCATGCGAGTGAGTTTGCGGTGGACTGTGGCTGGAGTAAAACATGTCGGAAAGGTGTAGCGTGATGCCGTGCATGGGGCAAAACAACAAGGTTTGGTGTAGAAAATAGAACACGAGAAGTGCGTACGAATATTTTATAAGCTCCACTGTGGGAACCGTACATATGATGCGGGTGACACCATGAGTGGCCACGAATTTTGACATGACAAACAAGCTAACGAATCCTACCTGGGACAGTGAACATGCAACTGGGTTTGCTTGGAGTGGAGGTGCAACACATTAGAAGAGTGTGGCGTGGTGTGGTGTGGCGCTATGCATGACGCACAGGCAATAACTTTGGTAAATAAATGAGAGAGAAGAACCGTGTACAAACAATTCCGCTGCGGAAACTAAAAAGCATGGCATGGGGGAAACATAGAATGGCAATGGTGGAAAGTATGCAATGTATCTGATACTGTAATGACTACGCCGTCACCATGAATAGGAGATGAAGGGTAGTCACTTGATCTGGAGGATACTCAGATTAAACCACCTGGTTTGCTCTAAGATGTTATACAGAGCTTATGGGGTTAATTCATCACAACCTCCTGTGAACTATCTCCTATTGATGGTGTGGTGTATCTACCATAGATTATTGGAGATTTCTGGTAAGGCGTTACAGTCTCTACAAACATATGATATCAGGCAATCTAGAACATATCACAGTATCCAATCCAGCATGAACAGTATTCCAGTATACAGGCTTGGTATAGTTAGTTGTGGGTACTTGCGGTTTAGATGTGATGTGGTTAGGAGTTCCTTCCTGGAGAGAGACTAAAAGCAGGTGCAAGATGCCTCTATGGTTCTGTAGATTGCCAGCTCTGTGGTCCAGGAGAAAGTCATAGACAGTAGCACGGTCCTTGGAGTAGAACCTGATCCTGTGATCCTGGTGATCTCCTCACAGGGTGAGGATCTGAGGGTCTCTGGAGGGGGTCTCGGGTCTCAGATGGCGGCGAGCGTCAACTTCAATAACCAGACACCCAGCCGCCATCAGAGGGGGTTTAAATAGCCAGCCTGTCGCGGGACACACGCTGGGCGCGCTTCCGCGTTCCAGCGTGGTGCGCAGGATTCGACGGCACGTCGGAAGTGACGAGGACAGGGTGCTGGACGGAGCGCAGGATTCGACGGCGCGTCAAAAGTGTCGATGACAGGGTGCTGAATGGAGTGCAGCTGTCTAAGGATGGTACAGCTGCGCTCGTTCTGTACAAAGTAACGCCGATGGTGTTACAGATACAAAACGGTTATAAAAAGAAATGATTGATACAAAAACGGTTGTAAAATGCATGAAACAAATCCTTGCTGTGAAACCGAACACCTACCAGCCACCCATCCCCCCAGGCTAATCAAGTGCAGACAAGGCAGCAGGTGAGTTCAATTACCACCTCAATCTGCCAAAGAACCCATACAAAGAATATATGCTAATCTCCAAATGAATGAGACAGCACGCATGGACACTGAATATACAAATAAATAGTTTGTTTGGCAGGAGGAAGTTACAAATGTACCAAGCTTGTAGCTAAGATGTTAGAACATGAGCAACAATAACTCAGGCAGATTTTTACAAAAGAAATGCAGGATAGGAAGCATAACGAATTGTAAGATTGCACATGATACAAAAGGTTTGAATACAACCTGCGACAGTAAGCGGGAACTGCCGTCGAAGACCATGAACGGAGAAGCCGCAATGCACTTGCGATGTCGAATGCGATTGAATGCGCAGACTCACAGACATGAGGTGAGCTGGGAAGAGTCGGCCCAGTGACGTGTAGTACTGAACACTGAACCGACAAAGAGCATGTGTGAGTGGGCTGCTTAAATACCCTCCGGGCTCCTCCCATAAACTCAGGCCACCATACTGGCCTTCTTATATATATCCTATGGTCCCAACATATTGTAGATTGGTGGTTGTAACCCTTCTATCCCCTGCAGCTCTCTAATCCTTTTGTAACATTCTGAATCAAACCTTTGATACACAAGTCTGTCCTATAAGTGCTGTGCAAAGACATGCACACTCCATCATATCTGCAAAGGTGTGAATGAAGCCTTTTGCTCCATTCACTGCTATTAGCCTTGCCCCTCCATCTGGGGGGGCAGTTTGCCATCTTCATCCTGGGCGCTGAATGACCTTGTCCCGGCACTGCAGCAGAGGCAGTGTTTTCATCTCGCTATACAAAGACAGGAGCTCCCTGGATTTTTGGCTGTTTCTACAGATATTTTTCTGTCTGTACAGCATTGGGACAGATGTCCTTGTACTGCATATGTTTTTATTTTTTCTCGATTTTCCCCAGACATAGAGTTTAAGCTTTTATAAAGCAACACATACATATGGTATCTCCTTCTATATATAAATTTATATGTATATACAGTGGAACCTTGGATTACGAATATAATCCATTCCAGGAGAATGCTTGTAATCCAAAGCACTTGCCTAGCAAAGCGAGTTTCCCCATAGAAGTCAATGGAAACAAAGATAATTTGTTCCGCATTAACTTCTGTTGCATGCAGTACCGCATGTGGCCAGAGGTGGGGACCCCGGAGAGACTCAGAAATACTCAGAGACAGCTCGGTTGAACTCGGAAACAGAATTATTCCCAGCATTTCTAAAACGGCTCCAAACCATTCCGAGTGTCACCAGTGCCCCGCATCTCTGGCCAAATGCAGTACTGCACACTGCAGAGGCTTGACTCTCGATCGTTTTGCGAGACAACACTTGCATACCAAATCAGAATAAAAAATAAAAAAAATTGCTTGTCTATCAAAACGCTCATTAACCGCATTACTAGTAAACCAAGGTTCCAGTGTGTGTGGTAAAACCTTGGATTGCGAGCATAATTCGTTCCAGAAACATGCTTGTAATCCAAAGCATTTTTTTACAGGGTATAAAAGAGGCACCTCTAAGTGTAGTAATAAGTAGTGTTGCTCTCGAATATTCGCATTGCGAATATTCGCTACGAATATTGCATATTCGAGTATTCACGAATAACTCGAATATCGCGGCGAATATTCGCTATTTCGAATATTCTTATTTTTTTAAATTTTGCAATCAATTTCGCAATCAATTTCGCATTCGCACTAGCGAAATTTCGCATTTGCACTAGCGAAATTTCGCATTAGCGAAATTTCGCAAATTTTTATTTTTTTTTATAAAATATAGCGAATATTCGTAAATATCGAAAATTCGTGATATTTTATCAAAAAAAAAATAGCGAAATTTCGCAATCATTTTCGCTTTCGCATATGCGAAATACAGGCGTATTAAAAAACTTTCCACAACAACCTGTGTATTAACTGCTTGCCGACCAGCCGCCGTCATATTACTGCGGCAGGTCGGCACACCTGGGCGAGAGCCCGCAGCTCTACGTCGGCACTTTAAAGGCCACTAGGGGGCATGCGTGCCGCCGGCGGCCCGCCCCCGCTCTCCCCCGAGTGCCGCGCGCCGCCGGGCACGCGCGCTCGCTCGGTACAGAGCGAGGAACGGGAGCTGTGTGTGTAAACACAAAGCTCCTGTTCCTGTCAGCGGGGAAACGCTGATCTTCTGTTCATACAATGTATGAACAGAAGATCAGTGATTCCCCCTAGTGAGTCCACCCCCCCATACAGTTAGAACACACCCAGGAACACACTTAACCCTTCCCCGCCCCCTAGTGTTAACCCCTTCACTGCCAATGGCATTTTTATAGTAATCCAATGCATTTTTATAGCACTGATCGCTATAAAAATGGCAATGGTCCCAAAAATGTGTCAAAAGTGTCCGAAGTGTCCGCCATAATATCGCAGTACCGAAAAAAAAACGCTGATCGCCGCCATTACTAGTAAAAAAATATATATTAATAAAAATGCCATAAAACTACCCCCTATTTTGTAAACGCTATAACTTTTGCGCAAACTAATCAATAAACGCTAATTGCGATTTTTTTTTTACGAAAAATAGGTAGAAGAATATGTATCGGCCTAAACTGAGGAAAAAAATGTTTTTTTATATATTTTTTGGGGATATTTATTATAGCAAAATGTAAAAAATATTGCCTTTTTTTTTAAAATTGTCGCTCTATTTTTGTTTATAGTGAAAAAAATTAAAACCGCAGAGATGATCAAATACCACCAAAAGAAAGCTCTATTTGTTGGAAAAAAAGGACACCAAATTTGTTTGGGAGCCACATCGCATGACTGCGCAATTGTCAGTTAAACCAACGCAGTGGCGAATCACAAAAAGTGCTCTGGTCTTTGACCAGCAATATGGTCCGGGGGTTAAGTGGTTAAGCATCGTACACATGACCGTTTTTCTCAGCATAAACCAGCAAGAAAACTGCTTCTTGCCGAGATTCCCGTTCTTGTGTACGAGGCATTCAGGTTTTTCATCAGGAAATCTGGCCAGAATCTCGACGAGAAAAAAAGAGAACCTGCTCTCTTTTTTCTCGTTGAGATTCTTGTCGGCCTGTTTCTCGACGAGAAACCCGTGAGTGTGTATACTTACCCGTCGCCGTGAAAACCCACGCATACTCAAAATGACTTTGACGTATGTCCGGTAGCTTCCACGGCATAGGTAGAGTGAAGCAAGATGGCGGCGATGGCATCGAATGTGACGAGCGCATGCTCGTCATATATGATGACATCACTGCGTTCTTTCCTTTCAAGAGAACCGCGGTTTATTTGAAAGAAGAGTCTGTACACTTGCCAAGAATCTCGTCAGGGAAAACAACGTTTTTTTCCTGACGAGATTCCTACCTGTGTGTACAGGGCCTTTATTTTCAGGGTAAAAAAGTGAGTGTTATATGCCAATAAATAAAGTATTTTATTCCATGTTTTAGTTTGTGCATTCTTTATGTACTGTACTTACTGCCTTGACATACGTATGATATACTCTAAAACAGGAATACATTTTCCATGCTTCCAAAGAAGCTTAAAATCTTTTTTTGCGTGCTACAATATTATAGACATACACACTGGAGCAAGCATTGATTGCAGTGTCATGCAGTGAAGCCTGAGTTGCTTGCAGTGCTGGCCCTTCTTCACTGTGTCCTGCTGTTCAGGAGAGTACAGCAAGCTAATACAAAGGCAGATATGACATACTTATACTAGCTGTGTCTAACTGTATTAAATTGTGGTTTCTTTTTTTATTATCTACCTAGTGTTCAACCTTGACATTCTGCATTTGTACGTGTGCTAATACGGATATGTTTATTAACATTAATATACCTATTTCTAACACCAACAAACAAGTGACGGGTACTGAATGAAAGTATAGGTTGAAGTCAACTGCAATCATTATGTGCTGTGCGCAACAGATCATGCGGCAAGGCGTGATTATTATTCTTGCCGTTGGCAAGTTACCTCGGTAGCTGCCATCTGTCACTAATTTGCCAACAATCTTAGAGCTGTCCCTAAAAGTCTTTGTCTCTGATAATTTCAAATTAACATAGCTGAATGAGCAATCGTATGCTTTCAATGCTTGATGCACACCATATTTTTTTCCTGTACTGTAAAAGAGATATGGGTTTTACACTAAGTTCACAAAGGAGCTGCCTAATGTCCATTTAAGGTTGATGTGTTTGAGCATACCTTGAAAACATTTTTGTCTTATCTAGTTTTTGTGGTGTTTTTTTGCACATCAAACTTAACCACTTGCTCACCAGGCTTTTCTGCCACTTTTTGTTTAAATCAGTATTTTTTTATTTTTTTGCTAGAAAATTACGTAGAACCTCCAAATATTATATATATATATATATATATATATATATATATATATATATATATACCGTATTTATTGGGGTATACCACGCCCCAGCGTATAACGCGCACCCCAAGCTTAGCAAGGTAAAAAAGGAAAAAAAAAAGAAAACTTACACTTTTGCCCTGCATCCATCGGCGGCCTTGTCCGGCGTCCGTCTGCGGCCTTGTGGGTGTCTGTCTGTGGCTTCCTTGCGCGGGGTCCTTCTGCGGCTTTGGAGGTGTCCGTCTGTGGCCTCCATCCGGATGTCCGTCTGCGACCAGCGTGTCTGTCTGCGGCCTCCATCCATGTGAGCGTGTCCAGTGTTCATTTTTGGATTTTGGTGCAAGCCGAGAGGAGCCGGATTTCCTGTGTGTTCGGCTCCTCTCGGCTTGTCTTGGCTCCTCTCGCGTGGCTGCGGGTGGAGCCGAGCGCGGCCGAGCCTAGCCGAGTGCGCAGTACACTCAGCTCGGCTCTAGGCTGCGGCGGGTGGAGCCGAGCGTGGCCGAGCCTAGCCGAGTGCGCAGTACAATCGACTCGGCTCAGCTCTCGGAGAGACAGCAGGGATCGGCGCACCCATGATTTTCCCCTGATTTTAAGGGCAGTTTTAAAGGCAGTCGTTTTTCACATTTTAATTAAAGAAAAAAAAAGACAGAATATATACCCCAATTCTTTTGTAAAATATAAAAGAAGCCAAATAAATAGATGTCTTGTATGTCACGCTTCAACTATTTGCCTACTTGATACTTTTATCCCCTTCCTGCCCAGGCCAATTTTCAGATTTCAGTGCTGTGGATCTCTGCAGCTTTTCAACAGTTACTATGGGCTTCTTGGCACCCATACGATCCACTGGAGTCGGATCGTATGGGTGCTCCCCACTATGGGGTCCAATTCTTGCAATCGCAATGCGTTTTGAGATCTGTTCTGAGGTGTCATTAATTTAACATTGACACTTGTGGCAGATTGCATGAATAGAGTGCCATTTCAGTGCGGTGCAGAAAACAGTCAGGATTTACTCCATTTCTCACACTGCATATATGTGAACTGGGGCTAAGAGTTATGTTTGTTCAGTGCACAAGAAAACGTTTGTGCATGAGAATAAGTATTTTCATGCAAATGAGAAAAAAATCAAGTCTAAGTGAATCTTTCAAGTATAAGCTGAAAGTTCGAATGAATCTGTGGATCCGATAACTCAACTTCAGCAGGAACCGGACCAGATTCGAACCATATATGGGCAGGCTGAATGTACCCAAGTTGATTGATCAATCAACTTGGGTACAACTAGCATGCAAAGTTTTACCTGCGACTATTGCTAGCTGCTAGCAATAATCACTATTTTCTCCTGGCAGGGACAACTTCCCATGCCCCCCCCCCCCTCCAGAAAAAGCATATTGGGCAATAATAATATTTTTTTGTGTTTTTTTGATGAAAGCTAATCTTGGGTAGGTGGGTGTCCTGATTTTTTGGATGCAAATAATGGTATTCAGGAAACTGATAAGAGAATCAGAAAAGCTGAGAATAAGATTATTTGATCACTTTTGTCATATATGTTATCTTTACAAGAAAAATTGGGTCATTGTTTTATGTCACAGGAAGGAAATATATTCCAGTCGGTCATAAAGTCATTTATTAAGGCTGCATTCACACCTGAGCATTTCATTTTCGGGCAGAAAGTTGCTTGTTTTTCAGCGACCTCGCTGTGACTTTTACCATGTTCTTGCCGCATTTTTGCCCCGATTCTGCACAGGTCAAAAGGTCACCAAAAGGTCACCAATGTAAAAAGCAGAAAAATTCCTGTAACCTGCCCCCAAAAAAAGGTCCTGTACTTTTTTTGAGCTTCAGGCGTTTTGCTTCAGGCTACACAACGCTCAGATGTGAACAGGGGCCATTTAAATGAATGGGATTTTGCTTGTTGGGTGTTTTTCTGGGCATTTTACAAGCTGAAAATGCTCAGGTATGAATGCAGCCTAAGATAGTAGATGCTGTTGTGCAAAGTGCTAGTGAATAAGGAGAACCTATGTTCACTTTGAATACCCTATCCTGTTTTAAAAAAAGAAAAAACATTTTTGCTAATACTGTACATGAGCAGTTGATTGAAGTTAACAAAATGTCACCTTTTTTATTTAGCTCAGTGAACATTAACTTTCCTAAGTGAGCACTCTTTACTTAATCTATTTCATTGTGTCAATGTCTGGCTTCCTATAGAATGTTCTATCAACTGTTATCATACATCTTCCCTAAAAATACATTTTTTGTGAAGGTGGAGATGTATTGGGTTGTAGTGTGGCTCCTTCTTGTATAAATGCTGGCAGGTTTCCAAACGGTTATTATACTTTTAATTTGGAGAACAGTGTCATCTAGAACCCTTCTGTGACCTTCCGTCTATTCGGTAATAGGGTATCTGTAATGTTTGTCTAACTTTTAACTTTTAACATTTAACTAATGAGAAAAAAGAAAGTGCCCATTAAAATGATAACAAATCTAAAAAAACAACAACATTTTAACAAAGTTTTCCAGCTGCTATCAGAGCAAGTATTGCTGAGTTATTTCATTTTGTACATTGAGAAATATGATTAATCATTTTTCCTTTTTATACTTCTACTATTAATTTAGATATGTTGTTTTTGCAACTTGGAAACGTGCACATTATTTAGAACTGATAGCTGCAAATTTACTTTGTCTGACCGTCATTTAAAAAAAAAAAAAAATCAATTATCAGGAGACTTTAGCTTGGAATTTGTTTGGAAATCCATCTAGAAGACAGAGGAAGATAGAGTCTCAGCTGCAACAGATAACACAGTGATTAATTGAGAAAGCCTGAGATTTTCCATAACTGAATTATATTAGTTTCCAACACTATAGTACTGAGTTCAGAGAAGAATATTTCAAAAGTGGTTGAAAAAACTAAATGTTTAACACTTTTCACCCTTATTTGATGTGCTGTGCACAAGATAAAGATACTGATCTATTTAAGGGTGAATGAGGGTATGTTCTCCAGGCCCAACTGGACAACTTGCCTACTAACAGTATACTTACTAACTGTCCCAGATTTACAAGGACATTCCTGCTTTTTACTCAGTTGTGCAGCTACAGCTGTGTCCTTGGATGTGTGTTAGTATCATAGCGTGAAGTTCTATGTGAGTTATGGCCCATACACACAGCAACCAGGACTGCCGATAGGAAACCTGGTGTGCATATACCTGCAAGGTGAAAAGGAAATGCAGCTGCTGCAGGTTTTCTTGTTGTGTACAAGAGAAAAACAATAGCCTGTGATGTTCCTGGGGGCATGACTGGTCTGTTTCGTCTGGCCAACACCTTAGTCAGCTGTACTGGACCGTGCCAAGAGGAAAAAGCACACATGCTCAGTTGCAGTAGTGGGGAAACAAATGCAGGTACAGAATAATTGCCTGTTATTCTTTGTAATACAGTGGAAAAGTTAAATAGGGGGTACCCAATGTAAACCTCCATGAGTAGGGGTAAAGAATTCTCTAGAAATTATTGCAGAGCTCAGAACTCTGACTCTATTTTATACCGGCACTATTTTCTAATTGTAGAGAAGGGTCCAGCACATAGATCATTGGCTTAGTGTCCCCTGCCACCAGTGTGTGGAAGAGGCCTGGTTTTTGATTTGTATAGTTATTTTGTTCAAATGTAAAAAGCAGGAAGGAAGGCAAGGTCGAGGAAGAGAGAGAATGGCCGACAGAGGGTGGTAAAGCAGAATAGAGTCTGTGTAGTTTGAATGCTTTTTATGGCAATCAAGTAGCATGCATGTGGCATAAACATCTCACCAGAGAATAAAACGATTCACTTTGGAAAAGTCGAGTCCCTGCAGGATCTTTGGAGAAAGACTAATCAGACTAATCAGTACTAGGGATGAGCTTCGCGTTCGATGCGAACACATGTTCGCATCGAACATTGGCCGTTCGATCGTTCGTCGAAAACGAACAAATCGGGTCATTCGCGACAAATTCGAATGACCCATAATTCATTGCGGCGTTGCGCGCTGATGATTGGCCAATCACAGTGCCCAAAAAACTAAGAGACCTAATTGGCCAAAGCCTGGGTGCTTTGGCCAATTAGGGCTCAGGGCTTTAGCACACGCCCCACACTATAAAAGGCCGCCTCCCGGGCGGCCTCGTGTAGTGTGTTCCGGCTTGCTTAGAGAAGTGAGACAGACAGACAGAGAGAGAGATAGATAGATAGATAGATAGATAGATAGAGACAGTGGGGTAGATTCATGTAGATCAGCGGATCTTTTGATCCGCGTGATCTATCTTTTTTACCATCCGCCTGCGCCAGTTTTTGAGGCAAGTGCTGTATTCAGAAAGCACTTGCCTCGTAAGTAGCCCTGGCGGATCGTAAATCCCCCGGCGGAATGCAAATTCCACGGCTAGGGGGAGTTTACCATTTAAATCACGCGCGTCCCCGCGCCGATCGTACTGCGCATGCGCCGCCGGCTAAATTTCCCAGCGTGCATTGCTTCAAATGACGTCGCAAGGACGTCATTGTTTTCGTCGTTAACGCAAATAACGTATGGCCGTATTCCCGAACGACTTACGTAAACGACGTAAAAAAATTCAAAACTCGACGCGGGAACGACGGCCATACTTAACATAGGATACGCCGCACTTACCCCGCATATAGCAGGGGTAACGATCCGCCGGAAAAAGCCGAACACAAACGACGTAAACAAAAAGCGAAGGCCGGGCGTTCGTTTTTGAATCGCCGGTTCTGCTCATTTGCATATTCGCCGCGTATAGTAATAGAAGCGCCACCTAGCGGACGGCGGGAGATTGCAGCCTAAGATCCGACAGTGTAACTCACTTACACCAGTCGGCTCTAAGGGAGATCTATGCGGAACCTGATTCGAGGAATCAGCTGCATAGATCCGAGCGTCGGATCTCACAGATACGACGGTGTATCAGTAGATACACCGTCGTATCTCTACATGAATCTACCCCACAGTGTCTTTTCACATAGATAGATAGATAGATAGATAGATAGATAGATAGATAGATAGATAGATAGATAGATAGATAGATAGATAGATAGATAGATCAGGAAGGCTACTAGTTAGTATAGTTAAATGTACAGTTTGTAGAGAATATATTGACATTCCTAGGAGTTGTCAATATATTTATAAACTGTATAGCTTAGCTAGTTCTGCTATTAGTATCTGTCAGGCAGGAGATTGTGCTTGATGCTCTAACGTGTTAGTGTACACGTGTTAGTTAATTGCACATAGACGCATTAACTGTTACTGCACGTGTGCTATTTACTTGCACAGAAAGGCAGTTGCTGTTAATGCAAGTGGGCTATTGAATTGCACAGAAACGCAGTCGCTCTGACTGTGCGTGTGCTGTTTAATACCACCTTAGCGCATTTGGTGTCACCGCACGTGTGCTGTTACATATCACCTGAGCGCATTTGGGGTCACCGCACGTGTGCTGTTACATACCACCTTAGCGCATTTGGTGTCACCGCACGTGTGCTGTTACATATCACCTGAGCGCATTTGGGGTCACCGCACGTGTGCTGTTACATACCACCTTAGCGCATTTGGTGTCACCGCACTTGTGCTGTTACATACCACCTTAGCGCATTTGGTGTCACCGCACGTGTGCTGTTACATACCACCTTAGCGCATTTGGTGTCACCGCACGTGTGCTGTTACATATCACCTGAGCGCATTTGGGGTCACCGCACGTGTGCTGTTACATACCACCTTAGCGCATTTGGTGTCACCGCACGTGTGCTGTTACATACCACCTTAGCGCATTTGGTGTCACCGCACGTGTGCTGTTACATATCACCTGAGCGCATTTGGGGTCACCGAACGTGTGCTGTTACATACCACCTTAGCGCATTTGGTGTCACCGCACGTGTGCTGTTATATACCACCTGAGCGCAGTTAGTGTCACTGGACGTGTGCTGTTATATACCACCTGAGCGCAGTTAGTGTCACTGGACGTGTGCTGTTATATACCACCTGAGTGCAGTTAGTGTCACTGGACGTGTTCTGTTATATACCACCTGAGCGCAGTTAGTGTCACTGTACGTGTGCTGTTACTTACCACCTGAGCGAAGTTAGTGTCACTGCACCTGTGCTGTTATATACCACCTGAGCGCAGTTAGTGTCACTGGACGTGTGCTGTTACATACCACCTGAGCGCAGTTAGTGTCACTGTACGTGTGCTTTTATATACCACCTGAGCGCAGTTAGTGTCACTGTACGTGTGCTTTTATATACCACCTGAGTGCAGTTAGTGTCACTGGACGTGTGCTGTTATATACCACCTGAGCGCAGTTAGTGTCACTGTACGTGTGCTGTTACATACCATCTGAGCGCAGTTAGTGTCACCGCACCTGTGCTGTTATATACCACCTGAGTGCAGTTAGTGTCACTGGACGTGTGCTGTTACATACCACCTGAGCACAGTTAGTGTCACTGTACGTGTGCTTTTATATACCACCTGAGCGCAGTTAGTGTCACTGGACGTGTGCTGTTACATACCACCTGAGCGCAGTTAGTGTCACCGCACCTGTGCTGTTATATACCACCTGAGCGCAGTTAGTGTCACTGTACGTGTGCTCCTATATACCACCTGAGTGCAGTTAGTGTCACTGTACGTGTGCTGTTATATACCACCTGAGCGCAGTTAGTGTCACTGGACGTGTGCTGTTATATACCACCTGAGCGCAGTTAGTGTCACGCACCTGTGCTGTTATATACCACCTGAGCGCAGTTAGTGTCACTGGACGTGTGCTGTTATATACCACCTGAGCGCAGTTAGTGTCACCGCACCTGTGCTGTTATATACCACCTGAGCGCAGTTAGTGTCACTGTACGTGTGCTCCTATATACCACCTGAGCGCAGTTAGTGTCACTGTACGTGTGCTGTTATATACCACCTGAGCGCAGTTAGTCTCACTGGACGTGTGCTGTTATATACCACCTGAGCGCAGTTAGTGTCACGCACCTGTGCTGTTATATACCACCTGAGCGCAGTTAGTGTCACTGGACGTGTGCTGTTATATACCACCTGAGCGCAGTTAGTGTCACTGGATGTGTGCTGTTATATACCACCTGAGCGCAGTTAGTGTCACTGGACGTGTGCTTTTATATACCACCTGAGCGCAGTTAGTGTCACTGGACGTGTGCTTTTATATACCACCTGAGCGCAGTTAGTGTCACTGGACGTGTGCTGTTACATACCACCTGAGCGCAGTTAGTGTCACTGGACGTGTGCTGTTACATACCACCTGAGCGCAGTTAGTGTCACTGTACGTGTGCTGTTACATACCACCTGAGCGCAGTTAGTGTCACTGTACGTGTGCTGTTACATACCACCTGAGCGCAGTTAGTGTCACTGTACGTGTGCTGTTACATACCACCTGAGCACAGTTAGGCCTCGTACAAAAGAGGGGATATGTCCGCTGAAAACGGTCCGATGGACCGTTTCAGCAGACATCTCCGCTCGTGTGTATGGGCTAGCGGACAGATTTCTCCACCAGACAGATTTCAAAGCATGCTTTGAAATCTATCCGGTGGAATCTGTCCGCCCGACATGTCTGCTGGGTAGTACACTTACCAGCAGACATGTCGTCCCCCACCGCTGCCGCGCCGCCGCCGAATGGATTCGGCGCATGCGCGGAAGTGTTTAACCTTCTGGTGCGGTGACGTGGCGGTGACGTGGCGGCGTCAACGTCACCGCCGCGTCACCGCGCCGTCCGGCGGCGGGGAATTTGATCCGATGGTGTGTACACGCCATCAGATCAAACTCCCGATCGGACATATCCGATGGAAATGGTCCACGGACCGTTTTCATCGGATATGTCCGATCGTGTGTACGAGGCCTTAGGCCGCGTACACACGAGGGGATATGTCCGCTGAAAACGGTCCGATGGACCGTTTCAGCAGACATCTCCGCTCGTGTGTATGGGCTAGCGGACAGATTTCTCCACCCGACAGATTTCAAAGCAAGCTTTGAAATCTATCCGGTGGGAATCTGTCCGCCCGACATGTCTGCTGGTTAGTACACTTACCAGCAGACATGTCGGCCCCCACCGCCGCCGTGCCGCTGCCGAATGGATTCGGCGCATGCGCGGAAGTGTTTTACTTCCTGGTGCGGTGTCGTGGCGGTGACGCGGCGGCGTCAACGTCACCGCCGCGTCACCGCCACGTCACCGCGCCGTCCGGCGGCGGGGAATTTGATCCGATGGTGTGTACACGCCATCGGATCAAACTCCCGATCGGACATATCCGATGGAAATGGTCCGCGGACCGTTTTCATCGGATATGTCCGATCGTGTGTATGGGGCCTTAGTGTCACCGCACCTGTGCTGTTATATACCACCTGAGCGCAGTTAGTGTCACTGTACGTGTGCTGTTATATACCACCTGAACGCATAAATATGTCTGGAAGGACAACAAAGAGAGGCAGAGAGTCATGAGGGCAAGCAGGCTCTGCATGTAGAGGTAACGCTGGTAGTGTATGTGGTGCATCCTCTTCAGCACGTGGCCGTGGCCGTGGCCACTCGTCCTTCTTTTCGGGAGCTGGCCGTGTTGAGCCTCAACATGCAGAGAAATTAGTAGAGTGGATGACCAAGCCGTCCTCATCCTCCTCATCCTCTTTCACACAGACTGATCAAACTTTATCTGGCAAAGCAGCTGCCAAGGCGTCCTCTTCCCTCTGCACAATGGCTTCACACAATACTTCCCTAGTACCACCATGTCCTCCTGAGGAGTCCCCCGAACTGTTTCAACACAGTGTTGGGTACATGCTGCAGGAAGATGCGCAGCGTTTTGAAGACTCCGATGACGGAACACTGATAGAGGAAGGCATTGATGTGAGCCCAGGGAGAGGGGGTGTCCGAGAGGGACAGCAATTTGTCAGTGATGATGTTCCCCCAGCTGGAGCATACTGCCAGGTTGTTGACAGTGATGAGGAGGGGAGAGGGATGATGAGGTCACTGACTCTACCTGGGTGCCTGATAGGAGAGAGGAGGAGGAGGAGGAGGAGGATGAGGAGGAGGAGGAGGAGGAGGAGGGACCGAGGCACAGGCACATCTCCAAGAGGCAGGATGCCCTCCAGGGGTCAGCATAAGGTCCACACCACACTGCATTACAGCACACATCTACGGCGCTTGTGCATGGCGCTGATGTGTCTGACCGGTACAGCAAAAGTTCTTTGGTGTGGGCCTTTTTTGAAACATGTCCACAAGATCGTACCTTTGCTATTTGCAACTTATGTCGCAAGCGTATCTCGCGTGGCCAAAACATCAACCGCCTGGGTACCACATGCTTGTCCAGAAATATGTCGACCTGCCATGCAGCTCGTTGGCAAGCACACCAGAAAGACCCACACCAAAGACAAAAGCGTACCCCCCCTTGCCCTTCTGGGACCTCCAATCCCAGTAGACCCCCAGTCCTTTCTGAAGCCTGCAGTGAAGGTGTAGAAATAGGTGTGTCACAAGCTAGTAGTAGCGGTCAATCTACTGATAGTACCAGGCAAATTTCCCTGCCCCAGCTGCTGCAGCGCCAAAAGAAGTACAATCCCAGCCATCCACATGCCCGGCAGTTGAATGCTAGCTTAGCGAAATTGCTAGCACTTCAACTGCTACCTTTTCAGTTGGTAGTTGGAAGGCTATTCCGGCTCTCTACCGGCATGTGGAAGGCAATGTCCATGCCTCGCTGGACAGGGCGGTCAGTGGTAAGGTGCATATTACCGCTGACTCATGGTCCAGCAGGCATGGACAGGGATGTTACCTGTCTTTTACTTCGCATTGGGTGACTCTGCTGGCAGCTGGGAAGGACGCAGGGCAAGGTCCAGTAGTTTTGGAGGTTGTTCCGCCACCACGCCTCCAAAACAATACTACTGCTTGTGACACACCTCTTTCCTCCACCCCCTCCTCTTCTTCTTCCTCTGTGGCCTCTTCCTGTGGGGATGTTTTCTCCGAACCAGCCGCGCTCCGTAGGCGTACGAGGGGATACGCAGGAATGCAGGCTAAGAGATGCCATGCGGTGCTAGAGCTGGTGTGCTTGGGAGACAGGAGCCACACTGGGGAAGAGGTTTTATCAGCTCTGCAGGGTCAGGCTGAGAGGTGGTTGATGCCACGCCAGCTGAAGCCTGGAATGGTGGCCAGCGATAATGGCACCAACCTCCTCTCTGCCCTGCGACAGGGAAAACTCACCCACGTGCCCTGTTTTGCGCATGTCCTCAATTTGGTGGTGCAGCGGTTCTTGGGCAGGTACCCGGGCTTGCAGGATGTCCTGAAGCAGGCCAGGAAAGTCTGTGTGCATTTTCGGAGGTCATATAATGCCACTGCTTGGCTGACTGACCTCCAAAGGGAATACAACCTGCCCAAGAACCGCCTAATTTGTGACATGCCCACCAGATGGAACTCAACGTTGGCCATGCTGCAGCGGCTGCACATGCAGCAGCGGGCCATCAATGAGTACCTGTGCCAATATGGCAGCAGAACTGGGTCAGGGCAGCTAGGTTTTTTTTCCCCATGATCATGATCTTTTTTTCCTTGATCAGGGATGCATGCACTGTCCTGTCACCATTTGAGGAGGCCACGAGGATGGTGAGCAGTGACAGTGCATGCATCAGTGAGACTGTCCCTCTTATTCACATGTTGGAGCACACGCTACGTGGAATAATGGACAGGGCCCTTGAGGCAGATCAGAGGGAGGAAGAGGAGGACTTCCTTACCTCTCAAGGCCCCCTTTACCCAGAAAGTGGTCCTGCTTGCCCACCTAGTACACATGAAGAGGAGGAGGAGGAGGAGGATTGTATCAGCAGCATGGAGGTGGAGCCTAGCACTCAGCAGCAGCAGTCTTCAAGGGATCATTTACAGTCCCAAGGAGCACGTGGAGTTTTACGTGGCTGGGATGAGGTGCCTGTGGATCCTGTCGTCCTCAGTGACCCAGAGGACTGTGCCCCGAATGCCTCTGCAAACCTACTCTGCATGGCCTCCCTGATCCTGTAAAGCCTGCGTAAGGATCCTTGTGTACGTGCTATTAAGGAGAGGGATCATTACTGGCTGGCGACTCTCCTTGATCCACTTTACAAGAGTAAGGTTGCGGACCTTATGTTGCCATCACAGAGGGAGCAGAAGATGAAACTTCTGCGGGAGGCCTTGCAGAAGGGTCTGTGCAATGCATTCCCAGAACCGGGGGGATTACCAAAACTTGGCTCTGGACAACGTCTTGCTGAGGCTTCGGTGAGTCACAGAAGGGGCGGTGGAGAAGGTGGTCGTCTGACGGATGCGTTCAGGCAGTTTTTTAGTCCGCAGCCCCAAGGTCTGACCGGTTCCAGCAACCATCGCCAGCGTCTGGTTTACATGGTCCGGGAATACCTAGGGGCAATATCCGACTTGGACACCTTCCCCACCGAAAATCCTCTGGCTTACTGGGTCTTGAGGATAGATCACTGGCCAGAGCTTGCCCAGTACGCAATTGAGCTACTGGCTTGCCCTGCATCCAGTGTTCTTTCAGAACGGACATTCAGTGCTGCTGGAGGCTTTGTGACTGATCACAGGGTGCGCCTCTCCACCGGCTCTGTTGATCGACTGACCTTCATCAAAATGAATCAGGCTTGGATCAACACCAGCTACCAAGCACCTGATGCTGATATTAATGAATAATATCTTTTTGTTGAAATGTCGGATCCCTTTTAGACTGCTGATGCTGAGTGACTGTCCTCTTATGCTGCTGATGGAATATCCTTCTCCTCCTCACTTTTCTTGCTGATAGCTAGTAAGAAATGTTGTGTTTCTGGGCTCCGCCACCAGTGCCTAAGGCACAATTTTTCCGCCCCTGTTTAACAGGGGCGCCTAATAACAATTTGTGTTGCAATACTTTGCACGTGGCTCCTTGTTGCGCTCCAATTGGAGTTATTGGGAGGGGTTGCAAGTGTTGTGTTGTGCCCAAGGCACAATTTTTCAGCCCCTGTTTAACAGGGGCGCCTAATCACAATTTTTGATGCAATACTTTGCACGTGGCTCCTTGTTGCGCTCCAATTGGAGTTATTGGGAGGGGTTGCAAGTGTTGTGTTGTGCCCAAGGCACAATTTTTCAGCCCCTGTTTAACAGGGGCGCCTAATAACAATTTTTGATGCAATACTTTGCACGTGGCTCCTTGTTGCGCTCCAATTGGAGTTATTGGGAGGGGTTGCAAGTGTTGTGTTGTGCCCAAGGCACAATTTTTCAGCCCCTGTTTAACATGGGCGCCTAATAACAATTTTTGATGCAATACTTTGCACGTGGCTCCTTGTTGCGCTCCAATTGGAGTTATTGGGAGGGGTTGCAAGTGTTGTGTTGTGCCCAAGGCACAATTTTTCAGCCCCTGTTTAACAGGGACGCCTAATAACAATTTTTGATGCAATACTTTGCACGTGGCTCCTTGTTGCACTACAATTGGAGTTATTGGGAGGGGTTGCAAGTGTTGTGTTGTGCCCAAGGCACAATTTTTCAGCCCCTGTTTAACAGGGGTGCCTAATAACAATTTTTGATGCAATAATTTGCACATGGCTCCTTGTTGCGCTCCAATTACAGTATGTTTGAGGGGTGCCCTTTTTTCTAAAAAAATTCTTTCACAAAACAATAATGGCCCCCCACCACCGCTAAAATATTCAACATAATGTTGCCACACAGAACTTGCGCAAGTAGCATTAATTACTTTTTTTTTATAGTCCTCTCATGTTGTGCAGGGACATTTCTAAACACGTGCCACTACTATAGACACCCAGCAGATGTGATATTTAAAGGAATTTTTTTTTTCACTTTAAGCATCATTAAAATGGCTGCTCCATTGATACTTGTTCCCTGGGGCAAGACCCGGGTTCTGAACGACATTTTCCAACATTTAATTGAATTTTGATCTTTAAAACGTCCGTTTTTTAATTCGAATGTTAGGGTCCCATAGACTTCAATGGGGTTCGAAATATTAGTGCGAACCCGCGGTCTGTTCGAATGTTCTGGTGCGAACCGAACCCGGCGGTGTTTGGCTCATCCCTAATCAGTACCCTGGCACCAAGGCACAGAGCCAACTGCAGTTGTAAAAGTGGTTGTATACCCATACAGACCACTTTAAGCTACAGGTAAGCCTAGATTAAGGCTTACCTGTAGGTGCAACAAATATCTCCTAAACCTACATGGTTTAGGAGATATTTGCAGAAAAGACTGCAGTGATGTCTATGGCGCAGGAGCACTGAGCGTGCCATTAGTGAGGGCGATCGTGCCGTCACTGATGCTCCCGCACGCATGCGTGGGAGTGAAGTAATCGCGGCTCCGGCCAATCGCAGCGCCGGAGCCACGATACCCGGAAGTAATCAATGGCGGCGGCGGTGAAGGTGAGGAACGAGAGTCAATTCAGGGGCTTCGATCTCAGGTAAGTAATTCACAATGATGCTGTGCATACTAGGTCATTATGCCTTTCTCTTGCAGGATTTTTTTTTTTTTAAGATATGCTTTAGAGGGTTTACTTCCTCTTTAACATAATCACAAATTTGACAATTTATTTAGACAATAATTCCTTGCCATACTTGCACATTGTTATTCTTTAACTAAAAGGGTGATTCCTATGTACAGAGAGCATTTGAATATCCTTAAACAGTGCAGGAGGTCACGGTATGTATTATACAACCTGACCAAAAAGATGGAGCAACTCTGTCTGCTACTCTTCTCCCTCATCAACATCATTTTAATATCCCTATTACCATTACTTATGAGACTGCAGTCTCCAGCCGCCCAAACCAAACCTCCCAGGTACAAATAAGTAAATAAAATACTTGAAACATTTTATTTGGCAAAAACTTGGCCACGACACCTTTATTGTTTTTTCACAAATAATTTTCCATAAATCTTTATTATCACTCAAAAATTTTCATAAATAATCAATAACATATTTCTACCTGCTCTGTTATTAGAACTCGAGCAGTAGCACAACTTCAAAAATAAATAAGTCCCCCCTGGATCCAGGGAGACACACCACATAAAAGTGTACGCAACTGGGGTGGGAGGGTGGGAATTAAAGCTTTTTTGCTGTCCACCGGAAAAGAGGAATGACCTCATACCTGCAGACCCTTTTATAGCCAATCCCAAATTTCCAGAACAATTCCTAGGAAACCCATTGGCTCTTCCTGCTGTGCACTCAACCTAGCTTCTTAAAGGGACAGTAGCTGCCTAACTAAGCCTTATTAACCCATTATTAACCCAGACTACCTATAACCTGGGCTAAGGAGGCCACAGTCTCAGGAAAGTGGCCCCATAGTTTGACCCCATTTTTCATAAGACTGCAGTCCCCACCTGCCCAAACCAAACCTCCCAGGTACAAATAAGTAAATAAAATACTTGAAACATTTTTATTTGGCAAAAACTTGGCCGCAACACCTTCAGCTTGTATAGCCCGGGATACCCCCCTTCCAAGTCCACATGCCTATAGGACAATCTCCCCACCTGGGGCATAAACTTCTCAAGAGCCCTATTGACTCTCTTCCTCATTTTTTCCATAACCCTCCTCTGTGCAGAGGAGAGGCAAGGTAAAACGAGGAACCACCTCTGAAAAAACGAACGTTGTACCTGGGAAGGTCGTACTGTAATGGTGCAAATCACTCTTAATCATAAATAGTAAATCTAGTGTTTTAACCTTCCCTAGGTCATTACCACCCAAGTGAATTATTAAGATAGATGGCAATGGCCACATATGACATAACCTGGTTAAAGTTCAGCTGGAACCACTGAAGGCCCTTTATACCTTTCCATAGTACACAAAAAGAATCCGGGTGCAGCGATAAGTTTCTGGATTAACTGCGTTGAGCCGCTCTTTTTTGCGCCCAATAAATAAATGAGTGCCCCAGAATCCAAACTGCTTGCTGGGTACCTACAATTGAAACAAACAAATTAGGGTAAACATACAACTTAAAACATTTTGACTTCCACCTCCCCAATGCCTTGATATCAGATTTCAGGAAACCCAAACCGGGCCGCTTCTGAGGCTGCACCTATCTGAAAGGAATGGGAGGAAAACCTACATTTGCTTAATCCCAAGCTCTTCAAACACTTCTTCAGGACTGCGTCAAACTGGTATTTTGTAAGGGGAAGCAGATTATCGTGAATAAGAAAAAATCCCCCCCTGGAGGCCTTATCCCCAGGAACTGTTTTACCAAGCCTACTGGGCACAGGAGTAACTCCTCATGTTCCCGTAAATGGATCCATTTACCCCTGCCACATTGATCTGTTTTGGAATGCTGTAGCCATATATGCACCCCCACATGATCCACCAATACTTGATCAAAAAGAATCTCAGAGCCACATTGCTTGTTTGTTATTACCAATTCTGAGATACGAAATGCACAAAAAAAGGCAGGCAAAAAGGCTGTCCTAAATAATAAAGCTTCATAAGAAGAAAAACAACAATTGAAGTAACACTGCAAAGGCCACAGAGAATGCCAAGAGACATTGGTCTTCTGCCGTCTGTGACAAAATGTAATTTCTTGTACCCCTTCAGTGCCTGTTTTACAGAGAAATAAGAAGTACAGACCTTTTACAGAGAAATAAGAAGTTCAGACCTAACAGACAGAAGAAAAAAGGAAATGCCGGCCAACACTTTTGACACATGTCTACTAGAAAAATGCTGCCGCATTAAACTGGACAAAAAAGCCAAAATAGCGCCCTCAGAAGCCCTATTATACTGAAAACATTCCGTGCTAAAACTAACCAGCTGCTTCAAACTGCAGAGTAACTTGACCGAGTCCTAGGGGCCAGTGAACCCCTAATAGCACTTGTAACTGCACTTTAATCATCTCCCACAGATGGGCTGGGCAAGGGGTGCTTTTCATGTCTGCCCCTGGAAGCAAACTCTGAAAACGCTCCACCTGAAAACACTTATTAGCAAACTCCACGCCACCAAAATTGGGAACAATTCTAACAATACCACTTTCTTGGTAGCACCTGAACCTACCCAGGACTCCGGCCAGGCCGCATAGCACCAATGCGTTCTCCAGATGGCACAAAGCCTTTGGAGCCTGCTGCATCTGTCAAGAAACATAAATCCTGTGCCGCAACAAACTCCTCCTGGAAAAAAGACTTCCCATTATAGCCATCAAGGAAATTAAACCAGACCATCAAATCCTCCTTAATAGACAATGTTATCCTTACATGGTCCAAGGGAGATTTCAAGCCCACTATAGCCAGATAGAGCCTGCGCGGAAAAAAACTGCCAACTGGCATGATGCTACAAGCAAAGGCCAGGACACCAAGGAGTGACTGCATCTCTTTCAGACGTATCTTCTTTTTTTACAACACCGACTCAATCTAGCATTTTAGTTTCAGCAACTTTGATATCGGCAAACGAAACTCCATTAAGCGGGTGTCTATCTCAATTCCCAAAAATTCCAATGATGCGCTGGGCACGTTTTTTCCTCCGCCAACGGGACACCAAACTCACAGGCCATACCTTGGAATACTACCAGCAACTCCGCATCAATGCCCTAAATCCGGTAGTCCTACAAACAAAAAATCATCTAAATAGTGCACTATACTGTCAGACCCTGTCTGAACCCCAAGAACCCAGTGAAGAAAGGTTGAAAATGCTTCAAAGTACAAGCATGACAATGAGCTTCCCATGGGGAGGCACATGTCAAAGAAGTAGTGCCCTTCAAAATAAAAACCCAATGAATTAAAGGCCGCCGTGAAACGGGCAATAGCCGAAATGCTGACTTTATGTCAGCTTTTGCCAGCAATACCCCTGGGCCAAACCATCTGATCCTACCAATAGCACACTGAACATAAAACTCCATCAATATCATTGTTCAATGACTCACCTTTGGAAAGGATAGATGGTGTATGATGTGGAATTCATTAGGCTCCCTTTTAGACACTATCCCTAATGGGGAAATCCGAAAATTACAAAAAGGGGGGTGTACAAAGAGCCCTGCAATCCGTCCTTCTTTAAATTCTTTGCATAACTTTTCCCTCACCACCAGGGAAAACTGGTCCACCGATTTCATTTTCCCCACCAATTTACACCCTTCCCCCAAAAAGGAGGGTAATGTAAATCCCTGCTCAAATCCTTCACTGAGCAAACATGCTTTCTCCCTGTTTGGGTAGATGTCCAGCCACGGGCGTAATTTTTCCAGCCTCACTGGCGGGCAGGCTCTTGGATAAAATATGCTGCGCCTGACTTGAAACGGCAACTGCATTCCTCTTAAAGCATTTTGTCGCTGGGTGCGACCGCGCACAGATTGAACACTCGTGCCTGTATCTGCAAGATATCTGCAATGATCATCTGATCAATTAAAACCAAGTGCCCAATAATAACACACACAATGATAACAAAGTGATAAAAAACTATCCAGATTAAAAACTAGATAATAACGTGAAATAGTGTTTCACTCCTAACTTCTTGTCCCACCAAACATCAATGCCAATGATGAGGGGGATGAAAAAAGTGATATTAGTGAGAACCAAGGTAAATAAATAATAAACCATCAGATAATGACATCCAGATTTAAATAATAAATGATTTCCCAAGGTGGTAAAATACAGTGGAAAAAGTCCCTTATGTATGTGGAACCACAAGGTCCAGTGGAACCACTCCAGGTGATAACGAACAAAGTAATTTTGAAAAAGTCCATATATCAACAAAATCTATGTGCACAATCGTGCAAACAATATTCATGATGAAAAGTGCTTAAGTGCATAAATCAAAGTGAAAAAGGTGCTCCAAAAGACAGTCCAAAGTATAATTGAAGTGCATTTGTGCTTAAAGATGATAACTGCAACCCACCGCACGATCCCAGTGTGGCTGTGCCAAATAGAAATCAGGTGGTTTGTTTTCACAAGCCCCTCACCTCAAGAAGGCTAGATTAAGCCTAATCAGCTGATGACTTGTTAGGTACAACAGAATCCACTGTAGATTAGAGTCTCCTGACCATCCTGTTTCTCCACTCCCCCAGATGCAGGCTCACACGTCCAGGCACTATCGCTCCCAGGGTGGATAGCTGGCTCTCCGATGGCAAAGGAACTAGATCCTCCTTGCTCACTCCTGCAAGTCTGCTGCGGTTTCTGTCAGTCTCCCTTTTAGATTCGGCTTCCTCCTCTGACTGCAAATCCATGAGAGCCCCCCTACAAGATACAGCCAGACACCACCCCAGCTGTGCCCTTAGTTCAATTTCCGCCCACAATCTAATTTAGCTGTGGCTGCTGCTTAGTTTTTATATTTTTATCCTAATTGTTTAATCTAATTTATTTAGCTTTTAGTGCCCTGGTCAGTGTGGTTTTGCGCATTAGTTCCCCCCCTTTACACATTGAATGCAAAACAGCAGCCCTTCCTAAAGGACGCTGTGAAAGGGTTAACTGCTGGTTGCCTAAGTGCTTCTGGGGCAGTATCAAAATGAGCCAGAGGCCCACATCTTTCATACCCCATCTAAGGGACGGATGGATAGACAATTTCTGACGAAATGACTAGTCATAATAAAACCACCCCCCCACCACCTGAAATTTTTGTATGCCTCCAAAATGTGATCCAGATGCTGGAAAAGCCCCCCACACATTTCTGGGTGCCTTTCTGCCATTATACCAGAGTAAATGCAAAAGGCTTGCAGCCAATTTTTAAATGACCTAGGCATCAATCTACGCCGTTCCTCCTCACCTATCTCCTCTGCCCTCTTGTCAGCTCTAGCCGAGAGGTCCTTATGAGCAGGCAAGAGTGAGAGAATGTTCACATAATCCCCTTTCCAACATTTTTCTTTAATAGTGGTATTCAAATGATACCCTAAAGGGGACATTTCACAGGGCATGACCTCTTTCATGTATGTCTCCGGCACATTAACTTTAGCTTGCGCAGCTGTATGCAATGACTCAGGGGCTACTCTGTCAGACTGTAAACCTACATTCCACATATTACTTTGCTGTGAAGAGCTGACATGAAAAGAAGACACAGAGGTGTTAACTGGCATAGAAACCAGTGAGGCAGAAGACACAGTAGGAGTAGGTACATTAGATAAAGATTGAATTTAGGAAGACAGTGAGCCTACCAATCCAGATAATACAGACAATTGGTTTAACTCACCACCTGCTGGAGTCTGTAACACCTGCTGCTGAGTGACTTGCTCCAGCAGTGAAGAGGGGTCTTGAACCTGCAGTGTGTCCACACTAGCATACCGCTGTGGCACCTCCACTTGCCAAGTGCCTTGCTGTGCTGGTACTGCTTGCTGTCTGGGAGCCTGCAGCTCCGGCTGTCTCTCTCTCTTGTCCTGAGCCAGTCTCTGGGGCTGTACGTGCCGACCGCCGCTCCTCGCCGGCGACTTAGAACAGGTCCACTTCTTCCTCATGTCCCAGCGGCCTCGTGACATCACGCCACCTCCATCTTCTCCTGGCTGGTCTTGAGGCACACAAATGGCTTTGGCTTCTTTCGTAGCCTGTCCTGGCCTCTCCAGCGGTGAACTCCTCCTCATTCTGACACGCTGGGCGGGCTCGGCTACACACAGTACTGTGTCCAGTTCAGCTTGCTCACCTCCCACTGTTAAGACGCCTCCCTCCTGCTCCATAAGCAGTGCTTCTTCTTCCGGGGCAGATGCTAGACACTGTCTCAACCATGCCTCCCCTCCTGAGCTGCCTGCTTTCTCCAAAAACTGCAACACCAGGGCTTCCATCAGGTTAGAGCAACTTAGGGGAGTTCAAACAGAGTTCAAGCTTCTTTGCTGTCCACCGGAAAAGAGAAAGGACCCCATACCTGCAGATCCTTTTATAGCCAATTCCAAATTTCCAGAGACTTCCTAGGAAACTCATTGGCTCTTCCCGCTGTGCACTCAACCTAGCTTCTTAAAGGAACAGGAGCTGCCTAACTAAGCCCTGCTACTTCCTAACCCATTATTAACCCAGATTACCTATAACCATGGGCTAAGAAGGCAGCAGTCTCAAGAAAGTGGCCCCATAGTGTGACTCCTTTTTTCATTATCGTCACATATTATAACCCATAGGACAAGTCAAGAATGACAAGTCAAGAATTGCATTGGTCCATTAAATCAATGGCAGGATCAAGCTATGTATGTACTCATAGAGCACTGTGCAAAAGTTGTGGACACTGCAGTAATGTAGTGAATAGTTATCCTAGATGTTTGGAACAGCCTACCTACCGAGTCCCTAAAAAAACTAGTACTTGGAGAATTTATGCTATTTTAAAGGCAATAAAAGGACACACCAAACATTGATTTTTAATTTTTTTTTGTTTATACACCTTGTAATTTATATATATAATGTATATATACACACACACACAGGGGACAGACAATTCACACTGTTATACAGGCTGTACACTCACTACTTTACATGTAAAGTGTAATTTCTTCAGTGTTGTCACATGAAAATATATAATAAAATATTTGCAAAAATGTGAGGGGTGTACTCACTTTCGTGGGATACTGTGTATATATATATATATATATATATATATATATATAAATATTTTGAAAGCAATCTCACTTCACAACCTAAGGCCTCATCTATACTTATGATTAGGATGCAGTTAACCCCTAGGTGCCGACAGTACGCAAATATGGTGGCTCTCAGTGGGTGGGCCTTGGTGCTGAGCGACTGCATACTTGTGTAACAATTAGCATGTCCTGCGCACTCCCAGCACAATTACCGGCGGCTAGCAGAAAGGTCCCCCGATCGCTCCTAGGCAGTCACAGGATCATAAGCCCGCCCCATCTCCCGACATCTGAAAACACTTAAAGGGCCAGGAGGCGTTGGGGCAAAAGGGTTATGCTGATTTTTACTGCCTCCTAAATGCCCCTCCTTAGAGCAAAACTTCACCCATAACAACTTGATAAAAAAAATATTATTTAGCAAGGAACACATTATTCCACATTAATATTCATGCTAGCAAAATTAGTGTGTGCTGTAAATTACCTCCAGCATTGTTTCCATTTCTTCTTGCCAGAGGCTGCCATTTAGCTGAAGCCCAAAGCCCCTGAGCAGCAGTAAATCCTTAGGCTGTCAGCAGATTAGCCCTATACTGCCTCTGATTTTCAACACAGTGCCGAGAATTGAGAACCACTGAGGCTGTGTGGAACATGATGAAACTGTGGTCAAAGGAAGAGCTGCGCTGTTGTAAGCTAAAATGTGACACTAGAGATAATGAAGTACTAGATAAATATCAATTACAATTATGAAACACTGACTGAATGAAAAAAAATTATATCTGTAAATGGGTCTGTGAGACCTCAATAGAAAAACAAGAAGGGGTTAATTCCTAAATTAGGTAGAAACCTGAGAAGTATCAAGTGAATAAATAGCAGTCTGTGTGAACAAACAAAAAAAACCCTTAGGTATAATAAAAATTAATGCAGAGTGTCCATATAAACTTAACCACTTGCCGCCCGTTAATGACATATTGACGTCGGCAAAGTGGTTTTAATATCCTGACTGGCCCCCGGGGGCGTGCATCGCGGCGATCGTTGCTGCAGGGTGTCAGTCTGGGTGTCTGACACGCCGCAACACCGCCGCAACACCGATCTAGGTAAAGAGTCTCCGATGGAGACTCTTTACCACGTGACCAGCCATGTCCAATCACGGCTGATCACGATGTAAACAGGAAAAGACGGTAATCGGCTTTTCCTCACTCGCGTCTGACAGACGGCTGCTCCTCTGACAGGGGGTTTGCGCTGATCGATTATCAGCGCAGCCCCCCCCCCACTGGACTACAAGGGATGCCACCAGTCCACCAGGGATGCCCACCACAGATGCCACCAGGGATGCCCACCTAGACCACCAGGGATAACAAACACAAATAAAGGATGCCAATCAGTGCCACAATGAATGCCAATCAGTGCCCACAATGAGCATCACTGATTGGCAGGCATTGTTTTGCACTGATTGGCATCCATTAGTACAAAACATACAATAGTGCCACCTTTAAGTGCCCATCTATGCCCATTCATGCCACCTATCAGTGCCCATCCATGTTGCCTATCCATGCCCATTCATGCCGCCTATCCGTGCCCATCTATGCCGCCTATCCATACCCATCCATGCTGCCTATCCGTACCCATCCGTGCCGCCTATCTGTGCCCATCTGTGCTGTCTATCCGTGCCCATCCGTGCCACCTATCTGTGCCACCTATCAGTGCCCATTCGTGCCGCCCATCAGTGCAGCATATTACTGCCCATCAATGCCACCACATCAGTGCCACCTCATCGGTGCCCATCAGTGCCACCTTATCAGTGCCTGTCAGTGCAGTACCATCAGTGCCCATCAGTAAAGGAGAAAATGTACTTATTTACAATGTTTTATAACAGAAACAAAAAAAAAACGTTTATTTTTCAAAATTTTCGGTCATATTTTTTTGCAGAATACCACCAAAAGAAAGCTCTATCTGTGGGAACAAAATGATACAAATTTAGTTTGGGTACAGTGTAGCATGACTGCGCAATTGTCATTCAAAGTGCAACAGTGCTGAAAGCTGAAAATTGGTCTGGGCGGGAGGGTGTATAAGAGCCCAGTATAGAAGTGGTTAAATATCCCCAGTGTTCAATGAATCCAATAGTCCAGGAAAAAGTGCTGACAGGATAGTGCCTCCACCAAACAATAACACTGCTGCTTACCAGATGGACGTGGTCTCTAATTATAGGAGACTAATATGCGCATATGGTTGATATCCCAGCCTGGGGTCTCTATTGGTAGCAAAAATCCCTCAGTGTGGTTCAATATAGCATAGAAGATGTCTCAAACAACGTAGCAATCCAGGGTGCACCACATAAAAAAAGAAAGGGACTAGCATATCGTAAAACCCTTAAAAATGTAATAAGTAACATAAAAATGCACACTTACATCGAAGAAATGAGATAAGGCATATCAAATACAATCAGGCCAGCCGGCTCTTCGATTCAGCAGCCCGTATCTTCCGGGTCTGGCGCACAACAGAGTGACGTCAGAACGTCGTTCCTCCCAACGTTTCGTCACTAGAGGGAGGTGGTCACGGGATCAAATGATGAAACTGTGCATTGTTTGATTTTAAACAGTATAGTATTTTTAAAGTTTTACATAGCTATACCTTCAAAAGAGGCCAGCCTAATGTAAGCTTTTAGGACTTTCTGTCTAAAATTCCACTTTAAGCTTCAAAGCCAGTGGATGAGGGTGTATACATGCCACAGTCATAATGCTTTGCATTACAGCACTGCAAAAATTATCTTCTTACACAATTGCTATTATAACATTCTTTCCAAACTGTCCAGTTATAAAAAGACTGTTTAAAACTTTGCAGCACATAAAAACAACACCTTATTTTTGGTCAGATAAACAGAAACCTTGGGGCAGATTCACAAAGACGTAATATTCCGCTGCGTAATCGAAATACGGTACGCTGCCGTATTTCACCAGACTCTACACCGAATTCAGGTAGTTTTTTTGCGCGTACGCTATTGTGTCGTATTTTTTTTCCGCCGCGCAATCGAAATACGTGATTAGGGGGCGTGAAGCATTTAAATTAAGCGCGTCCCCGCGACGATCGAACTGCGCATGCTCTGTTCAGGAATTTCCCGCCGTGCATTGCGCGAAATCACGTCGTGACGTCAATCGTTGTTTGAGTAGCGGCGTTTACGAACATTCCTATTCCCGGACGACTTACGTTAAAAATAATAAAAGACATCGGAAAACGTTGAAATTCGACGCGGGAACGACGGCCATACTTAACATGGGCTGTCTAATATTAGACCAGCAAAAAGCAGGTATAGTGAAACGGAAAAAAAAGATGACTAAAGGTGCCGTAAGAGATTGCGTTGAAAGTGCGAAATTTTGTGGATTGCAGGCAAAAGCTCATTAGCATACCCTGACGGCGAAAAACAACAGGAAGTCCGCCCAGTGGCCGCAATTTTCTGGCAGCGTAGATCTGAAGGCGTACTAACACGTAATACAGTCGAAATGAAGCCCGCAGGTGTCTTTTCATGGTTTGAGGATTTCGACTAGCGTAAAAACGCCCGTAAGTCGAAATTACTCCAGTCTAACAACATTTACACAGGCGTAATCGCTTTGTGAATCTAGGCCCTTGAGTCTAGATCGATAATCTACATAATCTAACATATCTATATTAGATAAACATTTTGTAGCGTGTTATGCATTGTAATTTGTTATTGTTTTTATCCTTTCAACAGTTAACTATAATTCATGCTCCGTACTGAATATAAGTTGCAAATAAATTATACTAAAGTAGCCAAATCAAGAGCATTATAAAATACAAAACAGATGTGATAAACATGTATGTCTCTGAACAGTTCTAAATACCAGTGATTTAAAATTTTCTCTAAATAAATCAAACACTAAAAGCCACCACAAGTAGCATTACCATGGCAACCTCATATGCAAGATTTCAAACTTCCTCAAAAACATGCTATGAGTCATATAAATAAGCTTTTTAAAATAAATAAATAAGAACAGGTATACTTAGAAAAATGGCTACGTTTGCCATTCTAACTAACCATAAGGTGTGTGCATATATATATATATATATATATATATATATATATATATACATACAGTATCTCGCGAAAGTGAGTACACCCGTCCAGGGCCATCTTAATAGCATCATGGGCCCCTGTGCAAAGTAATGCTATGGGGCCCCTACAAGCTTGCCCCAATTTGTGCACCTACTCTCAAGGATTAAAGTACAATATTTCTACTTAACAGCGTGTCACTTGCTACTGTCCCCTGCCACTAGATTCAGCGTGTCACTTGCCACCGTCACCTGCCTCCAGATTTAGCATGTCACTTGCCACCCGTCTCCTGTCACCAGATTCAACGTGTCACTTACCATCCATCCCTTGCCACCAGATTTAGCATGTCACTTGCCACCCGTCCCTTGTCACCAGATTCAGCGTGTCAATTGCCACCCATCCCCTGCCACCAGATTCTGCAGCATATGGTCTGGGGACTGACCCCCCCCCCCCCTTTTGCAGCAATGCTGGCAACACTCATATGTCTATTTCCCAAAGACAACCTCTGGATACGACACTGAGCATGTGCACTCAACTTCTTTGGTTGACCATGGCGAGGCCTTTTCTGAGTGGAGCCTGTCCTGTTAAATTGCTGTATGGTCCTGGCCACTGTGCTGCAACTCAGTTTCAGGGTCTTGGCAATCTTCTTATAGCTTAGGCTGTCTTTATGTAGAGCAACACATTTTTTTTTCAGATCCTCACAGAGTTCTTTGCCATGTTGAACTTCCAGTGACCAGTATGAGAGAGTTCGAGCGATAACACCAAATTTAACACACCTGCTCCCCATTTACACCTGAGACCTTGTAACACCAACGAGTCACATGACACTGGGGAGGGAAAATGGCTTATTGGGCTCAATTTGGACATTTTCACTTAGGGGTATATTCACTTTTTTTGCCAGTGGTTTAGACATTAATGGCTGTGTGTTGAGTTATTTTGAGGGGGGCAGCAAATTTACACAAGCGACCGCTTTCCTTGACAAAATCCATCAAGAAACATGGTGGCAGAGCTTTTTTGCCGAGGAAAACGGTCGTGTGTATGTCTTTTGTTGAGGAAACTATCGTGGATCTCAACGAGAAAAAAAGAGAAAAAGTTTTCTTTTTTCGCGTCGGGAGTCTCAATTTGTCGTGTTTCTCCTCGGCTGGTTTACGACGAGAAACACGTTCGTGTGTATGCTTAGAAACTCACGCATGCTCAGAATAAAATATGAGACAGGAGCACACCTTCGGTAAAAGTAGCGTTCGTAATGGAGATAGCACATTCATCACGCTGTAACAGACTGAAAAGTGCGAATCGTCTCTCACCAAACTTTTACTAACATGCAGTAACATGAGATTAGCAAAAGCAGCCCCAAGGGTGTCGCCAGTGGAATCGAACTTTCCCTGCCGTCGTACGTGTTGTACGTCACTGAGTTTGAGAACGACGAGATTTTGTCTTGACTGTGTGTACGCAAGGAAAGCTTCACAAGATTCTCGACAAGCCTGACAAGGAACTCGTCGAGGAAAACAATGTTTCCTTTACGACGACTTTCTCGGTCGTGTGTGCAAGGCCTTATACAAGCTGTACACTCACTACTTTACATTGTAGCAAAGTGTAATTTCTTCAGTGTTGTCTCATGAAAAGGTATAATAAGATATATACATATAAACATAATAATGTATATATATATATGTACAGTACTGTGCAAAAGTTTCAGGTAGGTGTGAAAAATATTATAAATGTAGAATGCTTTTCAGTTTTGATTTTAGTTTATTTTTATCAATTAACAAAAACCAAAAGTAAATGAACAGAAGATGATTTAAAATCAAATTAATATTTGGTGTGATCACCCCTTGCCTTCAAAACAGCATCAATTCTTCTAGATCTCCTTGCACACAGTTTTTGAAGGAACTCGGCATGTAGGTTGTTCCAAGCTTTTAGGAGAACTAACCACAGATCTGTGAATGTAGGTTGCCTCAAATCCTTTGGTCTCTTCATGTAATCCCAGACAGACTTGATGATGGTGAGATCAGGGTTCTGTGGGGGGACCCCTCTTGCTACCTATGAATGCACATCAGTGCTACAATCAGTGCCTCATCATCAGTGCCTCATCATCAGTGCCTCCTGATCGGTGCCCAAGAGTGCCACCTATCAGTGCCACCTCTCTGTGCTGCCTATCAGTGCACATCAGTGTCACTTATCAATGCCCATCAGTGCCGCCCATCAGTGCAGCCTCATCAGTGCCTCCCAATCAGTGCTCAACAGTGCTGACTCAACAGTGCCCATTAATGCCACATATCAAGGCCCATCTGTGCCACCTCATCAGTGCCCATCAGTGCAGCCTATTAGTGCCCATTAGTGCCACTTCATCAGTGCCCATCAGCAAATGAGATGTACCTGTAAAATGTTATAGCAAAATATGAAAAAACATTTTCGGTCTTTTTTTTTGTTTGTTTAGAAAAAATAAACACCCCAGTGGTGATCAAATACAACCAAAAGAAAGCTCTATTTGTGTGAAAAATTTGATAAAAAATCTATTTGAGTACAGTGTTGTCATTCAAAGTGTGAGTTCGCTGAAAGTTGAATATTGGCCTGGTTAGGAAGGGTGTAAACGGGTCCAGTAGGCAAACGGTTAAGGATTTATGTGAATAAGAGAATCAGCTGACTTCCATCATCCAATCATGTTCACTCATACAATCTTTAAGTTCTTTTGAAAAACTAAATACTTACTGGCCAGATGAGCAGATACAAATAGAAGAAAGAAAGCAAAAAATAAATAAAAGCTGCCATATAATACGTGTTTGCTTTTGGGTATAGTACAGCTTTAAAATGCATCTGAACCCAGGAATAAAACTGTAGTACAGAATATTTCTGCTTGAAGGTCCTAGGTTGTGGTGGTGTTCTCACAAAAAATCCAACTCGTCAAAATCTCCAACCACATCACTTCTAGTGACTCTCCAGCATCAGTAAGATGTGGATGAGTTAGCTGTTTAAATGATATAATGAGTGGACAATGTTAGTCCGCCCGCTAGTAACCAACAACATGGCCGCATCTAAGGCAGTGACAACTGTTTTCTGCCTTATCCAATGTTCTGTCAAACCAGCCAACTTGTCATGTACCATATTGTATACGCGGCCAGTGTTCTGTGAAAACAGCCAACTTGCCAAAGTTCCCAATTATTGCTGCTGGAGAGTCACCAAAAGTGACATGGTTGGACATTTTGGCGAGTTGGAGTTTTTAGCAGAACAGTGGCTGCATTTGTTTTCTTTATTTTCACCAGGTGATCCTGTTAATAACACATTTCCTGTCCTGGGGTGAACCTATAGAGGAGCAGTGCAGTCACCCTAGGTGAGGACTACGTAATGTCTTGTTCTCTACAACATACGTGGGAGCTGTTCTATAGTTCACAAAAGAGAACTGGGAACAATCCTAACTGACCACAGTCAGTAGAGGCAAAGTATACAGAAAGTCATCAACTCACAAGATTTCTGGCAGGATCAACAGGTATTTTTTTAACTTATTAAACAGATGTAACAAAGAACTTTTAATAATATATATAACAGATATAAAGGGAGAAAACAAAATAAATTAATTAGAGGTGCATGCACGGCAGCACCTGAGATGGACGCATAGTCTGGGAGCTCCATCCGACTCTAGTCGCTCAAGACTCCTTAAAGAGAAGTAAACTCTTTTCATTTAGTCCATTATATTAAGTAATTATCAATCTATAGCCACTGTAATCCAGCCCAAATTGCATATTACTTACTGTTTAAAGAAACTTTAAAAAAACTTGTTTCCAGAGGTAAGGCAGTGCCATCTTAAGTATTGTTTTCTGAGTCCACATAGAGTGTATTTCCGCCCATACATTGAGCACTTTCTGTACTGTTAACCAAGATGCCTTCTCAATCCAACGTTTCTATGGCAACCTTGCTTCCCTGCTCATAGACACTTGTTTAATTTCATAGTATTTACTTGTGCCGATTATTTAGTGTTTGCCTCTGTCAGTCTTATCAGCTTCAGCTGAATAGACTGCAGTAATGCAGTCTGGTGCCCAGGTTTACACTCCATGTGATATCACATGGTCATCTGGGGTGTAGGAGGAAGCTCTAAGTGGTTATGCAGTCTCCTGGGATTTCACTGTTGTGCCATAGAAAGTCCTGATAACAGACAGACAAGCAAACAGAGTGTGTCGTAAATCAGGGGAGATCTGGGCATGCTCCAGTAACGTCATTCTAAAGAAAAAAAAGGATTACAACAATACTAAGCAAGTGAGGATATTTTTTATACAAGCAGTATTCATTATGGTTTTTCATGCTGATTTACATGGGATAAAGTTGTGGGGGAGGGTTTACAACCACTTTAACCACTTAAGACCCGGACCAAAATGCAGGTAAAGGACCTTCCCCTGATCTAAATCCAATTGAGAACCTTTGGGGATGGATGGCAAGTAGGGATGAGTTTCGTATTCAAGTCAAACTCATGTTCGTCTCGAACATCGTATGTTCGATCGTTCGTCGAATTACGAAAATTTTGGGTCATTCGTGCCAAATTCGAGTTACGATTCACAGCCCATAATTCACTGCGGCATCGCAGTGCATTGCTGGCTAATGATTGGCCAAGCATGCACTATGACCCGCATGCTTGGCCAATCACAGCTTGCAAAAAACTGAGAGCCATAATTGGCTAAAGCCAGGGTGGCTTTGGCCAATTATGGCTCAGGGGGTAAAGTACACGCCCCACACTATAAAAGGCCACCTGCAGGTCGGCCTTGTGTAGTGTGTTGCGGTGGTTAAGAGAGAACAGTGAGAGACAGAGAGCATGTCATTTTTTTCAGGTAGGTAGAGCAGGCAGGCAGGCAGGCTAGTCAGTTAAAGTTACAGTGTGTAGAGGATATATATGCATCCCAGATGTTGTACATATATTTATACACTGTATAGTATAGCTAGATCAGCTCTTCCTAATTTACTGGCAGGCACGTAATTGTGCTAGCTGCAGTATTCTCATGTAGTGTATTGCCTGTGTCCTCTGCAGTGTGCACCATAAAGCTACGTGGTGTGTGTACTGCCTTTGTTCTTCTGTAGTTAGCACCTAAAGCTACTTGGTGTGTACTGCCCGTGTCCTCTGTAGTTTGCACCTAAAGCTACGTATTGTGTACTGCTGTCTCCTCTATCCTCCATTGATACATGTTCCCTGGGGCAAGACCCGGGTTCTGAAAGACGTTTTCACAGGCATACTATAGACATCAAGCAGGTACAATATTTTATTTATTTTTTTAAATAATTTGTATTAGTTATAAAAGAGTGACATAGAAAAGAAAAGAAAACAGCAGCCGGCCAGTACTCACTAAGCTGAAAAAGGCCAATATGGCCTAATGCACAGGTACAAACAATGACCATCTATCTAACAGAGATAGTGCCTAACTAACGAATAACATAATAAAAACATAACCCCCCCTCCCCCGCTTAGCACTCCCTCCCCAGCGTTATCATATGCACCCCACAACCCCCACCTGTTCGAATTCCGCAGTTGGACCTCCACATGTTTAATCCATTAACCCAATAGAAAGCAAAATACATACCATCACCCCACAGTCAGCCAATTCCCAATGAAAAACATCAACCCAAAGTTAAATCCAAGTTATACCATGCCCGCCACACCTTATCAAACTTCCCTCCACACCCTCTCGACAAGTACGTTGACTTAAAATATGGCATTTCCAGAAACCCAATGTAGGGGCCCCCGGCCTACGCCACCTTAATAATATGACCTTTCTTGCATACAATAAAAGTATGTTAAGTAGAGTTCTGAGCGCCCTAGACGGGACCACATCCTCAACCAGCCCCAAGAAGCACACCCGAACCGTCACCGGAACATGAGTCAAAAAAACTCAGAAATACAGGACGTAACCTCCGACCAAAATATGGAGATCAGAGGGCAGCTCCAAAAGATATGCTGCTCAGCCACTGGAGCAAATGTGCATCTCCAGCACTCAGCCTGCACTGCCGGATAGATAGACGCCAGCCTACCAGGCGTATAGTAAATTCTATGGTGGAATTTAAAATGGATAAGTCTATCCCTAGCTGACACCAGATGCTGGAACTGGGTGCGCCCACATGTCATCCCAATCCTCCCCCTGGATGTCCGGGACCTCCGCCTCCCACGTTCTCTACATTTATGGACCGCCTTGGGACTAGTAGCGAACAACCGTCGGAAAGAGTCTTGGTGAGACCCTCCCTCATTAGCAGATTCTCCAGGTCCGAAGATATGGCTTCTATAGTCAAAATTCTAAATTGTGTTTGGAATTTTTTTATTTTATTTATTTAAAGCGGATGGTTCACCCCAAAAAAATATTAAAAGCCAGCAGCAACAAATACTGCAGCTGCTGACTTTTAATATTAGGACACTTACCTGTCCTGGAATCCAGCGGCGTCCGCAGCAGAGGATGAGCGATCGCTCTTCACCCTGCTGCTCCCCCCTCCATCCACGGCGAGGGAACCAGGAAGTGAAGCGCTCCGGCTTCACTGCCCGGTTCCCTACGGCGCATGCGCGAGTCGCGCTGCGCCCGCGATTGGCTCCCGCTGTGTGCTGGGAGCTGAGAGTTCCCAGCACACAACGGGAAAAGCCCGTCTTTTGCCCGAGACTGCGGGCCGGAAGTGGGTGCGGATACCTGTCTTTAGACAGGTATCTGCACCCCCCTCCCCCCTGAAAGGTGTCAAATGTGACACCGGAGGGGGGGAGGGTTCCGATCAGCGGATCTTCACTTTAGGGTGGAGATCCGCTTTAAGCATCATTAAAATCACTGCTCCAGAAAAAAAACAAGTGTTTTAAAAAAAAATTCCATTGATACATGTTCCCTGGGGCAAGACCCGGGTTCTCAAGACGTTTTACGACAATGACTTGCATATTAGGCTTTAAAATCAGCACGGCCGGTCCGTTCGAAGGTTCTGGTGCGAACCGAATGGGGGGTTTTCGGCTCATCCCTAATGGCAAGGGAAGTTTACAAAAAAGGACAACAGTTCCAGACAGTAGATGGCCTTCGTGCAGCTGTCTTCACCACTTGGAGAAATGTTCCCACTCACCTCATGGAAACGCTTGCATCAAGCATGCCAAAACAAATTTTTTAAGTGATCAACAATAACGGCAGAGCTACTCATTACTGAATCATATTTGGAAGATGGATTTCTGTTTCTGTTTTGGGGGGGGGGGTCGTTTTTTTTTTTTTTTTTGGAGATGTGGTCCTAAACTTTTGATTAGCTGAAAAACAGCCTGTTTCAGTTTATTTGTTGTTTTCATTAAATTGAATGCTCAAAAAATGTTTTGTCTCACTCTCATTTCTTCTTGTTGCATGTTGAAGCTCTACTTGGAACCTTGTTAGGATCCAACAATGTAAAATATAACTTTTTGCCATTTTTCAAGTAATCTTAAACTTTTGATCAGGACTGTATGTACTGTTCTTTCTGCCTGGTTGTCCATGACAACCAAAAAATTTCCCTTTTTGTCATAAGTGGTTTTATACCAGCTAGAAAACATTGATAGTAAATTAGAACACTTGTAGAATTGAGAGATAGTGAATCATGAGGAAATTAATTGTATTATTATTATATTATAATTTTTTATGATTATTTATAGTTATTTATTATATTATAATTTATGATTTAGTATTTCAAAAGTTATCATACCTGGGATATCTACTAGACTCTTGTTTGGACAGATTTAAGTGCGTTATTACTAAGAATTACAGGCCTAAAATATACCGCTTTGAGACTCAAAAATCTGACATAATCATACTGCCAGGATGGTTAAAGAACTCCTATTGGATATCCCTTAACACCAACTTGCACTGGACCATGCTCAGATGGATTCCCCCAGGGATGTTGTAGTTAAACCGCACTTCTTTGCTGTCAAATAGGAGGTGATGTGTAAATCATGCACTACACTCAAGTTATCATTCCAAGGTCACGAGATCCAGGTTTTTGCTGACCTCTCACCATTTACTATCCAAAAGCACAGATCTCTCAAGCCATTCCTCTTGGTACTAGCGGAACAGGATAATAAGTACTGGTGACTTTTCCCATTCAGCCTTAAAGGGTTACTAACAGAATTTTTTTTTTAGCTAAATAGATTCCTTTACCCTAATGCAGTCCTGGTTTCATGTCCTCATTGTTCGTTTTTATTGTAATACTTCTCTGTTCTGCACAGTTCCTGGTTGTCTCTTTCCTTATGAAAAAAGTACTGGGAGCTTCTCTCTGTGGTCTCTAATCAAGAAGGTGTGATTACTGTGTGTCTAAAACCCCTCAGAACCAATCAGTTTCATTTTAAAAACAAACACTGCCCTGTATTGGCTCTGTGTCTCTGTCCTTCACAAAAACATCAAACTAGATGAAAAACTAAAATTGCAAGCACATTATATGATTGATTTTTATCTATTTTTAATAATTTTTAAAAGGAATCAGTTAACTATTATTAGCTAAATTCAGGTAGGGCGGCGTATTGGTAGGAGGGCGTAGCGTCTCAAATATACACTAAGGTGCCGTACACACGGCAGAGAACCTCGACGGGCAGAACACATCGTTCCGCCCGTCGAGGTTCTCTCCCGGCCGTCGGATTCGGCGACCCGCCCGTCGGGAATGGCAACCAGCCATTCTTCCAGGCGGGCCGTCGAGGAAATAGAGAGCGTGCTCTCTATTTCGGCTCGACGGGCTTCCCGACGGGAAGCTCGCTGAGACCGTACACACGGCCGAGGTCCTCGCTGGAATGTGCATTCCAGCGAGGTTCTCGCTGATTTTCAGCGAGAACCTCGGCCGTGTGTACGGCGCCTAAGCCGCCGCAAGTTAGAGAGGCAAGTGCTGTATTCACAAAGCACTTGCTCCCTAAGTTACGGCGGCGTAGCGTAGATGGGCCGGCATAAGTCCGCGTAATTCAAAGTAGGTGGAAGGTGGGTGTGATACATGTAAATTACTCCCACGTAAATGACGCGCCGAACGAACGGCGCATGCGCCGGCTGTGGACGTATCCCAGTGCGCATGCTCCAAAATCACGTCGGAAATACTCAATGCTTTCGACGTGACCGTAACTTACGCACAGCCCTATTCGCGTACGACATATGCAAACGACGTAAACGATGTACAATACGACGCAATACAATACGACGCTGTTCCGAAGTCCATAGTCCATACTTTCATAAATGGCATTGATTACTGCCTCGGGCGAACGTACGTTTGTGAATCGGCTAATCTTGCTCATTTGCATATTTAATATGGGAACGCCAAATGCGTCCAGCCTAACTATGCGCTCACGATACGCCGGCGTAGGCAAATTACGTTGGAAAGCTGAAGCCATGTTTTTCGGCATATCTCGCTTTGTGAATCAGCATAAAGATTCGACGGCGCACATTTGAAATTACGGTGGCGTATCTGGAGATAGGTACCTGAATCTAGCTATATGTCTCTAGACCCTGTAAACAGTCATTTCAGCCAAAAAAAATGTTTCCTTTACAACTAAGTTTCTCTTAAAAAATAAACCCTACATATTTGCTTTATTCTCTGACAGAGAGCATCTGTTACTGAAGCTGGGCATCCTTCCACAGCATCCGAATCCACAAAAAGCGAGCTCCATGACCAACTCATCGAAAGGACAGCTTCCATCAATAAAATGACTCCGGTGTGGAAAAAAGTCCAAAAAAGTCCAAAAAATGAAAAGAAACTCTCACTCCATTACAACCTGATCCTTATCCTCTTCATTCTTCCTGGGAAGGTCACCTTCCTCTGGGATTAATTGATTGATCCCGTTTTGTTACAAAAGAAATGCATTACATACACTTTCATTTGTATCTTGCCCAACAGTCACATGGCAGTGAACATCAGCCCTGTATGTCCAACCAAACCTGTGAAGAAGCATAATAGTAATAAACACAGTTAGCAATGGCAGAAATCTTTGTGCAATAAATATTTCTCCGTACAATTCATTAGAGTTTTATGCAAACATGCACATTATGTGAATAAATACAGTGTGTATTAAATCAATCCAACACAACATACATCTTCCCAAATGTAGTTAATGGCTCTGACTGGATAAATCAGGAAAATAAACGTGTGGCGTGTATAATATCTAACGGCCAGTTACTGCATTAATGGAACAATCCATCTTTTTTTGCAATGTAAAATAGGACTGGAAAGGTTACAAACAAAGGCACAAAACACAGTAAATACACAGCTGGATCAGACCAGCATTTTTTTACATTAATGAATGGAGTCAGATGTAAATGTGCTTTTGTGCTGCCAGCATACACTAAATTATATGCTTTAGGCATGATTTATAAAAAGACTGCAAAGCCAAGCAACATTTGCCGCAGTTCTTCCAGTTACACACAAAGCAATGCTCATTATTTTACAATTTGCAATGCTTAACGCCAAGAAGATCCATATCAAATGCAATAATGAAACAAGTCCCACAATACATAGAGTAAATAAAGAATGCAATAAGCAAGTAGTCAATAAGATAAGTAATGCAAACTCAAGCGATAGTAATTATTAATGATGAGAGAACCAATGCACCATGTTTAAAGTGAATCTGTGCCCAGACTATGCACACTAAAGTGTCTACATAGTTTTAACAAGTAGTAAAACACTTTTAAACAAATCCCCATTCACCCCTGTAGCTATAAGCATTGTGGAAAGTTCAATGAGGCACAAAAATCTCAAATATTTTCTGTGGAAATCAGATTTTTTTGCAGGCTGCCAGTCCTCCAATGTAAAAAACTCTATCTAAGCTGATAGAAGCCAACTGAAACCTGACTTAAAGTGTAACTAAACCCACCGATTTCGTTGTTTCCTAATGACGTCTCATGTTTGCTTATATTATAGCAACCAGGGATTTGGGATGACAAGCTAGCTAATTTGGGGCAATTGTTTCAAGCGGATCCCTGAACTGCAAACAGGCTGAGTTTGGGTCGAACCCACATTCAACCAAAACTGAAATCTCATCCCTACTGGTGATCTTTTTCTTTCATGATTACATAGGTTTTCCACAGAGTGCATGGCAGTACAGAATTTTTTAGTTACGGCTCTTAGAACTTTAAGTGTATTTAATCATTTGCTGTCAAATTTGAGAAAACTCCATTATATGTTTGTTATGTGTTCCGATTCACACAGCATGCCTAATTGTTTCTGTTTCCCATCCTGTAGCTGTTTCTCAGGAGAAGGTATAAAGGATTTTTTGAACAATGTAAAGCCCCATACACATGGGCAGAGGGCCAGGAGACATTTGCCAGTTAAAAAAAAACGTCCAACATTTTGCCCCTGTGTATGTCGAACATGCATGCTGGAAAATCAAGAGCCGACCGACTCACCGACCAGTGTTCTCAGCTAATTGCAGACAGCATCGGACTGTTCTGATGGGGGGGGGGGGATCCCGCTGTCAAAACACAACAGCTCAGCGGGGGAGATTGCTTGACTAACCTTGCATGGTTGGTACAGTGTTTCTGATCGGAGCTGTCAGTTTTTTTTTTCGTGCAACCAGATGTTAGTGTGTAACCGCCTTTAGAATGAGCCTGTCCTAAATCCGTCCTCATTAACATACAATGCAAGAAGTTCAGCCCCTACACCTTTAACCCTTTGTTGGGACAGGCTGTGTTCAAATCTAGTTCAGACAGGGTTATTTATGGCAGCGACAGCTGCCCAGTCCCCTCATAAACCAATAGAATTATATAGGATTATTGGCCGCTGGAGGGTCCAGAATAGAACATCTAAAAAAGCTAAGTTTTTTCAAGTTTTTCTATGAGAATTGGGACATGTAACACATTTAAATTAGGTGTTATTCCAATTTGGCTGCAAAAGTGGAAATACACTTTGATGCATCAAAGCAAACTGGTATGTAATTCCACATACCATGTCATTTGGATGTTCTCCACAAATGTACATGCAGAGTTATGTGTATTAAAGGAACCACTGTGCTTTAAACAGTAATCTTTTATCTCAATAAAGGAAGCTGAAATGGCGTTTTGACTTTTACAGCCTGAGATTCTTACATATAAGTGTATATACAACCATCAACAGGAAATGGTTTTCTGTTGCTCTCTAAGTTTGGCTTGTTTACTTACTCGAGAAATGCTTAGTTTGGCTGCAAGATGTGGAATAGGTATGTTGCTGTTTCCAATTAATCAGGTCATTATACTTAAACACACTTCACTTTTCGCTATCACAGCTGTAACAGAATATGAACGCTAACTGAAAATTGTATTTTACCTTGGTGCCTCATATAACGGATATTAACCTTTTAATACAGTGTCGAATGAATCAGCATGTCCAAGGAGATTTGATGGCAATATACTTCTAAGATACACATGAAGCACACACACCCACAAATTTTCATATTGCTTGCGCTTCATCACGTCTTTTTGTATATAAACAGTCTTCCCAGTTTTGCATTAGAAGAACATTTCAATTGAATTCACTAGTTCAGAAAAAGTAGCATATGACAAATACATTTTATTTAGCTTTTATGTATATCTAATGAGATACATTCACTTATTTGAATATTATATGCCTCCAATTTGAATGTAACTTCATATTTCTGAAAAATGTGAGACTGTAAGGCAAGGTAGCGAGCTAATCAATTTTATAAAAAGTATTAATTTTCCTTCTTGTTCCATAATGTCACTAGGGCTTTTAAATTATCCATTATGTGAAAGATAAAATAGCCTTTCTTTCATTTCATTCAAAGTGTACACATGAGGCCTTAAAAACTTCTAATCTGACACTTTCATTGTATTGCAGAGACCTCAAACATGTTTCACGGAAAGTGTCCTGGGATGTCCAAAACACAGGGGTGATCTTCTATGCAAATTGTCAGTGACTTCTTGATTGTATTGTAGACATGGAACTGCTAATCCTCACTACTTAAAGTAGAACTATAGGCAAAACTTATTTTTTTTTACATTTTGGATAGAGGAAGGGACGGTTAAAACACCTATCAGATTGTTTTTGCTATCTGTGTGCCATTTCAGAGATTTCCCTTAACTTCCTGTCCCAAACAGGAAGTCAGAGGAAATCTCTGTAAATCAAGGGTATTCCCTGGGGACCCCCAAGCCACCAGAAATTACCAATTGGAAGATTTCCCCAATATTACTTTTCTGGGGACAACCCAAAATTTGGTTGATTTATTTTACTTTCAATGACAATGGTAAACAGGACAAATAGAGAGGGTGAATCTCCTTAACAGGGGCACAGATGGCAATAAAAACTGGCAGGTGTTCTAATCCCTCTCCCCTCTATGCAAAACTTTTTTTTTTTTCAAAGCTTAATTGAACAAACTGAAGTTTGAAGCTGATTGGCTACCATGCATAGCTGCATCAGATTTTGCACTCTCCAGTTTTAGTAAATCAACCCCATAATGCTCATCAATGTGGAAGATGGGGGTAAGGTAAGAATGAAGACAGATGTTGTGATGACATTTTCTACCAACATAAAGATGGCACTGTGTTATTTTTTTTCAGGATAGCAGGAATTCATTGGGGACTAAGCTGTCCCCTTTTATGGGTTCCAAGTGGCAATCTTGTGGAAGCCAGTGTCTGTTATTGGATGCTGAAATTCCACAAGATTTAGGCAGCTGACTTTGTCACAGAACTGCACAAAAGTGCTCTGCATTTTTCTGGCATGCTAAGTTTGGATGTAAGTTGGGGACAGAGCCCTGCTTGGTAAGAAGAGAGTAGAAGTAACATTAGAGAAAATTCCTGATTAGAAAGAAAAGTCAGCTGGACAATCTGCAAGAAACAACCCATGGAGCTCATATTATATTGCTGTTGGAAAAAAAGGCCTTCCTGAGAGCCCATTCACACAGGGGAAACACGACTTCCAGCACGACTTTGGTAGGCAACTTGGACACGACTTGAGTATGAATCATCAGGCAACTTACAAGGCAACTTCAGTTTGCCTCCAGGACAGTACAAGGCAACTCAATTCGCCTCCAGGAAAGGAGGCTTTCCAGTGGCCAATCAAACAACAATCAGCTCAGTGGGAGGGAGGGGTTTGCCTGAGAAATGTATGTTATCTTCCTGTAAAGTTGCTTCAGTTAAGACAGTGATCCGACTTCTGAGGTGACTTCCATTGAAATCAATGGGTACAAGTCGCCCAGAAGTTGGATTGAAGTAGTACAGGAACCTTTTTTGAAGTCGGAGTGACTGCCGTAGTGTGCATTAAGACGGCTCCATTCACTTACATTGACTTTCTCATGCAGCGTGACTTGAGGCAACTAGGGGCGACTTAAGTTTGGATCCAAAGTGGTCCCTGTGTAAATGGGATCTGAAGTGTATTGTTTAAACATCAACTTATGTTGACACCTCTCCAGTGGTGGTGCTGCCCCCTCTGGCTCTCGCACTGCCACTGATTACAATAACATAGATTCATGCATTGCATTAATCTATGTTATTGTTGCCGCTGCCACCGATTATTTTGATGGCCGGATGGCGAGCGCCGGCCACCTGAATAACGGCAGCTGGTTGGCTGTGTGGAAGTGCCTATCAGAGCCAGTGGCTCTGATAGGCTTTCGCAGTACAGCCCTCAGGCTGTAGTCCACTTCCGGAAACTAATCTAAAGGACATACGGGGGGTGCGTTCCTTAGATAAGACTGACAGGCGTCTCTGCCAATCAGGTTCACCGTTTCTGGTTACTGGTAACCCGATTGACTGAAGCGTCATCGAGGGCAGGAGAAGGCATCGAGGGATGTGGAAGGAGGATGGCTGACCCCCAGAAAGGTAAGTGCCGGGCGGGGGGAAGCATTTTACAGGGCACAGCAGCGACAATGGGCACAGTGGCGACAATGGGCACAGTGGCATCAATGGGCACAGTGGCATTAATGGGCACAGTGGGGACAATGGGCACAGTGGGGACAATGGGCTCAGTGGCGACAATTAAAGGGCATGGTGGCATCAATTGGCACATTGGCGACAATTAAAGGGCACAGTGGCGACAAAGGGCACAGTGGCGACAATTGGCACAGTGATTGCATTTGATGGCATGGCACAGTGGCTGCGTTTGATGGCATAGCACAGTGGTGACAATTGATGGCACAGTGGCTGCGTTTGATGGCATGACACAGTGGTTACAATTGATGGCACAGTGGCTGTGTTTGATGGCATGGCACAGTGACTGTGTTTTATGGCATGGCACAGTGGTGACAATTGATGGCACAGTGGCTGCGTTTGATTGTATGGCACAGTGGCTGCATTTGATGGCATGGCACAGTTGTGACAATTGATGGCACAGTGGTTGCGTTTGATGGCATGGAACAGTGACTGCATTTGATGGCATGGCACAGTGGTGACAATTGATGGCACAGTGGCTGCATTTGATGGCATGGCACAGTGGTGACAATTGATGGCACAGTGGCTGCGTTTGATGGCATGGCACAGTGGCTGCGTTTGATGGCATGGCACAGTGGCTGCGTTTGATGGCATGGCACAGTGGTGACAATTGATGGCACAGTGGCTTCGTTTGATGGCATGGCACAGTGGCTGCGTTTGATGGCACAGTGGCTGTGTTTGATGGCATGGCACAGTGGTGACATTCGATGGCACAGTGGCTGCGTTTGATGGCATGGCACAGTGGTGACAATTGATGGCACAGTGGCTTTGTTTGATGGGCCCAGTGGCTGCATTTGATGGGCACAGTGGCTGAATTTGATGGGCACAGTGAGGCAGCAATTGTTATTTTTTTTTTTCGTTTGTGCCCCCTCCAAAATTTTGAGCACCAGCCGATACTGCTCCTCTCTGTTATTGAGTGCACTGTCCACAAGTATAGATTTAACTTTTTTGCTTACACATACATTTTGAAAGTGTTTGGAACATACGACATGTTCCCAAAGGTGAACTTATCCTCTAAAGCAGTGGTCATCAACCCTGTCCTCAGGGCCCACTAACAGGCCAGGTTTTATGTATTATCTTGGGGAGATGCAGACTAGAATACCGCCATCACTGAGCAGCAAATTATATCACCCAGAGCTGTATCCTGGCCTAGGCCAACAAGGCCCAGGCCTAGGGCAGCACTTTGCAGGGGGGCAGCACGAAAAGAGTCCCCGCCGGCTTGCGCTACACTGTTAGGAAAATTAGTCTAGCGCCCCCATAAAGTGGCCGCGCTGCTTCTAGTATGTGGGCGGCTGGCATTCGACAACTGTGGGGGGGGGGGGGCGCTTCCAATTTTGACTGTTTTGTCATCCTGGACCACAAACCTTCCTCACTGTACTATATATTTCTGCTGCACCATCTACTTAAAGTAGAACTATAGGCAACACTTTTACCATCCCTGTCCCATTGCAAATATTTCCCTTCACTTCCTGCTCTATGGGCAACCAGGAAGTAGGAGGAAATCTAAGTAAATTAAGGGAATCCATTGCCCCCCCCCCCCAGGCCCTCAGAACTAGTGTCCTCGCTCGAAAATTTCAGGGCGGGTCTTAAACAACACAGGGTGTGGCTGTGACAGGAAGGGGTGGGTCATATTTAAATTATGGGGTGCACGATTTTAGTCAGGCCTAGGGCAGCACAAAACCTAAATACACCTCTGATATCACCTGTGATGTATTTCTGTTATCTTGCTAACCTGGCCTGTTAGTGGGCCCTGAGGACAGGGTTAATGACCACTGCTCTAAAGTTTAATTTCACCTTTTGGAAAAAATGTAATTTAAAACTTCTCCCGGCTTTAATGAATTGTCGGATCCCAGCAATATAGATAAAAATCATTGAAAAAAATGGCATGGGTTCCCCCCAGAACGAACGCCCCAATGTTTGGATCGAACATAAACATCGGGCTCATACCTAGTGCTGCACATGTGGTCAGTTAGGACACACATATGGTCAGTTATTCCCACTTTATGATTTAAAGCTGGGGCTTTGGACTTCAGCAAAATGGCAGTCTCCAGCAAGAAGAAACAGGAACAATGCTGGAGACAATTTACAACACACACTAATTTTGGTAGCATAATTACTAATGTAGAATGTATGTTCTTTGTTAAAGAACATTATTTTTTATCACGTTGTTATGGGTAAAGTTCCACTTTAACCACTTAACCTCCCTGGTGGTATTCCTAAGTGTGGCCCAGGGTTACATTTCAGTACCATTAGTGGTAACCCCGAGCCACACTTGAGATTGCATTGCAGGATCCTGGTACAGCTTACTTACCTTGTCCCCAGGACCCTGCGATGTCCCCCTGCTGTGTCTGAGGGCTGTGTCCTCCGCCCGATGCCTCTTTCCTTGCGAGCGTAATGACACACGGGGGTGGAGCGTGATCGAAAATTCAAAAAGTACAACATTTATAACACATACAGTACACTGTAATCATACAGATTACATTACTGTTTCAAATCATTTCACCTCTCTTTTGTCCCTAGTGCTTGTTCCAGTGTACTGCCTGCACTTATATTATATGTACTGTTTTTTCTGCCTGGAAACTTGAGATTGTCCATGGCAACCAAAACTGTCCCTTTATGTCAAAAGCAGTTTTAGACGGTTAGAAAACAGCGATAGTAAATTAGAACACTTGCATAATTGAGCAATAGTGATTCGCAGAAAATTAATTTCATTATTATTATTTTTAAGAATTATTTATAGTTATTTATTAGATTGTAATTTATGATTTTGTGATTCAAACTTTATCATACCCGGGATGTCTACTAGAAAGTGTGTCATTACTAAGAATTACAGGCCTACAATATAACATGCACTTTAACCACTTCAGCCCCGGAAGGATTTACCCCCTTCCTGACCAGAGCACTTTTTGTGATTCGGCACTGCGTTGCTTTAACTGACAATTGTGCGGTCGTGCGACGTGGCTCCCAAACAAAATTTGCGTCCTTTTTTCCCCACAAATAGAGCTTTCTTTTGGGGGTATTTGATCACCTCTGCGGTTTTTATTTTTTGCGCTATAAACAAAAATAGAGCGACAATTCTGAAAAAAATTCAATATTTTTTACTTTTTGCTATAATAAATATCCCCCAAAAATATATAAAAAAATAGAATGACGGCGGCTGGTCGGCATGTGGTTAATAAAATGCAAAATTTCTATGCAAAACAATGTACCACTTTGAGATGCAAACATCGGACATATTCATACTGCCAGGGAGGCTACGGACCAAAAGGATTTACCCCCTAAACTTCAGCCCGGAAGATTTTCCCCCCCTTCCTGACCATAGCACTTTTTACAATTTGGCGCTTTAACTGACAATTGCGCAGTCATGCAATGCTGTACCCAAACAAAATGTTCATACTTTTTTTCCCACAAACAGAGCTTTCATTTGGTGCTATTTGATCACCTCTGCCTTTTTTCTTTTTTGAGCTATAAACAAAAAAATAGCGACAATTTTGAAAAAAAAAGAAAAGTTTACTTTTTGCTATAATAAATATCACCAAAAATGTCTTTAACTACTTCATATACCGCCTATAGTAATGTGATGGCTTCAAGGTGGCTCTGCCATCCTGGGTGGCCGTCATATGACATCCTCGGGCTTCCCGGACGCTAGGGGGTGCACGCCTACCACATCACTCGGGTGCCTATGCACGTGCCTGCCGGCTGCTATGTCCACCAGGTACCCGTGGTCGGCAGTTACATAGCCAGGGATGTGGATCTGTGTGTGCAAACACACAGATCCACATCCTGTCAGGTAGAGGAGACCGATGGTGTGTCCCTTGTACATAGGGACACCGATCGGTTACATCCACCAGTCAGTCCCTCCCCCCAAAGTTAGAATCACTCCCTAGGGAACACATTTATTATAGCAAAAAGTAAAAAGGACTCTAATTTTGTTTGGGAGCCACGTTCCACGACCACGCAATTGTCAAAGCGTGACAGTGCTGAAAGCTGAAAATTGGCCTGGGCAGTAAGGGGGTGAAAATGCCCAGTATTGAAGTGGTTAAAAAAGAAATTTCCTTATCAGTTTAGGCTAATATATATTCTTCTACATAATTTTGGTTAAAAGATTGCAATAAGCGTATATTGATTGGTTTGCGCAAAAGTTATAGTGTCTACAAACTATGGGAAAAACGTATGGCATTTGTATGGCGTTTTTATTACTTATTTTTTACTAGTAATGGCGGTGATCTGCGTTTCTTGTGGTATTGGGACATTGCAATGGACTAATCAGAGACTTTTCACACATTTTCGGGACTATTGACATTTATAGAACGATCAGTGCTATAAATATGCACTGATTACTATATAAAAGTCACTGGCAGGGAAGGGATTAACACTAGGATCCGATCAAGGGGTTCAACGTGTGTTCCCTCACTGTGTGTTAACTGTGTAGAGAGGGGAGTGGCTAGGAGAGATGACAGATTATTTCCATCTTCTGACAGCACAGGGATTTGTGTGTTTACAGACACAAATCCCCGTGCTGGCGCTCGTGCACGCGATCCCGTGTGGCCGGTGGCGATCGTGGTCACGTGCATCGGGTTCACCGCTGTGCAGCAGGCGCACGCACCCTCTGGTGACTCTTCTGGGCAAAGCCATATATGTACAGGATTTTGCCCAGGAGGGCCATCCTGCCGCAGTATACCAGAATCGGTTAATGACCAAGTTATTTTGCGATATGGCACTGCATCGCTTTAACTGACAATTGCGTGGTCATGCAATGCTGTACCCAAACAAAATTGATGTCCTTTTTTTCCCCACAAATAGAGCTTTCTATTGGTGGTATTTGATCACCTCAGCATTTTTTTTTTGTGCTATAAACAAAAAAAGTGAGTGACAATTTTGAAAAAAAAAAGTGTATGTTGATTGGTTTTTGCAAAAGTTATAGCGTCAACAAAATAGGGGATAGATTTATGGCATTTTTGTTATTATTTTTTTTTACTAGTAATGGCAGTAATCAGCGATTTTTTGTGAGACTGCAACATTGCAGCGGACAGATCAGACACTTTTGACACTTTTTTGGGACCAGTGACATTTATACAGTGATTAGTGCTATAAAAATGCACCGATTACTGTATATATGTCGCTGGCAGGGAAGGGATCACACTAGTGGTGATCAAGGGGTTAAATGTGTTCCCTGGGAGGTGTTTCTAACTGTGGGGGGAGTGTACTCCTTGGAGGATCACTAGAACAGACAATCTCTCTCTACTTCCCTGACAGAACAGGGATCTGTTTGTTTACATTACAGATCCCCAATCTGGCTCTCTGTGGAGCGATCGTGGGGTGGCCGGAGGACATCACGGGCAACAGTCATGCGTATCTATTACACGCACCAACATACAGCTATGGCAATTCACATAAGAGAGCCAACCTTCTGCAGTATAATGACGGTGGATGGTTGGCAAGTGGTTAAGGAGAGACAGTCCAATGTCCATAGAGGGGCATACAATATCTCACTGATAGTTGTGATTTTTGCTTGTTTGACCTTTCTGAAGCTCTGAATGAAATTTTAAAGAAGATTACTTTAATATCTTTTCATCTTTTCACCATCTCCATATGGACTCTATTCATTTTAGCACCACTTTGTTGATTTATATGTATGCACTATTATTTACCCTTTCTCATATAAAAATGTTATTAGTTCCATTTTTGTATCCAATTTAAATATTATTTTGATGACACGTGTCTCATGACTTACTGACTCATACTGTTATGTTACCTTGCTTTGTGCACTGGTGTGCAGTCATGTTGGAACAGGAAGGGCCAACCTCAAACTATTCCCACAAAGTTGGGAGCATGAAATTGTCCAAAATGTCTTGGTATGCTGATGCATAAAGAGTTCCCTTTACTGGAACTAAGGGGCCAAGCCCAACCCCTGAAAAACAACTCCACACCACAATCCCCCTCCACCAAATGATTTGGACCAATGCACAAAGCAAGGTCCATAAAGACATGGGTGGGAGAGTTTGGAGTGGAGGAACTGACTAACCTGCTCAGAGTCCTGACCTCAACCCGATAGAACACCTTTGGGATGGATTAGAGTGCAGACTGTGAGCCAAGCCTTCTCGTTCAAAATGATTGCCTGACCTAACAAATTTGCTTCTGGAAGAATTGTCAAACATTCCCATAAACACACTCCTAAACCTTGTAGACAGCCCTTCCAGAAGAGTTGAAGCTGTTACCTTCAAAGGGTGGGCCAACTCAATATTGAACACCACACCCTAAGGGCCCTTTCACACCAGCGGACCATATGTTCGTTTTTCATCCATCCGTTTACGGATGAAAAAGGGATATACATGTATGCCTATGAGATAGCGGGTGTCAGTGGATGAACATCCACTGACACCCGATCTCATCGGTGTCTGCTATGCTCCGATTTTGCAGACATAGGAAAATCCTATTTTCCATCCTCCTGCGGATCGGATCGGGTGAACACAAACAGACGGTCCGTGTTCATCCGATCCCCCCATAGGGGAGAGCGGAGATCGGACAGGGCGGTCCCTGCACAGTGGGCGGGGACCGCCCTGTCATCTGCTGGTTCAACGGAGCGATCCCTGCTGACCAAGTTGTAAGGAACGGGTCATCATGGGATCCGGCCGTGTGAAAGGGCCCTAAGACTGGGATGCCATTAAAGTTCATCTGCGTGTAAGCCCAGGTTCACACTGGGCTGCAGGAGTGAAGCCGTGCAAGTTCAACTGAACTCGCACGATTTCACTCCCACTGGCAGTCCCGATTTCGGCCGCGATTTCAAAGACATCTGTGCAGGATTCTGCACAGATGTCAATGTAAATCGCGGCACGAAATCGCAAAAAGTAGTTAATGAACTACTTTTTGTAATCGGTGCAGCGTCACACCGTTTAGGATGGTGCCATTGCCGACAATTGCTGGCAAATGCCGCCGATTTGAGATGCGATTTGACATCTCAAATCGTACCAGTGTGAACCAGGCCTGAAGGCAGGTGTCCCAATACTTTTCATAATAAAGTGTATATTTATATTTACATATACTGTATATAATCATTACAAACATTATTTTTAAAAATAATGCCTAGGAAAATTATAAAACTAATAGGAAACAATTCCCTTTGAAATGCTGGCTTATTGTCTTACTTTAAAAGCTGCAATCTAATCTTTATCAATCCAAATACATAAAACGCAATGTTATTTCTATTTATCCAATAGTATTTGATAACAGCAGCCCATTTTTTTTTCAAAGTTTTTCCTTTAAATATGTTTAGACAAGCAACTGTTTTGGTTTCGTAGATCTATGAAGATGATTGTTGGCTAGGAAACAGCAATAACTCCTTTGTAAGACAGAAAAGAAAAAACTGCGACTTTTACAGAATAACCTCATTATTCTTTTACAAGAGTGTAAGCAATTAAAAAGTAAATTGTAAAAATATTATCGTAGAGACTAAGAACTTTTTTTTCACCCCGTCTACTGAAAAACAGAGCACACTGACAAAAGCGATACAACCTAGAAAAAAAACCAGACAATTAATTACATAGGTTGTGTATTTTCTTGTGGCAGCTGTGTTCTTTTTCCTTATGAATAGTTAGTTATATAAAATATACGCCTTGGAAATGGCAATGTATAGCTGTGGCTATAAACATGGAGCAAACTGAATTGTAACCTTGATGTGATTTTCCCAAAGGCACCATGTAGCTTTAATCATAGCATATTATGACATCTTGCAGAAGAGGATAATTTATTACTATAGAATGCTATGTGATGCTATATGAATAGCATAGCATTAAGAAAAATATAGCTGTGAATTGTGACTGTGATAAAAAATTGTAGCAGTATAAAACTAGATGATTTAAAAATAACTGGGTAGTATTAATAAAAAAAGTAGAGGGTAATATAGACAGATATGGAAAATGTGTTCTCTAAACATACTAAGGCCGTGTACTCACGACCGGTTTCCTCTACAGAATCCATCAAGAAACTTGGTGGGAGAGCTTTTTTGCCGAGGAAAACGGTCGTGTGTATGCTTTTCATTGAGAAAACTGTCGAAGAACTCGATGAGGAAAAAAGAGAGCAAGTTCTCTTTTTCCTCGACGGGAGTCGTCGTGTTCCTCGTCGGGCTGGTTTTCCAACGATAAACACGTTGGTGTGTATGCTTAGAAAACTGCGCACCTTCGGTAAATGTAGCATTTGTAATGGAGATGGCACATTGGTCACGCTGTAACAGACTGAAAAGTGCAAATGTCTCTTACCAAACTTTTACCTAACACGCAGTAACATGAGATTAGCAAAAGCAGCCCCAAGGGTTGTGCCAGTGGAATCGAACTTCCCCTGCCGTTGTATGCGTTGAAGTCACCGTGTTTGAGAACAAGGAGGTTTGGTCTTGACAGTGTGTACGCAAATACAGCTTGTCAAGATTCTCAACAAGCCTAACAAGGAACTCGTCTAGGAAAACGATGTGTCTTTTCCGACGAGTTCCTCGGTCGTGTGTACGAGTCATTATAAAGGGTAGTATAGGGATGTAAACTCATCTGTAACTGTATTATATGCAAGAGTCTATTGTATAAACTGAAATAAGCTACACACGATCGATTTGTCTGATGAAAACGGACCGATGGACAGTTTTCATCACACAAACCGATCGTGTGGGGGCCCCATTGTTTTTTTTTTTTCCATCGGTAAAAAAAAAAATAGAACATGTTTTAAAATTTTCCTATGGATAAAAAAACGATAGAAAAAAAACGATCGTCTGTGTGGTACTCCATCGGAGAAAAATTCATGCATTTTTAAAATCAAGTCGACGCATGCTCAGAAGCATTGAACTTAATTTTTCTCAGCACGTTGTAGTGTTTTACGTCACCGCGTTGGACACGGTCAGATTTTTGATGGTGTGTAGGCAAGACTGATGAAAGTCAGCTTCATCGAGCAGCATGCAATTATGAGATGCGTATTCTTTATAACGCCAAGAGAAATATTCCACTTTTATTAAGAATACTGCATTTTATTTTAGATCTGTATTTTATTCATGCTCATATCACTCAAGTTTGCATGTTAATACACTAATTTGGTATCAGTGAAGCAACAGCAATTGTTTGAGAAAAAAAATTCAATCAGTCTTGATCACGGAACAATACACTTATGTTTTTTGGTACCATGAGAATGGCATATGTAATAATTAGGAAAACATGACAAGGGCAAACAAAAGTGATGGGTCTGTTAATGCTTGGAACTTAAAGTGCATCTCTGATAAAAGAAATAATACAAAAAAACTTCCCCCTCGATTTCATTTACATGAATATGTTGTCACATAACAAATGCTGACACCTTTTCTTATCACTGGAGCAGTGATCAGAAGCTGTTTTTCAGACACTCTGACCAGTCTTCTTTATCTCAGTGTTTGCTGATAATACCAAGCTATGTAGGGCAGAAACTTCACATCAGGATGTAGCAACTTGCAATATTGGAAATTGTAAAGTAATGCAATTGGAAATTAAAAAAAAATATGTATGCAAATGACTTACCAGGGAGAACATCTTAGGGGGATTTAAGGATGCAGGTCCCTGTAGATGACAGACTCACTGCAACATTATGAAGGACACATCGGACACTTTTGACACTATTTTAGGACCATTGCCATTTATACATTTATAAATTCACTGATTAATGTGTAAATGACACTGGCAGGGAAGGGGTTAACCACTAGGGGGTGAGGAAGGGGTTAAGTGTGTCCTAGGGATTGATTCTAACTGTGGGGGGGGCTTCGAGTGACACGACAGTGATCACTGCTCCCGATTACAGGGAGCAGTAGATCACTGTCCTGTCACTAGGCAGAACAGAGAAATGCCTTGTTTACATCTCCCCATTCTGCCTCTCCGTGACACGATTGCGGGACATCGATGAAAATCGAGTTCATGGGACCTGGGGCCACACTCCAGAGGTGCGTGCACGCTAGGCTACAATATCAAAGCAACAAAAAATTTGCCTGCCCCTGCCATTCTACCGACGTGTATCGGCGTGCGGCAATATATCTCTGTTATGTTGTAGTAAGACCATCCCCCCTACAGTTAGAATCACTCCCTAGGAAGCATTTAACCCCTTGATCATCCCCTAGTGTTTAACCCCTTCCCTGCCAGTGTCATTTATACAGTAATCAGTGCATTTTTTTACCAAAAATTTGTAGAAGCATATATATTGGCCTAAATTGTGGAAGAATTTTTTTTATATTTTTGGGGGGGGATTTATTATAGCAAAAAGTAAAAAAATATTGATTTTTTTTGTTTATATAGCAAAAATAAAAACCGCAGAGGTGATCAAATACCACCAAAAGAACACTCTATTTGTGGGGGAAAAAAAGAAACGTACATTTTGTTTGGGTACAACGTCGCACGCGCAATTGTCAGCTAAAGTGGCAGGGTACAGGATCACAAAAAATGCTCTGATCAGAAAGGGGGTACATCCATCTGGGGCTGAAGTGGTTAAGAGGTTATATGATCACAATATAAAAACTTTTAATGGTGACTGACTGTAGCATTGAGAGAAAACTGTTTAACATAAGGTCTATGAAAATGGCACATGGCTAAACAATGAAGTTGGATGTAAAGCAATTTAATCCTAAACTGTGTAAGAGGTTCTTTACTGTTAGTATAACAAAGTTGTGGAAATCCCTTCCACAGTTAGTGATTTTAGCAGGCAGTGTAGATTTTTTATTTATTTTTTCTGAAACGTGTAGATGTGTTTATGCGTTATTATCAATTATAATGTATCTTGACTAGGATTGAGCGGAAACCTGGATGTTCGGGTTCGACGGGTTCAGCCGAACTTCGGAAAAAAGTCCGGGTTCGGGACCCGAACTTGACCCCGAACCCGAACCCCATTGAAGTCAATGGGCACCCGAACTTTTCAGTACTAAAATGTCTCTAAAAAATTAACAAAAAGGGCTAGAGGGCTGCAAATGGCAGCAAAATGTTGGTAAGAGCATGACAAGTACTCTGCAAACAAATGTGGATAGGGAAATAACTTAAAATAACATAAAATACATACAAATAAAAAATAAATAATCTTGACCTAGGAGGACGAGGTCCATATGGAGTAGGAGGTTGAGGTGGTGGTGGATGTGGCGGTGTAGGTGGAAGCGGCGGTGGAGGAGGATGAGGTAGCCAACACAGGTTTTTGTTTTTAATTTAATTTATTTTTTAAATTAGGGTACACCCCCAAAAGAGTGAGAAAGATCAGAAATACAAGAATGGCTGGGTAAGGCCAGTATACGTGTCTATTCTGCACAAGGTATGGACAAGTCCTGTGGGATCCATGCCTGGTTCATTTTATTGAACGTGAGCTTGTCCACATTGGCTCTGGACAGGCGGCTGCGCTTGTCTGTGATAACGCCCCCTGCCGTGCTAAATACACATTCAGATAATACACTGGCTGCAGCGCAGGTCAGCACCTCCAAGACGTAAAGGGCAAGCTCAGGCCATGTGCCCAATTTGGAGACCCAGAAGTTTAAGGGGGCAGACCCGTCATTCAGTACGTGTAGGCGTGTGCACAGATACTGCTCCACCATGTTGGTGAAATGCTGCATCCTGCTAAGACGTTCCATATCAGCTAGTGGTGCTGGTTGTTGTGGCTTGCTGACAAAGCTTTTCCACATTTTGGCCATGCTAACCCTGCCTTCTGAGGTGCTGGCGGTGCCCCGGCTGCGTTGGCGACCTCTTCCTCCTCCTCTCCCTTCGCCTTGTGCTTCCACTGTGCCCCCGCTGTCAGGTGGGAATTCCACCAGCAGCGCGTCTACCAGCGTGCAATCACGCTCCAGTGAGGGAATTAAGGACGATACATTGTCCTTGTAACGGGGATCCAGCACCGTGGCCACCCAGTAATCAGCACCTGTTAAAATGTGGGCAACACGGCGGTCGTTGTGGAGACACTGCAGCATGTAATTGCTCATGTGTGCCAGGCTGCCCAGAGGCAACGAAAAGCTGTCCTCTGTGGGAGGTGTATCGTCTGTGTCCTCTGTATCCCCCCAGCCACGCACCAGTGCAGGCCATGAGCTGGTCTGGGTGCCACCCTGCTGTGAACATATTTCCTCCTCCTTCATCTCCTCCCCCTCATCCTCCACCTCGTCATCCTCCAGAACTGTGCCCTTTCTGGACATTTGTGGACCTGGCGTTTGTTGGTGCAGGAACCCACCCTCGGAGCCACTTGTGAATGACTGCCCTGAAAGCCTTGGAAATTATCCCGATTCCTCCTCCTCCTCCTCCTGTGCCACATCCTCTTCCATCATCGCCCAAAGAATTTTTTCAAGGAGGCATAGAACTGGGATAGTAACGCTGAGAACGGCATCATCGGCACTGGCCATGTTGGTGGAGTACTCGAAATAGCGCATGGAGGCGCATGGAGTACACAGTTCTCGCATGGAGGCCTAGTTATTGGTGGTGAAGTGGTTCTGTTCTGCAGAGCGACTCACGCGTGCGTGCTGCAGCTGAAGCTCCACTATCGCCTGCTGCTGCTCGCAGCATGTGCAAGGTTGAGTTCCACTTTGTGGGCACGTCACATATGAGGTGGTGAGCGGGAAGGCTGAAGTTAGGCTGCAGCGCTGACAGGCGAGCATCAGCAGGGTGAGAACGGTAAAAGTGCGCACAGACGGCCCGCACTTTCTGCAGCAGCTGTGGCATATCGAGGTAAGTTTTAAGGAACCTCTGCACCACCAAATTCAGCACATGCGCCAGGCAAGTAATGTGGATCAAACTGGCTAGGCCCAGAGCTGCTACAAGATTTTGCCCATTATCGCACACCACCAGGCCCGGCTTGAGGCTTACTGCCGCCAACCACTCATCGGTCTGTTGTTCCATGTCCCTCCACAACCCCTGTGCGATGTGGGGTTTTTCCCCCATACAGGAACGTTTTAAAACTGCCTGCTGTCATTTACCCATGGCTGTGCTGAAGTTGGTGGTGAATGTGTTACGCTGACCGGATGAGGAGGCGGTAGAGGATGAGGAAGTGGAGTAGAAGGAGTTAGCAACAGGAGGCAAACTGAAGCGCCCTGCAATCCTCGGCGGTGGAAGGAAATGTGCCAAACTGCTATCCGCCTCAGGCCCAGCCACCACTGCATTTACCCAGTGTGCTGTTAGGGAGATATAATGTCCCTGACTGTGCTTACTGGTCCATGTATCCGTAGTTAGGTGGACCTTGCCACAGATGGTGTTGCACAGTGCACACCTGATTTTGTCCCCCACTTGGTTGTGCAGGGAAGGAATGGCTCGCCTGGAAAAGTAGTGGCGGCTGGGCACAACGTACTGTGGGACAGCCAATGCCATTAGACTTTTAAAACTCTGTTTCTCCACCAGACGGAATGACAGCATTTCAAAGGCCAGGAATTTTGAAATGCTGACATTCAGGGCCAGGGATCGTGGGTGGGTAGGGGGCCACTTCCTTTTCCGCTACAGTGTTTGGGAGATAGAGAGCTGAACGCTTCCATGGGACATTTTGGAGATGTTTGGTGACCCAGGTGGTAGTGTTGCTTGCCAATCCTCTGATTGTGGGTGGCAGGTGCTACTGTCACTATCGAGGTGGATGAAGAGGTGGAGACTGAAGCAGAAGAGGAAGCAGGAGGAGCCAGAGACCTTTCTTGGTTTTTGAGGTGTCTACTCCACTGCAGCTCCTAGATAGCTTAGATGCCTGGTTATGCAGGTTGTGCTCAGGTTGAGATTGTTTATGCCTCGCTTCAGGCTCTGATTGCACAGCGTGCAAACCACTCGTGTCTTGTCATCAGCACATTGTGTGAAGAACTGCCACGCTAGGGAACTCCTTGGACATGACTTTGGTGTGCTCGGTCCCTTGCTGCGTTGGGGAGTAACAGGCATACTGTCTAGGGGACTGACGCTCCGCATTTGCACCCTGCTCCTTCTTCTGCTGTGCTGGTGGCTCTGTGTGACCACCGCCTCTTCCTCAGAACTACACAGGTCACCTGCATGACGTTGATTCCAGGAACTGGAGGCACTGTCAGCAACCCAATCTACTATCGCCTGTTCTGCTCCTGGCCTCAACATTCGTAGAGCCGGATTAGGCCCCGACCAAATACCGCTGCAGGCTCTGTCGCCTACTCGCACCTGAGGAAGGTGTTTCACTTGTGTGTGTAGCTGGCACAGATTGACTACGTCCTCTCCCTGCAACAGGAGCTCCACCAGCAGCACCACGACCGGGGCCACATCCCTTATTTGACGTTCTCCTCATATTTCTCAAATGTAGGATCTTGCCCTAAATAGGTGTTTGTTTTTTAATAGCACAATAGAAGAACAGTATCTAAAGGGTGTATCTCACACATACAGATATGCAGGAAATGCACCAAAAAAAAAAAATGATTGGAAAAACTGCAAACACGGGAGGAAAAACTGCAAACACTGGAGGAAACACTGCAAAATATATATTTTTTGCCCTAAATGGGTGTTTTTTTTAATAAAACAATAGAAGAACAGTAGGTAAAGTGTTTATCTCACACATACAGATATGGAGGAAACACTGCAAACACTGGAGGAAACACTGCAAACACTGGAGGAAACACTGCAAAATATATTTTTTGCCCTAAATGGGTGTTTTTTATTAGGACAATAGAAGAACAGTAGCTAAAGTGTTTATCTCACACATACAGATATGGAGGAAACACTGTAAACACTGGAGGAAACACTGCAAAATATATTTTTGTTGCCCTAAATGCGTGTTTTTTGAATAGCAAAATAGAAGAACAGTAGCTAAAGTGTTTATCTCACATGTACAGATATGGAGGAAACACTGCAAACACTGGAGGAAACACTGCAATTTTTTTCCCTAAATGGGTGTTTTTTGAATAGCACAATAGAAGAAAAGTATATAAAGGGTGTATCTCACAGAAACATATGCAGTGCTGGTATAATTTGATTTCTGAAGCAAGAGTGACTCCTGTTTCTCTCCCTAAAAGCAAAACAGGCAGGAACCTTTCCCTAAAGCATATAAAGGGTGTATCTCACAGAAACATATGCAGTGCTGGTATAATTTGATTTTGGAAGCAGGACTGACTCCTATTTCTCTCCCTAAAAGCAAAAGCAGGCAGGAACCTTTCTCTAAATTAACTATATAAAGCAGAGTGACTTGCTGTGCTATGTAGATCGCTGAGTAATGTGATTTCTGAAGCAGGACAGTCTGACTCCTATCTAATTCTCTCCCTCAGAAGAGCAGCAGCAGCCTTTCCCTACCCTATCTAAAGCAGAGTGACGAGCTGTGCTATGTGCCTCTAGCTTATATAGAGGCTGGGTCACATGCTGGGTCACATGCTGCACTGGCCAATCACAGCCATGCCATTAGTAGGCATGTCTGTGATGGCTTCTAGGTCACACGAGTAAAACAAATGGTGATTGGCTGCCCTGCAGAGTGCCATTACATTGCCGAACACCGAACCCAAACTTACAGTAAATAGTTTGGGTTCTGGTCCAGGTCCAAAAAATCCAAAAGTCTGGTACGAACTTTACAGCTCGGGTTGGCTCAACCCTAATCTTGACCAGTCTTTTTGCTGTCCCTCATACCATGACATCATGATGCCATTACTTGAAGTCTTCAGGATCCTCTGAGTAACTCAGTGACTGTTCGGAAAGCCATTGGGAAACATCCAGCCACCAAGGATTATGGGCACTGGAAGAAGGATCCTTCCATGCTACACAGCAGAACATTTTATGCTACAGACCAGAAGAAAAAAAACGTTGATCATGTCCACAATTTCAGATAAAAAATTTGGTCTTTTATTTATTTTTTATAAAGAAAATACAGTGATTAGCTTAAGGCAGTGGTGTAGGAAAGTGTAATTTTATTTTCCCCTTGGTGTTTCAAAGAAATGAGGCATGGGGCCTGGACACATTGCTGCTCAACTTTCAACAGATTTTAATGATCCCCAGATGAGACGACATGAGCAGAAACCACTGCAAATGTGTACAGGAACAATGTAATGACTGTGTGTTTATTTCTGTCATGGCAGAGTGTTTTTTACCTAACAACAACAACTAATAAATGAAAAATAAAGTGCTCTGCAAAAAAATAATGACCTGTAACTTATCCCTTATGAACAAAGCAAGTCTGTTGCCAAAACAACAAAAAAGGGACCTAGAAAAGGGGCATTAATATTTTCCTGCTGTGCTGCCTCTGCCTTGTATCTTCACCTATAGGGTGACATTTGTTCAGCACAGCAGCTTTTAACCACTTCGGCACTGGAAGAATTGGCTGCTCAATGACCAGCCCATTTTTTTGCCATACGGCACTGTGACGCTTTAACTGACAATTGCGTGGCCGTGTGACGCTGTACCCAAACACAATTGTTGTCCTTTTTTCCCCACAAATAGAACTCTTTTGGTGGTATTTGATCATATCTGCTATTTTTGTGCTATAAACAAAAAAAAGAGCGACAATTTAAAAAATAAAATCAAGTAATTTAAGTAATTCAAGCTCTAATATGAATACAATTAAAAACAAATTAATTAAGTGAATTGCAGCTGTAGCTATTCAAATGTGCTCTGACACCACATAAATAAATGTTAAATAAAATTGAATAGTGCACTAAAAATCAACTTAATAATAATACACAGTGATTAGTAAAATTTCCACTATATTGCAAAAACATATAAAGAAATTCCCATAATCAAACTATGAATGCTGCAAAACGTTTAAATATATAAAGAACAGTCCTTGCTCCGTGATAACCCTTATCAATAATATTAGAAGTTCAGACAGAAAGTCACCACCACCAGTGTGAAATGCCTGCTCACCTTCTAAAAACGAACCCCCTTGGATCAAATAGCACTTCAAACAGAAATCCCCACTGGGATCAGTTTATATGTACTTCGATTCTAGGTAATGGCTTAAGATTTGCCTGGGGTTCTCCAACGTTGATTGATTTCTCTGGGTTAGATTGATTCTCAAAATAAATAGAACAACATCATCGTGCAAGATTGCTGTTTACTAGTTGCTTTTACTCAGTAAGAAATAATTCACTCACATTTACTCAGTAAAGAAAACGCATATTGAAAGATTAGTATTGCAAGCAGCTCTCCTCACTGCATGTCCAGTATAATGAAAACACTGGAAGTGTCATCACCGGCTCCTCCCGATGCGTTGCGTCACAGGTCACGTGACTTTCTAGACTCACGTTTTTGGGAGGTGAGCAGGCATTTCACACTGATGTGGTGGTGACTTCCTGTCTGCACTTCTATCATTATTTATAAGGATTATCATGGAGCAAGGACTGTTCTTTATATATGTAAAAGTTTTGCAGCATTCATATTTTGATTATGGACATTCCTTTATATGTTTTTGCAACATCGTAGAAATTTTACTAAACAATGTGTATGATTATTAAGTTGGTTTTTAGTGCACTATTCATTTTTTTTTTAACATTTTGTATTTTTTTTCTGTTATAAATAGCCAATTTTTTTTTTAAATAAGTAAATTTTTTCCTCATTTTAGGCCGACATGTATTTTTCGACATATTTGTGGTAATAAAAAATGCAAAACGTGTATATTGATTGGTTTGCGCAAAATTTATAGCGTCTAGAAAATAGGGGATAGATTTATGGTATTTTTAATAGTATTATTTTACTAGTAATGGAGATTTATCAGGACTGCGACATTATGGCCGACATATCGGACACTTTTGACACATTTTTGGGACCATTGGCATTTATACAGCGATTAATGCTATAAAAATGATGCACTGATTACTGTGTAATTGTCACTTCCAGGGAACACTAACACTAGGGGGCAATCAAGAGGTTAACTGTGTTTTCCTTATGTGTGTGTGGGGGATGGGACTGACTATAGGAGATGAGAGATCATGGTTCCCAACATGCAGGAACTCACAATCTCTCTCTCCTCTCCTCGCAGAACTGGGATGTGTGTGTTTATACACACACGTCCCTGTGTTGCCTCTCGTGCCTGTGATGGCACATGGCCAGCAGTCATCACTGTGGGAGCAACTGCTATCCCGCTTAAAGGGACTGACGTACAGCTGGTCGGAAAGCGGTAAATAATGAAGCTTCACTTTGCGATCTTCCGGGGACACAAAACTGATCAAAGTCCAAATAAAAAAATGGATACAGAAGGTTAGAGGGTCCTTAGAAGCCCAAAATCTGTAGGATCAGCTGTGCAGTGTCACCTAATCGTGGAGGACGCCTGTGGTTACAGGTTCAATTTATGGGTGGTCATGTTCACATATGGGGCCAGAGCAACATGAGTGCCCAAACACCTCAGCCATTGCATTAGGCTCCCCACAGGTCTCTTTATTACGCCCAACAAGTCAGACTCCAAGAGCCTGGTCTTGTTTACTTTCTTGAGCAAACGGTTGGACAGATAATCTTTCTGCCCAGCCCATGCACTAGGTTTGCACTAGTGTGGTTCCTGTGGCGTTTAAAGTTAGAGCTACCTGGAAGGAACCCCACTTTTTTCTGCTTACCAGCAGATTGTGTTTGGTAAACTACCCTGCTGTCTTACTATGATTACAAAAAACCCAACTGGCTATCTGGGTTAGATATATACTGCCAGTGTGCTGGTACCCAGGCTCATGTTCACTACCTAATACAACCTGCTTACCACCATGCTCCTGAGGAAGCGTTCATGCGAAACATGTAGAGCAAGAATAAAAATCCTGCATATTGGACCCTTGTTCAAGGCTACACACCCCATATGTTTCACTACTGTTTGTTGGTTATGTATTCCTCTTAATTTGAGTATACCTATACTATTACAACATTGTGGAAGTGTGACTTTACTACTTGTCGGGGCCATATTTTGACAATTATTATATTGTTACTTATGAATGTACTTTTTTTATATACTTTTCTACAAATAAATATCTATAGATTTTTATATTCATTACCTGTGTGCTGTTTGAAGTCCAAGTTTCTAGTTTAAATTAGTATTCATTTTCAAATATATCGGGACGTTGGCACATGTATACCGATGCATCCACAGTGTCATCCTGTGAGGATGCACATTTAAGCAAACATTTTTCCCATAATTCATAACATAAAACTATTACAGTACTACGCTTCTTAGTGATTTAAGGAAGTTAATTAATAATTATTGAAAACCTAGCTTTACATATTTTGTACATTGTATTGTCTATTTCTCTTGCATCTTATGGTATTCATGGTCCTGTATCACCTTGTTTTTATTCTTTAACACTATTGAACAACCTCTATTCACTTGTAATGTACTTATATTGATTTTAAATGCAAAATAAACATATAAAAAAAAACTACACCAGAGACCACATTCACTCTAATCCCAACACAGCTGCTAACAGGAGATTACCCAAGTATTGGCTGTGCACTACCACTCTTTGAAACCACAATCAGTCTGGTATATTGTAAGGCTAGTGCTGTGCCTGACTTCCTGCAGCCTTTTAGCAGTGTCCACTTGTCAATGTCAATATTAGTCACTTGGAGGCCTTCATATCCTCTTATACTTCTATTTTTAGGGAGACTTGAGTTACAAAATTAACAAACCTTGTTTTTTACACAGTTCCAAATATATGGTATTACAGAATCTACAGGTATGGTAGTGCAGCATTCTTAAAGTAGGGTAAAAATAACTGCCAACATTTGGTTATGGTTTCACAACTGTGGGAAATGAACTTCTCTAACTGTCAATCAGTCAAGTGCCATAGAAGGAATGCTGCTGTGCTTAAGCATTGGATTGCACACAGTGCAACACTAGCAATCTGATTTGGTATATTTGCATACATTTCTGAGAAAATACAATGCCACTTGCCCTTAGCATCTCAGTGACATCATTCTGTTAAAATTTTGCTTTGATTTTAGGCATTTAAAGCTACCGTTGACAGACTTTTGGAAAACAAAAAGTTTTTCTCCATGACTTTTAAAAGGTAAAGCAGAATATCACAAAGGACAGGCAAATGAGAAAATGTAATCTTCCTGTACTCAGGCTTAGATTCTAAGATTTACCAAAGGTCATACTGAAGAAGCAATTTTGACGAGTGCTTTAGCAATGTATTAAATTTGTTTGTGACATGGCAGGCTTCATCCCTTTTCTCTTCTGTATTATCATTACTGATGAATAGTTCACTGTGTAAGTGAATAATCAAAAGATATTCACCCAAGTGAGATTTAGCAGGATTCCCTTTGCATTTCATAGTCACCTTCTAGTCACCTACCTAGTTTACCTGGCAAATGCAAATGCCAGTGAACAGTTATCAAATCTCACATGTACAACATCAATAGGGATTTGGAAATGCTTAGTACATCTGCAAGCAATAGTTTTTAAGCACCATGGATTCCAGATTTTGTGTTTTTATTTTTTTTATTTAGTACAATGGAAAGCTATTACTGGCATAATTTATTTTTAATTGTGATTATTTATGTGTTTTTTTTTGTTAAAATAAGGCATATGCTGCTCCTCTTTCCAGAGCTAACCAACCAAACCCAGCCCCAGAGCAAGGGATCTGTGAGTGTGAAGCCCCACTGCAATAACACCAGTTCCAATGCCTTTTAGCATTGAGATAGGGGGCTATCACAGAGGTCCTCCTCCCAAAGCACGGTACCTAGTTCTGATAGGCACTGGACTCTTTGGCCGCTCCATTGCTTAACAGGACACCTCTATGTGTTGCGTGTTGCCCCCCCTCTCTAGTGAACTGGTTTACGGGGGACCTTCAGAGTCCTAACTAATTTAAATGTACATGCGGATATGACACCACATCAAAAAAACGTATATTATTTTGCCTTAAGATGGGTGATAGGAAGGAAAGTCATTTCCGTTTCTCTTTGCTTAAACACTTGTTAGAGAGTTGGCAGATTTCCTGCACTAGGCACAATTGTGTTCAACCATAAAACTCTAGTGATGAAGTTTTTCCACAAACAGAGGTCACCATTGTCGGAACACTATCAGTATTTAAAGCAGAGTTCCACCCAAAAGTGTAAGCTCTGCTTATCTGCCTCCCCCCCACCTGGTGCCACATTTGGCACCTTTTGGGGGGTGAGGGGGAAACAGTTTTTGAAAGGTAACCATCTCCCACTGCCGCGGTGACCTTGGCCCCCCCTCCTAATTCCTTCACCGCCGGGCCAGTTAGAAAGCACAGCATGCTTTGCGCATTCGCAGTAGGGAATCAGCTGCAAAACCAAAAGGCTTCACTACAGGTTTCTCTTACCACGAATGGTGGCGGCAGAACCCAAGATCTGATCGGAAAATCGGCTGGGGTGCCGACATCGCTGGATCGATGGACAGGTAAGTGTCCTAATATTAAAAGTCAGCAGCTACAGTATTTGGAGCTTCTGACCTTAAATTTTTTAGTGGGGAGGGCGAAACTCCTCTTTAGGGAGTGTATAATGTTTTTGTTTTGTCTAAAGTCCAGCTGTTGCTGCAACCGTTTCCCCTGTAGTACTTTCTGTTTATGCTGCATGATGTTCTCAGTCAAATAACCAGCATCATTTAACCCACTTTGTCTGAGCCCAGGTCATCATAGACTTGCCCCAAACTGTGACTGAACTGTAAAAATAGAGAAGTGGCACAGCAATGTGCCCATCTCTTTGTCACTCTGCTTTTGTCCTATCAGCATGCTTCTATAACCAATTGTTTCCTTTTACTGCTTCTTCCTTTTACATCCCAGTTCTATTGTGAAGGGATAGGAAGAGGCTGATACCATGTAAAATGTAGGTACTGGCGTGTCAAATGATGTGTCAAAGATCTGCATCAACCCCCCTGGCGGTATTCCCGAGTCTGGCTCGAGTAGGTATTTCATTACCAAAAGCGGTAACCCCGAGCCAGAGTCGGGATCGCCTCGCAGCAGCCACAGGCAAGGTTTACTTAGCTTGTCTCTGGATCCTGCGATGCTGCCGCACTGTGTGATTGAGCGGTGTCTCCTCGATCGATTCACAGTGTCCCTGTGTGCCGTCGAGCTCCATTCCCTGCAACGTTACGACGCAAGGGGGCGGGGGAACGGTGCCAAATTCAAAAATGTAAATAAATACATTACATACAGTATACTGTAATCTTACAGATTATAGTACTGTCTGTAAAAAAATACACACCCCCTTTGACCCTAGTGGTCTGCCCGGTGTCCTGCATGTACTTTTATATAATAAAAACTGTTCTTTCTGCCTGCAAACTGTAGATTGTCCATATCAACCAAAAAGTGTCCCTTTATGTCATAATTGGTTATAGACCAGCTAGAAAATAGCGATAATAAATTATAATCACTTGCAGAATTGAGTGATAGTGATTTGTGGGGAAATTCGTAAAAAAATTAAAGTAATGACAGCGACAATTCTGCAACTGAGCGAATTTCTGTGATTTTGAGTTGATTACATTATTGAATAATTTTTATTATAATTATATTATTATTTGTTATAATTATTTATAATTATTTATTATATTATATGTATGATTTTGTTTTTCAAACTTTTTCATACCCGAGATGTCTACTAGACTCGTTCGGACAGATTTAAGTGAGTTATTCCTAAGAATTACAGGCCTACAATGTAAAACGCCAAATTTACTTGCAAAATAATGGTACCACTTTCAGCACCTAAAATTTGAAATAATCAGACCGCCAGGGAGGTTAATCTGTACAATTTTTTTATGCTTAGAGTTCAGGCTTAAATATAACAAATTCTTATTATATGGTCTTTTATTAAGCCAACGCTTTATTTCCAGAACCTTCATGGAATGGCATAGTGAAACAAATAAAGTTTTCTCTTCACCTTTGAAGACTAAAAACAAAACTATACAAAAAAAATCTATCTTAAATGGGAAAATGCTGCGCTTTTCCCACATGTGTGACTCCAAATTGTCTCCATTAATCAATGAAAGTAGTAGCCAGTCATCCACATGAAATTTCTACAGGAACACTAACAATGCATTTTCTGTGTATAAAATATTTTTTTTTCATCAAATATCCAAATAACTAATAACTAATAACAATAACTATATATTTATGAATCTGTTGTTAATTAATACAGGCCCAAAGCTCAAACAGTATAGGTATTCCTGTAGGCCTGGTTGAGGTACTCCTGCATTAAACAATCCTGCTGATAAGCCTAATGAAAATATAATTAAGTGTATCAATTAACATGAGCATAATGTGAGAAGGAATCAGCAAGTAAATGAGCAAAAAAAAAAACGTGGAAAAAGATGGGCGCATAAATAGGAGAGAAAAATATGGTGAAGCTGTGTGAGAAAGAGGAGGCTGTTATATATACACACATACACAAGAGATTAGTAAATATTTTCCAGTTCCCATCTTATTAATATAAAGCTGTTGGGCACCAACATATCGGTTTTTAATGTGTGAAATGTAGTGTTTCTCGCTGCCAAGTTAAATTTGAGCCTGGGTCCAAGCAATATATTGGGAAAATGCAGCATGCTTTCAGTTTTTTTTAGATATTACTGTAAATTTGTTTAAAAGTAATAATTGTGTTGTCTTGTCATTAGATTTCAGTTATTGAATAGATGACATAGATATATTAGAAAATGTAGTTAGCTGCCATGCTAAGGGCCTGCAGAGATAAATCAATTACATGATAACCTTCCCAGGTAATGTATTTTTTTTTTCTTCAGTAAACTATAAAATTCCCTAGCTGACCAACACACTTGATATGAGAAATAGTAAGGCACAAAAAGCATTAACAATTTTATAAAGCTACTCGTAGACATGGGATGGTAGTTTGGCAATCCATTCATTTTTAGCTAGGTCACATGACACATTCTCAAAAGATAAAAAGTAATTCAGTAAGCTAGAAAATATGATCCATTTGCTATTGATACTACTCAGGGGCGGACTGACAACTCATGGGGCCTTCGGGCAATAGAAGATTATGGGGCCCCCAGGCTTACAGATGGCCACCAAGCCAGGTGGCAGTACAGAGGCGGGGCAGCTAAAATCTCTGGATTTTCACATCAAAAGCATGTAGGTTTTGGACATATCAGGGACAGATGTAAAAAAAACACAGATTTTTACATACTGTTCCTGGTTTTAATGAGCCTGGCAACCCTGATGGGGCCCCCTAGTGGCATGGGGCCCTCGGGCAGTGCCGAGTTCCTCAATGGTCAGTCCGCCCCTGATACTACTATAAGATTCCTATAAACTTGAGAAGCCAATAATTTTTTCTGGCATCTAACCTTCTTTTAAAATATATGCAGGATGTATTTTACTCTGTGAACCTTAAAAGTTTATGTAAATGAAGAGAAGAGATGGGGAAAAGGAGGCTGCCAAGGGGACAATAGCAATCAGGATAGACATATGCTGTAAACAAGTGCAGTTAGCTAGTCAGCCACTAGGTGGCTCTCTCCTAAGTCAGTCTAGTAATAGGGAAGTATGTAATTGACCAAGAAAAGTGTAGCGCTACTCTTTTCTTTGTACATTATTTTATTTGCAAAATAAATGATCAATTTTGCTGTGTTAGCTGCTGTAAGTTTTCACTATTTGGACAGCGCGGTATTGTCTTTTAACAAGTATGTAATGGAGCATTAGGTCCATCTTAGAAATGGTGATATAATGGGTGTAATCGTTGCCCATATAAAAGCCAGGATAGGAGACGTTCAATGCAGATAGGGCATGGGTGCCAGAAACCCAACACCTATGCGGATCTGTTCTTGCCTAGGCCCTGAATAGGGCAGGAGACCTCAGCTGACCAAAAGTGGGATGCAACATGCAACAGGCAGTTTAGGCCAGGCCAAGCTTTTTGCGTGTGCCTACAAATGCCCCTGGAAAATCTAGTGACGACTGGATGAAGTGTACATCTAATGGAGCAGCTGCAGCAGTCCAGTTTCTGGCATGACATGAATGAACTGGATGCTCAGAGCCTAATGGGCAGAAAAGCTCTCTAAATGAGTACTGATGACCCTGGGGAGTGAGAGAGTGACATTATGGAGCTGGTGATGCTCTCAAGAGGAGGAATGGGATATTAAGTGAAAATAGCTTAACGGTGATGTCCAATGTGTGACTTTCACATTTGACTGCTGCGGACCATCCACTATATGTGATTGGCAAAGATTGCCAAGTGATATTGTATAGTTTGGCTATTTCTTTCTTGTGAAAATAAAGGCTAATAGACATGTATGTCATGGGAAGACCTATGACACAATATGGTAAAGGCTAAGAACTACCAGCTCTTGGTTGTAGTTTACATCCAATGAGATGCAGGATGGAAGTCAGGGATTTGGAGCCAACAGCAAGCCAATCAGAGTTAAGCTTACATGCATGGCAGCCACCTGGCTGGTTTAGGGGATTCCATAGACATAAGATTGATAATGGCTGCCATCTTGTGTGTTTATGTACATTTTGAATAAATGTACACAAGCAAATAAAAATAAAAATAATTAGTGGGAAGGAGAGAAGCATGCATATCTGCACCAATGACAAGATATAGACATATTAGAGACTTTTTGGTAATTTCCATGATTTAGATTTTGAAGAGGAGGCTTTTACGGTGCAAATGTGATTTCTGAAGGTTGATTGCTACAACCAAGAATTCAACATTCCTTGCTTTTGCTGTTCTAGTCATTGCATATGCTAGACTCTGGATGCTAATGACAGGAGACACTTGAGCATTTTTTTAATTTATTTTTTACATCACAGTGTATGGCAAAAATAATTAACCTGCTGAATCCTGACCCTTTTTGTTCTAATGAAGATTTCTTAATAGAAACTGCTAAGTTCTTTGTGTAAGATTTCTTCCTCCCCTTGTTTAATATTTGCCTAGTGCTTTATTTTCTAGAAATGACAAGCAGGAGGACTTTTACTTATTCCATACAAGAAACGTAATTGTCATTGGCTTCTGACTGTAATGTATTATATATGAAGCCATTTTTTTTTTTTTTAATATAGATTGGTTAAATCTCTTGTTCTTTATTGACATTCATGTACAATCAGGGAGATTTTTGTTCTTCTCCTGAAGTAAAATCTCTCCTAGACAATTGTCATTGGAAAAAAGTATCCCCAACAGAGGATTTCCCCCTCTAATGCTGTTATGATGACAACTCAAGATTTTAATATTTCTGACTTTCAGTCCGGTGACATGGATGAGGATAAATAGAGAGGGTGAAGTCCCCAAACAGGAACACCAATAATAACCTGGAAGGGGTTTCTAACCCCTCACCACTATATCCAAAATAATCTAAAATAATATAAAACAAGGCTTTAGATACTCCTTAGCCTTTTGATATGAATAGTTGATATGAATAGTTCCACCTAACTGGACAACCAACAACCAGTCAGATCCTTAAACTCATTAAGCTGCTCTGGAAATAACAACATTAGACTGGTTTAACTGGTTCCCGACCGCCCACCGTCATATTACTGCGGGACAGTGGCGTGGTCTCGCGGGAGCACGTTGCTCTACGTCCTCTCCTTTTCGGCCACTAGGGGGTCGCGGGTGCCCGGCGGGTACGATAGCCGCCGGGCACCCGCGATTGCTTGTTACAGAGCAGGGAACGGGAGATATGTGTGTAAACACATACCTTTCGTTCCTGTCAGCGGGGGAAACGCTGATTTTCTGTTCATACAATGTATGAACAGAAGATCAGTGATTCCCCCTAGTGAGTCCACCCCCCCCCCCATACAGTTAGAACACAAATAGGAACACACTTAACCCCTTCCCTGCCCCCTAGTGTTAACCCCTTCACTGCCAATGGCATTTTTATAGTAATCCAATGCATTTTTATAGCATTGATCACTATAAAAATGCCAATGGTCCCAAAAATGTGTCAAAAGTGTCCGATGTGTCCGCCATAATATCGCAGTACCGAAAAAAAACGCTGATCACCGCCATTACTAGTAAAAAAATTTTTTAATAAAAATGCCATAAAACTACCCCCTTTTTTGTAAACGCTATACATTTTGCGCTAACCAATCAATAAAGCTAATTGCGATTTTTTTTTACGAAAAATATGTAGAAGAATACGTATCGGCCTAAACTGAGGAAAAAAAATATTTTTTTTTATATCTTTTTGGGGGATATTTATTATAGCAAAATGTAAAAAATATTGCATTTTTTTCAAAATAGTCGCTCTATTTTTGTTTATAGCGCAAAAAATAAAAACCGCAGAGATGATCAAATACCAGCAAAAGAAAGCTCTATTTGTGGGAAAAAAAGGACGCCAATTTTGTTTTGGAGCCACGTCGCACGACCGCGCAATTGTCAGTTAAAGCGACGCAGTGCCGAATCACAAAAAGTGCTCTGGTCTTTGGACAGCAATATGGTCCGGGGCTAAAGTGGTTAACCACTTCAATACAGGGCATTTTCACCCCCTTCCTGCTCAGACCAATTTTTAGTTTTCAGCGCTGTCACATTTTGAATGACAATTGCGCAGTCGTGCGATGTCGGTGGCTCCCAAACAACATTTCTTTTGGTGGTATTTGATCACCTCTGCGTTTTTTTTTCTTGGCGCTATAAACAAAAGAAGAGCGACAATTTTGAAAAAAGACACAATATCTTTTACTTTTTGATTTAATAAATATCATAATTAAAAAAAAAAAAAAAAAAACTTTTTTTTTTTCCTGTTTAGACCCATACGTATTCTTTTACATATTTTTGGTAAAAAAAAAATCGCAATAAGCGTTTTTGATCGGTTTGTGCAAAAGATCTAGCGTCTACAAAATAGGGAATATAATTATGGCATTTAATTTTTTTTACTAGTAATGGCGGCGATCTGCAATTTTTATTGTGACCGTGACATTGCGGTGGGCATATCGGACACTTTTGACACATTTCTGGGACCATTCACATTTATACAGCGATTAGTGCTATAAAACTGCACTGATTACTGTGTAAATGTGACTGGCAGGGAAAGGGTTAACACTAGGGGGCGAGGAAGGGGTTAATATGTTCCCTAAAGTGTGTTCTTACTGTAGGGGGAGGGGGACTCACAAGGGGAGGAGACCGATGTGTGTTCCTCTGTTCTGGGAACACACATCTGTCTCCCCACCGCTTACAGGACATGGATCTGTGTGTTTACACACACAGATCCATGGTTCTGCCATGATTGCGGGCAATCGCGGGTGCCCGGTGAACATCGCGGCCACCGGGCACACGCACCGGATCCCAAGCAATGCAGCGGGGCGCGCACGTGCCACCTAGCCGTCCGGGAGTGCAATGACGTCATATGACGTCCACTCTGAAGGAGGAAGGGTTCCCGCCGATGCCATTTTACAATGACTCGGTATGGACCGTGTTAATAAAACTGGTTCCCCTTTTTATTTCCTAGGTCTTTTAAGATACATCCACGTATTTGATGATAAATCCACAAAATATTTCACATTTACAATCCCTAGCAGCACATCTAATTTAGCATCTCACAGCCAACCGAAATATAACTCACTTTGTGAACTCTACCTATGCCCCCTGAGTACTTCTTTTTATTAGAACACACTGGCACTAAATTTGTCAACAGATTGTATACAGGAAAGTTATCTGTTTGCATTTCCTGAATGCTGTCACCCAGCTATTGTGACAAAAAGTGATGGAATTTTCAGAGCTATGCTCTTTGACTCCTGTGGTTTCTCAGCACCTGTGCCCTAGGGCGAGCGTACAACCAACTTGCAGCTTGGGCATAATGCCATTTTAACAGATTGCCTGAAATGCCAGCACAGCCAATCAAATATATACTATCTAAGCGTATTGTGTTTTCATAGCAGGCACAAATCCCAGACAGGAAGGAATATTTATTATGGTTGTCATTACCTATTGTACAACCCAGTGGTTGAATGTTTGTTACTGCTTTAAAGTCTTCAGTTAGAAAATATCTACTGCTGTCACATGAACATAATTGTAACCTTTTAAACAGAAGTAGAATAACCCAATTGTACTCATCTGACAGACTGTACTTGGGATGCTGCCATTAAGAAATGCATTAAATAAGCCCAAATCATGGCATAAACCTGAAACGTGTCCTGCTCTGATCATTTTATTTCCCGAAGTAACGCACGTGAAATGTAAGAATAAGTAATGTATAAAAGGAAACTGACAACGGAAGACATGCACAACTATAATAATACGTGAAAGATCTTTTAAATATGTATTAATGTAAGACTACTGCATTTAATATTCTGTTGTAGTATTGGGACTGAAAGACTATTAGTATATCCATCAAGACTGCAGTATCAGTGGTTTGCTTTTTGGGGAAGGTAGTTTGATGCTGTTAGTTTTCAATGCTGAAAGGAAACAGTATGAAACAATTGGGTTGATGTACTAAAACTGGAGAGTGTAAAATCTAGACATGTGCATTCGTTTTCATCTGAAAATCTGGTATTTTCGTTATCGTTTTAACGAACAAAAACTAAAGTGCTAGAAACGAAAACCAAAAGATCCGACATAAAAAATGCTTTATTTTAGTTTTCGTTCAGATCCGACGATTTTCGATGCTTTGTCGAATTTCCGTCGTTCAATTCGACAAAGCATCGAAAATCGTTGTTCTGAATACAGTGAATAGGTAGAAATTGAACGATGAAAATTCGACGATTTTCGATGCTTTGTTGAATTTTCGTCGTTCAATTCGACAAAGCATCAAAAATCGTTGTTCTGAATACAGTGAATAGGTAGAAAGTGAATACAGTGAATATAGGTAGGAATTGAATGATGAAAATTCGACAAAGCATCGAAAATCGTCGAATTTTCGTCGTTTAATTTCTACCTATTCACTGTATTCAGAACGACGATTTCCGATGCTTTGTCGAATTGAACGACGAAAATTTGACAAAGCATCGAAAATCGTAGTTTTCGGACGAAAACTTTTTCGACGAAAACAAAATAAATCAAAGCGATTTTCGGGAGTAACAAAATCATTTTTTTTCCCGGACGAAAACGAAATTACGAAACAAAATATTTCAGTCTGCACATGTCTAGTAAAATCTGGTGCAGCTGTGCATGGTAGCCAATCAACTTCTATCTTCAGTTTGTTCAATTACTTGATTGGTCTTTATGCAGAGCTGCACTAGGTTTTGCACACTCTAGTTTTAGTAAATCAACCCCAATGTCTCTGATGCCTAATTTTCACTATCTCTTAACCTAACCTTTACACAAACCTGAACCCTAACCCTAAAATCATCCAATAAAATAAAATCTAATCGTAACTCTAATAACATTTCTAACACTTAAGCCTTAGCCAAACCATATCTTAAAGCTTTGATCTACCCTAATAATGGGCAGGACCATTTTCTGGCAATATCAAAAACTTTCAAGCAGCTTTGTAAATATAACCAAATGGAGCATTGCAACATACTACTAACAGATTTTTTTTGAAGCAACAGTGAAACAATCAAAGCCGCTTTCAGGCCGCATTGTTTGCTTTTGTTTAGAAATCACCTAAAAATGCTATGTGTATTGCCAGCATAACATGTAAAGATCAAGACAGGGTTGTTGTTCAGCTGGAAGGTCGAGGAACACAGTTCTAAATGTATAGTATGAAATTGCAAAGGGGATGTTATTTTTACTGTATAGGTCTATTGTTGCTGTTGGGGATCTTTTGCTGCTGGTAGGTTGTAGATCGCTGGGGTGTCAATTCTTGCTGGAAGGGATCTACTGTTGAGGTGGGGGGTCTATAGTTGCTAGGTTCTAGAGGGCCTATGGATACTGGCTGATGGGGGATCTATTGTTGCTGGGAGGTATTTTGCAGTGGGAATCTATTGTTAGGGGGATCTATTGCTGCAGGGGGTTTAGTGTCGCTGGGGAAATCTATTGTTGCTGGGGGGTGTAGGTTGCTGTGTAGTCATTTGTTTCTGGAAAGGATCTACTATTGAGGGAGGGGTGTATAGTTGCAGGATTTTGGAGGGCTTATTGATACTGGCTGCTGGGACATTTATTGTTGCTAGAGGCGGTCTATTGTTTCTAGGGTGGATCTATTTATACTGTTGGGTATTTTGTTGTAGAGGGTCTATTTTTTCTGGGGGGATCTATTGTTGTTGGGGGGTCTATTTGTTGCTGGCTGCAGGAGATCTATTTTACTGCTTTTCTTGTTATTATGAACAAATGCCATACAAATTTCCTAGCAACACAAAATTATACTTGGTTCTGTATTCTCTAAAAGAGGTAGTGCTGGAAGGTAGATAGGGGCTGGAAACAAGGGACGCTGCTTGGAGGTGGGTAGTGGGTGGAGACAAGGGGTGACTTGGAAGGGGGAAATACTCGCACCTATTCTCTGAAAAAAAAGCCCAATTCTAGGTATGTATATTTTATACATATTTACTTTGGTCCCGCTTGTACCAATGTAACTATACATATACAATTACAGGCTGATGCCCCTGGAAGTTTGACATCTCAGAAGTAGACACCATTACCTCAGTAATCTCAACTTGTTTTTGGGTCCTGCGCCGAGCGGCTGTCCTGCTGCATTCTGAACACAGGAGGTCATTCACTCAGCACAGGAGCCTTTCAGAGAATGCTGTGAAGTTTCTGAAAGAATGCAAAATGTTCTCTAATTGGGCAAGTGGTAGAGGTGGGGTGGTGTTGCCATGCTCTCCATCTCGTCCAATCAACGGTGAGTGCCACGCATTATCTTTGATAGAACAAACATGCATTATGTAAGTCCCTAAGCATGCAGACTTCCTTTAAAATAAATAAATGAATAACAGCCGAAAAAAAGAAAAGCTAGGAAGAGATGAGCCCAGTCACTTGAGCTTAAAAAAAGTCATGTGAACTGCCATGGTATGGTGATGGCTCTACACCCCATCCTAAGTTTCACATAATCCTTTGATTTCCCTTCTAAATGTTTTTTTCTTTGTTTTCTTTGTCTGAATTTTTCACTTCCTGTTCCTCCTCAGTAAGTTGTTCAGTAAGCTGTTCTGGCTGACTAACCACCGCTCGGATGATGGTGTGAAGTTTACGGAGGAGAAACAGGAAGTAAGAAATTTAGACAAAGGAAAAAAAAACATTTAGAAGGGAAATCGAAGGAAAAGGTAAGTGAACCAACAATGCAATAGCTTAAAGGAACCTATTTAGAAAAAAAAAAAAACCTTTACAACCCCTTTAAAGGCTGTGGTATTCACCTTTTTCACCACAGTTCTTTTTTTCTAAAATCCAGCTCCCCTGTACCAATATGCCATTAATGTACATTGGTTGCAGAAAAATAAAAGATTTTCAGAACAAGTCCTTACCTTAGCCTGTGCTGTCTTTTTTAGAAAGCTTTGGAGACTTCCTGCCATAGATTTTGGATGTACAAGTCAGTAAGGCCGCGTACACACGATCAAATCTATCTGCAGGAAACGGTCGGCCCGACCGTCCCAGCAAACAGATTCAACCGTGTGTACGGGCGAGCCGACGGATTTGGCCAGCCGACAGATTTTAAAGCATGCTTTAAAATCTGTCGGCTGGGAATCCGTCTGTCCGATATGTCTGCTGGTTAATACGCTAACCAGCAGACATATCTTCTCGCACATGCGTCGAATGGATTCGACGCATGCGCGGAAGTAATTTACTTCCTGGTGCGGTGACGTGGCGGCATGAACGTCACCGCCACATCACCGCGCTGTCTGCTGGCGGGGATTTTGGTTTGATCGTGTGTACAGCGATCAAACCAAAACGGCCAGCAGACAGATTTGTTCAAATCGGTCTGTCCGACCGATTAGAACAAATTTATTTGCTCGTGTGTACGGGGCCTAAGACACAGAAAGGAGTTTACCAGCTGACCTCATTAGCACACACCCTCCACCCATCAATTAGATTTGCATAGCATCAAGACACCTTTCCACGTGTGGATTTGCCTGTCTTGTTAATGTAAGATGCCCAGCATCCCTCCAGATAGGCCCGGGCCACATGCTAAACTCTCTGAGGCAGCATGCGGCCCATATTCCTTGTGATAAACACCCCTGATGTAGTGCAAGGGCCTGCCTGATTGGATACAGAGTGAAAGGATAGGTAGGTGGGTCCTCCTAGCCCATAGTTTTGGTAAATGTAAAGGAAATTGTACAGAGATTAATCATTAATGGCAACCCAAATGCGGAAACAAACAAACATTTTTCCACCTAAAAAATAAGTGAAAGTGCAGAAAAAACGCACAGTAAAAATGTGAAACCCGCAACACACCAACACGCCACAATGTCCCATGAGCTACTTTGCCAGGTGTAGTGGAACCCATTTAAATCAACAGACTTTGGGGTCAATTCACAAAGAGAAACGTTATTGGTTTTCTTCAGGTGTTAAATTAGCATTCCTTATTTAACACTAGCAAACATGGTATTCACGAAAGCTATAATCGTTATTTAACATAGTCGTTATGGTTTTCAACTGACTCTTTATCCAAACGTTATGCTAACTACTCAGACGTTATTATTAACATTTGGGACGTTAAAATAACTCTTCAGATCGTTAAATAATGCTGGAGTGATGCATTCTGGGAGCAGAAGGGGAGGAGAACAGCTGCATGTGGAAAAGAGCAGATACAGAGAGAGAGAGAGAGAGGGAGACACAAGCAATACACATGGAGATTGAGCATGTGATGTGCAAAACTTCTAGTGTGTGCTTTTCTAAAGCCATGTGTATTTCCTCATACAGAGAATAAATCATGGGAGATGATAATCGGAATTTAGCTATCACCTGGGTTTCAGAAAAGTCATCCAAAATAGTATGTGAACGGAATACACGTTTATAAATCTAAACAATATTCTAACATGTTCTTCTTCGCCTCTGGATAATTTTAAGTTCAAATAGAGCACGGTTCTAGCTTGCCCAACACTACACTACACTACAAAAATCGCCAAAAGCTTCCTCTAACAACAAAATATCGCCTGGGAAATGTCATAACGCCACCCTGAGGGAGGTGTTAATTTAACGATTGCTTAACGATTGATAACTGTCAAAAAAATCTTTGTGAATTGCACTTCTGTACATATTTAACGATTTGACTCTTTAAAATAACGTTTTGAATCTTTAAAATAACGATTTGACTCTTTAATAAGGATCCACACCTTAAAATATCGGTTCTGTGTAGGGAAACGTTATTTGATGATTTTTCAAAGCGTTAAATCGTTTAGTGAATTGAACTAGCTTCAATAACGTGCAAAATCGTTAAAATAACACTCGCAATCTGAAAATAAAGCTTTGTGAATTGACCCCTATATGTGTTACTAGAAACACAAGCCAAAACATTAGCCCTCCTTCTACACTAGGTGTAAATAAGTGCTGAAAGTGAAAGTGTTTTTTTTTTTTAACCACTTAAGACCCGGACACATATGCTGCTAAATGACCCATGGTGTTTTTACAATTCGGCACTGCGTCGCTTTAACAGACAATTGCGCGGTCGTGCGACGTGGCTCCCAAACGAAATTTGCGTCATTTTCTTCCCACAAATAGAGCTTTCTGTTGGTGGTATTTGATCGCCTCTGCGATTTTTATTTTTTGCGCTATAAACTAAAATAGAGCGACAATTTTGGAAAAAATCACAACTTTTTACTTTTTGTTATAAAAAAATCAAATAAACTAAATTTTAGTAAAACATTTAGGCCAAAATGAATTCAGCCACATGTCTTTAGTAAAAAAATAAAAAATCACAAGAAAAAAAAAATAGCTACCTAGCGGAAACAGCGACACTAATACAGCGATCAGAAAAATTATCGCTTAGTGACGCTGGCAAAAGGGAGTGAAAGGGTTAACTAGGGCAGTGATCAGGGGGTTAAAACTTTATTAGGGGGGGTAAGGGGGCTATCCTGAACCTAACACTAACTAACTTTCACACTGCCTGTCACACTGACACTAAATGCAGTGATTAGATCACTGCATTCAGTGACACTGTGACAGGGGGGTGGGGGTGATCACAAGGGGTTAATGTGCCTATGTGTGTGTGTCAGTGTTGTGTTGGTGCACACTTACTGTGGATGTCTTCTCTCATCAGCAGTGGTGGGAAACACCGCTGCGATGAGAGATGACATCATTTCCTCCTCCTGTGTAAACACAGGAGGAGGAAGTGACACGAAGGGGGAGCGCTCCCATTGGCTGGGAGCGATCGTGGGGGGGGGCGAAAAAAACGGACATCCGCCCGCTCGTCGGCGATCGCTCCCAGAGCCAGGGGGACCGCTGCACGCCGCGAACCTCCGAACCGCACAAAGGTGAGGACGTAAATTTACGCCCTTGTGCCTGTACGAGCCATGTTGTGGATGTACATAGGCGTGCGGTGGTCCTTAAGTGGTTAAAGAACAATGAGTATGGCAAACCACACAAAATGAATGCTCTGCCTTGCTTTTCAGAAACATGCTGCAAACACACTAAGGCCCCATGCACACGAGACGCTGGTAAACTCGAGTTCAGAGGCGTTTGGGCATTTTTTTCAACTGCCCCTGAACCCATTTAATGTTATCCTATGTGTCCATGCACACAATCACGTTTTTTGGCGGTTAAAAGCAGTTGGGTTTAGGGCCGTTTTTTCAAACGCAAAATTTTGGGTTCAGAAGCGTTTGCTTTTGCGTTTTAAACGCTAAATGCCGCTAAACGCGTCTAAACGCGTCTAAACGCGGCACCCGCGTTTAGCCGCGTTTGCGTTTATAAGCGTTTTTAAAGGAACCCTATTTTTAACATAATAAAATAGGGAAATATCATTAAAAAATGTTAAAAAAATTATTTTAATCGTTTTAAATTATGTCTATCATTCAGATAATTCAAAGATGATATATATTCATTCAATAATTCAATACACCACCAGCATTGCACTTTCCAAAATTTTCCTTTTGAATTTAAACCTATATGTTGTACTTTCAACAACATCTGTCCACCTGCATTTCCATTCAGCCCAATTTTGCATATGAATGCCTGGCATGCTGTCTAGCCAGCAGACAACCCCAAGACATGTGTTTTTCCTGACCTTTGTCCACAAGCCACCTCCCAAAATCTTCATTTTTGGTTAGAAGTTGAAGAGGTGACATCTCCAAAAATGACTTCTGATGTTACTTTAAAAAAAGACTTATTGGAAAATTCGAATTTTGAAAATTCGAAATGTTAAAAATTCGAATTTTCAAAATTCGAATTTTTAAAAATTCGAAATTTAGAAAAATTCGAAATTTTCAAAATTCGAATTTTCGAAAATTCGAATTTTCAAATTTCGAATTTTCGAAAATTCGAATTATGAAATTTCGAATTTTCGAAAATTCGAATTTTGAAATTTCGAAATTTCAAAATTCGAATTTTCGAAAATTCGAAATTTCAAAATTCGAATTTTCGAAAATTCGAAATTTCAAAATTCGAATTTTCGACAATTCGAAATTTGAAAATTCGAATTTTCGAAAATTCGAAATATTGAAAAATTCGAATTTTGAAAATTCGAAATTTTGAAAATCCGAATTTTGAAAATTTCGAATTTTTCTAAACTTCGAATATTTAAAAATTCGAATTTTGAAAATTCGAATTTTTTACATTTCGAATTTTCAAAATTCGAAATTTCGAAATTTCAAAATTCGAATTTTTCAAAATTTCGAATTTTCAAAATTCGAATTTTTCAAAATTTCGAATTTTCAAAATTCGAATTTTTCAAAATTTCGAATTTTCGAAATTCGAATTTTTCAAAATTTCGAATTTTCGAAAATCGAATTTTTCAAAATTCGAATTTTCGAAAGTTCGAATTTTTCTAAATTCGAAATTTTGAAAAATCGAAATGTTAAAAATTCGAATTTTCAAAAATGACTTCTGATGTTACTTTAGTACAACTTATAGAGGCAGTCCAGGTTTATCCCCAAATATGGGACAAGTCCCATGAACTATATTCAGACAGGACAGCCAAGCAAAGGACTTGGCAAGAAATTGGAAAATAATTGACATCCAACTGGAACCAGTTGAACCCATATCACCCAGAAAAAAGAGGTAAGATTAATACAGCTTTGGGCTTGGTTGGGATGTAAACTAGTTAAAATGTCTGACATATTCTTATTTTTCCTTGTACAGTGAAAGATTTTCAGAAGAGATGGAAGTCTGTATCAGAGTCAAAAAATACTTATTGGAAATTCGAATTTTGAAATTTCGAATTTTGAAATTTCGAATTTTCGAAAATTCGAAATTTGAAAATTCGAATATTCGAAAATTCGAAAAATTCGAATTTTGAAAATTCGAAATTTTGAAAATTCGAATTTTGAAAATTTCGAATTTTTCTAAAATTCGAATTTTGAAAATTTGAATTTTTAACATTTCGAATTTTCAAAATTCGAATTTTTCAATATTTCGAATTTTCGAAAATTCGAATTTTTCAAAATTCGAATTTTTCAAAATTTCGAATTTTTCTAAATTTCGCATTTTTAAAAATTCGAATTTTGAAAATTCGAATTTTTAACATTTCGAATTTTTAACATTTCGAATTTTCAAAATTCGAATTTTCAAAAATTCGAATTTTTCTAAATTCGAAATTTTGAAAATTCGAAATTTTGAAAATTCGAAATGTTAAAAATTCGAAATTTTGAAAATTCGAAATGTTAAAAATTCGAATTTTCAAAATTCGAATTTTTAAAAATTCGAAATTTAGAAAAATTCGAAATTTTGGAAAATTCAAATTTTGAAAAATTCGAATTTTCGAAAATTCGAAATATTGAAAAATTCGAATTTTGAAATTTCGAAATGTAAAATACCCAACTGAAAATCTCTGTGCCATCAACGGATGGGTCCAATAGCGACGACGAGCTCTGCGAACGGGTCGTCCACGTAGTTTGCGACGGCGTTGAAGCCTCATCAAGTGCAAAGTAAGAACAATTTCTTGGCATATATTCATTATGGGATCCATTTTACAAAGGATAATAATGAATGTATGCAAGTGCTCTCTCTGCTGCTGCTGCTCTCTCTGTTGAAAATTGCAGAAATGGTTAAATATATAAGCTTTGGGAGGGTCTACAATTCAGTGGTTCTGAACGCTGATAGCCGCAATCGCGGTAAAACGCCGCTAAACGCGGCAAAACGCCGCGAAATTCGCGGCAAAAACTGGCGTTTTGAACGCCGGTTTTTGCGTTTGAAAACTTGAGTTTAGAAGTGTTTGCTTTTGCTTCTCGTGTGCATGGGGCCTAAAAAGCATGATAAAAAAATGCACCATGCTCTGCTCTATAAAAAAAATTCTGGGGCTTCTTTGGGGCGATTGTTACGATTGAATGGGCTGCCCAATGCGTGGCAAGCGAAAACACACCCCAGAAAACTCATGCAGGAATGTGAGTTCCTGCTAGAGCTGCACGATTCTTTGAAAAATTAGTATCGCGATTCTTTTGCATATAATGAAGATCACAATTTAAAAAAATGTATTTATTTTAAGTTATTTTAAACACAAAACGGAGCTTATGTGCTTAAATACAGTATATGTAAATCCGACGGACTGTTTACATGTTACATTTTAAAAGTCGCAGCAAACTTGCTGACCTTACATGCTTGCTAATGTGACAGAGCCCCTCTGATTTTCACATTTAACTAAATGTAAAAAATCAGACGTGTTCTGTCACATTAGCAAGCATGTAAGGTTTGCTGCTGCTTTTAAAATTTAACATGTAAACAGTCTGTCAGATTTACATATACTGTATTTAAGCACATAAGCTCTGTTTTGTGTTGAAAGCTAAAACTCCATTGGCGGTGAGTAATGAAACGTCACTTCCTGACGAGACAGCCAAGATGGCTGCCGCTCCGGAGCTAGGCCGAAGCCGGGGACTTTCCTATGGCTGCACCCAAAAATCACGAGTCATCCAGCCTGGAGATTGGGGGGGGGGATCAAGATTGCGATCTTTTCACGATTCATCGTACAGCTCTAGTTCCTGCTATGCAGAGATGTAAATGGGGCTTGACAGCTGAGTGTCTCCATCCACTCCCTCCTATGTACTTGTATAAAGCTGGCCATACACTGAGCAATTTGATTGTACAATTTTCTGTAGCTCTTCTATCAACTATGTAGTTTAGAGGCCTGCCTGATTGGATACAGAGGAATGGATAGAAAGGTGGATCTTCCTATTCCATAGCTCTGGTAAACCAAAACTATATAGTAAACCATCTAACTAATCACTCTGTATCCAATCCGGCAGGCCATTGCGCAACATAGTTGATGGAAAATCTAAAGAAGAGTGTACAATCAATTTGGTGAGCTTTACAGAACCCAAGGCATACTTCTTCTGTTTTCAATATTAAATATTAAATAGATATTCTATCCCCATAGGCTGTTATCTGATCACTCAGCTCCTGCACACTCTGCCAAATGAACGATCTATAGCTGGTATATTCCTTTCTGTGTCAGATGCCAAGGCCTGTCCAGCAAGTAATGGTGAAGTGTTTTCTTTTCACAGCCAGTTGTAAACAGAGAAAAGATAATTAGGAATCTTTTTTTTTTTTTTTTTTTTAGACTTTAAAGTATTTATTAATTTTCAAAACAAGGAGTGTATACAAAGCCAATTGGGCATACACTGGCTCAGCACACATATCAAGAAGGTTAAAAAAAAGAGAGAAAAACATTCACAGTGTTGTGTACCTACAGAATATTTAAAAAATTCAGCAATTAAACCAGCTGAGATCTATATTGCATATAAACAAAACCAAAATAGAAAACAGAAAGCAGTACCATATGGAGCTTACTGAACACTTGGAAAGATATATGAAATAAATGTACTTTGGTAAAGTATATCAACAATATATTAAAGGGGAACCAAGTGTCGCCTAGGAACCCAATGTGGGTGGGTCAGCTAACACAGGGGCGCACTTCTACGATCAGCGATCCATTTGTCCCAGGACTTGTAAAAGTTGTTTGTAGACAGATTGGCTTTAGCGAATGAGAATTCCATCAGGAAATGTGAGTTAAGTAGACAAATGGCATCCTTTAAAAGGGGAGGTTGAAGGAATTTTTTTTTATTTCTGCAAAAGAAATGGTATATTGGAATGTAGGAAAAAAAAGTGAACTTATTCTTTAGTTCATCAGCCAACATTTGCTAACTGGAGTAGATGCAAACCCACATACACAGATCCTGTTGCCTTATGACTTACATACATAGCAATGTTAAGCTCCTTTATCGCAAAATCTTGATGCTGCAGCAGTGACTTCATGCATCCTCTAGCTACAATACTCTATCCGCTGAAAATTAGAAAAACAATGCACATACATTTTATGGAACTGGGAAAAAATGTAATTTAAAGAAAAGGGTCATTTTTTTAAAGTGAGAAAAAATGTGTATTTTCACTTTACACTGTATATTATGGAAGATGTCCAATTAGTTCTGCTCTACAAAAAAAATCTCCCCTTTAGTCACCTTCGACATGCATCATTGTTTCATAGTCTTAATAGAAACAATATGTTGTCTATTTTTATTTTATTTTTTTGTCAAAGCAGTGCTATGGTGTTGCTTCTTGTGACAAATAAAAAAAAAATAGCCTACAGGAGCCTTATAGCAAATTTGGTCATAATCAACATCACTCTGTTGTGCTCTCTGCGGATTTAAGTCTTTTGTTACCACATTCGGAGCAAAAAATGTACAGTCTATTTTAGTGATTGTGAGAAGTACAGGAGTTACAGAACATGACAAGCTATTTATTGCGTTACGGTACCAGCCTATTAAGTAACCTATTAAAATGCATTGTGTAATGCGCCTTGCCTTAAATACGCTGACATTTTTCAGAGATGATTACAGGAAACATTTCCTGCTTAAATCAGCAGACTAGCAATCAGTTAAGAAGGATTCATTTACATTTGGAAAACAATAAAAAATATTAAGAGTGGGACTCTAGGTTCCCTAGTAGATTAGGAAGTCTAAATATTTACACTCATAATACCTTTGTGTTAGTTGACTAATTCATTTTTTAATGATAAATGCATAATGCATTATCTAGAAAAGCAGTTTTATATATTAGAAATGCAGACTTTTGTCATATAAAACTGTTATGATTCCAGAACACTTTGTCCTACAGTCGATGGCACACAGAGTCAGAAGGGTTAGTGTTGTAAATACAGTAAAATTGTATGAGGTTTCCTATAAATCATATTTTATTTTTTTAATGGCATTATATATCATTTTTTACAGTTTTAGATGTATGCCAAGTACACCTAAAAGTCAATGCACTTATTTTAAATATCCTCAGGAATAAAAATGCATATGTCTAATACATGGCCATGTTTTTATAACACTTATGCCGCGTACACACGACCGTTCTTCGGGCTCTAAAAATTCATTTTTTTAAGTGTCTAGAAAAGACAACGTTTTTTTTCAACCCGATCATTAAAACGGCCTTGCCTACACACGAATGTGAAAAAAAATGCTCTACCAAAGCGTGGTGACGTACACCACGTACAACGGCACTATAAAGGGGAAGTTCCATTCGGACGCCACCCTTTGGACTGCTTTAGCTGATTTTGTGTTAGTAAAAGACGATTCGCGATTTTCTGTCTGTTACAGCGTGATGAATGTGCTTACTCTATTACGAACGGTACTCCAGAACGAGCGCTCCCGTCTCATAACTTGCTTCTGAGCATGCATGGATTTTTCACGTCGTTAAAGCCCACACACGACCATTTTTTACAACCTTAAAAATTACAACGTTCGAAAAAAAATGTGCCTGTTTTTTAGAGCCCGAAAAATGCTCTGAATCCCACACACGATCGTTTCTAATGACATAAAAAAAAAAAACGTCATTTTTTAGAACCCGAAAAACGGTTGTATGTACGCGGCATCACACTTACTAAAGATAGCTTTTTATAATATATTTTATATACAAAAAAATTTAAAGTTATTCTGATTATACAAGTTGGAATATCCCTGGAGCTTACCTTATCAGTACATGTACCTCTGAGTAAGTGTGTTCCAAATCCATAGAAAGCATCTGCATATAAACATAAGAAGAACATCTGTGCATTGTGGTGCGTTTTATTTATTGCACTGTATGGGCTAGATTTAGGATGGAGAGCGTAAGTTTGTGTGGGCGTAGCGTATCTGATTTACGTTACGCCGTCGCAACTTTTACAAGCAAGTGCTGTATTCACCAAGCACTTGCTCCGTAAGTTGCGGTGGCGTATCGTAAATGGGCCTGCGTATCCCCGCGTAATTCAAATAGGGAAGGTAGGTATGTAAACTAAGTGTGACCCGACATAATCGATGCACAGAACGAACTGCACATGCGTCGGCCGTGAACGTAGCCCAGTGTGTATGCTCCAAATCACGTCACAAATAGTCAATGAAAACGACGTGAACGTAACTTACACCCAGCCCCATTCTGAATCGACTTACGCAAACAACGTAAACGTACAATACGACACTGTCCCGATGTCCATACTTAACATTGGCTGCGCCTCATATCGCAGGGGTAACTTTACGCCGGACCTACGCAAACGACGTAAAAACATAGGCTATGTTCGTGAATCGCCGTATCTATCTCATTTGCATACTCAATGCGTAAATCGACGGGAACGCCAGCTAGTGGCCAGCGTAAATATGCAACTTAGATACGACGGCGTAAGTGACTTACGCCAGTCGGATCTAATGCAAATCTATGCGTAACTAATTCTATGAATCAGGCGCATTGATAGGACGCCTCCGATGCAGAGATACGACGGTGTATCTGGACATAAAACCGTTGTATATCCTACCTGAATCTAGCCATATATGTATATTGAGGTGAAATTAGGAATGAATGGCAACACATTATAACACACATATACAATGAGTCACTATGAAACTGTGGTAACTCTTATTAGAATGCAGGTTGTTACTTGTGCTATGACATTCAATGCAAGGTGAATGATCGGGCCAAGTTCACTTTTTGTAAAAATAAACAAATAAACGTGCATCTTTTTTACAGGTAACAAAATGCGCATTTATAATTTTTTTGCCACTGAATACTGTAAGTTAGCAGATTGCTGGTGCAATGACTGGATCCTGCAGTCTCTCAGTACACTGTCTGCCCATATCTCACCAGCAGGAGGAAGGAGGTCATGATTCCCCTATATAGCTCTTTAGTGAGACCTCATTTAGAATACTGTGTCCAGTTCTGGAAACTTCACTTCCAGAAAGATATTGCTAAAATAGAACAAGTTCAGAAACTGGTAAAATAAATGGAGAAAGGTGTGGGAATAAAACATATAGAGAATGACTTTAGGAAATTAATATGTAAAGTCTGGAGAAAAGAAGGCAAAGGGGAGATGTGATTGAAACCTTTAAATACATCAAGGGGGTGAATAAGGTATATAGTAGCATGTTACATGTTACATTCAAAATATGGGTGTAACATGCTCCAAAAGGTGAATTTATTATTTAACCACTTGCCGACTGCCCCACGCAGATGTACGTCGACACAATAGCATGGGCAGGCACATTGGTGTACCTGTACATCCCTTTAAATTCGCCAGCCGCGTGCCTTGTGAACTCAATAGTCCCGGAGGGCCCACGATTGCGGTCGGCCGAAGCAGACCAGGGGGGTACTTTTGTAAACAAGGCATTCCCCTATTCTGCCTAGTGACACTGTCACTGATGGCTATTCCCCCATGATCGGGAACGGTCATCAGTAATGCGTCACGTGTAGCCACACCCCCTAACAGTAAGAATCACTCCCTAGTACTGACTTAACCTATTGGTTAACCCCTTCACTGCCAGTGTCATTTTTACAGTAATCAGTGCATTTTTATAGCACAGATGGCAGTAAAAATTACAATGGTGGCAAAAATGTGTCCCATGTGTCCACCATAAAGTCACAGTCACAATAAAAATCGCTGATCGCCGCCATTACTAGTAAACAAAAAAAATATTAATGAAAATACCATAAAACGACCCCCTAGTTTCTAGATGCTATAACTTTTACGCAAACCAATCAATAAACGCTTATTGCGATTTTTTTTACCAAAAATATGTAGAAGACTATTGGCCTATTGGCGTATTGACCCAAAAAATGCTTTATATATATTTTTGGAGGATATTTATAATATCAAAAAGTAAAAAATCTAGGGCCAGATTCAGGTAGATGGGCGCATCTTTACTCTGGAGTAACGTTTCTCATTTACGTTACTCTGGCGAAATTTTAGGAGCAAGTGCCGTTATTCAAATTGGGCGGGTATGGGGCGTGTATTATTAAAACTAGGCGCGATCCCACGGCGAACGTACTGCGCATGCGTCGACTGTCAATGCATCCCAGTGCGCATGCTCACAACTTCCGTCGGCACCACTTCCTTGGAAACGACAGCGCAATGTGTTCCGTTGGACATTTAAATGCGCCCGTAGATGCGCCATTCCGGCACTAAAGTATATCCTGTTCCCCCTCCCCGCAGTGAAGTTACTTTTGTTCTGAGATGGCTGCTCCCGTTCCCCGCAAACACAGGAGAAAGCTGAACTTTAAAGGCCAGGAGCTGTCAGCCGTCATCTCGGCTATGGAGACCTATGATGTCTTCCTCCATGGCTGTAAAAGTTGACAGACAAGCAGGGACAGAGGTGTTGTCCTGCAAGTGGGGGTGCTCAGCTAGCTCTTATCGTCGGTAATGCTGCTGTAGCTGCTCTCCTGCTGACCTGTGGCCGTCTGGAGTAAAGATAAAGCAGCTATTTGTAGAAATAACTTTGCGCCGGACGGACGAGATACGCGCGGCGCATGTAGCCAGCGTATGGTGCTAATCCGTTTGCGAATCGGGAAATCACCCTCATTTGCATATTTGCAGGGGAAATCAATAGGCGCAACTGATGCGCCAAGCGAAATTATGCGCTGACGAGACTCTGGCGTCGGAAAGTTAAGCCGATCGGAAATGGCCCGTTTTCTGTCGCATCTAGTTTGGTGGGTACTAGTGTTGAGCGGAATACGCCATATTTGATTTTGCGATATTGCGCGAATATATAGAAGAATATTCGCGAATATTCGCTAATATCGAATATTCGTGATATTTTATCCAAAAATTTTTTTTGCGGAAATTATTGCGAAATTCTCATAAACGGAGATCATTTCCTGTATTACTAAACTAATATGCACTAAACACTAACTCTACACTAACTCTACTTTAAAGAAAGGAGAATAAGGGGGCAAAAGAAGGGCGGAGAAGATAATCGCGCAATATTCCTATTGCACGATTATCTTCTCCGACCTTCTTTTGCATCAGAGCCAATCAGAATAACTCGAATATTCGGCAAAAGGAATATCGCGCAATATTCCTTTTGCCGAATATTCGAGTTATTCGGATTGGCTTTGATGCAAAAGAAGGGCGCATCAGAGCCAATCAGAATAACTCGAATATTCGGCAAAAGGAATATTGCGCGATTATCTTCTCCGCCCTTCTTTTGCATCAGAGCCAATCAGAATAACTTGAATATTCGGCAAAAGGAATATCGCGCAATATTCCTTTTGCCGAATATTCAAGTTATTCTGATTGGCTCTGATGCAAAAGAAGGGCGGAGAAGATAATCGTGCAATATTCCGTTTGCCGAATATTCAAGTTATTTTGATTGGCTCTGATGCAAAGGAAGGGCGCATTTGGCTCTGATGCAAAGGAAGGGCGCATCAGAGCCAATCAGAATAACTCGAATATTCGGCAAAAGGAATATTGCGCGATTATCTTCTCCGCCCTTCTTTTGCATCAGAGCCAATCAGAATAACTTGAATATTCGGCAAAAGGAATATCGCGCAATATTCCTTTTGCCGAATATTCGAGTTATTCTGATTGGCTCTGATGCAAAAGAAGGGCCGAGTAGCTGATGCGATTCTTTTATGTTGCTGAAAATTCGCAATGCGAATTTTCGGCAACATAAAAGAATCGCATCAGCTACTCGGCCAAGGGTCTCTCTCTAATCATACCAGCAATGCTTTTAGACGTCGATGGAGATCACTAGGATGTGATCTGTTTTACAAATAAATTTGAAAAAATACGAATATTCGCCATAGCGAATATTCGCCGCAATATTCGAGTTATTCGCGAATACTCGAATATGCAATATTCGTAGCGAATATTCGCAATGCGAATATTCGTGAGCAACACTAGTGGGTACGGCCACATAGATACGACGGTGCATCTTCACAGTTACGCGGCGCATATCGAAATACTCCAGCGCAAGTCTTGCTGAATCTGGCCCATAGATTTTTTTTCTAAATGGTTGATCTATTTTTGTTTATAGCGCAAAAAATAAAAACTGCAGAGGCGATCAAATACCACAAAAAGAAATCTCTATTTGTGGGAAATAAAGGACATCAATTTTGTTTGGGAGCCACGTCGCACGGCTGCGCAATTGTCAGTTAAAACATTGCAGTGCCGAATCGAAAAAAGTGGCCTGGTCTTTGACCAGCAAAATGGTCCGGGGCTGAAGTGGTTAATAGATTTAGGCGAAGAGCTCGAGTTGAGCAAAAGTTTGGCCCGAACATCGCCTGTTCGCCCATTGGATGAACACCAGAATTTGTGGGGCGCTCGGTGGGGGGGGGCGTACCACAATGCACTGCTCCCTGGTATGGACTGGTACGGGTCTGGTATGGATTTTAAGGAGAAACCCACACTAAACAAAAGGTGTGGGGTCCCCCTCAAAATCCAAACTTTACAGTCATGGTTAAAGGGGTTGAAAAGGAAAACTTTTTTTTTCCTAAGGCCCCTTTCACATTGAGGCGTTTTTCATGCGGTACAGCGCTAAAAATAGCGCTGCTATACCGCATGAAAAATCATGCCCTGTAGTGTTCAATGTGAAAGGCCGAAGGCTTTCACACTGAAGCGGTGCACTAGCAGGAGCGCTCCAAAAGCCGCATATTTACCGTGGTATAGGAGCGGTGTGTTCACCGCTCCTATACCACGCCTTCCCATTGAAATCAATGGGAAACCATGGTAATAGCGCAGTATTAACCCTTTTTCAGCTGCTAGCGGGGGTTAAAACCTCACCGCTAGCGCCTGAATATCGCGGTAAATACGACGGTATAGCGGCACTACAAATAGCGCGGCTATACCGTCACCGCGGCTCCACGCCTCAATGTGAAAGAGGTCTTAATAGCTTCCTTTACCTTAGTGCAGTCCTCCTTCACTCACCTCATCCTTCCATCCTCACTTCCTGTTCTTCTGTCTGTAACTACACACCGTAATGCAAGGTTTTCTTCCTGGTGTAGAGAAAGCCTCTTGAGGGGGCAAGCAGGAGAGTCAGGACACCCACTGTGTCATCAAAGTAGACAGTGTCCTGACTTGCCTGCTCGCCCCCTCCCCCTTAAGAGGCTTTCTCCACACCAGGGAGAAAGCCTTGCATTACTGTATGGAGTTACAGAAAGAAGAACAGGAAGTGAGGATTTCTCAGAAGAAATAAGGACATTTAAAAGCAAAATCGAAGGATGAGGTAAATTAAGGAGGACTGCACTAAGGTAAAGGAAGCTATTTAGGGGAAAAAATTACCTTTACAACCCCTTTAAGTTTATGTAACCACTTAAGGACCGCTGCATGTACATTTACGTCGGCAGAATGGCACCGACAGGCACATCAACGTACATATACGTTGGTGCCTTGGGGGGGATCGGGGGTCCGATCGGACCCCCCCACCGTACATGCGGCGGTCCGCGCGGCTGAAGGAGCGATCCGACAAGAGGGGGCGGCTATTCGTTTTTGTCCGCCCCCTCTGGATCGCTCCCAGCCAATGCGCGCGCCCGCCCGCCCGCCCTGTCACTTCCTCCTCCTGTGTAAACACAGGAAGGAGGAAGCGATGTGATCTCTCCCTTGGCGGTTTTTTCAACCACCGTTGAGGAGAGATCACCAAACAGTAAGTCCTGCACCAACACTACACTACACACAGGCACATTTAACCCCCCCGATCGCCCCCCCTCCCCCCTGTCACAGTGTCACTGAATGCAGTAATCATACATGTATGATTACTGTATTTAGTGTCAGTGTGACAGGCAGTGTAAAAGTCAGTTAGTGTTAGGTTCAGGGTAGCCCTGCACCCCCCCAATAAAGTTTTACTCCTTGATCACTGCCCTAGTTAACCCTTTCACTCCCTATTGCCAGCGTCACTAAGCGATCATTTTTCTGATCGCTGTATTAGTGTCGCTGTTCCCGCTAGGTAGCTAATTTTTTTTATTGTTTTTTTTTATTTTTTACTAAAGACATGTGGCTAAATAAATTTTGGCCTAAATGTTTGACTAAAATATAGTATATATTTTTTTTAATAACAAAAAGTAAAAAATATTGATTTTTTTTCAAAAATGTCGCTCTATTTTTGTATATAGCGCAAAAAATAAAAATCGCAGAGGCGATCAAATACCACCAAAAGAAAGCTCTATTTGTGGGAAGAAAAGGACGCAAATTTTGTTTGGAAGCCACGTCGCACGACCGCGCAATTGTCTGTTAAAGCGATGCAGTGCCAAATCGCAAAAACCCCTTTGGTCATTTGGCAGCATATTGGTCCGGGTCTTAAGTGGTTAAAGGTGTTTTGCATTTTAATGCATCACAGAAACATTATTAAAACAGTTTATCCCTGTTGAATTGTTAGAGTTTCTGTAGATAGCCCTACAGTACAGACAGACAGTGGACAGGCTTTGCTGCTTAACTGCAGACAGGAAACAGGAACTATTCAGGGAAAATACATAGATGGAGCTACAAACGTATAAACACTGCCATCTGCTGATTGAAGAATATACCTATACTGATTAGTGATGTACTGTATAGTAGTTGTATAGTAGTTGTTGCAAAAAACACAATTCTGCAATCCGACAAGAGCAGAATTAATATTATTTTTTGCATTGGCACATATCTCCAACAGCAGTTACCAGCTTCCCATGCCCTTTGCTTTTCAATCCCTTTTCTATCCCTAAGTCTTGATTATATCCAGAATTTATTTCAACTACTTCCCATCTGCGGCAATTTTGTTAAATGTTAAAATCCACATTTTTTGATTGAAAATTACATAGAACCCCAAACACTGCACGTTTTTTGAAAGCACAGACCCTGGTGAATAACATGCAGTTTAAGTAAATAAATACCAAACATGTCAAGACTCAAAACTGAGTGCGCACAGGAAATGGCTAAAAAAACTATGGTACCTCAACTTTTCATAGGGGATGCTTTAAAAGCCCTTACAGGTTATCATGTTATGCCCCGTACACACAGAATTTCTGACAAGAAAAGTCAGATGTGAGCTTTTGGTCAGAAAATTCCGACCTTGTGTAGGCTCTATCGGACTTTTCCTGATGCAATTTCTGCCCACAAAAAATTGAGAGCTAGTTCTCAAATTTTCAGACGGAAAAAATTCCAAGCGGAAATTCTGATCGTCTGTATCAATTACGATGTGCATGCTTGGAAACTATTCGACGCATGCTCGTAAGCATTGAACTTCATTTTCTCGGCTCGTCATAGTGTTGTACGTCACCACGTTCTTGACAGTTGAAAGTTCCTGAGAACTTTTGTGTGACCGTGTGTATGTAAGCCAAGCTTGAGCGGAATTCCGTCGGAAAAACCATCCAATCGTGTGTACATGGCATTAGAGTAAGCCATGAATTATAGCCCTAGAATTATTGCTCTTATTCTGACATTCATGGCAATGTTGGATATTTACATAAACATGCGAGACCTACCTACAGCGTTTAAATGGAAACTGACAAAATGCTTGTGATTTATGTGTTTTAGTCACAAAGGAGATAGGGGGATGCATGTTCCTCGATCCCCACTAGATTTATCTATTGGGGCAGTAAATTGTGGTCCCAGGCTCCCCGAAGGAATGGGAGAGCTCAGGAGCCACAGCGGGAAGTAGGGGGTCCTACTATCATAAAAGTGATTGGCTGGAGAGCCACACAGGTCACATTTACTGAACAGATTAATGCTGGTTGATAAAAAATTACAGAATGCTCATGGCTTTAGCTTCAGCCATGAGTTTGTTTTAACCATTTAAAATCCAGGACATTAAAATGGTCTAATGAGAGGAAGGTGGAGCTGGATTAACATTTAGAACTTAGGAGCAGTTTGGGGAATTTTCTGCAAACTGAACCCAGGTAAATCTGGCTCATTTCCACTTACAAGAAGGAATGGGTTCAAGACTCTGGTCGTCCAACCCAAAACAGGTAGGTAAACTGCCTCTGCAAACATAGGAGTTCATTTCTCTACACTACACCCTCCCAGACTAATCACGCCTTTAAACCTTACTACAAGCAGGGCTTTTTTTCTGGGGGAACTTGGTGGAACTCAGTTCCACCACCTTTGGCTCAGACCCTTTGGTGCCCGCTCACCACAATCACTTGTGAACACAGAAGTCTGGTTTCTGTGTTTACAAGTGACTGCTTTGTAACCCCCTGAACTCTGCACACTGTATGTAATGCAATTCTGGTATTTAATGCCCCTTTAAGACCCTTCTACTGTTTGTGAAATCTGAACGGGTCGTGGTAGAGTTCCTGCACCTATTTTAAAAATGGGGGCACTCAATTTTTTTTTTTTTATAGTCTGACCAGAGATCAGCTTTGAGACTGATTAAGATTATTTAGTAAAACGTATTAACTTTTACACATGTTGTGTGTATCAAACTGAACTGCCTTTACAAGAGCATAAAAAAAAACCCACACTGCTCTTAATATACAATTTCCACTTAACATTCTCAATTAAAGCGCTGATAGTCTCCTGTGGTTTGCTTGAAACTCTTTTTCCTGTTTACATTCATTCTGTTTAGACAATCTGCTTGTTTCTGTAACTAAATATACTTGCTTGCTTCCTTTCTTTCTGAAGAATCTGTCAGACTAGAACTAAAAAAAGTTGCTTACTAAAAAAAAATATATATATATATAAGCCATAATAAAAACCAAAGGGGTATAACATTTATGTTTTTTGAGCTAGATCTGAATAGCCTGGGAGAAAAGAAATGACGGTTGAAAAGCTCTGCAATATTTCATTGGGCCAGTAGGAGGAGCATTGAGAGCATGTGGAGCTTTTGAAGACTGTAGAAGAAAAGATCAGATTTTAGGTCCGCTGTGTTAAAAAAAAAAAAGCTTCTCAGTGAGATTTTATGAGCTTTTTATAGCTGCTTGATCATGTGCTACCAACTGGAATAATAAAGAATCTGGTTTTGCGTAAAGCTAATACAAAATGTTTACATATCCCTTGATGACTATGCCAGCATGAGTATAAATTGCATAATGCTTTTTAAATTGTATACCAAAACTTGAAAAATCCAAAGTTAATTCACTAAAGGCTCCTGAGATGGAATTAGGTTTCTGGATGTGACTACGGTTTTAGAATATCTGCCTGAACTTTCAAGGATTTTTTTTTTAACTGAGTTTAGTTGCTGTCTGGAGCTAAAAGCGCAAGATACCAGACACAACAAGATAAGAGTCGAGATTTGTGAAGTGATATCACTCCCTAGAATCACTTCCAGGATACAAGAGAAGTGCTACTATGTAGTAATAATCATGCAGTCATACAAACACTAAGTAGTGCATCCAGCATACAAAATGAGAACAGATACTGAGAAACACACCCAACATACAGAACAAGAGAAGTGCTACTGTGGAGTGTCTGTACAGAATACTGAGAATTACACACAGTTTACAAGACAAATGAAGAGGTACTGTCCAGTACTGATGCATACATAATAAGAACACATACTGAGAATTACACGTAGCATACAGAGCGCTAAAAATAGCGCTGCTATACCGCCTCAAAAAATTGTGCCCTGTAGTCTTTAACCACTTAACCCCCGGACCATATTGCTGGTCAAAGACCAGAGCACTTTTTGTGATTCGGCACTGCGTCGTTTTAACTGACAATTGCGCGGTTGTGCGATGTGGCTCCCAAACAAAATTGGCGTCCTTTTTTCCCCACAAATAAAGCTTTCTTTTGGTGGTATTTGATCATCTCTTCGGTTTTTATTTTTTGCGCTATAAACAAAAAAAGCGACTATTTTGAAAAAAATGCAATATTTTTTTACATTTTGCTATAATAAATATCCCCAAAAAAAGATATAAAAAAACTAGGGCTGTGAATGATCAAAATTTTTGTGTTCGATTAATCGTTTTTTTTTTTAATCGATTAATCGACTAATTTCGATTAATTATAACGCACATACAGATCCAACTACTTTTAGCTGATCTCCTTGCAGGCCGCTTCCCAGTGCAGCTCCCAACCACTGGAAAAATGGATAGCAGGATACAAAAAACACACAAAGGCAGCACTCGATGGGAATAGCATTAAAACTTTTATAGTCTTCAAGTGGGTAACAAAATAAATATTGCACTGGAGATAAAATCGATGTAGCTACATAAACTGTAAAAATGGTGCGAGTAATACCAAACGGTACCAAAAGCAGTCATAAAAACCTGTAGCTAAGTATGATACTGGTATAAAAATGTGTACAACGATGCCACTGCTGAATCCAGATGAGGAGAGGTTAACATCAGTCCGCCGGCATGTAGATGTCCCATGAAGGTAACTATCACAACTCCCAGTGGATGGTTGTAGAATCCCAGGTTGACAGAGGGAAGTAATAAAGGGAAGTGTAACAGCGCTTGCGTCAGGGCTGTCTTAATGAGAGGGCACACCTGGGCACTGCCCAGGGGCCCCAGCTGCATTGGGGGTCCCTGCAATTTGCCCAAAGCAGCTGGTCCTTGAGCCTACGCTGCCCTGAAATTGGGAGCCCCATGATGGCACTGAGAGTGATAGATACACAGGGGAGGCAGTCTGCCTTCTACCTACTTGATGTCTGTTTACCTGCACTGTCATTATTGTAGGGGCCCCAGAGCATTACTTTGCCCAGGGGCCCAAGATGCTATTAAAACGGCCCTGGCTTGCGTGTGGCAGATAGTAAGGTCCCGCCGGCATGCAGATATGAAGGCACAGCAAAGGAGCCCTTCAGATGGACACGGCAAGCCCCGCCAGTGTCCATGATGTCACCGGATCTCTGACAGAACTCCCTGAAGGCCCAGAAGCCGGCAGAGAGGTGAGTACCAGTCATAGGAATTTTTTAATCGATCAAAAAGATTTTGATCGATCAAAAAAATTAAAGATTAATCGATCGATTAAAAGTTAATTTGCACAGCCCTAAAAAAAACATATTTTTTCCTCAGTTTTGTTAAAAAAAAATCGCAATTAGCGTTTATTGATTGGTTTGCGCAAAATTTATAGCGTTTACAAAAAAGGGGGTCGTTTTACGGCATTTTTATTAATATTTTTTTTTTACTAGTAATGGCGGCGATCAGCGTTTTTTTTTTTTTTGGTACTGCGATATTATGGCGGACACATCGGACACTTTTGACACATTTTTGGGACCATTGGCATTTTTATAGCGATCAATGCTATAAAAATGCATTGGATTACTATAAAAATGCCATTGGCAGTGAAGGGGTTAACACTAGGGGGCAGGGAAGGGGGTTAAGTGTGTTCCTGCTTGTGTTCTAACTGTATGGGGGGGTGGCCCCACTAGGGGAAATCACTGATCTTCTGTTAATACATTGTATGAACAGGAGATCAGCGTTTCCCCCGCTAACAGGAACAAAAGCTTTGTGTTAGCGGCCGCTAAATGTAGGAAGTAGAGCTACGTGCTCTCGCCCAGCAGTGCCACCGTCCTGCCGTATAACTGCGGTGGGCAGTCGGCAAGCAGTTATTGTGGAAGCCCGAAGGCTTTCACATTGAATCGGTGCGCTAGCAGGACCGCTCCAAAAGTCTGTGAAAGGGGCCTTAGGGTGCACACCCTAAGGCGTAAGGCGGCGTACACACGTACGAGAACCCCGAACGGGCGGAACACATCGTTCCGCCCGTCGAGGCTCTCGGCCGGCCGTCGAAATCGGCGACCCGCCCGTCGGGAATGGCAACCAGCCATTCATCCAGGCGGGCCGTCGAGCAAATAGAGAGCCTGCTCTCTATTCGCTCAACGGGATTCCCGACGGGCGGGGCGAGCCAGGAGCGTACACACGGCCGAGGTTCTCGCTGGAATGCAGCTCCCAGCGAGGTTCTCGCTGGTTTCTAGCGAGAACCTCGGTCGTGTGTACGCCGCCTAATACAATAGGCTGCGCACGCCTATGACCAAGACTAATACCTAACATGCAGGACAAGAGAAATGTTACTATATACAGTCCACATTTACAGAATATAAACAGATGCTGAGAATTATACCCAAGGTACATAACAAGAGAAGTGGCACTGTGCCATACCTCCCAACCTTTTGAGATGGGAATGAGGGACAACTATCAGTAAAAGTATGCAAGCATAGGACACAACCCTTGCCACGCCTCCTTAAAGGAGAATTGTACAAAAAAAAACAAGATTGGTTAAACCCACAAGCTATTTTTGTTACCACTACTATTCCTTTATATTGGCTTTTGAAATTTACAAATGCAGCCATTTAGAAAACAGATGAACGGTTTTTGCACTGGAAAAACACTTTTTGATAGATAAAAAGTGAATTTTATAAACAGCTGTATAGATCAGACCAAAATGAGGGACAAATTAGGAGGAATGAGGGACAGAGGAACATTGTTCCAAATCAGGGACAGTCCCTCGAAATCAGGGACAGTTAGGAGCTATGGTGTGCACAGCCCATACATACAGGATACTAACACATAATTAGAATTACACATAAATAGAACAAGAACAGTGGTATTATGCATAGTTCATACATACAGAAAAATAACAGATACTGGGAATTACACCCATCATACAGGACAAGAGAAGTGGTACTGTACACAGCCCATACATATTAAATAGTAACAGATACTGAGAATTAAACATATCATGTACAGTAGAACAAGAAAAGTTTTATTGTGCATAGTTCAAACATATAGAATATTAACAGATACTGACACTGGACAAGAAAAGTTGTACTCCGCAAAGTTCATATATACAGAATAAGGTAAGAACACAGGATTAAGGATGAGCCAAACACCCCCCCCCCCCCTTTCGGTTCGCACCACAACCTTCGAACGGACCGACCGTTCGCGTGAACATTTAGAACAGTGACGTCTATGGGACTCGAACGTTCAAATTCAAAAGTGCTCATTTTAAAGCCTAATATGCAAGTTATTTTTGTAAAACGTCTTTGAGAACCCGGGTCTTGCCCCAGGAAACATGTATCAATAGAAGAAAAGTTTTAAAAACTGTAGTTTTTTCTGGAGCAGTGATTTTAATGATGCTTAAAGTGAAAAAAAAAGAAAAATTCCTTTAAATATCATACCTGCTGGGTGTCTATAGTATGCCTGTGAGGTGGGATGTGTTTAGAACTGTCCCTGCACAAAATGTGATTACTATAGGAAAAAAGTAAATGTAAAACTGCTTGCGGCTTTAATGTAATGTCTGGTCCCTGTAATATGGATGAAAATCATTGAGAAAAATAGCACAGACACAGACAGTACACACACCACGTAGCTTTAGGTGCACACTTCAGAGGACACGGGCAGTACACACAACGTAGCTTTAGGTGCACACTGCAGAGGACACAGGCAGTACACACCACGTAGCTTTAGGTGCACACTGCAGAGGACACAGGCAGTACACACCACTTAGCTTTAGGTGCACACTGCAGAGGACACAGGCAGTACACACCACATAGCTTTAGGTGCACACTGCAGAGGACACGGGCAGTACACACATCACCTAGCTTTAGGTGCACACTGCAGAGGACACAGGCAGTGCACACCACATAGCTTTAGGTGCACACTGCAGAGGACACGGGCAGGACACTCACCATGTAGCTTTAGGTGCACACTGCAGAGGACACAGGCAGTACACCACGTGAGAATACTGCAGCTAGCACAATCACCTGCCTGCCAGTAAATTAGGAAGTGCAGATCTAGCTAAACTATACAGTGTATAAATATATATACAACACCTGGGATGCATATTATATATCCTCTACACACTGTAACTTTAACTGTCTTGCCTGCCTGCTCTATCTACCTACTAAAAATGACACTCTCTCTCTGTCTTCTCTCTTTTAACCACCGCAACACACTACACAAGGCCGACCTGCAGGCGGCTTTTTATTGTGTGGGGAGTGTACTAAACCCCCTGAGCCATAATTGTCCAAAGCCACCCTGGCTTTGGCCAATTATGGCTCTCCGTTTTTTGCAAGCTGTGATTGGCCAAGCATGCGGGTCATAGTGCATGCTTGACCAATCATCAGCCAGCAATGCACTGTGATGCCTCAGTGGATTATGGGCCGTGAAACACAACGAACGGCCCAAAACATTCGTAATTCGAAGAACGATCGAACATACGATGTTCGAGACGAACATGAGTTTGACTCGAATACGAAGCTCATCCCTACCCAGGATATAGGACAGGAAAAGTGGTAACATGTACAGTCCATACACACAGAATAAGATCAGATACTGAGAATTACACACAACATGCGGGACAAGATAAGTGGTACTGTGCACAGCCCATACATACAGTATAGTAACAGACACTGTGAATTACATCAAGAATACAGAACAAGGGTGGCACTGTGTATAGTTCACACTTACACAATAAAAACAGATACTGAGAACACAGCTAGCATCCAGGGAATGAGAAATGGTACTGTACATAGTTCATACATACAGAATAAGAACAAAGACTTATAAATTACACTCAGCATACAGAATAAAAGAAATGGTACTGTGCAGAGTCCATATATACAGCATGAGATCAGATACTGAGAATTACATCCAGCTTACAGAACAAGAGAAGTGGCACTGTGCATTGTTCAAATATACAGAATACGAGAAGATACAGAGAAATACAGCCAGCATCCAGAAAAAGAGAAGTGGCATTGTGCATAGTTCATACATACAGAATAAAAACAGATACTGAGAAATACAGGAAAATAGAAGTGGTACTGTGTAGAGTCCATATATTCAGAATAAGATCAGAGACTCAGAATTACACTCAGCATGCAGGACAGGAGAAGCACTACTGTGCACAAACCATACATACAGAAAAAGATACTGAGAATTACACGCAGCATACAGAACAAGAGAAGTGGCATTGTGCATAGTTCATACATACAGAATAAAAACTGATACTAAGAATTAATGGCTGGGACCAGGAAAAGAGAGGTGGTACTGTGCATAGTTCATACTTGCAGACTAAGAACAAAGACTAAGAATTATACCCAGTATACAGGATAAGAGACATGGTACCGTGCAGAGTTCATATATATGGAATAAGAACACATGCTGAGAAATAAACCCAGCATACAGGACAGGAGAAGTAGTACTGTGTATAGTTAATATATACAAAATGGGAACATATGCTAAAATTACATTCAGCATCCAGAAGAAAAGTGGTATTGTGGACAGTTCATACATACAGTATAGTAACATGTACTGACCATTACACCCAGCATACATTACAGGATAAGTAGTCTGTGTATAGACCATGAATACCGAATAATACCAAATACTTGATTATTTCACCTACCGTGCTTACAAAGAAGAGGGAACAACAGAGAAAATGGTTGGTTGTATCTATGGTAGATGTGAGGAATTAAGGGAAATCTGTACATCAGTCAGGGAGAGAGGGTGAAAAGGGTAAAACAATAGGGTGAGTAACTCCAAGATCTTAGTGTTAGTTGACATAGATTCAAAATTGGCATAATGTTGACCATAGCAGGCTTCTGTAGGGAGTAATGTATCAGAACTGTCTAAATCCTCCCTCCTAGATTATAAGCTATAATGAGCAGGGCCCTCTGATTCCTCCAGTCTTAAATTGTATTTTAACTGTACTGTCTGTCCTCATGTTGTAAAGCACTGCACAAACTGCTGGCTCTATATAAATCCTGTATTATAATAATAATAATAAAAATAATAATAATAATAATAATAATAACTGTGGTGTCTCATCAGTTTTACACTCTATCACCCTCAGTTTTACATCTGTTTATTAAAGTATATGTGTTGACCTCCTTCTAAAATTCTAGTTGTCTGGCTGTCATGCTAAAGCTTGCCATAGATGGATCATAATTGCTGCTGAACTGACCTAATATTGATCCATCTACCCACTTGATAGAAGTTGATCTATTGATCGACTTTTGTCGAACAGGTGTGTTAGAAAAAAATGTTGAGCAGCAGCTGCAGCAAATTGTCTGCAGCTGCTGATCAGTGTATTCTAACAGCAGAGACATCATTAATATTTAAACAAAAAGTATGGGTTTTCTTTTTAGGGGGGGCTATTCTTACTTACTTACTTAGGTGGATACAGCATCAGACTGATGCTGCTGCTGTTCCCCGGCATCTTTGCACTGAGAACGGGCCACCAAACACCACCGATGGTTTGGTTCTCTCAGCTCACTGAGCAGAGTGTTGTTGACTGTCAGTCAGCATCTCTCCTGCTCTGCTCCTCCATGCTCATTGTAGTTCTGAGCTGTGGAGGGGCAGTGAGTGGCCGTCTCAGAGTTTAAATCGGCTTGCTGAGACGCTGGGACTGATATCCGTCAACCAAATTTGCAGAACACACTTTGCAGATCTGCATCAAAGGATAGAAGCAGAGAAGGCATTCTAAAGGTTTCAGAGTGGTTAATAAAAATAATAAGCCGTCTGGTCACGTCCAAAGTCAACCTGCCTGTCCTGAAACTGGATTGCTCCCGATGAATTAAGATTGGTACTAATATATTAATCAATCTGTTAGCTATCAATTTGGAGTATAATTTCAAATCAAGATTTAGAAGAGTGGGTCAGAAGTTTTGCAGAGGTGTCGGCATAGTAATAATGAGCACCTTCAACATTTGATCAGGGAGGAGGACAGAGGAGGCAGCATTATTGTAAATGGAGAATAAGTGTGGAGCTAATATAGATTGGAATTGTTTATAGTATTCATCGGGTTGTATCAGAAAAGGGTACTCACCAAGGCCGAGATGCCGAGAACGATTCGCTGTTGCGACTAAGTGCAGTCCGTCCCCTGGAGGTGGTACAGAGGATGACACAAAGAGGCACAAGCTACCAGCAGGTAGGTTAGAGCTTGTGTGGAGGTCCTGTAGAACTGGAGCAGGGACCGATGGGTATCAGGATCAAGCAGGAGAAGTCAGGTAGAAAGACTGGAGCAGGCCTCCAATGAATGCTTAAAGGTGGTGAGATCCTCTTTGATGTTGTATACAGAGCTAAAATAAGAACTTAAGCTATCTTTGATAGCCTGAGGATTGTACACACCTTCTCCTTAGAATGTGTGTGGGTCAGGTAGGCCATTTTGATTTTGGTGCAGTGCCCTGCAATACGGAGAGCCATAACTTTCCCCACCTTGTTATTTGTTGTGTAGAAAGTTGGTTTAAATTGCGCTACAATTTTTCAAAGTAGTTACATCCCCCAGGTGGTTTAAGTCCTTGGCATTCAACAATAGGATAGACAGCCATATTAATGTATGGTGTAAACAAGGATAGAAAATGGAGGGTACTTACGGATACAAGAAATTCTGAAGATAGTTGGCATTGGTGGGCATCTAGCAAGCTGGAGAAGGTAAGCAGTCTGTACTCGTATGTAGAAAAGTAATCCAGACCAATGGACGATGAACCAGGTAACTGTAGAAAAAAAAACACAAGTAAAACTGTCCACATCTAATCAAGTAAAATGATCTGAATGTGTAAGTTACAGTGAAGTAGATACAATAGCGCTACACCAAATATACGTGGGGTAAATATGTTCACTGAGCAAACAGAGAAAAACTTAGTGCCGGAGAAGAGAAATTGCTCTATCTGAGATAAAATTGGGCAAGTGGGAGATCATACAAGTCTTGGTTTATATTTCCTGGAGGCTTGCTGCCAAGTTGGTTTCAGCTTGGCAGGAATAGAAGGTGTGCTTGTATCTTTGGGCGGACCATGAGTGAAGGAGCTTTAAACTGCCGTTTAGAGTAGTAATGACATGGGTGGAGCCATTACAAGTGATCATCAGGGTAGCAGGATACGGCCAATGGTAGGCTACTTTGGTAAGCATGACATCTTTTGAGTAATTTTTAAGTGTGCTGCTTCTTTGTTAGCAAGTTTATTTATTTTTAAAGATTTTGTAAATTATGCCAATTCTCATCACCATTAATTATTTACATGCTGTAGATATAGTGTTACATATACATTATACATATTTGATTCTACCTGATGACTAGTAATTCAGGGCTCAAAAAGATTTAGAGCACAGTGGGCTGTAGTACATTTATAGCTAAACAACAAACATATTAAAAAATATTGCACTTTTTATGCTCAATGTAGACCAATAAGTATAAAAACAGTTGCACTTAAAATAGTGACAAAATTCAGTTCCTCCCTAAAATACCCCAAAAAACAAATAAATACTAATACATTACGCAATTTCTGCATACTTCTGCATAGTCAGTTAGTTTGTTTCTTAGATCTTTTGAGAGTTCTAAAAGTGTTACACAAATACAATGCTCACTAAGTTTCATTGAAAACAATAAAACAATAAAACATGGGGCCCATAGAAAGCTCAATTGGTATGCTGATATTTACACTTTACTTCTGTCTGTTTACGTCTGTTGATGACGAAACGCGTCTGGGGGAACACGCAGTGACGTCACCACGTAGGGGGAAGGTATCGCTCCGTTTGCCGGCCGGCTTATACATGCAGATATACATGTTTTTATATGTGAGTACTTACTTGCTTTTATGAATAAATTTAAAACGTTATCACACTATGGTATACTTTTCCATTACTTTCACGCCCGGACTGTGAGCTGCGCGACTGCTAGACTGACTCCTGAGAATCGTGAGACTCGTGAGAATCTACTGGAGCCTCTGGTAGCCAGAGCATGTGTGTTTTTTTCTCCATCAGATTTCCATACAGACAAACAGAATTTCGGAAATCTGCAAATTTGCGGAAAAAAAGAGAACATGTTCTCTTTCTAAGTCAGATGGTGCATACATACACGGTCGGAATATCCAATGAAAAAATTCCGTCTGACTTTTTCCATCAACATTTTTTTTACCGTGTGTACACGGCATTAGGTGTGCAAATTGGGAAATATCCAAGGTGTAAGCATTAACAGGGTTGTTCCCCGTTACCAGCGGTTCCTCAGAGAAAAAAGACAAACACAACAAGCTCTAAAAAAAAAGATGGATGGAGAGGTAGCTAGATGAAAAAGGACATGAAAAATGCTTTCTGTGGATTGAAGGATTCCAAATCCACCTTCATTTCATCCACTGGGTCATAGGAGAGGGGAGTTGCAAAGCCAGATTCCTGAAGCCAGGTTTCAGGAATGCCAATAGGTTTATGGAATTGCATATAAAACAAATGGACAGGGGGAAGCTTGATACAGACAAAGCAGGCTTTCCCGAGGGCACATGAGAAGAGATGGGTAATTCTTGGAAGCAGGGGAATATACTGTATATTAGAATGTGTGGACTGCGGCTGATGCTAGATGAGGGAGTGTAAGGGGGAAGTTAAAAAGAGGAGGGCCAAGAATCGGGGGGAAATATCCCCAGAAGTTAGGAGAAACAGGTGGATAATGGAGTAAGATTTACAGTATATGAGTGCACACACCTCTGTGTCCTGGAGGTTGTGTCTGTATAACCTCCAGGATTACAAAATCTCAGGAGGCGATGAGTGTGGTAATAGGGAGAATGTAGAAATGAGGGTAATATACTGTTTATCTTTTATATATATATAAGTTATGGGGTAGAAAAGAAGGGTGCACAAACAAAAATTTAGGGGCAGAGAAAAATATTGTGATAAGAAAAGCTAGAGTGAGCATAGTACAGACGGAGATAGTAGGATTTAGTCTGTCTGGAGCACTGCTATTTTATAATTACTTTATTTTTTGTTTTTATTTCCATATAATGTATAGAAATATTACACTTTGGTAGAAATTATAATTATCAAGTGCCTGAGCCATTTGGCAAAGTGCTTTGTCTCATGAGTTGATTTTAATTTATTAATATATGGAGTGGAGGAGAAATCGTCAATTAATCAATTAAGAGCTGATAAGGAATCTTTCACACCTAGACAGGCCAGAATCAAAAAAATAACTTTAACACTTATCAAACAAGACACAAGGTTGGCAATTCATCTAAGCCCTGGTTCACATTAATGCTACTTTGAAAAGTAGCGAGGTCAGCGCAATTTCAGGTGGTATTTGATAGACATCTGTGTGGCTTCATGCACACATGTCTACTAAAGTCGCACCTGAAATCGGCAAAAATAGTGCAGGAACTACTTTTGAAAATCGGTGTGGCAATGCAAAATTGGTGTTGCACCAATTGAAACAGTCTAATTGATCACTCAAATCGCATGACAAATCACATGACAAATCGCTCCAATGTGAACCTAGGCTAAATAATACAGGAATAACTTTAACAATTGTTGTCTAAAAGTAGTGTGGCATAAAGAAGATGATTGCAGATTAAAATGTTCAGAAAGACACAGCAGGGCAACGGTTAAATAGCAATGGGAACAGAAAAAAAATTCCCAGTACAGTTTTTTTTTTCTGTTTGTAATGTGTGTTGCCCTTCCATGTGCAACTTACTGCAAAGACTAGTTATAAATTGATGTGGTATTATCTTTTTTTTGTGAAGCAGCAGAAAAAGAGATACTGAGAATGTAAATGCATGATCTGATTACTCTGTTAAACTGCCATAATGCTTATGTAGTGCCTGGTTACTTTAGGTATCGGTGCTATTTAAATTTAGAGGGAGATCAGAGTGTAGTTAAACTCTGATCTAAATTGTTACCGTATTTATCGGGGTATTGCGCGCTCCCGCGTATAGCGTGCACCCCTTAAGTTGCCCCGAAATTCCTGTAAAAAAAAATGTTATAAGATTCTATTACTTACAGTTTTGGTGTCTTGCCCAGCGTCCATCGTCCGGTCCGGCGTCCATCTGCGGCCTCGGTGGTGTCCTCCCGGCTTCTCCAGCGCGCGCCTCAAGTCGAATCCCCGCTTCCCGCGCTCAGTTCGAACGCCTCCGCCGACATATACCGAGTGCAGTACACTCGGGTACATTCGGCAAGGCTCGGCTTCGCTCGTGCTCACGCCCTGTGACGTTTATGCGTGAGCACGAGCGAAGCCGAGCCCAGCCGAATGTACCAAAATGTACTGCACTCGGTATATGTCGGCGGCTCCATTCAAACTGAGCGCGGGAAGCGGGTATCGGCGTATATCGCGCACCTACGATTTCCCCTTATTTTAAGGGGAAAAAAGTGTGCAGTATACGCCGATAAATATGGTATGTGCAAAACAGGGTATCTGTCTAAGCTTGGCTGTGCTATGAGCTTATTTTGTTGTGCTGGTGTGTTTTTCCCACCCCTGTGGCAGCAGTGGAGAGGTTTGGGTGCTCTTCCCCAACAGGCAATCAGGAGTAGGGATGAGCCGAGCACCCCCGCGTTCGGTTCGCACCAGAACCTTCGAACAGACCGAACGTTCGCGCAAACATTTAGAACCCCATTGACGTCTATGGGATTCGAACACTTTCGAATTCAAAAGTGTTCATTTCAAAGCTCAATATTCAAGCTATTGTTGGAAAACATCTTTGAGTACCCGCCTCTTGCCCCATGGAACATGTATCAATGGAAAAAAAAAAGTTTTAAAAACGGTAGTTTTTTTTGGAGCAGCGATTTTAATGATGCTTAAAGTAAAAAAAAATGAAATATTCCTTTAAATATCATACCTGCTGGGTGTCTATAGTATGCCTGTGAGGTGGCACGTGTTTAGAACTGTCCCTGCACAAAATGAGATTACTATAAGGAAAAAGTAATTTAATACTGTTTGGTCCCTGCAATATGGATGAAAATCACTGAAAAAAATAGCATGGGTTTCCCCGCCATCACTCCCCCAGGTCATTACAAGACCCTTTGGCCCTATATACTTTGAACAGCAGTATACAGCAGTATACAGGCGGTGCAAACAAGACAAGGACTGTAGGTTTCTTAAGTAGAATCTGAACCATGTCATACTTTGCTGCTGCATATTGCACAATTTCATAAAGAAAGTAATTAGCACACTTGCACTATAAACAAGTGGGTTTAGGTGTAAAGTAATTAGCACACTTGCACTATAAACCAATTGGGTTTAGGTGGAAAGTAATTAGCACACTTGCACTATAAACCAAGTGTGTTTAGTTGCAAAGTAATTAGCACACTTGCACTATAAACCAAGTGGGTTTAGTTGCAAAGTAATGAGCACACTTGCAGTATACAGCAAGTTGGTATAGGTGCACTGAGCACACGGGCAATACAACACGTGAGAACACTTCAGCTAGCACAATCAACTGCTTGACAGATTAGGAAGAACTAATCTAACTAAACTATACAGTGTATAAATATATGTACAACTCCTGGGATGTATATATATCCTCTACACACTGTAAATTTAACTGACTAGCCTGCCTGCTCTATCAAGCTAGAAAAAAAGACAATCTCTCTCTCTGTCTGATCTGTAACCAGCGCTGGAACACACTGCCCACACTGCCCAGCAGGCAGCCTTTTATAGTGTGGGGTGTGTGCTAAAGCCCTGAGCCATAATTGGTCAAAGCCACCCTGGCTTTGGCCAATTATGTCTCTCCTTTTTTTGCGCACTGTGATTGGCCAAGCATGCGGGTCATAGTGCATACTTGGCCAATCATCAGCGCGCAATGCCGCAGTGAATTATGGGCCATATCGTATTTCGACTAAAGGTCAAACATACAATGTTCGAGTCGAACATACATTCGAGTCAAACACAAAGCTCATCCCTAATCAGGAGTGTTTGGCCTTGCTGTGCATGCTGGGGGAGGGTATTTATGGGGCAGACGCCATTGGTTCGGGGTTCTCCTTTTTCCAGTGTGGCACCCACCTAGGGTGGCCACATCACTGTGCCCCGGGGTTATGGCCTACCTGGCCAGGGGCGTGCAATCAGAGAGGGCCTGTGGCAGAGGTGTCTCCCTGACGTTCACCAAGGAGGGTCTGTGGCAGAGACTTTTCCTCAAGTTCAAGTTCACTAAGGAGGGTATGTGACTTTATCCTACAAATGTTCGAGTGATACTCCAGCTGCCAGGTCAGTGAGAGAGGCCTGTCCAGGTAGGCTAATCCCACTCTGGCAGGAGTGGCGCAGAGAAGTGTTATGCTTGGGAGCAGGACTGTTTACCTAGCATTACGCCTGAATTTGCTATTCTCCTTTCTTCCTTCAACTTTAGTTTCCTCACCACAAGTTTTATTGTTTTTACCCGGCTGGGTAATAAAGAGCACAGCAAAGAGCACCTGTTGCATACATTCCTTTACTTCTACTAAATGCATCATGCACCCCTAGGAATTCGGAAGGTCTTGGGTTAGTTTTATGTTAGACCAAAAAATATGGGACTCAATGAGTAGACATATGTAGACCCTTTACATGTATCTACTCTACTCTACTATATTTTTTGGTCTCTCTTGTTCTCTCACACGTTTCAGGACAAGGAAGGCATAGCATACTGGTACATGTCCATGGTAGCCATGCCATGTGGCCAAAACCCAATTTGTTTTAGTTTTATGTTAGTTACCTTATGTACAATCTTTGTTATGCAAAAAAATAGGTAACAGAGTACAGGCATACCCCACTTTTAAGTACACAATGAGGTTTATTTACTAAAGCTGGAAAGCGCAAAATCAGTCTTACTTCTGCATAAAAACCAATGAGTTTCCAGGTTTTATTACCAAAGCTTAATTGAACAAGCTGGGGTTAGAAGCTCACTGGTTTCTATGGAGAAGTGAGCTGGAATTTTGCGCTTTCTAGCTTTAGTAAATAAACCCCATTGTGTACTTAAAAGTGGGATATGCCTGTACTATGCAATATCTAAATGAACAGTGTAGCAGACACTGGATGTATGATTTTACTCTGAATTAACCCTTGCCCTGTCACTTCTAATAACTTTTACAGTTGACCTAGATCTTCACATTTATAGTTCAACCCAGCCAAACCCCCAGCCCCCCCCCCCAATGAGGAAAAACCAGCTTTCTTGGCTATATAATTCTTCATTTTCACTCTAAGGCCTCGTACACACGATCAAATCTGTCTGCTGGTAAAGGTCTGCTAGACCGTTTAAGCAGACAGATTCGATCGTGTGTACGGGCAAACAGACGGATTTGGCCACCCGGCAGATTTCAAAGCATGCTTTGAAATCTGTCGGCTGGGAACCCGTCCGCCCGACATGTCTGCTGGTTAGTACGCTAACCAGCAGACATGTCTTCTCGCACACACGCCGAATGGTTTCGACGCATGCGCGGAAGTGTTTTACTTCCTGGTGCGGTGACATGGCGGCGTCAACGTCACCGCCACGTCAGCGCGCTGTCTGCTGGCGGGGATTTTGGTTTGCTCGTGTGTACACGCGAGCAAACCAAAATGCCAGCAGACAGATATGTTCAAATTGGTCGGTCCGACCGATTTGAACAGACACATTTGATCGTGTGTACAAGGCCTTAGGCATCTCTTGACACTAATTACAAATAAACCCTTGCTCTGAACACTCTTCTTCCTGTGTGCAAATTTCAGTTTAAGCAATTGAGCTCTGTGAACAACACGATCTTTATCAAACACGTCAACCAAGAGCATACAAAGCACAACAAGGAAAATACAAAATATTAGGCAATATATCCCACACATCTATGTTACTAATAAAAAAAAAAAAAAAGAATAAAAAAGAAAATTATTTTCCAAAATTGTATGCATTCATCTTAAAGAGCAATTCTACTTTTGTTAAGAAAAACATTCACCCCTGGGTGATCTGTGTGCATCACAAGGATTTTAACAAATTTTATTGCAGATTCTTACCTTTTGTTATTCTGAAGAAATCTCATGTGGGAAAGTGAGTCTAATTGGAGTGGTTTCATAATTATCAGTCAGCTGTAGGACCTGTATGGCACTAATGAGGAAAGCTACTGGGCCTGCATCCCTTTAGGACATGATTTCTTATTGGGAGTATCTCACAAAATATGACAGCTTTGTTACAGAGGATGCCTGAAATCTGACTTGTATCTTAGAGCAGACTTTTGAGAAAACCAGTAAGTCAATCATACAAACAGGAAATTGTGTGTCTGGGTGTGCTCAGTACACATTCTGTGTACAGAACACCTCCAGGTAGCCATATTGTATTCCATTTACAGAAAATTACAGAGTGGCAGATCGAAAAGAAAAGGTCATTTTTAATAACATTCAATTACAATATGACGTGTGTGGCAATTGTATATGCTATATTGTATTTTCTTTATTTGCTATTTTTCCCCCACGCAAGTAGAGTTACCCATTACAGAGCACCAGTAATGTGGAATAAATAGATGTATTGTGTTTATTTTAGCATGCTGTGCCTTCATAAGGCTTGCCTAATACTATGGCAGTACTAACTGCCAATATGGCAGTACTGTATTTATTGGCATATAACACTCGCTTTTTTACCCTGAAAATAGAAGGTAAACTGTGCCTGCGTGTTATACGCAGGGGGCTGTGGAAAGTTTTCCTGAAACTTCCCTTAAAGTAAGGGTGCGTGTTATACACCTATGTGTGTTATATGCTGATAAATACGGTAGTTGGTTAAATAAAATAGCTTAACATGAATAAGTGGGATATTTCTGAAAAAAAAATCCACTGCCCAATAAAATTAAAACTTGCAAGGGCAGTGCATAGTGGTAGGGGTATTCGCCAAGTGCCCAGTCAACAAAACAATTCCTCATCACTTGTCTTGCCAATATACTGTATATGGTGATAATTAAAACCTTTATCATCAATAATGGGCAATGCCTCTCCTTTACATTGCATACATTTCAACAAGACTAAATGGTGCACTTTTCCTAAACAGAATGTTTAGGCTAATAAAATGAATATGCAACACAAACACTGGGTATAGACTACAAACTCTTTGGGGTTGATTTACTAAAGCAAATAGGCTATTCACTTTGCAAAACAACGTGTTTTTCAAGGGAATTTGCCACGGAGCTTAGTGAATGTGGTAAAGGTTCATTTTGCTAAGAGAATATCCAATCACATGCAAGGAAAAAAAAAATTTGGTTGCATGTGATTGGATGAAGAAAGTCAGCAGAGCTTTACCTTATACACTAAGCTGTGGGGCAAATTCCTTTGCAAAGTGAAACTTCCCCTGGAACGTGAACAGCCTAGTTTTCTTTAGAAAATCAACCCCCTTCAATCAAACATGAATGCACTTTCTGGGTTATGCAGTTCATACCGAAATACTGCACATCCAAAAGAAACTCATATTTGTTTAGCCATAGAACTGTAAGGTAATTTATTAAAAGAAAAAAAGGCACTTATGACCAGTGATTTAACATCTTTAACAAGCTAATATTGCACTTTGCAAATTAAGTCACTTATTATACAGCTACAGCAAAACAGACTTAAGCCCATATGTTTAGTGTAGCTTTTGGACACTGTCCGGAATTATTCACCCTATTAAAGTGAACAGTAAAAGCCTTTGGTGACTGGAATACTATAAAACAATTGACTGATGGATTGTTTAAAAAGCCTAGTTAGTACTGCATAGCTGAATTATAGAGCAGTTGTTTAAGTGGATATTGACAGTGAAATTAGTTATCAGAGTTTGGTGAGCACAGTTCATTTGAACACAGTCAGTAAATGTTAAGAACCATGTTGAACTGAAATAATGAGATTGTCACTTTTTACTGAGAATTAGCTATATCTCAGTGCATAAGAAAACCAGAGACATGTCCTTAAATGTGGAATGCTAGTTTGCAGTTCTTATCATTTCACTCTCTAATGACATGTCAATTAAACACATGCATGATGTATGTTTGTCATATGGTTCTATATATACCTGTAGTTAAAAGAAAAAAATAATATATATCTACTACACCCATATTTAAAGTTATTTTACAGAGTTTTTTTTCCTTAACATTTTTAATGTGATATTAACATTTTAAAATACTTGTGTTTTCAATATTTTGCCTCATACAATGTTGTGTTCCCACGATTTCAGTTTTGCAAAAACACACTACAGTCCATTTAACACGGTTTTCTATAGATCATGTTGTCATCTATTTTATGCAAAGGGAAAGGGAATTTTTTCTGTTATTTGGTTACAATGACTTCAATGGATCAAAAAACATTTATTGAACAATGCAAAATGCACCTGGAATATGCAAACTGCAACTTGCATAGGTGAAAACCAGGCCTTAGGCAAGTGTGAAAAAATATAAAGTAAAATCAATCAGCGCAACCATCTAAATTAGAAATAAAATAAATCTGCTGAACACTCAGGGTCAATAAACCAAATCCCAGCACAGTAATATCAAAGAAATAGTGCAGCGCTAAAGCAATAAATAACTAGACAGAGAAACTGGATATAGTACATATGTTAGATTCCCCAAAGTGGTTACCACTCGTTATGTATATTCATAACAGTGACAAGTTGCAGAACCTCCACCTTTGGTGTCACTAGCCGATCAATGGATAAAGGATGTTTACCCTTTGAAGGTGGATTGACCCATCTGTTCATTCAGAGGGTCCACGTTCTCAGGTGAGCGGCAAGTGACACCAAATGTGGAGGCTCTGCAAATTGTCACTGTTATGAATATACATCACAAGTGGTCAACACTTTGGGGAATCTAACATATGCACTATATCCAGTTTCTCTGTCGAGTTATTAGGAGTTATTAGGTGTGAAAAGATGGATACTGTAAGTACCTGCCTGTATTTCTCATCATGGAGAAAACCTCAAAATTTTGACTTATCAGCATCTGCTGCCTTTTTCCTGGTTCCCGTGTTTTTGTGCATAGTTGTTCCTTAGCCTTGTTTCTACATCGGAGATATAATTGTTTTGCCCACAATTCTTCCATGAAGACCACTTCTGGCCAGACTTCACTGGACGGTAGAAGGGTGTACCTGGGTCCCACTGGTTTGCACCAGTTCTGTGCTGATGGCACTTCTGGACATCTTCCGATGTTAAAGGGAAGTAAGCATGATGTGTCTTTCATCTGCTGCATTATGTTTCTTTGGCTGACCACTGCACCTATGGTCCTCAACATTTCCTCTTTTTTGTGCATCTTTAACCACTCAAGGACTGCCTCCTGCAGAAATACGTGGGCAGAATGGCACGGCTGCGCACAAGCATGTACCTGTACATCCTCTTTAAGTGCCCAGCCGTGGGTCGCGGGCGTGTGCCCGCGGCTAGCGCTCGCAACCCGGTCCGAAGCTTCGTAACCGCAGCCGCGGGACCCACGGACCCGATCACTACTGGAGTCCCATGATCGGTCCCGGAGCTGAAGAACAAGAAGAGCTGTGTGTAAACACAGCTTCCCTGTTCTTTACAGTCTCGCTGTCATTGATCGTGTGTTCCCTGATATAGGGGAACACAATCAATGATGTCACATGTCCAGCCCCACCCCCCTACAGTTAGAAACACATATGAGGTCAAACATAAACCCTTCAGCGCCCCCTAGTGGTTAACTACCAAACTGCAATTGACATTTTCACAGTAAACAATGCATTTATATAGCATTTTTTGCTGTGAAAATAACAATTTATCCCAAAAATGTGTCAACATTTTTCGATGTGTCCGCAATAATGTCGCGGTGATGAAAAAAATCGCTGATCGCCGCCATTAGTAGTAAAAAATAATATTAATAAAAATGCAATAAAACTATCCCCTATTTTGTAAACACTATACATTTTGTGCAAACCAATCGATAAACGCTTATTGCTGAGGAAAAATATATTTTTTATATATATTTTTGGGGGATATCTATTATAGCAAAAAGAAAACAAAATATTGAATTTTTTTCAAAATTGTCGCTCTATTTTTGTTTATAGCGCAAAAAAATAAAAAACGCAGAAGTGATCAGATACCACGTCAAACGGTCGCGCAATTGTCAGTTAAAGCGATGCAGTGCCAAATCGCAAAAACTGGCCAGGTCCTTTACCTGCATTTTGGTCCGGGTCTTAAGTGGTTAAAGAAGCTCTAACAGCACATCTTGAAAACCATATCTGCTTGAAATCTTTGAATAAAATATCTAAACAGCGATTATACTACAAAACTGAATATGCAAGTGATTAATGTCCAATAAAATGTCCAAATAAAGAAATCCCAGAAATAGTGTGTTGTGTACTAGATTCACCCACGTGCTTCTCTAAAGTGGATGTAAAACCAATTCATGAAATTTGAGCTGAGCACATATATCTGCAGTGTTATCTCTCTTCAAAGCACTATGTCCCATAGCTGTCTCCTACCCTGTTCTTCTTCAGCCTGATCACTTCTGATTAGCTCTCCATCATATATGAAAAAAGAAGCCTGAGTTTTGTGTTATAAAATGGATGCCATAAATAGATTAGCAGAGCCCTGACTTTTTCAATGATCAGAGCTAAAAGTTTCTACCTATGAGGATACAGGGATATGGGAAATATAGACACTGACACACAGGTTGAACTGGATGGACTATTGTCTTTATTCGACTTCACCTACTATGAGAGGGGGTGTGTGTCTTTCCTCCAATCAGCAGTCTTGGCTGTATGCCCAGGCTTCACTGCAGTGCTAAACAGGAAGAGAACATCTCTTTAAACAGTACATAAAGATGAAGACAGCAGAAAGGCATGTAAAACTTATGTAGGGAGATTTTTTTTTATCTTTGTATATCATCTGAGGATGTTCACTTCACTGGGTATATGTGAGGGTTTACATCTACTTAAAGATAAACCAATATGAGCTCCCTTTCACTGTGTTTAAAATAAACACTCAACACTCAACAGACCAATTTGACCTCTTCCATAAATAAGAAAGTCAAATTACATTTGTGGATCATGTAATCATCACTGAGCCAAAGATGGAAGGAAGCCATAACCACCATAAAGCCAGGGAAGATAGCCTGAAATGTATATCTCCAATAGTGCTCCATCCAGTCCCAATTTTACTCTTTGGGGTCCTCCTAAAACCCCTGGGGACTCATCGCAACAATGTTGAAAGGAAAAAGGAGAAGCCTCCCATAGTGTAAAACCATTGTATTAAGTGAAAAAATACCTAAAATTGAACTTACTCCTACTCTTGCAACTCGTCATCCTGGAAAGCCATGATTGATGCGACGCTGCTTCTTTACAAGCTGACTTACATTACTCATAGATGCCCCTAGAAATTCAACAATTTCTGGCTGCCATGGACCTTCTAATAGAGAGGAATTGATGTTCCCCTCTTTTTCGATAAGAAGACTGCAGTATTTTGGGGTCCTTCCCCTTCTTTCCCCCATGTCTTTGTCCCCTCAGTTTTTGTCCATTCTTCCTTGGGATGATATTGGTTAGTACAAGTTGTGAATTCTGAGATCAGTTCCATGAAAATGTAGTATTGTTAAACATTTTTGTCCATGTGAACTGCTGCTGGATAATAAATATATCTACATTTTTCTTTATATTGACTATGCTGTGTCACACCATGTCAAATAGTTTTTATGTTCTTTGTTTCTTCATATATGCTGTGTCATTATTCCTTTTGATATGGGCATCCCCTGGCACAACTCCAGAGCATAACCATTCTGCCTCTGATTCAAATTGTGAAAGCATGCAGAAAAGGAGGACAAGTCTGCTGCCTTCAGTTTCCAACCACAAAGAAAAGGAACTTTTATTGTTACCACAGCTTTATAGACAGAATGACATCATTCATATGAGCACAACTGATTTGTTTAGTCCATATATGGCTTTCTTCTTGTGACGTCTGTTCTTGCCATGCTGCTTCACACTTCACAGTCTTGGGGGCCATCTTTCTTCAGTCGATGGAAGGGGCCAGAAGGAGTGAGGAGTAACAGCTGTTTTCACTTATCACCCCTGAAGGTTTTTTAACTCTATAATGACTTCTAAGGAAAATAATACTTGAAATAAAATAAATAAAACAATATAAGAAAGGAAACCAATATTTGAGTGGTTTAGGAAAAATAACATAAACACAAAATAATCATTTTATTAACTCCACCACAGTCCCCCGTTAAAATGACTAGTTTATCAGTACTGTCCCTATGCTTCCTTTGTCCCTGTGTTTGGCCTCCCTATCAGGATCTTTTTTGTGTTTCGCCTAGCGATCAGACAGGGCTTATCCATAGTCCTTACCAACGAAATGTCAGGAGGCGGTCAAACACTATTTTTTCCCTCACTTGAGAATGTTGTATGTGTTTTTAACAGGTAAGGAATCTAATGGAGGATATGGTCCCTTTTCTTCCTCCTACATTGGATCTCCAATATCACCTAAATTCAAAAAAGTAGGAGTTACCTCTTCAGCTGCTTTTCCTAATAGCTTCTTTATGCAGGTAGAATATAACAAAACATTATCGTAACCAATATACGCAGAAACAAAATTGCTATACCCATCTGAGTACAAATGCGTTGTCACCCAAAATACTTTCCCCAGGTAACATTTTAAATACACCCCCTTGTCATTCGGCTATAGCGCGGGTCTAAAGTAGTTAAAGTCTTCTGTTGAAAAAAAAAAGTGGGAGGGAGAGGCTGCGTGTTAGTTTCTGTCTCCCTTAAAATGTACTCAAAGATGCACAGTAGGGGGATTAGGGGAGGCAGAAGCAGAAGCACAGAGGGAGGAGTCTAGGATGACGCGGTCCTCACGTCGGGGCGGCTAAGGAAATGGGCTCCAGCAGGTCCCGCGGCGCTGCGAAGGCTATGCGAGTGTCCGTCCTCTGGCTGACGGCCCCCGCCAACCCCGCTCTGACCCCGCTCTCCTGCTGAGGGCTACCTCTCCGCTCCCCTCACTCCTTCCACCTTCCACCGCCGAACCGAATAGAGGCTAAAACTTACCTCGATTGGTGCCTCACTGTCCGCGTAGTGCCTCGGTTTGCAGTCTGTCCTTGTGTTTGGTCACGTGGTCGCGGCATCTCCGGCGTAGCTGAAGGCTGCTGTCGGCTGCTGCAATGCTCCGGCCCGGTTGCAGGAAGTTGCATGGTGGGCTGGTGTGACAAAGGAACCGCAGGATACTGGATACTGGACATCGGCTCTCCTGAGAGGCGAGCTGTGAGTTAGCCATTCTGTAACCCAGAAAGGGGTATGTGAACGGCGGTCATAGTCAGCCCTGTATATTCCAGTAGCCTGCTCACAGTATACAACCAAAGACAGCTCGAACCACCAATTCACCACTGAAGATCAAATACACAGAAAACCAGCAAAACTGTAAGTACAAAAAAAAAAAAAAACATAGCATTTCAGACTGAAGAACAAGGACCTGAACAGGGGCTGGGTTTCTTAAAGATCTGAACTGATTCTGCAGACAGTAAGTAAAAACATCACTTACATTATTTGCATCATCTATTGCTGAACTACTGTGACATGTAAAGCATCAGTATGAGCATGAACATGAGTTAAAACGAAAATAACTGAGATCAAGGAAATAAGTAAAGTTGGTGAAGCTGGCGGTGCAAGCTGCAAAATAAGATGAAAGAACTGGTAAGAACTGGTAATTTATAGGTAAACCACAGGTAAATTACTATGTAAACTATTTGGGCACTGGAAGAGTCATTGTGCTTTTTCTTTTTTTTTTTTTTTGGAGACCACAACAATACTATCAGTATAGTACTATAGGCATAATATGACACAGCTGACTATTGCAGAGAAAGTTGACGCAACAAACAATTACTAGAATATTTTTCTGTATTGTATTCTCTCCCTCTTTAAAACCCATACTCTTAAGTGTGGTTAAATCATACATATGCAAGTACTTAAATATCACCTCAGCCCCCTAACCCTAAAGAACTCTTCTGTATAGTGAGGGGAAAAAGGAAGAGAAAGAAGACCCCCACGTAAGGGGAAATTGTTGTTTATTTTTATTTTTCTCAAAACTCTTTAATAGAGAAAACTATTGAGATGAGTACTAGGGCAAGAGGCGCCAGAGGGGGAGCGGCTTCAACCCCCCGTTTGAGTCAAAGTCCGGGGCCAATGAGTAAATATGTAACACAGGGGATGAATGAGAGGGAGAAGGAAAAAAAAAAGGAAAAGATAAAACTCACTTCAATCAACCCAAACAGCTCAGCAAACCCTGACACTCTATCAGAGACAGCAATAGAGTTCGAGACAGACATAATACAGGACGCAGTAGAACAAACATTAGGAATGGCACTACCAACTAAGATCGACATGCAGGAAATGTTTGCTTCCTTAGAAAAAGCGTTAACAACACAAATGGAGAGAATGGAGAAAAATATGGGATCTTTGCTGGAAAGGCTAGAAGAAGTTGAAAAAAAAAAACAGACTACAATTTTAATACTATCAAGAAACTTTCAGTGATGTAAAAGAAAACATGTAGCTAGGCCCAGGGCGGCGGGGTGACCAGGGAACTGGAGCTCATGACTGCCTCAAAGTAATTCCCCTGGGAACAGGGGAAGGGAGGTAGTGTCGAATTGTACTCCGCCTCAAGTCGGGGAGCACTCCTGCACAAGGGGGTGTAAGAAAGAAGGCCCCCAAAGTAGACCGTAGGGTCAAGATTCCACATCGGGAATGGGGGGAGGGGAGGGATGAGGGAGGGGGGGGAGGTGGGGGGAGGGGGAGTAAGGAGGGGGAAAGAAAGAGAGGGGGGGCACGGGGAGGGAGGATGGGGGGGCGGGGGAGGGATAGAGGGGAAAGATAGAAATAAAGGGACGGTCGACCGCCAAATTAAAATAAAGAGAGGGAACAGAGAGAAAAAAAGGGTAAAGGAAAAAAAAAAAAAAAAAACATAAACATATGTCTGATGTAAATTTTGTTACCTTTAACGTGAGGGGATTAAACTCGCCACGGAAAAGACACATGATCTTAAAGGAGATCGAGAGACTTTCTGCAGACGTAGTGTTCCTCCAGGAGACACATATAACTCTGGATTCGAGAGTTAGGCTGTACTCTCGGGCAACCCCAACATGGTATTATGGTGATTCCCCCCAGAAAGGATCTAGAGGGGTAGCTATAGGGATAGGGAAAAACGTAAGCTTCAAAGTAGAAGATATGATAGTAGATACAGATGGGCGTTATCTTTTCCTCAGAGGAATCTTACACGTAAACGGTATACGCTGGCCAACGTATATTGCCCTAATAAACAACCCCAGAGATATTTAAAGAAGATCCTTAACAAGTTAATGGACTTTAAACAAGGTAATGTAGTCCTAGCGGGAGACTTTAATTTTACCTTAGATCTACAGTTAGATAGAGTGTCGACGATAGATAAAGGGAACAGTAAGCAACAACAAATAGTGAAAAAAAAACTCTCTAAAAATCATTTACTAGACGCATGGAGAATCACATATCCAAACAAAAGAGATTACACATTCTATTCTCCGGTACATAAAATGTACTCGAGATTGGATTATATAATGGTAGACCATGATATTCTATTCTAGAGTACGTAAACAATGCCGTGATAGGGGTGATGTCAATTTCAGACCATGCCCCCGTCTCGGTGAAAATACACTTCATAGAAGTGGAAGAGAGGAAGGGGACCTGGAACCTGAACGAAGAGTTAATAGATGACATAGAAGTTTGCGACATAATAAGAACAGATATAGGTGAATACTTTACAGCCAATAAAACACCGGATGTGAGTATATCAACGACATGGGAAGCCCACAAGGCCTACATCCGAGGAAAACTTATTTCCTTAGGTGCAGGAAAAAAAAGAGAAGAGAAGCGAATAGAAACAGGATAATTAGAGAACTACAAGAATTAGAAGTTAAAAAAAATCAAAAAGACAATGAGGTCTATCAGGAAATCATAATAAAGAGGACTCAACTAAGAGATCTAATGGATATAGAAAACAGGAAAATATTTAAAAATGTCTCGAAAGAAAGGTACTTATGGGGAAATAAACCGGGGAAATACTTGGCTAGGATTTCAAAAGAAAAAAAGAAATAGAAATCATATAGAAAAAATAAAGGATCAGGAAGGCCAGATGAGGTACAAGACGTCCCAAATTGCAGAAGCCTTTCAGACGTATTATACCACCCTATACACAATCAGGAAGGGGGAGAAGCGTGAGGAGAAGGAGGAAAGAGAAAGGAAAATAAGTGAGTACCTAAAGGAAGCAAACTTACCAAAATTAATGCAAGAAACAGTGGAAACTCTGGACGACCCAATTACGCAGGAAGAAATAAATCAATCGATTCAAGAAACACCCGGGGGGAAAAGTCCAGGCCCAGATGGACTGCCAATCAAATATTATAAAAAATTTAAAGATCAATTGACCCCAGAGATGTACATCTATTTTAACAAAATAGGTGAAACAGAAGAAGTAAGGAAAGAATCACTTCTTGCTAATATTTCAATCATAGCTAAAACAGGAAAGGATAACACCCTTTGCTCTAACTACCGTCCAATCGCACTATTAAATGCTGATATAAAAATGTTTGCAAAGATACTGGCAACAAGAATTAAGCCGTTTATGCCGGAATTAATAAACTCCGATCAGACGGGATTTGTAACAGGCAGGGAAGGTCGGGACAACAGTCTAAGAACGATCCTTCTACTACAGGAAGGGAAAAAGAAGAAACCCCCAGTCGTACTCATGTCATTAGATGCTGAAAAAGCGTCGACTGGGGGTTTATGATGGATACTCTGAGAAACGTAGGACTGGGTCCCAGATATATGAAATGGGTGGGTAACCTATACAAATCCCCAACGGCAAGAGTAAAGGTCAACGGGAGCGTATCGTCGGTGCTAGATATGATGAACGGAACAAGACAGGGTTGCCCACTCTCACCTCTCCTATATATAATAGCTCTGGAACCATTATTGTGCAAGATAAGGAACAACCCAGACATAGGGGGGGTGGGAGTGGGAGAGGAGGAACATAAGGTGGCAGCATATGCCGATGATGTGCTCCTATACGTGACCAAACCAAAAATATCTATACCTAAAATATTAGAGGAAAAAAGAAGATACGGTGATCTCTCAAATTTTAAAATAAATCCAGTAAAAACCGTAATTATGAATATAGGAATAAAGACAGAGGAAGAGGCGGAATTACATAAAGCATTCCCCTTCACGTGGGAACAAAAATCATTTACCTATCTAGGCATAAAAATAACCCCCAAAGTAGAAGACCTTTATGAGGCCAATTATATTCCTTTACTAAATGAAATAAGACGAGACGTAAAAAAATTAAATAAAAGACAGATCTCCTGGATGGGGAGGATTAACACGTTTAAAATTATGTTGTTACCTAAGATTATATATATTTACCAAATGCTCCCAATTAACATCCCACAAAGCTTTTTCAAGATACTAAAAACCATAATTATAAAATATATTTGGCAAGATAAAAAACCAAGAATAAGCTATGCAACCCTTACCCGAGAAAAAAAAAGAGGAGGATTAGCCCTCCCTGATACAAAAAGATATTACCAGGCTGTAATTCTAGCAAGACTCGCGGAATGGACAAATAGGAACACGTTAAAAAAATGGGCACAAATGGAAAAAAAAATAAGTAAGCAACAATTAAATACAATAGTTTGGATTCCACCAAAATTTAGGATAAGTAACACAGACACTCATAGCATCACAAAGCAGGTCCTTAAGATATGGGACTTAATGTGTAAACAGGAAAAATGGGAATATAACTCGCCATTAATTCCATTAGCTAACACAGATTTTTTTGCACCAGGAAATAGGACTAAATTGGGAAATAAATTAGGTAGTCTAAGGTTGGGGGAAATAGTCACACAAGGAAAAAAAAAAAAAAAAAGAAGAGATATACCCACAGTAGAAGGGGCTCAAAACATAACCGACTGGGAATACCTACAATTGAAGCACTTTGTTAGTACACTGCCAGCACCAGTAAGAGGTGACACAGCACGGAACCCAATAGAAAAACTATGTTCCACCGGAAAATCATTACAGCATGGAATAGCGACGATCTATAAAATATTGATAGAATTAAGGTCAAAGGGAGCAATACGAAGCGTAGAGAAATGGGGGAAAGACATTAGGGAAAAGATTGAAGACACACAAATGATTAAAGCTACTTTTAGTTATGCTAAAGATATTACAACAATAGAAGCTAATTATAAATGCTTGATGAGATGGCATCTGACCCCGGTTAAATTAAACAAAATACATTCAACTAACTCCCCTTTGTGTTGGAGGAAGTGCAATCAAGAGGGGACTACGTTGCATATTTGGTGGGAATGTCCGAGAGTACAGGAATACTGGAAAGAAGTTCTCGATCTAATAAAAGAAATTACAAAAGAAAAGATCCCTCTAGACCCCCAGACCTGTCTGTTTCACGGACAAGGGATAGTAAAAGGAGAAAAGAAATATAGTTCGACACCCAGTAATGGTCCCAGTAATTCTAAATGCAGCAAAGGGTCTAATCCCGAAATTTTGGTTACACCCGCAGAAGCCCCCCATAAAAGAACTGATACACCAGGTCGACCATATCTCTTGAGAAGCAGGGAGGGGGGTGGGAACAATAGGGGGGCGGGAAAGGGAAAAAAAAAAAAAAAAAGGGGGGGGGGGGGCTGGGGGGAAGAAATAAAAATAAATTTAAAAACGGTGAAGTCATGGATATAGAGATAGAGGGGAGCAACGAGAAATGTTTACAGTATATGAAAGGCCGAGGTGAATTGTTATGTGACCCCTCTCAATGTGTAACTTGTAACATGGTATCCCTTTCCCACGATAAAAAAAAAAATATACAAGTATATAAATACAAGAGACAGTGGGAAAGAATAGAATAAACAAAAGATAAAAAAAAATGATAAATAAAACACAAATGATGCGACACCGAAGAGGGAATATGAAGAGAAGAAGGGCGGACAAAAATGAACTCTTTATAAACTACGTAACCTCCCGGTCAAGACTGATGTGTAAAAAAAAATATATATTATGTGTGTACTTTGCCCTCTGCCAGTACACAGGCAATGTACATGTAAACTGACAAGGCAATTACTGTGTTACTTCATTACCAAACACCATTTCTTCGAATCAGCCTATTGTGACACCTCGCTTAGTCCATTTTTTTACAAAAAAAAAACAGACCATCGAAATTCTGTGTCTATCCCCATGACCTTATTTCCCGAGACCTCTCTCTTCAGACCAGACATATCTATATGTTTATACACATATATATCTATCTATCCTGAGACACGCCTAATTATTGCGTCTGAAGAGGAAGAGGAAGTATTGTCTACCCGTCTCCTACAGACATCCACCTGAAATAGCCACATTCAAGTCAACATACAACACGACATAAAATGAAATTATCAGCCGGCAGAATAGGGCGACAGGTTCTCTCAGGTCCTAGGCGCACCTCAGTTTGCAGACGACCCCATGTGGGTCAGCATCTTCCGGCCTAGAATCCAAAGCCCCATGTTGGGCGCCAAATTGATATGGACGTCCCCTGGCACAACTCCAGAGCATAACCATTCTGCCTCTGATTCAACTTGTGAAAGCATTCAGTGTCCAACCGCAAAGAGAATTAACGTGTATTGTTACCACAGCTTAGTCCATATATGGATTTCTTCTTGTGACATTCTGTTCTTGCCATGCTGCTTCACATTTCACAGACTTGGGGGCCATCTTTCTTCAGTATATATATATATATATATATATATATATATATATATATATATATATATATATATATATACATACAGAGAGAGAGAGAGAGAGAAAATTAATAAAATAAAATAAGAAAGGAAACCAATATTTCAGTGGTTTAGGAGAAAAATAACATAAACACAAAATAATTTTATTAACTCCATCACACTTTATTAAAGCAATTGCACCACGGTAGATAAGAATCACAACCCAGTGTTGGTTTCACCAAATGGAAGTTATGTGCTGGAAGTCTCTCCCTACGCACTTCATCATATATATGCAAAGCCATTGTCTGATGTCATCTGCCTGGTCACATTCTGTGCTGGGTCCTTTCCTTTTCAATCTTTTTCTGGCAGTAGGTGGCACTGAATGTTTCAGAAAGCAGTGCTACCATGATAACTTCAACTGTCAGTGATTCTAGATGGACCAGGACTGTGTGCCTACACTGAGGAGACCAACACTGTATATAGTGGAAAAAGGTGTTTATTTACAAAGGTGAGAAAATAAGTGCACGAATAACACAAAAGCTATATACAAGTTCAGGGAGAATGCAATACCCATAAGCCAAAGCCAAGCCGGGGTCAAATACCAGGAGATCATTCAAAGAGACTGCAGACAGGGAAGGGGCAGGAAGGAAATGTCCAGGAGAGGGATCGGGATCAGGTCAGGACAGATCAGGTCAGAGGTCCAGAGCAGGTTCAGGGTCCGGTTAGTAAACAGATACCAGGGCGAGTTCTGTTTGAACTCGCTGGGTATTTATAGTGGGTGTACTGATTGGGTTCAGGTCACACCTGAACGGAGCAAAGGCCAGGTGTTCCACACTGCCAGGGTCCATCCGCTGGTGGAGGTCAGTACTGCATCCCAAAGGTGATATACCAGCAGGGGGAAGTTCCCCTGACAGCTCCGAACTGCCAGGAGACCCCTGCTGGTGGGACGCAGCACTGCAAGACAAAATATCAATAGTACCAGCGGATGGACCTTTTCCTGACAGTACCCCCCCTCAAAGGAGCGGCCTCTGGACGCTCCAACTATCCGTTGCCGGGGAAAGTCCAGAGTGACCAACTGGGCAATGGGAGGCTTGAGCCGAGAGGTGGGTACATCCGGGTCATCGAGCTGGGGAGCAGGCACCGGGTCAGCGAACTGGGCAGCAGGCTCCGGGTCAGCAAACTGGGCAGCAGGCTCCGGGTCAGCGAACTGGGCAGCAGGCTCCGGGTCAGCGAACTGGGCAGCAGGCTCCGGGTCAGCGAACTGGGCAGCAGGCTCCGGGTCAGCGAGCTGGGCAGCAGGCTCCGGATCATCAAGCTGGGCAGCAGGCTCCGGGTCATCGAGCTGGGCAGCAGGCTCCGGGTCATCGAGCTGGGCAGCAGGCTCCGGGTCATCGAGCTGGGCAGCAGGCTCCGGGTCATCGAGCTGGGCAGCAGGCTCCGGGTCATCGAGCTGGGCAGCAGGCTCCGGGTCATCGAGCTGGGCAGCAGGCTGGCAGACTGGCACAGGAACAGCAGGCTGGGCAGCGGACTGGAGGTCATCAAGCCGGGCAGCAGACTGGAAGTCATCAAGCCGGGCAGCAGACTGGAAGTCATCAACCTGGGCAGCACACTGGAAGTCATCAACCGGGGCAGCACACTGGAAGTCATCAACCGGGGCAGCACACTGGAAGTCATCAACCGGGGCAGCACACTGGAAGTCATCAACCGGGGCAGCACACTGGAAGTCATCAACCGGGGCAGCACACTGGAAGTCATCAACCGGGGCAGCACACTGGAAGTCATCAACCGGGGCAGCACACTGGAAGTCATCAATCGGGGCAGCACACTGGAAGTCATCAACCGGGGCAGCACACTGGAAGTCATCAACCGGGGCAGCACACTGGAAGTCATCAACCGGGGCAGCACACTGGAAGTCATCAACCGGGGCAGCACACTGGAAGTCATCAACCGGGGCAGCAGACTGGAAGTCATCAACCGGGGCAGCAGACTGGAAGTTATCAGCCGGGGCAGCAGACTGGAAGTCATCAGCCGGGGCAGCAGACTGGAAGTCATCAGCCGGGGCAACAGACTGGAAGTCATCAACCGGGGCAGCAGACTGGACGTCCTCAACCGGGGCAGCAGACTGGAAGTCATCAACCGGGGCAGCAGACTGGAAGTCATCAACCGGGGCAGCAGACTGGAAGTCATCAACCGGGGCAGCAGACTGGAAGTCATCAAGCTGGGCAGCAGACTGGACGTCATGAAGCTGGGCAGCGGACTGGAAGTCATCAACCTGGGCAGCAGACTGGAAGTCATCAACCTGGGCAGCAGACTGGAAGTCATCAACCAGGGCAGCAGACTGGAAGTCATCAACCGGGGCAGCAGACTGGAAGTCATCAACCGGGGCAGCAGACTGGAAGTCATCAACCGGGGCAGCAGACTGGAAGTCATCAACCGGGGCAGCAGACTGGAAGTCATCAACTGGGGCAGCAGACTGGAAGTCATCAACCGGGGCAGCAGACTGGAAGTCATCAACCGGGGCAGCAGACTGGACGTCATCAACCGGGGCAGCAGACTGGAAGTCATCAACCGGGGCAGCAGACTGGAAGTCATCAACCGCGGCAGCAGACTCAAAGTCATCAAGCTGGGCAGCAGACTGGAAGTCATCAACCGGGGCAGCAGACTGGAAGTCATCAAGCTGGGCAGCAGACTGGAAGTCATCAAGCTGGGCAGCAGACTGGAAGTCATCAAGCTGGGCAGCAGACTGGAAGTCATCAAGCTGGGCAGCGGACTGGAAGTCATCAAGCTGGGCAGCGGACTGGAAGTCATCAAGCTGGGCAGCGGACTGGAAGTCATCAAGCTGGGCAGCGGACTGGAAGTCATCAAGCTGGGCAGCGGACTGGAAGTCATCAAGCTGGGCAGCGGACTGGAAGTCATCAAGCTGGGCAGCGGACTGGAAGTCATCAAGCTGGGCAGCGGACTGGAAGTCATCAAGCTGGGCAGCGAACTGGAAGTCATCAAGCTGGGCAGCGGACTGGAAGTCATCGGACTGGCAAGCTGGCACAGCAACATCAGGTTGGCAGGCTGGCACAGGAACATCGGGTTGGCAGGCTGGCACAGGAACGTCAGGGTGGCAGGCTGGCACAGGAACGTCAGGGTGGCAGGCTGGCACAGGAACGTCAGGGTGGCAGGCTGGCACAGGAACGTCAGGGTGGCAGGCTGGCACAGGAACGTCAGGGTGGCAGGCTGGCACAGGAACGTCAGGGTGGCAGGCTGGCACAGGAACGTCAGGGTGGCAGGCTGGCACAGGAACACCAGGGTTGCAGGCTGGCACAGGAACACCAGGGTTGCAGGCTGGCACCGGAGCAGGCTGGTCGGATGTCACAAGCTGGGCGGCTGGCACTGGAACTGGTAGAGCAGCTGGCACAGGGACAGATGGCACCGGGACAGGTTGAACAGAGGGCACTGGGACAGGCTGGGTAACTGGCACGATGGTATGAGTTGGGAAATACTTCCGTTTCTTTTTAGACTTAGTCACTACAGGTTTGTTAACAGAAGTGATGTATGAAGAGGATGGAGATAAGTAAGAGGAAGGATTGGAGTATGGCAGAGACAAAGGGATGGTGACTGGAGGAGGTTTTTGTGGAGTAGTTACAGGTGGATTAAAGGCAGGGTAGGTACAATTAGTAGAGACTGGGTAGTAATATTTGGTGGGATGTGGAATTATCTGGGCTGGAGTTGCCATTGGTGATGGACAGATGGATCCTTGGGAAGGCAGGTGGTTACTAGTAGGACTGGAACGGACAGGTGGATTAAAGGCAGGGTAGGTACAATTAGTAGAGATTGGGTAGTAATACTTGGTGGGAAGCGGAATTAACTGGGCTATAGCTGAGGTTGTCATTGGCAATGGACGGCTAGAACCTTGGGAAGGTAATTGGTTAATGGCAGGGCTGGAATGCAGTGGCTTGGCTGGAAGCAGGAGATCTGACCATGCCTGCAGCACAGGTTGAACAAAGGCTGGTTCACACACACCTTGTTTAATCAGAGCCTGCACAGAATCAAGACACTCAGATAACTTTTGCTGGGGACAGGAGGAATAATGCTCATCAAAATAAGCCGGATCATCCTCCATCAACCATACCAGGGATTCAACTTGGTCAGGACTGAAGGGGGGAGAGAAGTCATCACCTCCAGCTGGAATAACTGACAGGGCTGGTTTAACACATAACTTGATCAATGGCTGAACATCATTGTAAGACATATAACCCAGATCCACCATGGAATGGGCCGATCGGATGGCTTCCATCAGCTCATCCCTTGTCCATCCCTCCAACACCTGACGACAATACTCCTCATCCTCCTCTGCTAGCAGAGAAAAGTAAGTAATTTCATTGAAATCCATGTTTCAACAAAAACGCACTACAACAGGATGGTTCCCTATGCAGGCACGTCTGGTCAAAATGGCCCTGGTATACTGTCAGTGATTCTAGATGGACCAGGACTGTGTGCCTACACTGAGGAGACCAACACTGTATATAGTGGAAAAAGGTGTTTATTTACAAAGGTGAGAAAATAAGTGCACAAATAACACAAAAGCTATATACAAGTTCAGGGAGAATGCAATACTCATAAGCCAAAGCCAAGCCGGGGTCAAATACCAGGAGATCATTCAAAGAGACTGCAGACAGGGAAGGGGCAGGAAGGAAATGTCCAGGAGAGGGATCGGGATCAGGTCAGGACAGATCAGGTCAGAGGTCCAGAGCAGGTTCAGGGTCCGGTTAGTAAACAGATACCAGGGCGAGTTCTGTTTGAACTCGCCGGGTATTTATAGTGGGTGTACTGATTGGGTTCAGGTCACACCTAAACGGAGCAAAGGCCAGGTGTTCCACACTGCCAGGGTCCATCCGCTGGTGGAGGTCAGTACTGCATCCCAAAGGTGATATACTAGCAGGGGGAAGTTCCCCTGACAGCTCCGAACTGCCAGGAGACCCCTGCTGGTGGGACGCAGCACTGCAAGACAAAATATCAATAGTACCAGCGGATGGACCTTTTCCTGACATCAACACTAGTCTCTGCATCAATGCACAGTGAAGCTCACCATACATGGTTCAGTTATTTTTTCTTTCAGCCAGCAGAATGAAAAAAATAATAATTTATTTCCCCATGGGGGAATCAATCCTGCCCGCTGCTCTATTGTATTCTGACAGAGGGGACAATCCCTGCCTGTCAGAATACAAAAATCACTGCTTCAGTCCCTGGCTGATCAAGTGGCTTTTGTCCCACAGGGAGCTTGAAGAGCAGTAGATTGGTAGATCAGCTTTTGTTGGACTGCAATGACCACAAAATGGTTTGAAATGTTGATGGTCCCTGATAAACTGACAAAATTGTAATACGTATATATATGGCCACCATGAGTGTAAAATGTCATGCCCAGAAAGCATGACCATGACACTCTTCACTCACAGTTTTATGAGGACCTGGTAGTAAAGCAAAAAAATTAAAAGCTGGGCGAGATTTTAACTGACATACACTATGCAAAATAGTTTTCGCTGAAGATAAAGTACGTTCTCTCTCTCTCTCTCTCTCTCTCTCTCTCTCTCTCTCTCTCTCTCTCTCTCTCCCTATATCTTCCTTTGTGTCTCTCTGTAAATTATTATATGTGCAGTTATGATCACATTGGGCTTCATTCATAAAGCCTCACACAAGGACACATGTCTATATTTTTGGCCATGTTGTTATTTTTACATCTTCTTGGAAAAAAAAGATCCTTATACTGGTGTACTACCTTTATGAATTAAGCCATAACCTACTATGTTTTGGAGGGGTTATTAGGCAAGTGTAAGAAATCAGTGCTGAGACACCTCTGTAAGCACTGCAACATGATTCTTATCTACTCTTCTAAGGTATAGCAGTTATGGAGAATATTAAAACATTAACATCTAAACAGTGATTATTCATTATACCTACAGTATTATGAATCAGCATATATATTGAGAAAAAATCTCTTCAGTATACCCAGTGTGTATATTAGCCTTAGCTTTATGAGTAGAGAACTCTATTTCTCTGAAGGTTCTGCTATATTCTGAAATACTATATTAACTTTGTCTATATTTGGCACTAGTGAACAGCATCAACATGCATACTGTAAAAAAGAAAACGCTGAATTAGCTAAGCAAGTCCAAATGGTAATCATGGTTTTAAAGGTGACTCCTACAGCCTGACTCCTACAGCAATTAATTTACATAGCATGCATGCCCAGGTACCTTTTCTTGACTGATGCATATGTTTTGTGAGCCAATTTGATAAATAGTTTATTCTTACATTCTTGAATTATGCTAATGAACAGTTGAACTGTTGGTTCAGAAATGTAGCATTTTGCTTGGCAACAAAACCATTATTTTAAGCATTATAGCTAGATTAATGGAGCTCAGTGCAATCTCAGCTCTGCTTTGTTCATAAACTGTAATTCAATTTAAAGGTACAAATGCTTTTAATGTCAAATTAAACAAATGTAATCAGTGATGTTGAATAGACAATTTAGCACCATCTGTCCATGTTACATTGATAGTTTACTGATATTATCTTTGTTTAAGAAATATCCAATAAAATATTTCTTATGTAATATCAAAGTCACAAAACAAATGACCTCTAAAATTACCAGTATCTGAAGAAGAAAATAGAAGAGGGCATTTTCAAATGATGTATACAATTATAACCTTCATTCAGCAGAGGTAAACTAGCCTACTCCCTCATATACACAATTATCTTTCCAAACCTTGAAACAACAGGTTTTATTTCACTTTATTTATTTACATACTGCATATATACAATACTATTCTCTATCCCCTATTAATAATTGAGGATAGAGAATAGTATTAATATAGTAGCCTATACATATATATATATTAAAGGGTCATTTAAAAATGACTAAGGCCCCTTTCACACTGGGGCGGAAGGTGCGGTGGTGGTAAAGCGCTTTACTGTCAGAATTGTGGCGCTATTTGGCCGCTAGCAGTGCGGTTTTACCCCCCCCGCTAGTGGCCGAAAAAGGGTAAATACCACCGGCAATGAGCCTCTGCAGAGGTGCATTGCTGGTGGTATAGCCGCGGTTTACCATTGCTTTCAATGGGAAGGAGCGGTAAACACACCGCTCCTTCACCACTCCAAAAATGCGGCTAGCAGGACTTTTGGAGTGGTCCTGCTAGCGTAGCGCTCCAGTGTGCAAAAACCCTTAGGCTTTCACACTGGAGAAACAGCAGTTGCTGTTTCAGGTCGGTTTGCAGGCGCTATTTTTAGCGCAATAGAGCCTGCAAACCACCAAAGTTTGAAAGGGGTCTTACATATGTCAGCTGAAGAGTCCACACAAGTCCACATAAGTTTCTAGTAGATGTTGGTAAAAGCACCTGTTCATTTCTCTTATGCCGCGTACACATGATCGGTTCGTCTGATGAAAATGGATGGACCGTTTTCATCAGACAAAACGATCGTGTGTGGGCCCCGTCGTTTTTTTATCCATCGGTGAAAAAACTAGGAACTTGTTTTAAAATGATCTGATGGTTAAAAAACCGATAGAGAAAAACGATCATCTGTGGGCACGTCCATCGGTTAAAAATCCATGCATGCTCAGAATCAAGTTGGCGCATGCTCAGAAGCATTGAACTTGAAACACGTCATTGTGTTTTACATCACCGCGTTCTGACACAATCGTTTTTTAACTGATTGTGTGTAGGCAAGACCGATGAAAGTCAGCTTCATCGGATATCTGATGAAAAAATCCATCAGACCGTTTTCATCGGATGAACCGATCGTGTGTACAGGGCATTAGTGACTCTGTTAGTAAGATATCTGTGCTTCAGTTTCTTAGTCAGCACACCCTAGGATCATTATTACAGGTTTCCATTCTCTTTTCTAGTTATTTCTTTGGAGAAGGCAACAGGGGAACCTGGAGCACACGAAGATTCGACAGAACATCCATGTTGGACTTACCAGGCAAGAACAAACTATGACAATGAGACCAAGCTGTTGGAGTATTTATGACATATAGGAAGCTCATGCCTTACCTAAAATATCACTTTTAGAAGAAATGGACACATATATCTGCAATGATTTTCAAAACTATGAAAGTTCATTTCTCTAAATAAATAGTCCACATCAGTTGAAAAGCAGACTCAGATTCTGCTACAATACCCCCTGTTCCCCCAGTGCTATACCTACAAACTCACCACTCCATGGTTCAGTGCCTGTTCTCTTTCAGGTTGGAAAAAGCCTAACCTCACTCAACCTACTTCCTGTGGGCCCAGATGCCTTCAGGGTATTTGCCATCATGTCAGACTGGGCTCAGAGTAGAATTCTGGAGAAAACAACACTGGTGTCATACCATTTAAGCCACCACCAGACAAGAAAATAACAGGAAAAATACCTGCTAGTCACATGACTGGCTGAGCTAGATGACAGCTGAAAAAAGTAAGTGTACTAAATACACTAAACATTTAAAAAAAATGTGGGTTGGGAAGGTATGGGTTTTCAGATCTTTAGGAAGGTGCTTTAAGGGGGAGGGTTTGCCTGCTTTATTTCTTTCTGTGAGGTTTAATCTATTAATAAATAATTAATTCAAGGGAGCTATGTGACTGTTTGATCCATAGCTTTTGTAGTAAAAATGTTTTGAAAAAAAACTTTCAAAAAGCTTAGAACTAATGTATACGATTTTAAATAGACATTGGCTTCTGCTCACTGGGGACCCAGTTATAGCTAAATATATTGACAATAGAGCTGGCATTACATAATGGAGAGCCAGGTCCCTTATGGAATCATTTGACAGGTTACCACTTTGCAGATATTTTCAGACAGTCAGCTTATCAGTTCAATGATAGAGGCACTGTTAAGTGTGGCACATGCAACTACTGTGAGTGGATCTTGGAGGGATTTTTTTTTTATTACCTAGTGAATAAATGGTGGACTCCATGCCATAGAGTGGATTGACAAGCATTGGGAATAGTATACTTCCTGACCTATTGTTGCAATGCCGGCTATGCATGCTAAACCAAAAAAATACATGACTATGGAAGTGCATACATGACCACAATTTCCTCATCAAGAATGGCAAAATAACTATGACAGTCAGCAGGCATGTTGGTCTGTATCACAAATTTGATCCATCTGTTGATAAGTTTTATGAATTGGAGAATGCTGCTCATTCAGAAAAAGTAGGAGATATAAAACCAATAACTTCTGCATTTGGAAACAAAATTAATTGTGACTTTAGAGGATACCAAAAATGTGTGCCTCAACAGACAAGTAATTTTTTAACTATTTTTTTGATTGGTATGCAGCCGTTAATCCCTATGTTGAAGGTCCTATTATCATTTGTTGCACTCTTTTATGTTTTAGAAGTTTAAGGTTCTTATAATTTCATTATGATTGTTTAATATGGATTAATAGGGGACAGAGCGTTATGCTTAGTTTCAGTGGCAATAGCAAACCGTTTACGACTCCTTTCTTTCTTTTTATTTTTTCTATCTTCCTCCCCATCCCTTTTTTTGTTAGGTGGGCAGGTGGGCTATTCTATCTACACTTTTGGCAGTAGAAATATTTATTATTAGTATTAGGGAAGATATTTTTTTTAAGATTCTTCTTTTGTATTTTATTCTTCAGTATTGTTTGGTTTTAGTTTATCACTTTTATTTTTCTTAGAATTCTTATCTAATATTTTTTTAACTTTTTGGTGTTTGCTGTTGTAGCAGGGTTGCAGGGTGGCTCAGGTGGCTCTGGTGGCTCTGTTTCCACTATTAAAGGATATTTAATTTGTGTATTCTTACAATCTGACACATTTAAATGCAACCTTCATTTTACCATGTCTGGAAAATAGATTCAAAATAATTGTGATCACATTGTTTCTCATTAGATTAATTAAGCCAACACATTTTGTTATGACTACGAGTAACAACAACAATATCATGTGTGACCCTTCCAGCTATCACTGACGTCACCTGAACATATTCTTTTCATAAGAAAGAGAAACGTTTGTTTTTTACTTTATTTGTTAACTGTTGGTGTGTTGCATGAGTTGTTCATGTGTAGGTTTAATAATGCGTCATGTGGTTTTGATTGCTGGCAGTGTGGCCTATTTGGGCTGTGGAAAATACTTGGTCCTTGACAGGGAAGGACTGTTTGGTTCCGCTTCCTATGCTGTCCTTGGTCTGGTATGTCAATCCCCTGCGCATGAGCAGGTGACATCATCCTGCAAGGATTGTGGTCACCATGAGTGCCTGGGAAGTCATGTTGGAAGAGGGGATTAGCAGTGTCTTCTCCGCCACCACTGGGCATGCACAATGATGGCTGGCAACATGCATGTCTACAGACATGCCCACTTATCTTCCCAAGATGTTGTAGGATCCTGGCAGCAGTACTGGCGGTGGAGTCTGGTTTGGGCTGCCACATTTCTTGTATATATTGTGTGTGTATATATATATATATATATAAATATATATATATATATATATATATATATATATGAATCAGGCCAAAGCATGTTCTCTGTACCTGCCATGGTATTGTAAAGTTGTACTTTGGCTGCCAGATGGTATAAAGGGATTTCTCCCCTCCTCCTTTTAGCTTTGGTTTGTTTGTTTGTTTGTTTGTTTCTGAGGAAGAAATCTTTCCCAAAATATGCTGAGACCTTATTTTCATTCTACAGACATAACTCAATTGAATATTGAGGATCTTTTCAGCCATGGTAGTGGTTATTCCTTGGCTCTTTATATGTTATATTTACCAATTTCATTTTAGTCTGGAATAGATTAAATATATGGGGTGTTGAACATAAAGGGCCAGATCCACAAAGAACTGGCACTGGCGTAGCCTAAGTTACACTACGCCGCTGTAACTTACAATGGCGTATCCTTATCCACAAACACTTTCCGCTGTAACTTACGGCGGCGTAGTGTAATTGTTGCGACGTAAGGCGCCCAATTCAAATTATAAAGCTGTGGGCGTGATTTAATTTAAATCAGCTTGACCCCACGTAAAGGAAGTTTTTTTTTAACGGTGCATGCGCCATCCGTGGAGATATTCCAGTGCGCATGCGCGAAATCACATCGAAAATAGTCAATGAAAACGACGTGAATGTAACTTACGCAATTCCCTATTCGCAAATGGTTTACGCAAACAACGTGAATGACGGAAAAACCGACGCTGGCCCGACATCCATAATTAACATTACGAATGCCTCTATACAGCTGGGGTAACTTTACGCTGGACCTATGCTTACGCAAACGACGAAAAAAACACTGCGCCGGCCATACGTACGTTCGTGGATCGGCGTATCTAGCTCATTTGCATACTCAACGTGGAAAATATACGAAAGCGCCCCTAGCGTCCAGCGTAAATATTAAACTTAAATAGGACGGCGTAAGATGGCGTATCTACGCAAAAAAACGGTGTATCTTGTTTTGTGGACACAAAACAAAGATACGCCAGCGCAGATTTGAAATTATGGCGGTGTATCTGGTATCTGGTTTGTGGATCTGGCCCAATGTATTTTAATTTTGTAATTGACTATGGATGAAACAATATATATATTAAATATATATATATATACATACAGTACAGACCAAAAGTTTGGACACACCTTCTCATTTCAAGAGTTTTCTTTATTTTCATAATTATGAAAATTTTAGATTCACACTGAAGGCATTAAAACTATGACTTAACACATGTGGAATTATATACATAACAAAAAAGTGTGAAAACTGAAAATATGTCATATTCTAGGTTCTTCAAAGTAGCCACATTTTGCTTTGATTACTGCTTTGCACACTCTTGGCATTCTCTTGATGAGCTTCAAGAGGTAGTCACCTGAAATGGTCTTCCAACAGTCTTGAAGGAGTTCCAGAGATGCTTAGCACTTGTTGGCCCGTTTGCCTTCACTCTGCGGTCCAGCTCACCCCAAACCATCTCGATTGGGTTCAGGTCCGGTGACTGTGGAGGCCAGGTCATCTGGCGCAGCACCCCATCACTCTCCTTCTTGGTCAAATAGCCCTTACACAGCCTGGAAGTGTGTTCGGGGTCATTGTCCTGTTGAAAAATAAATGATGGTCCAACTAAGCGCAAACCGGATGGAATAGCATGCCGCTGCAAGATGCTGTGGTAGCCATGCTGCTTCAGTATGCCTTCAATTTTGAATAAATCCCCAACAGTGTCACCAGCAAAGCACCCCCACACCAGGAACCAGGCATGTAGAGTCCATGCGTTCACCTTTTCTGTGTCGCACAAAGACACGGTGGTTGGAACCAAAGATCTCAAGTTTGGACTCATCAGACCAAAGCACAGATTTCCACTGGTCTAATGTCCATTCCTTGTGTTCTTTAGCCCAAACAAGTCTCTTATGCTTGTTGCCTTTCTTTAGCAGCGATTTCCTAGCGGATATTCTACCATGAAGGCCTGATTCACACAGTCTCCTCTTAACAGTTGTTCTAGAGATGTGTCTGCTGCAAAAGGCGGCTACTTTGAAGAACCTAGAATATGACATATTTTCAGTTGTTTCACACTTTTTTGTTATGTATATAATTCCACATGTGTTAATTCATAGTTTTGATGCTGTGACTCTACAATTTTCATAGTCATGAAAATACAGAAAACTCATTGAATGAGAAGGTGTGTCCAAACTTTTGGTCTGTACTGTATATATATATATATATACACACAGTATATATATTGTGACAGGGTACACAATTGTATGTACACCAGTGAGAGACTGGAAAAGTCAGCGTTCCCTGCCCTGGAAGGGGTTAAGCCTGGCCAACAGGTAAAACCTCCTCTCTTCCCCTATTAATTAACACTCACCTGGTAAGGAAGTGGGAAGTGAGAGCTCAGTGTGAGAGGTATGCTGAGCTGGACGGACAGGTTGGAAACTGTCTGCATTGAAGGAACAAGGTCTGTCTTGGATTTGTTTATTTTGGACTGTTATTATGTTTGTTTTATACTGGAGGCTGGAATAGCCCCTCCAGTACAGTGTAGTTAGGGACACTACTGTCAGTTAGCCTCCTAAATTGGAGTAGGCCATTTTGTTTTGTATTATTTATTTTGAGTGCAATAAAGCCGTATTTATTGCTTAAGATCAGCGACTTTGCTGCATAACATTATCGCTATTTCTACGACTTGTCACAAGTGGTGTCAGAAGTTGAATGTTTGCTGTTGTACCGGTCAATGTACAGTTACAGTGGCCTTAAAGGTACAGGACCCAGAAAATGGAAGATATTGTGAAAGCCCTGTTACAAGCTGTCTCTGTGCAGCAAGAGACTAATAGACAGATAGCGGCCTCAGCTGCAGCACAACAAGAAACTAATAGACAGGTAGCTGCAGCACAACAAGAAACTAATAGACAGCTAGCTGAAGCACAAAAGTCAAACCATGCTGTTCTCAAAGCAACCCTGGATCACATGACTACCCAAGGGTCTTCTAACCCACCAGCAAGGGGGGTAAGCCAAATACGTGCCAGCAGCTGTCTGCAGAAAATGACCCCGGATGATGATGTGGAGACTTATCTACTGGCGTTCGAACGGACCGCTACCCGAGAAGGCTGGGCCCCGGAACAGTGGGCTGGAATCATTGCACCCTTCCTCTTGGGAGAAGCACAGAAAGCCTATTTTGATTTGGATGAGGTGGCTGCTGCAGACTATCCAAAACTGAAAGGAGAGATCCTGGCTCGCTTAGGGGTGACTTCCACAGTGAGGGCCCAGCGTTTCTACAACTGGAGGTTTAAAGAAGGAAAAGCGGCAAGATCCCAGATGTTCGATTTAATTCATCTGGCGCGGAAGTGGCTCAAACCAGAGACTCAAACCCCTGCACAGATTATAGAAGCGCTTGTACTGGACCGTTACGTGAGAGAGCTTCCAAATGGCCTCCGGGAGTGGGTCACTTAGGGAAATCCTCTGGACTGTGATAGTATGGTCGCACAAGTGGAGCGGTACCTATCTACCAAAAGTTTGGACCGATCTCTCTCTAGGACGATCGGGAAAATACAGAGACCAGGAGACCGGAGGAGTGGAGTGGAAGCAGACTTTGGATCCAGAGCCCGTTTCTCCAAAACAGACTTTAGAAGTCAAAACCCTGGGAAAGAGGACCACCCTAGGAGAAACTCCATAACTTGTTTTGAGTGTGGCGCCAAAGGACATGTCAGGGCGAGATGCCCCAATCTTCCTGAGCCAATGCAGTATGGACTAGGGGAAGATTCCTCTGACTTTTGTGGGCTCATTTGTTTAGCAGGCCTGGTAGAAGGGGGACATACCTTCCGAGTACCTGTCCTGCTGGACAAACAAGAGACAGTGGCCCTGGTGGACTCTGGCAGTGCCCTGACTTTGGTAGCCAGTAAATTGGTAAAACCTTGTTGGATTCAGAAGCATAGAACCATGGGGGTGTTGTGTATTCATGGGTGTACTGTGCGGTATCCTACTGCCAACATAGAAGTGTCAGTACAGGGCAGTTTGGTAAGGATCGTAGCTATGGTAGTTCCTCGTCTACCATATCCTTTGATAATAGGAAGGAATTTCCCTAATTTCCACGCTCTGTTACAGCCCCCTGTGATGGGAGAACAAGGGGAACCTGAAGTGGAGCAGAGAAATATAGGGGTCCATGAAGTATTTCCCTTTGCTCATCCTGACTTGTATATCTCTAATCCAAAAAGAGGTAAAACAAGACGGGAACGCAGGGAGAGCAAGCAAAGATTTAATAGGGCTGTCCAGGAAGTCCTGTTGAATCAGCGTGGGGAGCAGTCCAGGAGAGGCGGGGCCCCACGACAGACAGAAGATGAGGCAGAGGTTGGTCAACCGGAACCCGCCCCAGAGGCTACCAGTGAAGATGATGAGGGGGATAAAGATATCCTGGATATCTTGGGCAGGGATGGACTGGCCATCGGGACTACCGGGAGTTTCCCGGTGGGCCGATGGCTCAGTGGGCCAGTTGTCACTCAGGGGCACTGGGAGGGGGTGACTAGAGCCCCAAATGGGTCCCCAAAAAGCCAGGAGTCTCGTCCCCAGTGTAAAAATCCAGTGATTGGTGGGCAAGCGGGGCCGTGCAGCTGCAGTGAGAGTAGAGCTGTCAAAACGATGTCGGGAATGGGCGGGGCCGATATGCGGGGACCCCCCCCCTCATCCCCGACAGTGCTTAGATTTGACAGCTTCACTCTCAATGCAGCCGCACGCCCTGATACTGATGTGCGGGGCCCCTTCGTCCAGTACATTTGCAAACACTGCCTGTATACACTCTGACATTCAGAGTGTATATAGGCAGTGTTTGCTATGTACTGGACGAAGGGGCCCCGCACATCAGTATCGGGTCGTGCGGCTGCAGAGTCTGACTGCTGGCTGGGGAGGAAGGTGGCAGCCGGAGCCGTAACTACTGCACATGCATGGTTCCAGTGCAGGCTGCAGAGTATCGCTGCTGGAGGGGGTGCATGGCGGGTGGAGTGCATGATGACAACAGTGAACCTGTTGACCATCCTGCCTGGGTGTCCTCTTCTCTGCTGTGTAACTCCTCCCCCCCCCTCACAGCTGCTTTCATCTATACAATACAATAGAGAATGTCCGAGCAGTAGGCAGAGCTGTCCAACTTTTCAAGTTAAAAAGCCTGTGATTGGTTGCTAGGGGCAGTCCTAGCAACCAATCGTCTTTCTGTTACATTGAAAGTTGAACATCTCCCGCCTTCTGCTTGGACACGTCGCATCCTCTGTCTTCTCCCTTCTGTGTAAGGTAAGGGAGGGGGCACTGACATAAAGGGAACTGTGTTTGTTGCAAAGAAAGATGATGGCTGTAAAGGATACCAGAAAGGAGGGGACTGTGAAAGGAAGTGTGTGTCAGGAGGAGGGGTCAGTGTGTGTGTCAGGAGGGGGGGTCAGTGTATATGACAGGAAGGGGGGTCAGTGTGTGTGTCAGGAGGGGGGGTCATTGTGTGTGTCAGGAGGGGGGGTCATTGTGTGTGTCAGGAGGGGGGGTCAGTGTGTGTGACAGGAAGGGGGGTCAGTGTGTGTGTGAGGAAGGGGGGTCAGTGTGTGTGTCAGGAGGGGGGGTCAGTGTGTGTGTCAGGAGGGGGGGTCAGTGTGTGTGTCAGGAGGGGGGGTCAGTGTGTGTGTCAGGAGGGGGGGTCAGTGTATGTGTCTGTGATTTTGTTTTTATTATACAGCATGGGGGGGGGGGGTAAATGCACTGCCACTGGTCATAGTAACTGATGTATTAGACCCCTTTCACACTGAGCCGCCCATAGCGCTGGTGGTAAAACGCCGCTATTTTTACCACCAACGCTATGGGTGGATTTGTGGTGCATTTCGGTCGCTAGCGGGGCGGTTTTCCCCCCGCTAGCGGACAAGAAAGTGTTAAAACCGTCCACAATGCGCTGCTGAAGTCCCATTGATTTCAATAGACAGGAGCGGTGGAGAAGTAAAAGAAGTAAAAGCCTTGGGCTTTCACACTGGAGACAATGGCGCAGCTGTTTGAGGGTGGAATGCAGGCGCTATTTTTAACGCTATAGTGCCTGCAATACGCTCCAGTGTGAAAGGGGTCTTAATGTACTGCCACTGGTCACGGTTACAGATGAATGAATTTACTGGTCACAGAATAAAAAAGCATTTTATACTTACAGCAGAATGTTTTTACTTTTTTTTTTTTTTGCGCAATTGCGTATAGACTTTATACTGTTTTTGTGTTTGTGTGTTTGCAAAAATTAGGTGGGCCGGTCTGGATGAAGTCCAGGGCCAAATTTGTGTCCCAGTCCACCCCTGATCTTGGGTAGTGGCTTTGGCCATGACCAGGCAGATGATCCCCTGCTGCAGGAAGCCAGGAGTAATGTTGTAAAGGTTAATGGGGTACCAGTAGAAGGGGTAACAGGAAAGGCCTATCCCTATTTTATCCTTAAAAACGATCTTCTTTACAGAGTAACCTCCGATGAGGGACAAGAACTTGAACAACTGGTTGTGCCTTCATCATACACCCGGAAAATCCTGGATTACTCTCACTCTCATTTGCTTGGGGGACACTTAGGGGTGGAGAAAACACAAGAACGGGTGCTCAGGAGGTTCTTCTGGCCTGGGGTATATGAGGGGATTAAAATGTATTGTGCTTCTTGCCCGGAATGCCAGCTGGCATCTCCCAGACCGAAGTTGAGAGCCCCACTCATACCTCTCCCCATAGTTGATGTTCCGTTTGAGAGGATTGGCATGGACCTAGTGGGTCCCTTAGAGAAAACAGCTCGAGGGCACCAGTACATCCTTGTCATCGTCGATTATGCCACCAGATACCCGGAGGCCATTCCACTACGTAAGGCGAATGCTAAAAGTATTGCAAAAGAGTTGGTTCAGATGTTTACATGGGTGGGGATACCCAGGACATTGCTCACGGATCAGGGGACTCCGTTTGTCTCCTGTATTATGAAAGAGCTATGTCAGCTATTTAATGTACAGACTCTGAGAACGTCAGTGTATCACCCCCAGACAGATGGGTTGGTAGAAAGGTTTAACCGGACCCTAAAGGGGATGTTGAGGAAAGTCGTTAGCAGGGATGGGAAGGATTGGGACTTGTTACTTCCTTACCTGTTGTTTGCAGTTCTAGAGATTCCCCAAAGTTCTACGGGCTTCTCCCCATTTGAGCTTTTATATGGTAGGCATCCCAGGGGTATTCTGGATATCCTAAAGGAAACCTGGGAAGAACAGGGGGTAACTGGGACCAATGTCCTCCAGTATGTTGAAGATATGCGGGTGCGTATGGCTCAGATTGCCCCTCTTGTTCGCCAGCATATGGAGCAGGCGCAGAGTAGGCAGAAGTCCTACTATGACCAGAGGGCCCTAGTGAGACAGTTTGAAAGAGGGTACAGATTAATGGTTCTAGTACCCACAGCAGAAAGCAAACTTCTAGCACAGTGGCAGGGACCCTATGAGGTGTTGGAAAAAGTGAGCCCAGTAAATTATAAAGTTAGTCAGCCGGGACGCCGGAAGAAGGAGGCCGTGTTCCACATAAACCTTCTTAAGCCATGGAGGACTAGAGAGGACTGCATGGCCGCAGTGGGGGACACCACACCTGGTCCACAGGCACCTAGTCCTTCGGTGACAATCTCTCCAGAGCTGACACCTGAGCAAATAAAAGAAGCTAGAGGCTTGGTTGAGAGGAATAACGATGTTTTCTTCCCCAACCCTGGACAAACCCGAGAGATTACCCATGACATTATTACAGAACCAGGGGTTGTCGTAAGAGTGAAGTCTTACCGCATTCCGGAGGCCAAGAGGGAAGCTGTAAGGGCTGAAATCAGGAAAATGCTTGAGCTTGGAGTGATAGAGGAGTCTCATAGCCAGTGGTGCAGCCCCATTGTTCTAGTGCCCAAACCTGATGGGTCCATCAGGTTTTGTAATGACTTCAGGAAGTTAAACGAGGTGTCTAAGTTTGACGCCTACCCCATGCCTAGGGTGGATGAACTAGTAGAGCGATTAGCCAAAGATAGGTTCTTCACCACGTTGGATCTGACAAAGGGTTATTGGCAGATCCCATTGACAAAGCACGCCCGAGAGAAGACAGCCTTTGCCACTCCTGATGGCCTATTCCAGTACAGGATCATGCCTTTTGGCCTCCATGGGGCTCCAGCCACTTTTCAAAGGCTAATGGATAAGTTGCTCAGGCCCCACACTGAGTATGCAGCCGCATACTTGGATGATGTGATGATTCATAGCCCGGACTGGGAAAGCCATCTGGATAAAGTACAGGCAGTCTTGGACACTCTTAGAAGAGCGGGTCTGACAGCTAACCCCTCTAAATGTGCCTTGGGTCTAGCAGAGGCTAGATACTTGGGTTACCTGGTTGGCAGTGGACTTGTTAAACCACAAATGAACAAGATAGGAGCTATACAGAGCTGGCCCAGAACATTGAGGAAAAAACAAGTCAGAGCTTTCTTGGGGATTGTAGGCTACTATCGGAGGTTTATTCCTCACTTTGCTACGAGGGCTGCTCCGCTCACTGACCTTATTAAAGCCAGAAGTCCAGACACTGTAAAGTGGAACAGCGAGGTTGAGGAAGCCTTTGCTGGTCTGCGGGCAGCGCTTTGTGCCCAACCTGTGCTTGTGGCTCCTGACTTTAGAAAGGAGTTCTTTCTCCAGACTGATGCCTCAGAGGTGGGTCTGGGTGCAGTTTTGTCCCAATATGTGGATGGTGAGGAACACCCTGTGCTGTATTTGAGTCGGAAGTTGTTACCTCGAGAACAGCGCTATGCCATAGTGGAAAAAGAGTGTTTGGCAATCAAGTGGGCAGTAGAAAAACTCCGCTACTATTTGTTGGGCAGGCGGTTTACCCTCGTCACAGACCATGCTCCGTTAAAGTGGATGCACACCAACAGGGACAAGAACGCTCGGGTCACGAGGTGGTTTCTGTCCCTACAGCCCTTTACTTTTGTGGTACGACATAGGGCAGGTCTCCTCCACAGTAATGCAGATGCTCTGTCCCGAGTGCATGGGTTTGTAGAGGTGGCCGCTTCCCACCCAAGTGTTAAGCTGGGGGGGAGGATGTGTGACAGGGTACACAATTGTACTGTATGTACACCAGTGAGAGACTGGAAAAGTCAGCGTTCCCTGCCCTGGAAGGGGTTAAGCCTGGCCAACAGGTAAAACCTCCTCTCTTCCCCTATTAACCACTTCAGCCCCGGACCATATTGCTGTCCAAAGACCAGAGCACTTTTTGCGATTCGGCACTGCGTCGCTTTAACTGACAATTGCGCGGTCATGCGACGTGGCTCCCAAACAAAATTGGCGTCCTTTTTTTCCCACAAATAGAGCTTTCTTTTCGTGGTATTTGATCATCTCTGCGGTTTTTATTTTTTGCGCTATAAACAAAAACAGAGCGACTATTTTGAAAAAAATGCAACATTTTTTACTTTTTTCTGTAATAAATATCCCCCAAAAATATATAAAAAAAAAATTTGTTTCCTCAGTTTAGGCCGATACGTATTCTTCTACATATTTTTCGTAAAAAAAAAATCGCAATTAGCGTTTATTGATTGGTTTGCGCAAAAGTTATAGCGTTTACAAAATAGGGGGTAGTTTTATGGCATTTTTATTATTATTTTTTTTTTTACTAGTAATGGCGGCGATCAGCGTTTTTTTTTCAGTACTGCGACCTTATGGCGGACACTTCGGACACTTTTGACACATTTTTGGGACCATTGGCATTTTTTTAGCGATCAATGCTATAAAAATGCATTGGATTACTATAAAAATGCCATTGGCAGTGAAGGGGTTAACACTAGGGGGCGGGGAAGGGGTTAAGTGTGTTCCTATTCGTGTTCTAACTGTATGGGGGGGTGGACTTACTAGGGGGAATCACTGATCTTCCGTTCATACATTGTATGAACAGAAAATCAGCGTTTCCCCCGCTGACAGGAACGAGCGCTGTGTGTTTACACACACAGCTCCCGTTCCCCGCTCTGTAACGAGCGATCGCGTGTGCCCGGCGGCGATCGTGCCCGCCGGGCACACGCACGGGACTCGGGGGCGAGCGGGGGGCGCGCGCGCGGGCCGCCGGCGGCGCGCACGCGCCCCCTAGTGGCCGTCGAAGGTGGCGACGTAGAGCTACGGGCTCTCGCGCACCCGTGCCGACCTGCCGCCGTATTACTGCGGCGGCTGGTCGGCAAGCGGTTAATTACCACTCACCTGGTAAGGAAGTGGGAAGTGAGAGCTCAGTGTGAGAGGTATGCTGAGCTGGACGGACAGGTTGGAAACTGTCTGCATTGAAGGAACAAGGTCTGTCTTGGATTTGTTTATTTTGGACTGTTATTATGTTTGTTTTATACTGGAGGCTGGAATAGCCCCTCCAGTACAGTGTAGTTAGGGACACTACTGTCAGTTAGCCTCCTAAATTGGAGTAGGCCATTTTGTTTTGTATTATTTATTTTGAGTGCAATAAAGCCGTATTTATTGCTTAAGATCAGCGACTTTGCTGCATAACATTATCGCTATTTCTACGACTTGTCACAATATATATATATATATATATATATATATATATATATATATATATATATATATATATATATATATATATATATATATATATATATCAATGTTGTATTGGTTGATTCACTGAGAGCTATAGAACCAATAAAGTTTCAGTAGGTCTTTGTTTTAAACATTGTTTGAAATGTGGTGCTAGGTATACCTATATACACCCTTATGTTTTTGGAAAAATCTGGCAATAAAAAAATCTAAAAATAATTGGGGGTTTATCTTGTTTGACATATAGCATGGGTTCCTTCCACTGAAATATACTGCTCTTGAATATACCTGCTACTCTCCATTCTGTGTATTTCATATCCGGGTAACTATGGGTGTATGGAATTATGAATGTTTTGACTTACTTATGGAGTGGAGTACATTCACATCTCTGTTAGTGTATATGACACATGAGCTAGTATGTAAAGTACACTAGCATGCAACTTTTCACACCTACTAATATATAACTTGAATAATAATTAATACAAATTGATTGGCCAGGTATGATTTCCCTCTGCAATAAATAGCACCAGAGATGCTCTGTTTGTGTGTTGGTTCTTTTTTTCTCTGTTCAATACCTTTAGAGACCAGTCTATCATAATTTGGCTTAGAGTAAGCAAAAAATATGCATGTAGCACATATTTTAAAAAATTCCAGTCAAATAAAAAAAATGAGAATTGGTGCATGTGTGGCTAACTTTAGACCCACTTAATTATTATACATACAAGTTCCACTACCTGTGGATTGCTTCAGACAGGGCCGTCTTTAAGGCAGGGCAAAGGGGGTAGCTGCCCTGGGCTCCATCATTGTTGTGGGGCCCAAAGAGCCTCCTCTCAGTGTGAAGTGCTGCTACTAATGCTGCCCAGTTCTGTCCTATTGTATACTGTGTACAGATGACTCACCTTGCAGACCCTGTGTTTACATGTAAATACCCTGCATTGATATGTAAAAATTGGTAATTCATATGTAATCAGCCATGAATCGGCTGCGTTGATATGTAAATAAAGGCGGCATTTGTATTTATATCATGCTTCCCTGAGGTCATAACCACCATCACCTATACTGAATGCTGCCCAGTGAAGAGGTAAAGGGGCAATGCGTAAAAGTCCTGCCTGCAACTGTGGTCATTAAGCTTGACATCAGCCTCTTCTGCAAATGTAAGTACATTGGTGGGGAGGGGGGGGTAACCTCTAGCAACCAGTTAGTAAGCGGTAATGATACACTGTAACCTCTGGCAACCAATTGTAATCGCTGCCTGATATGATTCAGTAAACTGATTTTGAGTCTAGCTGCCATTTATTGTATGTCTCAGAGCAGGTGGAGAGCGAAATTGCATAGAGGAGGGGCCTAAGAAAAGGTTTGCCCAGGGTTCAGTCATTATTAAAGATGGCCCTGGCTTCAGAGTATGTTGTATTAATATTTTTGAAGGCCTTTTCCAATAATTTATATTTCATTCCGTCTTAATATATACCAGAATACAATATATATATATATATTTTGAAAATCTAAAAAGTGTGGTGTGTGTGTTTGTATTAAGCCCCCTTTACTCTGATACACCTAACTAAAATCTGGAGGAGCCAATTGCCTTCAGAAGTCACTTAATTAGTAAATCAAGTCCACCTGTGTGTAATTTAATTTCAGTATAAATACAGCTGTTCGGTGAGGCCCTCAGAGGTGTGTTAGAGAATTAGGGCACAAATCAGACAGATCAGGAATCTGACAGGCCGGAAACGAAGACTGTGCATCATCCTGAATCACCACCGTAAAACATGTTGGTTGCAGAATCATGTTGTGGGGATGCTTTTCTTCAGCAGGGACAGGGAAGATGGTCAGAGTTGATGGGAAGATTGGTGGAGCCAAATACAGGGCAATCTTAGAAGAAAACCTAGGCCCAGATTCACGTACATCGGCGCATTATTGGACCGGCGTAGCGCACCACTTTTCCGTTAGACTTGCGCAATCTAGCCGCGTAATCCCGCGATTCACGAAGCTTTTGCGCAAGAGATTGCGCAAGCGTAATGTTTTTTCCTGAGGCGTAAGGAGGAGTAATACAAATTGGGAGGGACGTGGGCGTGTTACATTGAAATGAGCCGTGACCCCATGCAAATGAAGGGCCGGCCGACTCGCGCATGCGCGCGTGAAGGAAACCATGTCAGCTCCGTTGTGCGCATGCTCACAACTCGGGAGCGGCGCAATCAGTGAAATTGGAAATGGACTAGGGCAACGTTGTGAACTACGCAGACAGCATAAATAGACACACACAAACGCACTTCCATTGCAAAAGTACATCCCTTTGTGTCCCTTCCCATTGAATCAAGTGCTTTTGCTCTGTTGTTCGTTGCAGTATGTTTTGTAGTTGTCAGATTAGTGTTCTGTGTGATCTAGTGCTTGTTGGTATTTTTGTGAAAGTGAGTTTTGATAATTGTTTGAGACTGTTTGTTTGATTGATAGATTTCTGAGCGTTTGTTTTCTTGCATTATTTTTTCATCTGATTTTTTTGTGACTGTTTCTTGCTGAGTGCTAGTGTGATTTTTGGGTGTTCTTTTTCTCTTTGTGTGTGTTCTTGCCTGATTGGTTGTGCTTGTATTTGTGACAGATTTTTGGTGACTGCTAGTGAGTTTGTTTGGAAGTATGACAGAGAGAAAAAGAAAGCTTAATTTTACAGTGGGGGAAAAAAGAATTCTTGCCCGGGCCATTAGCGAGTATGGGCGTTTTCTCCACGGCCCGCAGAGTGCCACCACCACCCCGGCCAGGAGGAGGGAGATATTGGATATGATCACGGAGCAGGTCAATTCATCGGGGGAGGGGGAGACACGGACCCGGTCTGGGATTGAAAAGAAAATAAATGACCTCCGGCGTGAGGTGAAAAAAAAAATGGCCGCAATAAATGCCCATGCCAGGGGCACAGGAGGGGGCCCACCATGCCGGATTAGATTTACAGCGACGGAGCGTGTGGTGGCCCTGACCTTTCACCGGCATGAAGTGGAGGGCCTGCCAGGCTTTGACACAAGTCCGGTCCCCGCGGTGCCAGGTAAGGTTTTTATTTCTCTCAGGTGTGTAGCATGTGTGGGGGAGGGGGTGAAAGGGAATATGTGGCAAGTGTGTGGATCCTCCAACCTGTGAATGGTTTGTGTCATCCACAGCTGTGCAGGAGGGTGCAGGGCCATCTGGCCTGACTGCTCCAACGCCAGGACAGCAGCCTAATGAGGCCCCCCCAACAAGGCCAGAGTCCGTGGAGGAGGAACAAGAGGAGGAGGATGATCATGCGGAGGACGATCATGAGGAGGAGGAGAATCATGAGGAGGAGGAGTCCATGGCAGGCACTGGACAATTGGTTTCTGCGGACTCTTCCCCTCTGGCTGCAAGAAGCCTGCCCTCCCTAAGGGGGAGCCCCCCCCCCTCCTCCCCCAACATGGCTCCCCTCACAAGGGCCTCCCCTTCTCCCCGGCCACAACCATCAGCTGGAGCCAGGAGGTCATCCCAGAGCACCAGGGGGGCGCCCAATCTCCTGCCCGCCAGTCTGAGAAGGAACCTGGCCACCCAGACCCGCCTTCTGAGACAGCTCTGCCAGACTATGGGGCGGGTGGATCAGAGCCTGTCCTCCATCAACGATAGGCTGGGTAACCTGGACTCCCACTCCCGGGCCTCCACAACCTGCCTAAATGACCTGCAAACTACAGCAGCAGGCGTTGGGCAGGATGTGAGGGCCCTTACCCAGGCTATCCAGGGCAACACGGCAACACTTGGTGCTGCCCTGGACAGAATAGCCGTGGCCTTGGAGGGCAGGCCACCAGGTGGGCAGATCTCAGGGGCTGCTCCTCCTTCCCCGGCTTTTCCCCTCCCCATGCGTCTCCCCTGAGGGTCCGGGGCCGTGGCCGGGGGCGCCCCAGGCGTGGCTCAGGCAGCGGGCATTAATTTTTTTTCCCCCTTTTTTTGGTTTGAAAGCATTTTTATTTTTGTTCTCTGCCTTTTTTTTTTCTATGCATTTTTTTTTTTCTATGCATTTTTTTTTTTTTGGCTGACATTTTTGGCATTTTTTGGGTTGTGAATGATGTTTGAATGTGGGGATGACATTCCTGCTGGAAAAGGGGTGTCATCCTCAATTTGGGTGGAGAAGGGTTCCCCAGGACCAGGGAGAAGTGATTCCCAGGTCCGTGTGAATGGTGTATGAATGTACAGTGACATAATTGGAGCCTTGACGTGGCGTTACTGCTCACCAGTCTTGCATGGTGGACTGGTGCCAATCCAATTTGATGAGGATGTGGGGTGTGTGTGCTAGGGACCATAGTGGTGTGCATGCATGCATTCTCATTGTGCCATGATTAATGTGTGTGTTTAACGTGCAAAGATGCATAATGTGAGCTGGCATGAGATGGGGTCATGAGATGGGGTACCAGTTCATATGCAGAGTCACCTTGAAGGGAAAAGACAGGAGGATGTTAGTCATGCATGTGCCACTTGTGATGTGCATCACGGGAGGGGATAGTCATGCCTGACTCCCATGTCACTCACCAACCAGCCAGCTGTCCCCATACATGTTCTGTTCGAAATCTGTGGGGATGGGGCTCTGATTGTATATGTAGCTGTCATGGGTGTCATGGGTGGTGCCATGTGTTGGGCTGCTGATGTCCTCCTGCAGGGTTGTGGTTAATTCCAGGATGGCATGAGGGGTGAATCTGAAGATGCGAGACACCTCAGAATCACTCATGCCAAAGATGTCTATGCGTGTGTGATATATCAAGTGAAGAGTGAGGGGCTTGTATCAGATAAGAATTGTATTAGATTAATTAAAATTGTAAATTTTATATAAGCAAATAAAATAAAAATAAAAACATCTCCCGTGCCCTCCTTAGTGCCATCCTCTGTGCCCTCCTCCTTCTTTGTTCATCTAAAGTCAGTAGTATAGCTATGCGCGACGATGCCCCTGGCATGTTGGCATACAGATTGTTGGGCAACACGTGTGACTGCTGAACTCCTCACTAACAGTGTTGCTTTATCTGACAATTAGACTTTTTTTCAAAATTTAGACCAGCTTTTAGGTCCTCTAACTTTAGACAGGACATTTTGCTGTTGCGCACATCGCGTAGCCTGCGCAGCAACTGCGTTTTTTTGTGAATCCCCGTAACTCCCTCATTAGCATATTTGACTAGCAAATCAATGGTGTGTCTAGCGCAGTTTTGCGCGAAGGGAAGCGAAGGTCTAACTCAATTACGCCGGACCAAAAAACGTAGATTTCTGGCGTATATTGTTTTGTGAATCGCGTGCAACTATACGCACGCGCACATTTAGACTTACGCACGCGCAACAGCAGTTGCGCACGCGTAATCGCTTTGTGAATCTGGGCCCTAGAGTCTGCAAAAGACTTATAACTGGGGTAGATGTTCACCTTCCAGCAGGACAACAACCCTAAAATATACAGTAAGAGCTACAATGGAATGGTTTAGATCAAAGCATATGCATGTATTAAACTGGCACAGTCAAAGTCCAGACCTAAATCCAATGGGAAATCTGTGGCAAGACTTAAAAATTTTTGTTCAGATGCTCTCCATCCAATCTGACAGAGCTTGAGCTATCTTGCAAAGAAGAATGAGCAAAAATGTCACTTCCTAGATGTGCAAAGCTGGTACTTGCAGCTGTAATTTCAGCAAAAGGTGGTTCTACAAATTGACTCAGGGGGGATGAATACAAAGGCACGCACACTTTTCACATATTTATTTGTAAATACATTTGAAAACATTTTTAATTTTCCTTCCACTTCACAATTATGTGCCACTTTGTGTTGGTCTATCACATAAAAACCCAGTAAAATTAATTTATGTTTTTGATTGTAACATGACAAAATGTGGAAAGTTTCAAGGGGTATGAATACTTTTTCAAGGCATTGTGTGTAAATAAATAAATATTATATATATATATATATATATATATATATATATATATATATATATATATATACACACACACAGTATATATATATATATATATATATATATATATATATACACACACACACACAGTATATATATATTGTGACGGTATGCGAGGTGAGATACTTGACCATAGGTATATTTCACCGCGCATACGTTCTATTTTGAGAAGCTGAACCGGAATCCAGGCCGGGTTTTATGGCCTCTGGTGTTCCGGTCCGGATATTTGGGTCCACTGAAGTTCAATGTCAGGTGGACCTTAAAAACAACCAGGAAGAGATCAGAAGGGAGCTCTCTGGTTTTGGGACACTGAGGAGGGAACCTGAGTGTGAGGAGCTCTAAAGACATTGCAAGAAAAAGGTTTGCGTTGTTGTTTATTTTATGGGTGGTGGGGACCAGCCCCACACTGTATAGATAGGAGACCCTGATGTTTAGTTAGCGCCGGACGGCAAGGATTTAAGTTTACTGTTTTGTTTGTTTTAACCTGCAAACCTTTTGTGAAATAAACCTGGCAGCTGCCAGACTTAAAAAGAAAGTGCCTGTTTACAGACTGTGTTTCAGAAAAGTGATCCCCACGAGCTAATCTCCCACACGTGGTGGAGAATGCGGGCAACTTTTCTAAAGATGGAGGAAATGTTAAAAGCCCTGCTACAGGCCAATGCAGCCCAGCGGGAAACCAACCGCCAAGTCGCAGAAGCTGCTGCAGCGCAACAGGCTGCCCTGCTACAGGCCAATGCAGTCCAGCAGGAAACCAACCGCCAAATCGCAGAGGCCGCTGCAGCACAACAGGAGATACACCGCCAAGTCGCAGAGGCCGCTGCATCACAGCAGGCTGCGCAACAGGAGATGAACCGTCAGTTTGCCGAAGCTCTGGTGGAACTGAAAAAGGGGTCCGCACCTCCTGTGGCAGCAGAACCAAAGATACTACGGGCCTCCTACCACCTGCAAAAGATGACACCAGCGGATGATGTTGAGGCATACATGGCGACTTTCGAGAGAGTCGCTGTCCGCGAAGGATGGCCAAAAGAGCAGTGGGCGGGACTATTGGCCCCATTCCTAACTGGAGAACCCCAAAAGGCCTATTTTGACCTAGAAGCAGATAAGGCACAGGACTATGAGACTCTCAAATCAGAGATACTCGCACGCTTGGGTTTCACCATGGCAGTTCGGGCCCAGCGCGTGCATCAGTGGTCCTACTCCAGCAACAAGCCACCCCGATCACAAATGTTTGATCTGGTCCACCTCACCAGGAAGTGGTTGCAGCCAGAGACCCTGACCAGCCCGCAGATTGTGGAGCGTGTGGTAATGGACCAGTACCTACGTGCGCTTCCTGCTGCCCTGAGGAGGTGGGTCGGACAGGGAGACCCCAACACGGCAGCCCAAATGGTGGACCTAGTGGAGAAGTACAGTGCTACCGAGGACTTGGTAAACCCACCTACGCCCCACCTCGGTGTGTCTAGAGGTGCAAGATCTCCCAGCGGTTCGGGTAAGACTGTTCCGGGGTTCAAGAGCTTGGGGAGAGTGGATAAGACTGTTGTTACAGCAGATGAGACTGTGGGTCCTAGACCTGGAGACTGGCCACAGAAGCCAGGAAGGTCTTTGGGACCGTTAAGAGGACTGGGGGTGGGGCAAATACTGTGTTTTCGTTGCCATGCATTGGGCCATATTGCTGCAAACTGCCCTCTAAATGATGAACCTATGCAATGTGATTATGCTGATAGGAAAAGACACATTTCTCTGTTTGCACAGGTCGCATGTGTTGCGCTAGATCAGAGTCACCTTGAAAAACAGATGTGTGTTATTTTAGTGGATGGCAAGCCTCTCACAGCACTACTAGACTCTGGTAGCGTGGTGACCCTAGTTAGGAGTGCTTGTGTAGACCCCGAAAAACTACACCCCAGTAGTATTGGGGTAACTTGTATCCATGGGGACACTCGGGACTACCAGACAGCAGTGGTTGAGGTTGATACCCCCTGGGGCAGGGTAACACATTCAGTGGGGGTGGTACCCTCACTGCTCCATGAAGCTTTAGTAGGGAGAGACTTTCCCCATTTTTGGAAGTTATGGGAGAATAAAGGGAGGCTCGTAGATAGAGTTCCCCCTGCTGGGGAAACAAGGGAACTCTCACCAGACCCGTTTTTCAAAAGGGAAAGGCAGGCTATTGGTGGGATCGAGGAAGCCGGAGATCCTCTTCCTTTCCCTGCCATGGTCGGGGAACCGGAAGACTTGGAAGCTAGCACCCAGCCTGAGGGTAACAAACAGGAAATCACGCCTGACCCTGACATCGAGAGTAGCCAAAATGTGGTACCCGACTTGGAGGTCAGGAGGGAGGATTTCTGTACCGAGCAGCTGCGAGAGCCCACCCTCATGAGTGCCAGGGAAAATGTTAAGGTGCTGGATGGGGAACCGGTGGATCCTAATTGGGTGGTGTCCTTCCCCTACATGGCGATTAAAAACAATTTATTATATCGAGTGATAAAACACGGAGAGGAAGAGGTAGAACAGCTGCTGGTTCCCAAACCTTTTCGCAGGGTGGTGCTAGACCTGGCTCATGGCCATGTAATGGGGGGACATCTCGGGGTCGAAAAAACCAAGGAGAGAATCACCCAAAGATTTTTCTGGCCCGGGTTGCATGCAGAGGTCAAGGAGTATTGCGAATCGTGCCCCGAGTGCCAAATGTCAGCACCGTCGCCCCATTTTCGCAGCCCCCTTGTCCCTCTACCAATAATTGAGGTTCCCTTTGAGAGGGTTGGCATGGACCTGGTCGGGCCAGTGGTGAAATCTGCCCGAGGTCACCAGCATATTCTGGTGATCCTGGACTATGCGACTCGCTATCCTGAGGCCATACCCTTGCGTAACACCTCCGCTAAGGCTATTGCCAAGGAATTGGTCCAGGTGTTTAGTCGAGTCGGGATCCCAAAAGAGATCTTGACCGATCAGGGCACCCCTTTCATGTCTAGGGTTACCAAGGAATTGTGTAGATTGTATAAAATCTCCCATCTCCGTACTTCTGTCTACCACCCCCAGACAGATGGTCTGGTCGAAAGGTTTAATAAAACGTTGAAGAGTATGTTGAAAAAGGTGGTCGACAAGGATGGGAGAAACTGGGATTATTTGCTACCATATCTCATGTTTGCCATACGAGAGGTTCCACAGGCCTCCACAGGCTATTCCCCCTTTGAGCTCTTGTATAGTAGGCATCCCAGGGGCCTGCTAGATATTGCAAAAGAAACATGGGAAGGAGAGGTCAGCCCATATAGGAGCATCATAGAACATGTCTCCTTGATGCAGGACCGAATCGCAGCCGTCCTGCCCCTAGTACGGGAACATATAGAGCGAGCCCAGGAGGCCCAAAGGAGGGTCTATAACCGGGGTGCCAAGGTCCGTACTTTCAGCCCGGGGGACAGAGTGCTGGTACTGGTTCCCACAGTAGAAAGTAAGTTTTTAGCTAAGTGGCAGGGTCCCTTTGAGGTTGTCGAAAGGGTGGGGGAGGTAAACTACAAAGTCTACCAGCCAGGCAAAAGGAAACCCCACCAAATTTACCATGTAAATCTCTTAAAGCCCTGGAAGGACCGAGGGACTTTACTGGCCACGTCCTCACCTCCAACAGACCGGATACCCGTGATACCTGACGTTCCCATCACGGATTCCCTGTCCGTAGCACAACAAAATGACGTTAGGGCATTTGTGCAGAAAAATAGAGACTTTTTCTCCCCCTTACCCGGACTGACCAACAAGATCCAACATGACATAGTGACAGAACCAGGGGTTCGGGTAAATGTAAAACCCTTGAGAATTCCAGAGGCCCGGCGAGAGGCGGTTGCGGAGGAAATAAAACAAATGTTAGAGTTGGATGTGATCGAAGAGTCCCACAGTGAGTGGTCAAGTCCCATAGTGCTGGTCCCAAAACCTGATGGCAGTATCAGGTTTTGTAATGACTTTAGAAAACTTAACAGTGTGTCCAAGTTTGACGCCTACCCGATGCCCCGGGTCGACGAACTTGTGGACAGGTTGGGACAGGCTCGCTACATAACGACCCTGGATCTAACGAAAGGTTATTGGCAAATACCGCTTACTGAATCAGCCAAGGAGAAGACTGCCTTTTCCACTCCTGAGGGCTCGTTTCAGTATAAGCGGATGCCGTTTGGTCTGCATGGAGCCCCTGCATCATTCCAGCGAATGATGGACAAAACTTTGAGACCACATCGCTCGTATGCAGCGGCGTACTTGGACGATGTGGTCATCCACAGCCCAGATTGGGAATCGCACCTGCCCCGCGTACAAGGGGTGGTAGATTCCCTTAGGGAAGCACGTCTCACGGCCAATCCAAAAAAATGTGCCATAGGCCTGGAGGAGGCCAGATACCTTGGGTACATTATTGGCCGGGGAGTGGTCAAGCCGCAGACCAATAAAATTGAGGCAATTCAAAAATGGCCCCAACCAGTCAATAAAAAACAAGTGAGGGCCTTCCTGGGCATTACGGGGTATTACAGACGTTTTATACCCAATTTTGCCACCGTTGCTGCCCCCTTGACCGATTTGACGAAGGGTAGGGGGTCGGTCATGGTCAAGTGGAACCCCGAAGCCGAGGAGGCATTTCAGAAGTTGAAACAGGCTCTTTGTATGGTACCCGTACTAGTAACCCCGGACTTTAGCCAGGAGTTTGTTGTACAGACGGACGCCTCTGAGGTGGGCCTAGGGGCCGTACTCTCACAGAACAGGGATGGTGAGGAGCACCCAGTGGTATACCTGAGCCGGAAGCTGAACAAACACGAGAAAAATTATGCCATCGTAGAAAAGGAGTGTCTCGCCATTAAGTGGGCTTTAGACTCCCTGAGGTATTACCTACTGGGGAGGTCATTTAAGCTGGTCACAGACCATGCTCCCTTGAAGTGGATGTGTGATAACAGGGAGAAAAATGCTCGGGTGACAAGGTGGTTCCTGGCTTTACAGCCTTTTAAATTTACGGTGGAACATAGGCCAGGAAAACTCCAAAATAATGCAGATGCTCTCTCCCGGGTACACTGTATGGTTGGGGCAAGTGCTCAGCTGCAGGGGCTTGAGCAGAGGGGGAGGATATGTGACGGTATGCGAGGTGAGATACTTGACCATAGGTATATTTCACCGCGCATACGTTCTATTTTGAGAAGCTGAACCGGAATCCAGGCCGGGTTTTACGGCCTCTGGTGTCCCGGTCCGGATATTTGGGTCCACTGGAGTTCAATGTCAGGTGGACCTTAAAAACAACCAGGAAGAGATCAGAAGGGAGCTCTCTGGTTTTGGGACACTGAGGAGGGAACCTGAGTGTGAGGAGCTCTAAAGACATTGCAAGAAAAAGGTTTGCGTTGTTGTTTATTTTATGGGTGGTGGGGACCAGCCCCACACTGTATAGATAGGAGACCCTGATGTTTAGTTAGCGCCGGACGGCAAGGATTTAAGTTTACTGTTTTGTTTGTTTTAACCTGCAAACCTTTTGTGGAATAAACCTGGCAGCTGCCAGACTTAAAAAGAAAGTGCCTGTTTACAGACTGTGTTTCAGAAAAGTGATCCCCACGAGCTAATCTCCCACAATATATATATATATATATATATATATATATATATATATATATATATATATATATATATATATATATATATATATACTGTGTATATATATATATATATATATATATATACACACAGACACACACATACACATACTGTATATATACCCTCAAGCCAGATGTTTTTTTTTATCAAACCATACCTGTGGCCAAGTATTTGTTTTTCTGGATTAGTGGATGGGTTTTCCATATTGAGTACATGTTAGTATTTCAATGTGTGTTGACTACACAATGCTCAATTTTAAGTGATGTGCAAAGTGTCAGCATTGGTTGTAATGGCTGATTGATATCAAAGTTAGGTAGCTTAACATTCAGTAAGCAGTTTATATAAGAAATTATGTTACAAAAGGGTTCATCAACAAAGACAAACAGAAACATTCACATTGAGTGCACAAGGCAATTCATCAAGTGTGGACATAATACATGGTCTGAAGGATATAGGCAGGATAACATAGTGTCAAACAACGTAACTTATAAACCGCTGTATAGAGAAAGCAGTATAAAAATATAAGGGCTTAGGCAGCACAGGAGTCATATAAGACTATCCAGTTTAGTTGGTAACATTGGTCCACAAGAGAAAGGTCAATCTAAAGGTTTTAATGAATGCAGGTGAAGAAGGGAATACAGTCGACAAAGCATAAAGGCAGAAGAGAAGAAAAGGAAAGAAAGAGAAAATTGGAAGGGTAGAAGGGTCATAAAATCTGAGGAAGCTATTTATCAACAGTGATATAGATAGGAGAGACTGGTTGAATCTTTTGGCTGTGAATAGGATATCCATGGCTTCCAGATCTGGAGAAACTTGGGGTGAGAATCCACCAGTTTATTTGTCATAATATCCATGTGTCTATTCTTAATTGCTTCAAAGCTCAATGTGGGGTTCTCCCGGCTTTAGCGATATATGGAAAAGTGACTCGTGCTCTGAATGGAAAATGTCAGGAACTGGTTTATTCAGTAAGGCCGCGTACACACGATCGAACATGTCCGCTAAAACTGGTCCGCAGACCAGTTTCAGCGGACATGTTCGATTGTGTGTACGGCCAGTTTTCCAGCGGACAAAAGTTTCTAAACATGCTTAGAAACTTGTCCGCTGGAAACCTGTCCGTCGGACATGTTTGATGGTTAGTACGCCCAACCATCGGACCAAAATCCCACGCATGCGTCAAATTGATTCGACGCATGCATGGAAGCATTGAACTTCCTTTTTGCAGCATGTCAGTGTGTTCAACGTCACCGCATTCTGGTCCGAGGGGATTTTGGTCCGATGGTGTTTCATCGGACATGTCTCATCGTGTGTACGCGGCCTAAGGCTTTGTGGAGGTTTTGGTGGATGTATGTATGGATTACGAGACAAGTCCACCATATGTGAGCCATAGTGCCCTCTGAGCTACAGCCCAGAAAGCAAGTAGAGGAGACGTTTGGAAGTAAATGAGCTATATAAGCTGGGGTGTAATACCATTTATGCAAAAACGTATAGGAATTTAAAAAAATTAATGCATTCCTAGGGCTTTTCATCACCACTTGCCATGTAGTGTGCTAAACCTTTGGTTCCAATGGCAGATTCAACTCTGACTCCCATTGTGTCTGGTATGACCAGGATTGAAAAAAATCTATCTATCTATCTATCTATGGTATCTATCTACGGTATCTATCTACGGTATCTAGCTATCTATCTATCTATCTATCTATCTATCTCCCTTTTTATATCAGAATCTGTTATTACCCAGTATTTTCTTGATATTACCTTAGGTATCATCGCTACTTTCACCCAATAGGGCATGGAATTTAATGTGCTCTTTAAAAGATTGTCCTTTTCTTATCCCTTTAAATTCAAAGCTTAAGGTTGAAGATTCAACTCTGACTCCCATTGTGTCTGGTATGACCAGGATTGAAAAAAATCTATCTATTTATCTATCTATCTATCTATCTATCTATCTATCTATCTATCTATCTATCTATCTATCTATCTATCTATCTATCTATCTATCTATCTATCTATCTATCTATCTATCTATCTATCTATCTATCTATCTATCTATCTATCTATCTATCTATCTTCTTATCCCTTTGAATTCAAAGCTTAAGGTTGATGATGCTTGGAATTCTGGTTTTAATCTGTAAATTATTAATGCATTTTGTGTTAAAATAATTCCTATTTTCAATTACTGTCATAAATCTATTTTGTATCGATTGTATTACATTTCTCTAGTCTGTTACATTACTGACCTGTTTGTATACTTTAACATTATTCAATATACAACTTCATATCAATGTTTTCCTTAGTCTTTAGTATCTGGCAGCAGGCATGTACAGACATTTGGCTTATCTGTCTATTAATGATAAAACTAGCCACAACAGAAAATGCAATCTACTACTAAAATCATGGTATCTGCATATAATAGCTGTATATATTCTCAACAAAACAAAAAACACCTATGTGAAGTAAAGCCTCATTTTCTGGGAGTAGATTTACATATAGATTATATATAAGACAAAGGCATGAAGTTCTGCAAACAATGGCTCCAGGAAACACCCTGCACTGTAAAATTCCGGATCTGCTTCCCTATCTAACTTAATGTTAGATCATTTGCCACTTGAGTTTGGTTGATCTCCCAGTTGGGGGTCTTGGCCCCTTTGTTCCTTCTTTGGTCCTATGCCAGTTTTAAATATGTTTGTCAGTTCATTATGTGCTTTCTGCAGCTGGTATCTTCTTCTTTGAAAGACAGGATCACCTTGCAGAACTGACTAATGTTGTTGACACTGTTGACTAATTTTTTTTCCGCTTCCTGATATACCGGGCCCACACTCCCCCCTCCGTCCCACCTCCCCCCTCTTCCTCCCTTCTCCCTTCTCCCCCCTCTCCCTCCCTTCTCCCTTTCTCTTCCACCTGCTCCCCTCTCATAAGCTTCTGGGTCAATTTATTTCCTATTACTATTACTCTTCTAAATAGTTGCTGTTCTTGGTATGGTTTTTGCTTTTTTGTGGTTATTTTTTGACACGGCTATAATGTTGTTTTTCTAATGGGCGCCCTGGTCTGGGGTTGTATCCATGTGCCTCCCACTATCCCTTGGATTGCTTCAGGTCTGCGGGGAATAATAAATCTGAGACTATTTAGCTTGGATAACCTATCTTTTTTGTGTAAGATGGCTCCCAGGTATCCCCCCCAGGCTCAGTTACCTGCCTAGGGAGAAGTCACCCCCTCCTGCTTTCACTATTAAAAATTCAAGTTAGAAAGAGAATACACATTGGTCAAGCCCAACACAAGAAGAAACCTTCAGTCACTACAATAGTCCAACTAGATAATGTCCAGCTAGAACTTAACTTGGCTCTCACTGCACAAGCAGAAAAAATACTTTCACTGGAATAAAAAAATATATATACACAGAAAGACAAGGTTCCACGCTAACGTCCAAATTGTCCCCCGAATACAGCTTTATGTATTGCCAAAGATCAGAATCTCCGGACAAGGTCCCACAGCCAACCCCACAAAAATGTTAGAGGCATTTCAGGATTTTCATGCCAAACTGTATAGGGCCCATCCTTCAAATAATACCCAATCCATTAATTGGTTCCTGGATAATCTGCCCATCCCTGCCTTATGCTCTGAACATGAAGATATTCTGGAAGCATCCTTTACCGAGGAGCAGGTACTAGGTGTCATCAGGGAAATTAAAAAAAGGGCTGCCCCCAGGCCGGACAGTCTATCCACCCCATACTATAAAGCATTCGCTAGCACCTTAGCTCTCCATCTAATGAAAATGTTTAACGCCAAGACCGGGGGCGTCTCAATGGGCACACAACTTAATACAGCATACATTGCTGTAATACACAAGCCGGACAAAAAAAACAAGGAAGTCAGCAACTATCGCCCAATATCCCTCATTAATAGTGATCTGCAAACACTGACTAAAATCTTAGCCAACTGATTCTCACCCTTCATCGACACTTACATTCACAAAGATCAAGTTGCTTTTATCCTAGGCAGACAAGGCCCTGACCAAATTAGGAGAGGAATTGATATAGTATCCATACAGACTAATTGGGAAGGGGGCCCTAAACAATCAGGAAAGCTTCTCTCTTTAGACCTAAAAAAAGACCTTGATTCAGTTTCCTGGCCCTATATCCTTACCCTTCTAGAGCAATGGGGCTTTGGTGAACGATTCATGGGCTTGATACAAGCTCTCTATTCTCAACTACAAGCACGTGTTCACCTCCAGTAATACTACTCTAATTAAATGCATATTGCAAAAGGCACTAGGCAAGGATGCCCACTCCCACCGCAAATTTTTGCCTTGGCAATTAAAACCCTTGCCATTGCAATTCATCAAAACCCAAACATATCATGTGGCTCCCAAAATTTTTTTTTTAAAAAAAGATTGTTTTTACAGGGGCAGTGATTTTAATTAATGATGCTTAAAGTGAAACAATAAAAATGAAGAATTTAAATATAGTGCCTGGGGGCCCCCTAGTCTGCCTTTAAAGTGGCACATTTGTGCCATGTATATAACTTTCTGCAGCAAAACTGATGTTTATAAAAACAAAAAAAAGACATTAACATTGCTGGAAATGCAATACCATTTCCTGCAATACACAAATGTAAAATAAAATGGCACAAGCCCCCCCCCCCCCAATCCATACCAGGCCGGGGGGGGCCTATCAGGATCTGAAAGCCCCCTTTAACAATACCCCCCATGTGAATGAGTCAAAAATCAAAAATAAATTAATTAATAAAAGTCATATTTATTAACCACTTGCCGACCGGCTCATGCCGATATATGTCAGCAGAATCACACAGCTGGGCAAAACAACGTATGGGTACATTGTACCCTTTGAGGCCGCGTACACACGATCAAATCTAACTGCTGGAAACGGTCTGACAGACCGTTTCAGCAGACAGATTCGATCGTGTGTACGGGCGGACAGACAGATTTGGCCAGCCGACAGATTTTAAAGATGTATTTGGTCGTGTGTATGTGGCCTACGAGCCGCTGGAGGCTCAAAAAATCCCTGTTTTGTCAGGGGAGAGGAGACATATTGTTTGCTCTTACTAAGTATGTACAATGATATGTCTCTTCCCCCAGTGAGTCCTATCTCCATACAGTTAGATCATATCCAGGGAACACACAATTGACTCCTTGATCACCCCTCGTGTTAACCCCTTCCCTACCAGTGACATTTACACAGTAATCAGTGCATTTTTATAGCGCTGATCACTGTATAAATGTTAATGCTCCCAAAAATGTGTCCATAGTGTTCGATCTGTCAGCTGCAATGTCTCAGTACCACTAAAAATCGCAGCTCACCGGCATTACTAGTAAAAAAACAAATAATAAAAATGCCATAAATCTTTCCCATAGTTTGTAGACGCTATAACTCTTGCGCAAACCAATCAATATACGCTTATTGCAATTTTTAATAAAGGAATTGTCAAAAACTGTGTGTGTGTATTTCTTTTTGACACTTTTTTGGTGAATGAGTAGGAATACAATTTATCCCTACTCATCCACATGGGTGGGCATATCTGGGGGCCCCGTTGTTTAAGGGGGCTTACAGATTCTGATAAGCCCCCTGCCCGCAGACCCCCCACAACCGCAGACCAGGATTGTGGGAAAGAGGGCCTCGTCCCCATCAACATGAGGACAAGGTGCTTTGGAGTGGGGGTAAGGGGACAGAGTCACCCATTGCTACGTTGACTGACCATCAGAGATTGTTGTCATGCTTTACACTTCTGTCCTCCTGTAAGTATTTGTTTGGCATTTGGTTTCTTCAATAACCCTTAGGTAATGTATTAGGCATTTACGCCTCCTATGTGTTCTTTTAAATTGGTAGATGCTGGAGTTATGCAAATGGTAGCATAGTGCTGATCAGATTGTGCTGCTGGTGTGAAAGTAACAGTAGTAGGGCACATAGAAGAAAAAGTAGCAGCAGAAAAGGAAGATGCCTTAGAGGTTGTTATGGGTAATGGAACTGTAGTGGAAGCCCTTAAAGGATTAAATGCAGGTGAAGCGCAGTAAATGGAAACCGGGTACTGGTATACAGAAGGTAAGGAACAATTTGCAGCAGATGTGGTTGCTAAGAGTAACAAATGAAGGAATTCTTGACAATTAGAGGCGGATCTGGTTGGTGAATTGGTGTAAATAAACTTAAACAGGGGATAGTGTCCCTGACCAAGCTTGGAGCAGAGACTGAACAAAGTTACAGTTCCCTTGTCTGACACATAAGTAACACAATCTAACAGAAGCCTTTGTGAACAAGTAGTGCTCAAAGAAGTAAGCTGTGTCATCTTCCAGCAACCATACCAAAACTCAACCAGAGGCAAATTAATCACCTCAATACTGAACACTTTCACTGCCTTCCTTCCCAGACCAATTTTCAGCTTTTGGTGCTCTAGCACTTTGAATGACACTTACTCAGTCATGCTACCCAAATTAAGTTTTTATCATTTTGATCAAACAAATAGAGCTTTCTCTTGGTGATTTTTATTCACCAATAAAAATCTAATTCCATCATACATTTAGGCCAAAATGTATTCTGCTACATGACTTTTGTAAAAAAAAATCTTGATAAGTATATGAGAATTAGTTTGTGTGAAAGTTATAGAGTCTATAAGCTATGCTACGCATTATTGGAAATTGATCAATCCTGATGCACTGATATAGTTTTCACTGCATTCACAACTTCAACACATTTGCACATTTGTACATTTACTTTCGCACTTTACAACATTTCACAGCATTTAAACAAGCTAGAATGCATTTATGGGTTCACAGGAGGTATGTATGTGTGTGGGGCAGGAAGTTTTCTAATCACATGCATTGATTCAGCTGGTTTCACAGGAGACTCTGGTTCACTGCTTGTTTACCAGGTCTCCAATCATCATCTCGCTGACCATGTGATCAGTGAGGTGTGGTATATATTCTCAGCATTTGTTTGTTATGTGTACTAGCTATGACTAAGCACTGAAGCTACAGTGCGAAACGTTGGCTTTTTGTTCCAGTTTTGCTGTGGCATGTCTATTTTTGTGATTCATTTTAATTAAAGGAACGTTTTTTTGGAGTGCGGCTGTCCAAGTTCCTTTTGTATTTTTGCAAATCCTGATGCACTGATGGCCTAATTTCCTAAAATGTCATGACAGTACAAATACTCCCAAATTACCCCCTTTTGGAAAGAATACAGTCTGAGGTATTTAGTAAGTGGCATAGTGAATTTCTTGAAGTTTCAATTTTTTCCCCACAATGCTTTGGAAAATTAGGAAAAATTGTCATATTTACAAGTCATTTCTCACACACAATATAGGCAAACTTGCAATTACACCCCAAAATACATTCTGCTACTCGTACTGAGTATAGCGATACCCCATATGTGAGACTTTTCCACAGTCTGGCCACGGTCATGGGCAAGCCAGTCCACTAGATGGCGCTAGTGGCACGTCAGCACGAGTGGTATCGGTGCATCGCCGCGCACGCACAATAGTGGCACGAGCGGCAGTGGTGCTGATGCCATTTTGGTGCCGAACTAGACTATTTAGTGGGGCTGATGCTGGGGCCTCTTGCTGTTTGGTCTACAGCGTCTTCTGGGACCCATCTGACACCTGTTACCTGATTGCCTACCAGTTCCTGTGACCCGGCTAGTTCCTGATTATCCCTGATCTCTGCCTGCCTTGACATTGGCTTACTTGACCACGTCTTTGCCTCTCCCTCTGATCTAACTGCTGCCCGCCTGTTGCTGACCCGGCCTGGACCACGACCCTGCTCCTGCCTTGACCCTGTACCTGATCCGCCCGCCAGATTATGACCCGGCCTGTCTGGACCTGCTTGTGCCTGTACTACAGCACACCTTCCTCCTGCTGCTGATTCCAGCTTCCTGCACCATGCCTCCAGTTATCTGCTGTCTCCGCCAACACCTGCACTACTGACATCTCTCTGGAGTTCACAAGAGTCCAGCTCAGCTCCAGCACCATCTTTCTTGCAAGGCGCTTGTGCGACTCGGCACTCTCGAGTTCCCTGTCCACACTACCAGGGGCTCTGGAGTCAGTGAAATAAGAGTAGCCGCTCCCTGCATATCAGGCTCTACCACCAGGTACGTAACAGCCACATTCAGAGGCCCAACATCCAAGTAGCAGTGTAAGGCTTTCTAAAGCAATAAATTATACATTTCACCTGAGTACTTATCACATTTTTGAAGGCACTGGAGCACCAGGACAATGGAATGACCCACAAAATGACCAATTTTGAAAAAAAACACACAGAATGTATATTCTATGAGGCAAAATGAGTCTTTTGAACATGAGCAGGGTCATGACCAGTTCAGGTGGCAGGCAGAGGCATTGCCAATTCAGGTGGCAGGAAGGAGGCATGGTCAGTTCAGGTGGCAGGCAGAGGCATAGCCAGTTCAGGTGTTAGGTAGAGGCATGGTAAGTTCAAGTGGCAGCAGGCAGCACTATAAGGCTTAGGGTCTCAGTCATGTAAAACCTGAGGACAAGGGTAGAGGCTTATTCCCACCCAAATCTCTTTGAAGCCTCCGAGTCTCCAGACCCTATTCCGAGAAAACAAAAACCCAGAGAATTTTTTTTCTACAATCTATTCTGGAGCCCCTCACATATGTGAGACCCCTGTGCTGTACAGTGGCAGGGCAAATGATCAGTTCAGGTGGCAGGCAAAAAGCATGGTCATTTAACAGGCTGAGGTCAATTCATGTGGAAGGCAGAAACATGGTTGGCAGAGGCATAGTTGATAAACAGTCCGGGTCATTCACAGAAATATTAGATAGTGGATAGTGGAAACTGGAAAAAAAATCATCTTTACTTTTCTAATAGTGTAGTGAAGTGTGATAGCTCCGATAGCACTCTCCAATACAGAGTTTTGGCTGGGAGGGACATCCATAAATTAGATAAAATCTTTGTCATGTGACATTGTAAAGGAGAGATTAAACTCATTCTTGTTCATTCTCTCCATATGTTTGGTTAGTAAATCCAGAGGCCCATCCCAGAGGACAAATATATCATCGATATATTGATGCCATATGAGTACATGGTCTGTGTATATCGATAGGGTTTTATCTGAAATGAAAGTCTGCCCCCACTCTTCCAGGTGCAGGTTGGCATAGGACAGGGCACAGCAAGTCCCCATACATACCCTCTGCACCTGTAGGTAGTGGGAGCAATCAAAAGTAAAGGCGTTACAGTAGAGAATGAACTCAAGCAAGTATACAATGAAATAATTGTATCCCCAGTCTTTGTCACCTTCTGATGTAGAGTATGCCTCACATCTGCAAGTTCAAGATTGTGAAGAATAGAGTAGAGTGCTTCTACGTCTATAGTAACAAGGTGGGCACAATCTGGGATATGCATATTGTCTATAATTGGGAGAAAGCAAATAGTATCTCATACATAGGATTATAGACATGTCACATGCGGTCTCAGATACTTGTCGATCACTCAACTGGCATTTTCACTTATTGCCCCCTGCCCTGAGATAATGGGCCTCCCTGAGGGATTTGAGACATTCCTGTGAATCTTGAGCAGAGCATAAATGGTAGGGACAGTGGGAAAGCGTGTTCTAATTAAATCCCAAGTGGTTTTGGTGATAGTACCATTTAAATATCCAACAGTGCATCATACTCCTTGTTGTATTTTTCCACTATACAGTTGCAATAAAAAGAATGTGAACCCTTTTGGGATGATATGGATTTGTGCACAAATTGGTCATAAAATGTGATCCGTTCTTCATCTAAGCCACAACAATAGACAATCACAGTCTGCTTAAACTAATAACACACACACAAAATTAAATGTTACCATGTTTTTATTGAACACACCATGTAAACATTCACAGTGCAGGTGTAAAAAGTATGTGAACTCTTGGATATAATAACTAGTTGAACCTCCTTTGGCAGCATAACTTCAACGAAACGTTTCCTGTAGTTGCAGATCAAATGTGCACAACGGTCAGGAGTACTTCTTGACCATTCCTCTTTACAGAACTGTTTCAGTTCAGCAATATTCTTGGGATGTCTGGTGTGAATCACTTTCTTGAGGTCATGCCACAGCATCTCAATCGGGGTCAGGTCAGGACTCTGACTGGGCCACTCCAGAAGGCATATTTTCTTCTGTTTAAGACATTCTGTTGTTGATTTACGTCTATGCTTTGGGTTGTTGTCCTGTTGCAACACCCATCTTAAGTTGAGCTTCAGCTGGTGGACAGATGTCCTTAAGTTCTCCTGCATAATGTCTTGATAAACTTGGGAATTCATTTTCTTTTGATGATAGCAATCCATCCAGGCCCTGATGCAGCAAAGCAGCCCCAAACCATGATGCCCCCACCACACTTCACAGTAGGGATGAGGTTTTGATGTTGGTGTGATGTGCCTCTTTTTCTGCACACATAGTGTTGTGTGTTTCTTCCAAACAACTCAACTTTGGTTTCATCTGTCCACAGAATATTTTGCCAGTACTGCTGTGGAACATCCAGGTGCTGTTGTGTAAACTGTAAACGTGCATCAATGTTTTTTTGGACAGCAGTGGCTTCCTCTGTGGTATCCACCCATGAAATCCATTCTTCTTTAGTGTTTTTCGTATCGTACATTCGCTAACAAGTTGTTCGCTAACAATTTACTTTTGTAAGTCTTTAGCTGACACTCTAGGATTCTTCTTCACCTCATTGAGCAGTCTGCGCTGTGTTTTTACAGTCATTTTTACAGGACGGCCACTCCTAGGGAGAGTAGCAGCAGTGCTGAACTTTCTCCATTTATAGACAATTTGTCTTAGTGTGGACTGATGAACAGCAAGGCTTTTGGAGATACTTTTATAAACCTTTCCAGGTTTATGCAAGTCAACAATTCTTAATAGTAGGTCTTCTGAGTGCTCTTTTGTGCGAGGCATCATTCACATCAGGCAATGCTTCTTGTGAAAAGCAAACCCAGAACTGGTGTGTGTTTTTTATAGGGCAGAGCAGCTGTAACCAGCACCTCCCATCTCATTGATTGGAGTGAGGTGTCAGCCAACAGGAGTCCAATTAGCTCTTGGAGATGTCATTAGTCTAGGGGTTTGTATACTTTTTCCACCTGCACTGTGAATGTTTACATGGTGTGTTCAATAAAAACATGGTAATATTTAATTTTGTGTGTGTTATTAGTTTAAGCAGACTGTGATTGTCTATTGTTGTGACTCAGGTGAAGATCAGATCACATTTTATGACCAATTTGTGCATAAATCTATATCATTCCAAAAGGGTTCACATACTTTTTATTACAACTGTATTGATTGTGATTTGACGATACCAGTCTTTATTTTTTTTAGAATCTTATTGCACATCATGGTATACTGGATGTTGTCCAACAGGAAAATATTTCCTCCTTTATCTGCCGATTTGATTGTAATGAATTTATTGTCTGAAAGCTGTCTAAGAGCCTGTATTTCACTATCGCTTAAAGAGGAAGTAAACCCTGATGTGTTTTACTTCCTCTTTATTTCCCTGCAAAGGTAAAACATAATGGGCTACTATGCATCGCATAGTAGCCCATTATGTGTCACTTACCTGAAACAGAAGCCTTCAATGTCACTGCTGTCCCCACTATCAGCGAGCGTCCATCTTCACCCCTCTTCCTTTCGAGGCTGCAAACTCCAGCTATGTGACTGGCCAGAGTTGCGTGACATCACTCCCGCGCACGCGAGTGGGAGCCGCCAGTTACGGCATGACCTCCTTTAGAAACGGCATACATCGGAGCACGTCTCTATTGTAAATATCCCCTAAACCGTGGAGGGTGTACAACCACTTTAAGTTGGTATTGGGTGAACATTGTGTACGTACATTATCAAATTCTGTATTTACTATTCAAAAAGTTAAATACTGTAGTTGAGGGGATTGGCCACAGGCTTATTGAAGTGCTGTAATAAAGTCTTCTTGAAATTTTAGATAGGTTAGGGAACTTTGTGTGCACTTAGACAAATAACATACAAATTTAACAGGGCTAGTTGTATCAAATAAATGGCGACTTTCTTGTACCAAACAGTGATCTCCTGGTGGCCAATTAGGGCTGCATCAGCTGGTCGTTCATATCCACCTCCCCATTAAAATGTTCTATTCATGTACACATTTTGGCTTCTGGATGTGACCTTCTTGTCTGCAGTTCCACCAAGGTGTCATCATGCATTTCGAAAAGTATACAGACATCTTTTTTTTTCCATCTCTCCACTTCAGGGCTAGTACTGCTTCATTCTGCATACTGGCTATTTACCCCTGTTTCAATTTCTTGGCGACCAATCTCTTTGGGAAGCCTTTGCAGTTGGTCCATGCTGTGCCACAGGCCACAATCTTTTTATTTTTTTATTTTTTATGCTTTATTTTGTTTTTCAAGCAGATAGCCAACAACATTCGGCCAATTCATAAATCAAAAAGAGTTTGCACATGCAGTTACACACTATAACAATTTCTTACAATTATATCAACCAAACTTATATCTCTAATCTGACAATCTACATTCCCGTGGGATTACATAAACAGCTACACCGTATATAGTTTTTTTACGGTAATCTCGACCTTGTTATTCTTAACAAACTGTCCATTTTCCTGGTCGCATTTTTACCATCTATGGCATTATTATGTATTCCCCTCTTCCCCCCTGAACCTCCCTGTCCTTCCCCCCCTTCCCCCCCGACAAAAAAAAAAAAAAGGACATTCTCCCTCCCAGGCGTCCCCCCTCCCCTCCTCAAAACTCCTGCCCTCTATATTTTATATATGGGTTCCAAATATGTCTATACTTCTCCTCCTGTTCTCTTATTCCCATCGTTAGCTTCTCCATCAGCTGAATGTCCATAACTCTGGTTAACCATTGTTGTCTAGTAGGCGTCTCTGAGCTTTTCCATAAGATTGGAATACATGACCTTGCCGCTGTTAGGAGATGTCTAAGCAATGAGGTTCTGAATTTTACCGTTGAGATTGGGAGATCCAATAGTAGATACGTGGCCGGGTTTTCTCCTAATTCTACCTCTGTGATTTCTTTTACCGTGCTCGTGATCATTTCCCAAAATGCTTTTATTTTTACGCACTGCCAAAAAATATGTAATATTGTGCCCTCCTCGTCTCCACACCGCCAACACCGGTCCAACACCGGTCTGATACTTCTGGAAAACAGCGTTTTAGGACGGAGGGAGTTTTATACCATCTAGTTAGAGTCTTATAGCCCCCTTCCTGGTATCTGGTGGCTAACGAGGCCTTATGTGTAAAGGTAAAGATTTTTGTTTTCTGGGTCTCCGAGAATTTAATCCCCAGGTCTCTTTCCCATGCTTGTATGTATGGTAAGTCTTTGGGGGCTTCTAGATCTATCAAGAGACTATACATTAAGGACAGGCCATGTCTTAATGGGTTGCCCTCCAAACATCTTTTCTCAAACCCTGAGAGCTCTCTAGATAGGTCCCCTTGTGGAGACAATGCTCTGATTGCTGCTCTCAACTGGAGTCGTCTCAGTGGATCTAATCCGCTTATAGGGTCACCCTCCGATTCTCCGCTATTCTCCCTTAGGTTGTTGATTTCAAAATGTATTAACCTGCTCTTTCCTGCGCGTCTTAAGTTGTTGAAACACACGTATGTAAGACCTAATTGAAACCTCGGGTTTCCCAACACTGGAGTGAGTGGACTTGGATATTGTGACAACTTCGTCTTATTAAACTTCCTTTTTGTGACTCGTAGTGTACCACCTATTGTGGGGTGATGTTTCACCTCTTGAGGGATATCTATCTCTTGGATCCACGCCAATCCCTCCAACGGAATCTTCGTGGTAGTTTGTTCCATAATGATCCAGAGTTTTGTCTTCTGGAGTTCGCACCATTCGACCACTCTTGCTAAGTGAGCTGCGTCATAATACCCCAATGGATCAGGAAGACCCACTCCTCTCTTGTCCTTTGGCAAGGACAGAATCTCACGTCGGCTTCTCGCCGGTTTTCCTGCCCACACGAACCTGGTAAATCTAGCTCTTAGGTCCTTCAAAAACCCCAGAGGAATCCTTACAGGTAGGGTCTGGAATAAGTAAAGCAGTCTTGGCATGAGATTCATTTTTATAATATTGATTCTCCCAAACCATGTGAAGGTTTCCTTATCCCATCGTTGGAAGTCAATTTTAAACTGCCTAATCAGGGGGGCAAAATTTAAGTCAAAGATTCTATTTAATTTTCTTGGTATTTTTGTTCCCAAATATGATATATGTGAATATGTCCATTTGAACGGGAAATTTGCAGCTAGTTGGTGTTGTATCTGTCTATTTACTTCAACTCCCATCGCCTCTGATTTATTATAATTCACTTTGAAATTAGATACAATTCCATAGTCCCCTATCTCCTTCAGAAGGGCTGGTAAAGACAACTCTGGGGCCGTTATTGAGAACAGGAGGTCGTCTGTGAAAGCAGCAACTTTGTATTCCACTCCTTAAGGCCTCGTACACACGATCAAATCTGTCTGCTGGAAACGGTCTGCTAGACCGTCCCAGCAGACAGATTCGATCGTGTGTACGGCCGAGCCGACAGATTTGGCCACCAGACAGATTTCAAAGCATGCTTTGAAATCTATCGGGTGGGAATCCGTCCGCCCGACATGTCTGCTGGTTAGTACACTTACCAGCAGACATGTCGTCTCGCACCGCCGCCGAATGTATTCGGCGCATGCGCGGAAGTGTTTTACTTCCTGGTGCAGTGACGTGGCGGCGTCAACATCACCGCCACGTCATCGACACGTCAGCGCGCCGTCTGCTGGCGGGGATTTTGGTTTGCTCGTGTGTACACGCGAGCAAACCAAAATCCTAACAAACAGATTTGTTCAAATCGGTCGGTCCGACCGATTTGAACAAATAGATTGCCTCGTGTGTACGAGGCCTTAGACAAAAACCCTCTTATATCTCTATTAGCTCGTATAGTTCTCAAAAATGGCTCCAGAGTAAGAATGAAAATTATAGGGGAAAGGGGACATCCTTGTCTCATTTCATTCCGAATTGGGAAGGGATCCGAGATTGCTTCGTTTACCTTTACCCTCGCCGTAGGGCATGAGTATAGGCTAGTTATCCAGTTCTGCATCCCTTCCATTAGTCCAATGTGTTGTAATGTAGTTCTCAAAAATCCCCAATCCACTCTATCAAACGCTTTTTCAGCGTCGGTTGAAATCAGTACCATTGGCTTTTGATGGAGTTGTGACATATAAATAGTACTCAAGAGTCTCTGTGTGTTCTCTCTCCCTTCACGCCCCGGGGAAAAAGCCCACCTGATCTGGGTGTATTAGAGATGTTATAAAAGGCAGTAGTCTATTGGCGATTATTTTGGCAAAAATCTTTAAGTCTACGTTAAGTAGGGAAATCGGTCGATAGCTAGGACATAGGGTGGGGTCTTTACCTTCCTTTGGGATGATCGTTATATGTGCTTCCGAAAAAAAAAAAATGTAAAAAAATAAATAAAAAATTAATCAAAAACGCCACGCGCGTCTCCGACTTCCCTCCAATAGGAGGAGAGACGCCTTGGGGGTAAGGTATAGAGACACAGCGGGGAGTCATGCTTCTGCTTGGGTGTGTATACCCCTTCTAATCTGCTACTCCCCCCCCATCCGCCCACCCCCCCCCAGGAGCACGGAGCACCGCGGAGAGACAAGGTTCCCCTCCACCTCTGCGTGCCCTTCCTAAGTACAACCCATTTTACTCGTATTCTATGTCTACCTATGTTATTTTGACAAGACATGCAACATTCCACATTGCTCCTTTAACCCTTCATGTATCCCCTTCGCACCCTTGTAACATTACATATCATATTTGTCAGATGAGCAAAGTCCACTCCCTCCTACATACAACTCATTCCACTCGTATTCTATGTCAACCTATATTATCTTTGACAAAACATACAACCTTTGACATTACTCCTTTAACCCTTCATAAACCCCCTTCACACTTTTATAACATTACACATTTCATATTTATCAAATAAAACAAAGTCCACAAAAAAAAAAAAAAAAATTACAAGAGGGTACTCCCTCCCCGAAGCCTCACCTGGGGTTTCCATATACCCCTATAAACCAGGTAGGTCTAAGCCCTATAAACTCGGGGAAGCCTCTATTTTGCAAAATACAGTATGTGGTCTTCCGTAATAGTCTAAGACACTTTGAAATAAATTCTGACAATAATAGTCATGAAAGCGGTTCCTGCTTCCCAACCTAAGCTGTCATATACTCCCCTTCGCTCTCCTCTCATGTCATGGCCCCTAGTGTCGACCCACCTCCCTCCAGGTACTCCCTCACCCCCAGACTCCCTCCTTCCCTCCCTCTTCCCCCCCCACCCCTCCCCCCTAACTCACTTCAATCACTTCAATCTTGCCCCCATACCCCCCCCGTGTCCCACCCCTCCACCCTTATCCACCCTTGTCTGACTCCCCCCACACAAATCAACGGGAGAAGAAAAAAGAATAAGGAAAAAAAAAATAATCCAAAGGAAAAAACCCCCTTGGGTTTAAAAAGGTTGTTGTGTAACATGTGTCCTAAGTGTCCCTTCTAAAAGAGTGAGTGTTCTATAAACTCAAAGAAAGTTATTGAATGCGTGTACGTATGTGCATGTATGTGCATATATAAGTGAGTGATGATTACTACTGTGTCTGGATCAGTGTGTTTGATTGAATAGAGTGTGTGCTGTGAAATAAAAACTACTAAAAAAAAAAATATATATATATATATATATATATATATATATATATATAACCCCTCCCCCCCTCACCTAGCCTTACCCCCCTCCCTCCACCCTCGGGAGATACCTGTAAGGGAGATTGGAAAAAAAAAGAAAGGAAAAAAAAAAGGTCAAAAAGGGGGTTCATAACCCTGCATGAATAACAATATTCTCTAAGTCGCACTGCCCACCTATATCTAAGTCACAATAAAACATAGCAAGCCATAGAACCTCTCCAAAACATAGTCCTGTCTTTCACTTAATGACAGTGTCCATCGTTACTCAGGGAAACAAAAAAGGAGGGAGATTCCACCAATACATTCACCAAAAAAAATAAAAAATCAGGCGGGTCACTCTGGCTGGCGCCCCTGCTTCTGATGGTTGTATCACTGTTGCTATGGTGGCCCTCTCTGTGTTTATAAGCTTTCTGTAAGAGAAGACTTTCAGGGTCTTTCCACTATGGATATATCCAACCAATTAGGGGTTGTTATTGACTCAGAGCCCAAGAACTCGAAAAATGCTGGGAGTTGTGAGGGATCCCTCAGGTAGAAAGACCTTCGCTCTCTTTTCACATTTAAGGCTAGAGGAAACCCCATCGGTACGTAGCTCCCTTATTACGAATATGATCCAGTAAGGGTTTTAACATGCGCCATCTAAGATTCGTTAGCCAACACAGATCAGGGAAAATCTGTATGTCTGCGCCCTCCCAGGCACCTCTTGAGCCCTCACCCCATGCTGCCTCCTTCATTCTGTAGTGATGGACCCTACACAGCACATCTCGGGGGTGGTCTTGGTTATTTAAGTCTTGCTTAGATATTGTGGGGACTTTATGGACTCGTTCCAACTCAAGCGGTTTATCCGGGTCTCTTTTCAGGATCTTGTTAAAGATAGTGGTGGTCACTTTTCTTAACTCCTGACCCTCAAGGCCCTCAGGGACACCTTTAATGCGAAGATTATTTCTCCTGCTTCTATTTTCGGCCTCCTCAGCTTGTAGTTGCAATCTAATTATATATTGCTGTTGGGATATTAGTTTGTCTTCTAACATAGAAAATCTGGTTGCTGTGGTGTTTTGTAGTTTTTCCAGGCCCTCCACTTTCTGATCAGTTTCCCCCACTTTGGAGCGTACTTCTTCAATCTCAGCCCTAATTACACCTCTGACATTTAGTAAGATTGTTTGTATGTCTTCTTTAGTTGGGAGAGCTTGAATCAGCCGCATGAGCTGCATCATATCTGGGGGAATTTCTTGTAGTTGAACCTCTGTGCTGTTCATTTGAGTGGCTTGTTTATATGACCCTTGCTCCCCCAGTGCCGGTAACATATCTTGTGGGTTCATTGTTTGATTTGATTCAGGTTGATCAGTCTGGTCAATCTGATTGGTATGAGGAGTGTGAGCATAAGTCATTTCACCCCAAGATAGGGTGGTCTGGTGGGGGACAGTCTTATCTAGTGAAAAGGGATGTGTGCAGGTTTTATGCAGTACTATTGGTGATGGAAAGTCCATTAAAGGCACATCTGACAATGATTTGATCCTGCTATTCAACTTTAAATCAGCCTCCACATTTCCATCTCCATCCCCGTTGACCTTCACCCCTGTGCTCACCTGCTGTCTCTCCTTGGCGCAGCCCTTCACGATCCCATCCGGCTGCTGTGTTTTCTCTGCTCCTTCTTTCCCTGAACAGTCTATGCCGTTTGTGGAGCCGGTTATTGCGGGGGCTGGTAGGCTGTGCTCTATGAGGGAATGCCTCCTTATCTCTCTCCGATCTCTCCGCTCTCCTGGGTCCGTCTGTGCAGGCTGAAGCTCTCCCCGTGTCACCGTCATATATCTTGTGATATATGAATGGGCGGGCTGGCCGGGCTGAATATTCGCTCCTCTATTCTTTTTTGCTGCACTCCGTCCTCGCCGCGACATCGCACTCCTTCGGCCGGGGGGGTAGGGGCAGACGGGTAGAGGGATGAGATATGCCGCTCTCCTAGGCACACACACCGCAAGCTCCGCTAGATCCCCTTAACGTGCACGCTCACTCCTCCATACCTCAGGTACCTCCCCCGGAAACAGGAAGTCCGTCCCCCTTCACAATCTTCTTTAGGTACAGATGGCGGCAAAATGTGGGGGACTCGTGTCATTTTCTGCATATAAGTGGTAACCCTTCCCATGCAATGGCTCGATCATCGGAAAGACAATTTTGCCACTTATTCCCATATAGGTAGGGCATCCAGGGGGGTTTAGTTGTCTGTCCTTTGCCTCATAAATTTTTAAATCATATGTGTAACTCGTGGCCCTGTCACAAACCTAGTAAAATATTACCCCATGTCTGGCTTGTTTACTGGGGAGATATTGCTTGATACCAAGTCTTCTGGTGAAGTGCATTAGGGATTCATCTACACAAATATTTATATCAGGGTAAACATTTGCTTGAAGCTGGAGCAAAAAAGAATTGATTAGGGGCAGAATTTTAAATAATTTATCATAATCGGGATGATTTTGAGGGAGGCAGTGGGTATGGTTGTTGAAATGTAAAAACCTCATTGTTATCTCGTAATGAGTTCTGGGCAGTAAAGACAACAAGACATATGGTGGATAGGTTGGGTAGACCAGTATGCATGGAGTTCATTTTTGTTGTCAGCCCAATGTTGAGGGTTAGGCCAAGGAAAATGTTGAAATTCTTCCACGGTGAGGGGTTTCCAAACAAAAAGGCAGGCATAGGAAGAATCTGCACAGATTACACTGCTCCACAATGTATTTTAGGAGATCAGTAAAAAATACTGTAATTATTGGCGTATAACACTCACTTTTTCACCCTGCTAATTGGTTGCAAATAGTGTGTGTGTCTTATAAGCTGATACTGCAATTTGGGCTGCTTTGGAGAGAACAAGGAGGGGTGGAACAAGCACCTTCAGATTACATACAGCCAGAATCTCCTTTTTACTCAGCGGCCTCTGTAATAGGAAGTCCCGTCACATTGGACCAGCGTTCTGTCTATCATAGAAGCTGGTCCAGGAGGCGGGACTTTGTATTAAAGAGGGCGTCATGTAAACAGGAGATTTTCACTGTATGTAATCTGATAGCGATCATCCCACCCCCCTCCCTGAGATGGGCATTGATCAGGCTGCATTCATGACAATGGGGATGCTGCAGATGGGCATTAATCAAGCTGCATTCATGGGCAATTATGAGGCTACAGATGGCCATTGATCAAGCTTCATTGATGAGCAATTGTAAAGCTCCAGATGGGCATTGATCAAGCAGCACCGATGGGCAATTTTGAGGCTGTAAATAGGCATTGATAACGCTGCATTAATGGGCACTGACCCTATTTTGCTTTAAAGTTCTTTATTTAAAATGTATTTTTTTTTCCTGAAACTTCCCTCTTAACTGCTTCCCGACCTGCCGCCACAGTTATACCCTGTTGGCTCCCCATTGTATGCCAAAGGGGCATACAATGTATGAACAGAAGATCAGTGATTTCCCCTAGTGAGTCCACCCTCCCTACAGTTAGAACACACCCAGGAACATACTTAACCCCTTAACCCCTAGTGTTAACCCCTTCACTGCCAGTGGCATTTTTATAGTAATCAATGCATTTTTATAGCACTGATCACTATAAAAATGCCAATGGTCCCAAAAATGTGTCAAAAGTGTCCGAAGTGTCCGCCATAATGTCGCAGTACCGAAAAAAATGCTGATCACCGCTATTACTATAAAAAAAAATATTATTAAAAATGCCATAAAAATAACCCCAATTTTATAAACCCTATAACTTTTGCGCAAACCAATCAATAAACGCTTATTGCGATTTTTTTATGAAAAATATGTAGAAGAATACGTATCGGCCTAAACTGAGGAAAAAAAATGCTTTTTTTATATATATTTTTGGGGGATATTTATTATAGCAAAAAGTAAAAAATATTTTTTTTTTTTCAAATTTGTCGCTCTATTTTTGTTTATAGCGCAAAAACTAAAAACCGCAGAGATGATCAAATACCACCAAAAGAAAGCTCTATTTATGGGGAAAAAAAGGACGCCAATTTTGTTTGGAAGCAACGTCGCAAGACAGCGCAATTGTCAGTAAAAGCGACGCAGTGCCGAATTGCAAAAAGTGCTCTGGTCTTTAACCAGCAATATGGTCCGGGGGTTAAGTGGTTAAAATGAATGTGCGTGTTATATGCCTGTGCATGTTATATGCCGATAAATAGGGTAATTGAAAATTATAAATTGAGGTTACATTTTCCGAATGTATCTGAGGGCCTGGCTGGGCTGTAAAAAGGGGAATTACAGGTTCTACTGAAGTATTGGGCAGCCATGTTGGATACAGTTTTACGTCTGGGAGGTTAGTATGGGTCCTGCCTCATTGTGGATGGGAAGCCCCTTTGCTAGCATTTGGCCTATCCTCTAGAAATGCTCCCCTGGCTTGTACTTACCACTGCACAAGGACTTGCAGAACTGCTGGTGTATGCCTGTCTATCCTGGAGTGCTGCGCTGCTGGTGGATGCCTGCATACTATCCTGGAGTGCTGCGCTGCTGGTAGATGCCTCAGGATTTATTGCATTGCTGATGGATGCCTCAAGATTTATTGCACTGCTGGTGGAGGTCTGCTCCTGCTCCTATCTCTTAAGCCTCTTTGTTAGGATTCTGTTCTCCTCAGTGACAGATGTTTTTCATTGTGTTTGGGGACACTGACAGGGCACTGGGGACAGTAGCTGGGTGATCAGTGTGTAAAAAGCTAAAAAAACTGTTAAAAACTCACTGATCTCCATGCTGCAGCACAGATTGTTTCTTCCTTTCCTCACTTACATGCTTTGTGTGAGGAGAAGACGAAGAGATGATAGCGGTTACAATTGCTTTGTTTACATTACATGAAGGCTGTGATTGGACACAGCTGTCATGTGATTAGGAGGGCCAATCACAGAGCCCTCCTGCCGTGCAGAGTTGCCCTGTCTCTTGGGGACACAGGCACATTGGGATTGCGCATCTCCATGATCCCCATTCTTGTGACACCCCTTCAGGCTGTTTACATCACATGATGGCTGTGTCCATTGGACACAGCCATCATGTGATCAGGAGAGCAAATCACAATGCCCTTCTGCCGATCTGAGATGTGGCGCGCACGCGCCTCGGTATTGCGTTACCGCAAGGTCCCACTCCTTTTGAGGGACATTCAGGAATGTCCACTCAGAAGGAAGAAGTGCCCACCCAAATGTTTATGTGCAGTGGCCCGGAGGGAAGTGGTTAAAGGGAGGATTGAAAATATCATAAAAATGAGATGTAGCAGGCAAAGCAAATTCAGAACAAACCTGAACCAAAGTCTGTATTTCTACAAATGAAAATCTACCCTGATCAACTAAGGTATGTGCTACCTCAAAGTACTCCAACAGTCTTTCACTAGTCCAATCCTGCTAAATCTGGAGACAAAGATCTTCATCCTCCAGTGTCAATTTCATATGACAAATAGCGAATACTCAAAATAAATACTTCCCAGTTCCCAAGTGCAGATAGTCTGGTCGTTAGCAAGTTTCAGTGTTAAGTCAGGGATACCAGCAGCAGGGACAGACAGATTTGTGTAGCTACACTTAGGAAAGTGAAACTAGGCTATAAATAATGTACAGAATATTAAAAACAAAAAACATAACAGGGAGCTATAAGTGAACCATCAACTAAATATCTAAATAATATCTAACAAGCAGCTAAAATATCATACAATACATACGCATTGAGGAACACAGATAAACAGGGTAATATCAGAGATGCAAGAAAAGGGGGAACCAGGACAGGTATCAGGAACAAGGTTAGCAGATGCAAGGCTGCAGGGTACAGGATACAGGTTGCAAGGCAGGAACAAGATCAAGAGCAGGGTCAGGAAAAATTAGCAAGCAGTATCTGGTGAGCAAGGTTACATTTTTTATTTATTGTGCTTAAAGTATTAAAGTGGATGTAAACCCACCACTCACCCAGTATAAACGAATGGCACAGTATTAATGTATATATACATGCAAGCCTCCGGAATGTATCCCTACTTTGAAAATGTCACCACTTCAGCAGTAGGAGCCCCGCAAAACTCTGGAAATGGTGGGTGGGTTTCTTTGTCGGTGGGAAGAGTCGTGATGTCACACTCTCCTACTCCTGAATTTCGAGTAACATCCAGTCAAAACTCAGGAAAGGCACCACATGACTTCAGCATGCCCAATTATGCTGAAGTGTGAATCAGCCAATCCTGGGAGAGCTGAAGAAGAAAAGGAGAAGGGATGTGAAGCTGGAATCGTAGCTCGTTCATGAGAAAAAAAAATCAGATGTCAGTCACAGCAGTGGGGGATGCGGCGACACATCAACTTATCTGTGTGTCGGTTTTTTATCTTACTTAAAAAAGAGACAAGAGGATTGCTCAGAGCTGGATTAACTCTTTGTGGCAAGAAAAAATCAAGTTTACATCCACTTTAACCACTTTAATACCATGCACTTACGCCGCTTCCTGCCCAAGCCAATTTTCAACTTTCAGCGCTGTCGCTGTTTAAATGACAATTGCGCGGTTATGCTATACTGTACCCAAACAGAATTTTTATCATTTTGTTCCCACAAATAGAGCTTTCTTTTGGTGGTATTTGGTATACTCTGGGGTTTTTATTTTTTGCTATACAAATAAAAAAATACCGAAAGTTTTTTTTAAAAAAAATAAGTTTTTATATTTTTTCTGTTATAAAATTGTGTAAATCAGTACGTTTTCTCCTTCACTGATGTGCACTGCTAAGGCAGCACTGATGGGCACTTATAAGGCAGCACCAATGAGGCGGCACCAACGAGGTGGCACTGACAAGCACTGACGATAGACACGGACATGCGGCACTGATGGGCACTGGTAGGCGACACTGTTGGGTGGCACTCATATGCAGCACTGATGGGCACTGATTGGCAGTGATGGGTGGCACTGATTGGCACTGATGGGTAACACTGATGGGCACTGAAAGGCTGCAATGGTGGGTACTTATGGGTGGCATTGATAGGCGGCACTGCTGGGCACTGATAGGTGGCACTGCTGGGCACTGATAGGCGGCATTGCTGGGCATCGATACATGGCACTGATGGGCACTAATGGGCACTGACATGTGGCACTGATATGCGGCATTGATGGGTATTCCTGGTGGCACTGGCAGGGATTTTGAGTGGGCACTGGTTGGCAGCTGTCTGGGCATTGATTGGCAGCTACCTTGGCAAAGATTGGCATTGCCTGGTGGTCTAGGGGGCATACCTGGTGGTCCAGTGTGGATGGCCATCCCTGGTGGTCCTTTGGCGGCATGCTGGTGGTTTTGTGCAGTGATCCAAGGAGGGACTGCATTGATAAACTATCAGCACATACCCCCCTGTCAGGAGAACAGCCGATCGGCTCTCCTCTACTCGCATTTGTCAGACACGAGTGAGGAAAAGCCGTTCAGCGGCTCTTCCTGTTTATATTGTGATCAGCCGTGATTGGACAAGGCTGATTACATGGTAAAGAGCCTCCGCCAGAGGCTCTTTACCGAGATCAGTGTAGCATCACCGATCGCCATGATGCGCGCCCCCTGGGTGTTTTCCTGGCCTCCCCTGGCTGTTATCCTGCAGGACGTCAATAGACATCCAGTCAGGATAACTAAACCACTTCCCAGACATCAATTCACTATTGCTCGGGCAGGAAGTGGTTAAGCTAAAAAACCCTGAGGGTTTATACTGCTTGAAGCCAATGAGAGGAGATCACTCTGCTGGGGCCTGAAACACAGTGACATGGAAGGTGACATGGGGGCCAGGGAAGTAAAAACTGTTAGAAACAGAGGCATAGGGCCCATTTAGATAATGATGCAAAGCAAGTAAAAAATGGTGGACCTGGATAGTCAGCTCAAACCTCTTTCTCCCAGATAGACCCACCTTTGCCCTAGCCCCCCTTAGCACCTGAATGGGCTTCTATGGCAGTGTTTTCACCACTGCCTTATATATCATCTTTTCTCAAAATCTGAAATAAATTGCAGGTCTGCAGAAGTTGGATGGCCAACATTTGCAGATTAATCTTGTTATATCATATCTCCAAGAAAATGTGCAAGTACATTCAATATTTATTAGTTTTAATGTATATATAGATAGACTTAACATATATACAGTATACCCTAAAAGACAACTAAGGAAAATACTAAAGAATTATTCAGTGTTTTTTATACTGGGAAAGAAAAGTCTTATGTTTTTTATAAATTCATATTATATTTACTATAACTGCAAATGTATAGACATACAGTATTTCTATACCTGTGAGAGAAGGAGGTTAATTGGCTAGAACAGCTTGAGGGCTTATCACCAGTCAGCTGCTTGAATATAAGTGATACTGACTCAAATGAGGCAACTCAAAGATTGTGGATAAAAATAACCAAAGATCTCAACTGGAGTTCCACCAAGTTGAAGATTTATTCAAGCAGAGAATGCTTTGTCCAAATTGAATAATAGTCTGACAACAGTAGACCTTTGTTGCTTTAAAAACATATAGTGAAATATATTGTACAATGCTTCTTTAATAGCTGTATTGAAAATTGTTTAATTTTAGGCAGAATTACTTACAAAAATACAAATTACTTCCACTGGCACTGGAACTGAAAGTAAAGGGAAAATCTAAGCCATTTTATTAGCATTGTAAAAGCAATACATGCTAAATCCTGTAATAGGGGTATTTATTCTCATAACAACAGTCTGAGAGGTAACTTATCCCATGTTAAAGAGTTTTATTCTCACTTCAAATTGTCTGTCGAGGATGGGGAATGAAGGAACTCTCAATTACCTCATAATAATTCTCCATGCCACATACCGCATCCATCAGTTCCTCCTCATATGCCAGGGTGCTAGTTGTAATTCTGGACTCTGATATCTCTATCTGGCCCCAATGACACACCAAGCTCACTCTCTTGTTATCTCTTACTTTTGACTACTGCAACTTCCTCCTTGTTGGTCTACTCCCATGCAGAATCTCCCTTACAGTCTATCATTAATGCTGCTGCCAGACTTATACAACTTACCAACCTTCAGTGTCCACCACCCCTCTCTGTCAGTCTCTCCACTGGCTTCTGTTGACCCAACAAATATAACAAACATAAAAAGCCATCTGCAGTTCTGCCCTGAGTTACATCACCTGCCTCATCTCAAAATATCACCCAGACCGTCCTCTCAAGACCTCTAGCTCCCACCATATTTTCATGCTCACCTCCACGACTTCTCCAGAGCCTCTTCCATCCTCTGGATTTACCTACCCCAATCTCTTATGCCGCATACACACCATCACTTTATGTGATGAAAAAAAAAAACATTTTTTTGTGAAGTAAAAAACAACGTTTTTGAAACTTCAATTTTCAAAAAACTACGTTGCCTACACACCATTGTTTTTTCACAGTGCTTTAGCAAAGCGAGGTTACCTTCACCACTCTTTTCCATTGAAGCTCGCTTCATAACTAGCTTCTGGGCATGCGCGGGTTGAAAAACGTTGTTTTAAACGTCGTTTTTTGCTACACACAGTGAAGTTTTGTGAAACAAAAAACAACGTTTTGAAAAACGACAGCATGCTTCAATTTTTTTTTGTCCTTTTTCACAAGACATAAAACTGCGTTTTACGACAGCATGCTTCAATTTTTTTTTGTCCTTTTTCACAAGACATAAAACTGGGTTTTCCCCCCCACACGGTCATTTAAATTGACATTTTTAAAAACGTTGTTTTATTCCATCACATAAAGTGATGGTGCGTACGCGGCATGACTCTGTCCAGTGTCCACCTTTAGGGGAGGCCTAAAAACTGAACTTCAAGGGCCCTTTCACACTAGCGGACGAATGGTCCGCTCATTACAAGTCCGTTTACGGACTTGTAATGGGTCCCTATGGGAGCGGATCCGTTAGCGGATGATGCATCCGCTAACGTCCGCTCGATCCGCACGGAAGAATGTCCTATTTTTCTTCCGTCCGGGCAAACGGATCGGATGCAAACGGACAGACGGTCCGTTTCCATCCGACTCCTCATAGGGGAGAGCGGAGGAGAGATGGGGCGGTCCCTGCACAGTGTGCGGGGACCGCCCCGTCCGCCCGACAGCTCAGCGGAGACCCCCGGCTGAGCTGACGGACACACGGAGCGGACCGAAAAACGGACCGCTCCGTGTGTAAGGACCCTTACTTGCTCTATCTCATAGGCTAGACTTTTTGTATCACTCAACCATCCGTTTTAGATTGTGAACTGTAAGCTCTAATGAGCAGGGTCCTCTTGTCTTCTATTGTTTTGTAAATATACTCTCCCATCATATTGTAAAGCACTGTTATTGCTGAATAAATGCTGTAATATTAATCTTATTATTATTATTATTATTAATATTAAGATGTAGATGGCTAGAAATATTTTTTTTTTAACTATTTGTGTCTCAAGTCAAACTTAACCACTTCAATACCCGCCCATTGTCATTTGACGTCTACAGATGGGATCTCCCATCCTGGGTGGATGTCAAATGATGTCCTGGGCTTTGCGGGTGGATATCTAAATGATACCTGCAGCTAGAGGCATCATCCAGATATGCTTTTTTTCTGCCGGCAATTCTGTGCAACCTAAGAATGATCATAGCAGCAGTTCTGTCGCTTGATCGTTCTTACAGGCAGCGGGAGGGGATATCCCCCCCGCCACCACCCGGTGGTTCTCCGGGCTCTCCCGTGCCATCAGGGGCCCGGAGAAAGAATCGTCTGGCGTAGGCAGGAAGCATAGAGATGACTGGTGACCAGATGGTCACTAGTCATCTCTATGACCGTCGGAGGCCCGGGGCACGATGTGATGACGTCACGCCCGGGTCCCCGTAAGTAAACAAAGCCGTGATTGCGGCTAGTAAGCAACAGTATTCATGAGATTGTGATTTTTTTTCACCAATCTCATGGTTTCCAGCCTGGAGGAGAAATGCAGGGTCTTTTTGACCCCGCATCTCTCCATAAAGAGGACCTGTCACATACAATTCCTATTACAAGGGATGTTTACATTCCTTGTAATAAGGAATAAAAGTAAAAAAAAAAAAAAAATGACAAAACGTGTAAAAAAAATATGAAAAAAATAAAATAAAAGAATAAAAAATAAAATGAAAACGCCACTGTCCCCGGTAGCTTGCGTGCAGAAGGGAACGCACACGTAAGTCCCGCCGACATATGTAAACGCTGTTTAAACCACATATGTGAGGTATCACCGTGTGCGTTAGAGTGCCAGCAACAAATCTAGCATTAGATCTCCTCTGTAAATCTAAACTGGTAACCTGTAAAAAAAAAAAAAAAAAATGTATGCGTTGCCTATGAAGATTTTTAAGTACCGAAGTTTGATGCCATTCCAAGAGTGTGCGCAATTTTAAAGCGTGACATGTTATGTATCTATTTACTCGGTGTAACATAATCTTTCATATTATACAAAAAATTGGGCTAACTTTACTCTTTTGTTATTTTTTTAATTCATGAATATTTTTTTCCAAAAAAAAAGGCGTTTGAAAAATGATTGCGCAAATACCGTGCAAGATAAAATGTTGCAATGACCGTCATGTTATTCCCTAGGGTGTCTGCTAAAAAAAAACATATAATGTTTGGGGTTGTGCGTAATTTTCTAGCAAAAGAATGATGATTTTTACATGTAAGGGAGAAGTGCCAGAATAGGCCCGGGAAGGAGGTGTGTATAAAAGCCCAGTATTGAAGTGGTTAAAAAGTTTTTTCTCTAAATATACTTTAACGTACTGGTTATACAGAGCAGACCATATACAGGGGCAGGGCATGCACACTGTTTCTTTTTTAGAGCAATAATTATGCATAATTGAATTTTCTTACCATCTTACACTATGAAGCTGCCTTTTCTAGGAAAACCTTATATTTTAAACAGTCAGGCAATATTTTATAAATGAGCTGCCCCACTGAGTGCATGTTTCCACAGTTCTAGCCAGGCACTGAAGCAATTTTCAGCACAGCTGTGGGGCAGGTTAATGTCAGGGAAAAAATATGCTATGGCAATTGTTATGATGAAATCTGGATTTTAATTTTCTCAAAGTGCACAGGCAAGGCCATGGATACCTAATGGGAGGCTAAATAAAGAACTTGAAATTCAAACCCTATAGGCAAGAGCCTGACATGATTTTTTTTTTAACCTTATTAACCCTTACTTAGCCCTAATTAACCCTCCCTCCCCATTTTAATTCATGAATGGTAAAGGGTTTATCTAGTGTTATGATAAAAAAAAAGAAAAGAAGGAAAGTCTATATATATATGTCCAAAATGTTGTTAATCAGTTTTGGATAGATAATACGTATATTTCTTCAATAGCATAAAACAGTGATAAGTTATTGCCAAATAAATAAGCACGCAGTTGAATTATTTGTTTGGTCCATAAGGGATATTGACTCCCAGTGCTGAAGTAGTTGATAAACACTTACATGAAATATCTACTTATCATTTACTGAACACCCACTCCCCTATGTAGTAAAACCTGAACATTGTAGCACAGTTGTTCTGATACTGTCTTGGCCAGTTTAACTCAAGCTCTGAAACAAACTAGCATATACTTAATCCTGCTTCCTTATCTGCCATTAGTCCTTTGCAAAATAGTACAGAAATAATCTCTTACCTTCATCCCACTAATGGGCACACATTTCCATGACATTCCTCTCAGTTGGACGTCTGCATAAAAAAAAGAATTATAATGAAATAGTTCACTTATCTCTGCATACCAGGCACAGGTTAAGTCTGGTTCACGCAGTTTGAGAATCTTCAACAGAAAGTAACTGGTCACATTAAAGAAGGTATCTGTCAGCCATTCCTGAGGACTCATGGAAAGGAAGATTGAAAATAGAATTTAATATATGAGCACTGCTAACAAACAGATTGAGCAGTTACATATGAAAATACATTTACTACCCTGCTTCTTCCGTTATTATATCTACGGCACAGGCACATCCTTGTATACAGTAATCAGCTAGAATTACAGTATTATTAAAAGTACTGAAATAGTTTTATTTATATATATATATATATATATATATATACACACACACACGCACACATATATACATACACACACACATACAAAGTATTTGCCCCTTCCTGATTTTTATTTTTTTTGCATATTTCTCACACTTAAATGATTCAGATCATTAACATTTTTATATTACACAAATATAACCTGAGTAAATCCAAGATGCAGCTTTTTAATTATTATTTCATGTATTAAGGGGGAAAAAAAATTCATACCTGCCTAGCCCTATGTGAAAAAGTAATTGTCCTCTCCCATGCTGAATCATAAATGAACTGATTAACCAAATCTTTTGGAAAGCTGAGTTAAATTTCACTTGCCACACCCAGGCCTGATTACTGCCAGACCAAGTTAAATAATAAAAAATAAAAAATAAAACACATAAATGGAAGTTGTCTGACAAAGTTAAGCATGCTAACAGATCACAAAAAAAGCCACACATCATGCCACAATCTAAAAAAATTCAAGAACAGATTAGAAACAATGTAATGTTCATGTATCAGTCTACAAAGGTTTTCAAAGCCATTTCTAAGGCGTTGGAACACCAGTGAACCACTGGGAGAACCATTATCCACAAATGGAGATAACTTGGAACAGTGGTGAACCTTCCCAGGAGTGGCCGACCTACAAAAAATTACTCCAAGAGCATGACGATGACTCATCCAGGAGGTCATAAAGAACCCAGAACAACATCTAAAGAACTGCAGGCCTCTTTTGCCTCACACATTCATGGAGAGTTCCAAGACCAAAGCCACTGCTGACCAAAAAGAACACAAAGGCTCATCTTAAATTTACCAAAAAAACATCTTGATTATACCGAAGACTTTTAGGCAAATATTCTGTGGACTGAAGAGACAAAAATTTTACTTTTTGGAAGGCGTGAGTCCCGTTACATCTGGCATAAAACAAATACAGCACTTCATAACAAGAACATCATACCAACAGTCAGACATGGTGGGGGTAGCGTGATGGTCTGGGGCTGCTTTGCAGCTTCAGGACCTGGACTACTTACCATAATTGATGGAACCATTAATTCTGAGCTCTACTAGAAAATCCTAAAGGAGAATGTCTGGCCATCAGTTTGTGACCTCAAGCTTACAGTAACTGTCACGAGAATGTGTTTTCAGCACGACAGCATCGCGCTGATTCTTGGCGACAGGGTGCCGACATCTCGCACTCGCTGGAATAGACTAAGCACATTCCAGCGAGCACGTCATAGAAGCGACGGGGATCCGACTTGTATTCCTGCCAAATCTACACACAGCGTTTGGTATGTATCATGAGGGGTAACTCCACGCCAGATTTTTAAATTAAAATCAGGCATGGTCCCCCCCCCCAGGGGACATACCAGGCCCTTAGGTCTGCTATGGATTGTAAGGAGAACCCCCCCTACACCGAAAAAAATGGCATGGGGGTTCCCCCACAATCCATACCAGACCCGTATCCATAGTACGCCGCCTGGCCGGTCAGGAAAGCAGTGGGGGCAAGCGAGCGCCCCCCCTCCTGAGCCGTACCAGGCAGCATGCCCTCAACATGGGGGGTCAGGTGCTCTGGGGCAGGGGGGCGCACTGCGGCCCCCCCACCCCAGAGCACCCTGTCCCCATGTTGATAAGGACAGGGCCTCTTCCCGACAACTCTGGCCGTTGGTTGTTGGTTGAACGCCCGTTGTCAGAGGAAAATTAGTAGACTGGTTTGAGATGATAGAAAGGCCACAGTATCTCAAATAACAATTTCTTACAACCAAGATATGCAGAATACCATCTCTGAATGTACAACACACTGAACCTTAAAGAAGCTGGGCTACAGCAGCAGAAGACCACACCGGGTTCCACTCCTGTCAGCTAAGAACAGGAAACTGAGGATACAATTCACACAGGCACCAAAATAGGATATGAAAAGATTGGAAAAACGTTGCCTGGTCTGAGGAGTCTCGATTTCAGCTGGGTCACTTATGCCTCGTTTCCACTGAGCGGATCGGTTCGGTTCGGTACGGTACCCTATTTTGGGTGTTTCCATTATGAAAGCGTGCCGTAAAACCGTACCATACCGCACCAGCAAGGGTCCTGCTTCAGATGAGGGACCAGAGAGAGTGGAACGGTTCGGTTAGGGCGGACCTACAAATACATCTCACTGATTGGTGGATGTGCTAGGAATTTTTTCTAAACCCTGAATGGTCCCTCACGGTCCGATTTGCAGTGGAAACGCTCGCGCGAATAGACCGGTCCCATCCGAACAGCTCCAAAATTACTGATTATCCGTGCAGTGGAAACAAGGCATGCGATGGTAGGGTCGGCATTTGGTGCAAACAACATGAAAGCATCCTGCCTTGTATCAATAGTTCAGGCTGGTGGTGGTGTAATGGTGTGGGGGATATTTTCTTGGCACACTTTGGGCCCCTTAGTACCGGTTGAGCATTGTTTAAACGCCACAGCCTACCTGAGTATTGTTGCTGACCATATCCACCCCCTTATGACTACAGTGTACCCATCTTCTGATGGTTACTTCCAGCAGGATAATGCATCATGTCAATAAGCTCAAATCATCTCAAACTAGTTTTTGAGCATGACAATGAGTACTCCAATGGCCTTCACAGTCACCAGATCCCAATACAATATATCACCTTTAGGATGTGGTGAAACTGAAGATTTACATCATGGATGTGCAGCTGACAAATCTGCAGCAACTGCATGATGCTATCATGTCAATATAGACCAAAATCTCTAGGGAATGTTTCCTCGTTGAATCTATGCCGCAAAGAATTAAGGCAGTTCTGAAGGAAAAGGGGGTCCAACCAGTACTAGCAAGGTGTGCCTAATAAAGTGGCCAGTGAGTGTATATACTAAAGCAGTGTTGATCAACTTACTATATATAGGGATATCAAATTCAGCCCTTCAGAGCACTGAAGGGCCAGAAATATTATTCAGTGAATCTAATGCTACAAAAAGCTGAAACTGCAAACATACAACACGAAATGATCTCTAATGCCACGTACACACAATCGGATTTCTGATGAAATAAAATCCGATGGAATTTTCCGTCGGAATTTCGATGAAGCTGACTTTCATCAGTCTTGCATACACACTATCAGACTAAATTGCGCTGACGTAAAACACTACGACGACCAGAGAAAATTTAAGTTCAATGCTTCCGAGCATGCGTTGACTTGATTATGACAATGCATGGACTATTCTCTGGTGGAATTCCACACAGACGATCCGAATTTGCTATCGTTTTTGTGTACACAGCATAACGATACGTTACAAGGATGGCTAGAAACTGTAGACATGATAGAGAAGATGGTCAGAAGCTGAGAACATGCTAATGGAGTTGTTGGAGACTGGGAACATGTTACACGTGACTGTTATTACAGGCTCTTTACAAATCAATTATTTTATATATATATATATATATATATATATATGTTCCCTGCATGCCCTTAATTTTTTTTCTTTTTGCCACATTTGATATTTCTCATTTGATGAAACAAATATACCTGAATGGTATGGGGATGGGGCGGGTTTTGGTATAGAGGAACGTTTGCCAAACTACTCCTAAGCTTGATTGTCAATCGGAATCACAGCGATGTTAATAGGGGCCAAATCTTTAAATTAATTTCTAAACAATTTCAAAGATAATACACATAGGGAGCTCGGTACTACTCTTATGCCGCGTACACGCGATCGGAAATTCCAACAAGAAAACCGTGGATTTTTTTCCGACGGAATGTTGGCTCAAACTTGTGTAGCATACACATAGTCACACAAAATTCTGACCGTCAAGAACGCGGTGACTTATAACACTAAAACGAGAAAAATTATGTTCAATGATTCCGAGCATGCGTCAAATTGATTCCGAGCATGCATGAATTTTTGCATGTCGGAATTGGCTACGGACGATCAAAATTTCCGACAATACATTTTCTTGTCGGAAAAATTGAGAACCAGCTCTAAAATTTTTGCTGTCGGAAATTAAAAAAAAATAAAAAATTACGATGGCGCCTTCACACAGTCGGAATTTCTGACCAAAAGCTCACATCAAACTTTTCTTGGCGGAAATTCTGACTGTGTGTATGCGGCATTAAAGACATGTACTAATGCACTTTTTGTAATGCTAAAGTGCAACATGAAAAATTTAAAATTCCTTTAGCCCTGGTTCACACTGGGCTGCTGGAGTGAAATCGCGCGATTTCAGCTGAACTTGCGCGATTTCACTCCCTCTGGCAGTCCCGATTTCGGCGCGATTTAGGAGACATTTGTGCAGGGTTCTGCACAGATGTCAATGTAAATCGCGTCCTGAAATCGCAAAAAGTAGTACAGGAACTACTTTTTGAAATCGGTGCAGTGCCGCAGATGCAGCGTCGCACCGATTAGGACGGTGTCATTTTGCCGGCAATTGTCGCCGATTTGAGATGCGATTTCACATGTGAAATCGCATCTCAAATCGAACAAAATCGTACCCAGTGTGAACCTGGGCTTAACCACATGCCCTAAACCTGCCTCTGAACTTAGTGATGTATTTGTAAGATGTAAGTAAAATTAACAGTTGAAGTTTAGTATAAACAGTTTATTTGAGCATGGCACCATATATTTTCTGTGTGAATTTTTCCCCTGTGTTCCTCCTCACAGAGGCCAGATAATGACCTCAGTGGCTGTCTTCCAGCACTGTAAATATTAACAGCAGCTACGGCTGCACAGAAAAGTTACTCTGCCCACCCCTCTCCTCCATTCATAGAACTTTTGGGGGGCGTGGCTTGCGCGCGAGAGGAATGGCAGCTTCAGCCTAGAGCTCTCTCTAGCCGGCCAGACAAACATAGCGAACGGACAGGCTTCCCGCTCCATCGAGGACCCACACCGATTGCCACAGCTCTGTGGACACTACCGAAGTGATGTCTCGCAAAAGAATGGAGGAGAGAAACCTCCAAAAGCTCACGGCATTGTCGTTCATGCCTGATCGACGGGGAAGCAAGCAAGGTGGCGCCGCCGGAGCCGCCATGCGGCACTCCACTGCATATACAGACCTTCCGAGCAATGATCCGCAAGGTGCAGAAGGGGGATTATTATCTCCCCCCTCACCCAATCCCCCCTGCTATCTCCGGTATCGCAGAGTCCTGCAAAAGCACGGATGCGCCTGGATTCGGATCCACAGACCGGGACCGCAGTGAGTACGGCCTTGCACAACGCACACGCCATATCTTCCCTACAATCCTCCATTGCAGCATTTCCCACCTCAGGACAGCCTGTCCTTGCTACTACAATGAAAGACATGCTCATGTCCCTGCAGTCCTCCCTCATGTCTAATCTCTCATCCCTAATACACAAATTTACAGCTGACATGAGGCATTTGGGAGACAGGGTACAATACATTGAAGACAAGATGGAGGAATGCACAGATACAGTGAATGGCTTGGTAGACAAGTGTATGTCACAGAAGGAGGATATGGCCTGGATTAAATCTAAGCTGGCGGACCTTGAGCAACGTCATTGCGTTGTGATCCCAAGAAGACGGGAGTTTGCTAGCCGGACAGCTTTTTATACTTGATGCAACTTTTTATGCTTCCTATCTAAGTGCAGACTTTAACCTAAATAAAACCTGCATGTTTTGAGTAACCCTGGTTTGATTGGTGGGTGTCCTGCGTAGTGCATACAAGGAGTTCCATTGTGTGTCGGCATCCCAACATCCCCTGGATAAAGGCCCTGGCTGGGTAGATAGACATAAGCATGATTACCTTGCCTTCTGGTAAGCGCGCACTTTATGTGGTGGAGGGTCACAAGTCTGTAGCGGTGTTTGGGAGCTGTTTCAACCAGTTTGAATATTTAAGATATTCACATTTACTTGTGTCTGAGGGACCTTTTTATGTATAACCAATACTCAAGTTCATATTGAATTTGTGGTTTATTTAGTTATTGTCAAAATAATATGTATGTCACATTAGCGCGGCGCCTCTATTTTAAACCACTGATTTTTTTTTTTTACTAAATATTTTTCACCTACAGTAGCACGGTAATTTATATACATCGCTCAATGTAGTGCATTGTGGAATTGTAATAAGACTAGTTTGATGAAAGCATAGAGTAGAGGGGAGTGGGTGTTACAAATGTGTAGAAGATTTGTAACACAAGCAGACCCCTGCATGTAATGGAATACACACCATTACACATGACTAGTGATGAGCGGAATACGCCATATTCGATTTCGCGATATTTCGCGAATATTTCAAAGAATATTCGCGAATATTCGTTAATATCGAATATTAGTGATATTTTATAAAAAAAAAAATTGCGAAATTTCGCTATTTTTTTTTTGTGTGACTTTTAATATCGAATATTTGTGATATTTTATAAAAAATAAAAAAAAAATTGCGAAATTTCGCCAATGCGAAATTTCGCTATTTTTTTTTTGGATAAAATATCACGAATATTCGATATTTACGAATATTCGCTATATTTTATAAAAAAAAAAAATTGCGAAATTTCGCTAATGCGAATATTCGAAATAGCGAATATTCGCCGCGATATTCGAGTTATTCGCGAATACTCGAATATGCAATATTCGTAGCGAATATTCGCAATGCGAATATTCGTGAGCAACACTACACATGACTAATGTGTATGGTGCTGTATCCCAATCATAAAAATGATAACAAACTTCTTTAAAAAAAAAAAAAAACCTTTTGCTGTTAAATAAAATTTTCCTGTTGGATTTAATTTTTTTGCTGCAAAAAATAAATAAACCCCCAACAAGGGGAGGTGGAGACTGCCCCAGGGAACATGCAACACTTTTTTTAATACTGTTTGCAGGGGTGAGCTATTTTAAAGTGGAGTTCCACTCTGAAAACAAACTTGCCTTTAACCACTTAAGACCCGGACCAATACGCTGGTAAATGACCCAAGGTGTTTTTGCGATTCGGCACTGCGTCGCTTTAACAGACAATTGCGCGGTCGTGCGACGTGGCTCCCAAACAAAATTTGCGTCCTTTTCTTCCCACAAATAGAGCTTTCTTTTGGTGGTATTTGATCACCTCTGCGATTTTTATTTTTTGCGCTATATACAAAAATAGAGCGACATTTTTGAAAAAAAAACACTATTTTTTACTTTTTGTTAAAAAAAAAATCAAATAAACTAAATTTTAGTCAAACATTTAAGCCAAAATGTATTTAGCCACATGTCTTTAGTAAAAAAAAAAAATCGCAATAAAAAAAATATAGCTACCTAGCGGGAACAGCGGCACTAATACAGCGATCAGAAAAATGATCGCTTAGTGACGCTGGCAATAGGGAGTGAAAGGGTTAACTAGGGCGGTGATCAGGGGGTTAAAACTTTATTAGGGGGGGTGGGGGGCTATCCTGAACCTAACACTAACTGTTTTTTACACTGCATGTCACACTGACACTAAATGCAGTGATTAAATCACTGCATTCAGTGACACTGTGACAGGGGGGTGGGGGGGGGCGATCACAAGGGGTTAATATGCCTATGTGAGTGTGTGTCAGTGTTGTGTTGGTGCACACTTACTTGTGATGTCTTCTCTCATCAGCAGCGCTGGGAAACAGAGGAAACACAGGAGGAGGAAGTGACAGGCTGGGAGCGCGCTCCCATTGGCTGGGAGCGATCGCGGGGGGGGCGGATATCACGGACATCCGCCCGCAGATCCCGGATCGCTCCCAGAGGTAGGGGGACCCCCGAACCGCACTCAGGCGGGGACGTAAATTTACGCCCTTGTGCCTGTACGTGCCATTCTGTGGCCTTATATGTGCGTGCGGGGGTCCTTAAGTGGTTAATGTAAAAAAAATAAAAAAAATATGGCTATTACTAGGCAGATTTCGTAATCTGCCTAGTTTTTTTTCCCACGGTGGTTCATCTTCCTGTCCTAATACCCCATTGCCTCTTGGGAAATGATGACACTCATTTCCCAGGAGTCTCTGGGCATTACTGTGCCTAAAAATCCCAGCATGCACCTCTCTAGGGAAATCCAGGAAGACACAGGAACTGGGCTTCTCATGCCCACAGCTATCATGGAAACGGCCACAAGATCGCTGAGCAGATACCAGGTAAGTGTTTACATTGTTTTATGTATCGATCATGTTTTTTTGATAATTGTAAAAGAGTATTGAATGTAATGTATTGTGGATTGCAAAAAATACAACAACTATGCCCGGAATTCCGCTTTATTAAGTGAAACATTAAACATGCATAACATGCTTGGGGATAACTTAAAGCGGATGGTTCAGCTAAAAAAAAATATTAAAAGCCAGCAGCAACAAATACTGCAGCTGCTGACTTTTAATATTAGGACACTTACCTGTCCTGGAGTCCAGCGGCGTCCGCAGCAGAGGATGAGCGATCGCTCGTCACCCTGCTGCTCCCCCCTCCATCCACGGTGAGGGAACCAGGAAGTGAAGCGCTGCGGCTTCACTGCCCGGTTCCCTACGGCGCATGCGCGAGTCGCGCTGCGCCCGCGAATTGGCTCCAGCTGTGTGCTGGGAGCCGAGTGTTCCCAGCACACAACGGGCGGGAGACGGGATGTGATGTAATGCCCGTCTTTGGCCCGTGAATGCTGGGCCGGAAGTGGGTGCAGATACATGTCTATCTGCACCCCCCTCCCCCCTGAAAGGTGTCAATTTTGACACCGGAGGGGGGGAGTGTTCGGATCAGCGGATCTTCACTTTAGGGTGGAGATCCGCTTTAAAGCTGCCTGTGAAGTGGCACACCTGTACTATGTATACAATGTACTACAGCAAAAAAATAAAAATAATAAGCACTGCGTCACAATTAACCTCCCTGGCGGTATGATTCTGTCTGGAATTACGTACCAAAAGCGGTACAATTATTTTGCATGGAAATTCTGCATTTTACACTGTAGGCCTGCAATTCTTAGGAATAACTCACTTAAATTTGTCCAAACAATAGTCTAGTAGACATCTCTGGTATGATAAAGTTTGAAACACAAAATCATAAAATTATAATATAATAAATAACTATAAATAATTATAACAAATAATAATGTAATTATAATAAAAATTATTCACTAATGTAATCAAATCAATATCACTGAAATTTGCTCAGTTGCAGAACTGTCTCTGTCATTACTTTTATTTTTTTATGACGAATTTCCCCCACAAATCGCTATCGCTCAATTCTGCAAGTGATTATAATTTATTATCGCTATTTTCCAGCTGCTCTAAAATCACTTTTGACATAAAGGGACACTTTTGGTTGCTATAGACAATCTACAATTTGCAGGCATTATTATATAAAAGTGCATGTAGGACACTGGGCAGACCACTAGGGACAAGGGGTGTGTGTATTTTTTACATACAGTACTGTAATCTATAAGATTACAGTATTCTGTATGTAATGTGTTTGTTTACTTTTTTGAATTTGCCGCCGGTCTCCGCCCCCGTGCGCCGTTACATCGCAGGGAGCGGAGATCGACGGCGCGCGGGCACTGTGTGAGTCGAATGGAGGACGCCACTCGCTCACACAGCGTGGATGCATCGCTGGATCCAGGGACAAGGTAAGTACAGTACCCTGCCTGGATACAAGGTAAGCCAGTGCGCTGCAGGCTCTGCATATTCACCCCAAGCGTGACTCGAGGTTACCGATTTTTGCATTAAAAAGTCACGCTTGGGGATACCGCTAAGGGGGTTAATTGGCTCCTTTTGCTGCTTCTCCCTCACCCTGTCTAAAGCCTGGTACACACTACTAGTTTTTTTTTTTTGTTCAACCCAGTGGGCTGAATAAAAAAAAAAAACTGACAGCTCAGGTCGGAGATGCTGTACTTACTATGCAATGTTAGTACAGTGATCTTCCCACACTGTTCTTTTGTGTTTTGACAGGGGGTCAGCCCCCCTACCAGAACACTCCAGTCATCTCACTGCATCGGGAGCCGATCAGCAGACCATTTTAGGTCATGCCCCTTTGACAGAAGCTCATCAAACGACCAGGTTCTTTTGGACCGGCTGCAACACACACAGGCTGAACGTCGGACAGTTTCTATTTAACCGGCCGATGCCGTCTGACATTTGCCCCGTGTGTAGTAGGTTTAAGCTGTGCTGTATAGGGAATTGCAAGAGGTGGATATCAAATTCAGGGGCCTACACTGTATCAAAAAAATACATTTATTGATATATTAATGATTATGAATGATAATGACTATTAAAAAAAGTTTGGAACTTTGTCTGTGTGCAAATCCGACGTAGAAAAAACCCACGCATTCTCACGCATGCTCAGAATCAAATCTACGCATGCTCGGAAGCATTGAACTTAATTTTTCTCGGGTCTTCGTAGTGTTTTACGTCACCGCATTTGGTCTGACAGTGTGTATGCATTCATTTGTGTCTTCTATATCTGCTTGGGTTTCAGCTTTAACTAACATAAGCTTACTGGAGATTGGAGAGGGACTCAAGTATTTTTTCTTAATATATGTTTTAAAATAAAATGTAACGTACACAAAGAATTAAAGTACATCATTTTTCCTTGCTTCTCTTGCAAGACATCATGGAAATTTCTTGTGCCACCCAACCGGTGACCTGTCTATTTTTAACAACAATTACCTGCTTTATGGTCAGAGAGACAGACCCATTTGTTTTCTACCCCAGTGATACAGATGAGGTTTACGTTTCAAACTAATACTAAAAGACGAGGAAATTAAGGTCTTGTCTGTAAATCTTTCTCCGCTTATCTAAATGTTTAGACACAATGATGAATTATTGCAAGAAATTAGCTTCTTAAGAAAAATCTTTACCACACACAGGGAACTTCCCCTCCTTGTAGAAAGGCACATAGAGTAAAAACCTAATGAGTTTGTTTAGGTAACTTTATCAAAGTGTTTTTTTTTTCTATTGGTCGATGTGATGATCAAGTTGGTCGGCTGAGCATTATGGACTGTCTACTCGTGTTGGTTATGACCATCTATCATATCAGGGAAGCTGACATACAGGTCAGATGGTCAATATCACATTGATATTTGAGCTCTTTCCACAAGTGCTGAGTGCAGGCAGTGTTTGGTTTAAAGATATTTTACACATAAGAAAAAAAGTCCATCACTGGGCACCATTTACTGTAGACGGAATCCATTTAATTCATTTTAGCTTGAGGTAATTGAATTTTCTTCACTATTACTGCATCCACACAGGCCAGTCAATTTTGAAATGGATGTAACTGTAGGTTTGTAAGTAACAAAATGGAACATGTCAAAGTCACATAAGAAAATATATACAGTATGTGCTCAGCAGCTCTCTGGTCTAGCTTTCCATTCCCTCTGGATTGGGTGGCAATTTAATATTTTACTCTGTAATTAGTAACTGACTGAATAACATCCTAATCTCTTGTGATTTCAGTTGAACATTAGCAAAGGATCTGACTGCTAAAAAAATATTCTCTCCCACAGGCATATTGAAAGCCCAATAAATCGTATGCCGTGTACACACAAAGGGAAATTCCGATTGTGTGTGGGCCCCATTTGACTTTTTTCAGTCGGTGTTTAGAAATAGAACTTTTTTTTCTTTTTTTCCAATGGAAAAAAAACATAGGGAATTTGTCTGTGTGCAACTCCGACGGAGAAAAAACCCATGCATGCTCAGAATCAAGTTGACGCATGCTCGGAAGCATTACACTTCATTTTTCTCGGCTCGTCGTAGTGTTTTATGTCACCGTGTTTTGGACTGACAGTGTGTATGCAAGACAGCGTGAACGAAATTCCAACAAAAAATTCCATCGGATTTTAGGCCATAGTAAATTCCAATCGTGTGTACGCGGCATTAGGTGTGGCATGCAGATACCCTAGGGGCTGTTTTTATTTCAGGAAAATAGTAGACCACTGTCCCTCAAAAAAATAAAAATAACAGACTGATAGCCTCTTCCCAGTATGGAACCCCCTTCCCCATGGTATCCCAGGTTTGTGCTCCCATAGACAATTCTTTGTCAGCCACTGCTGCTAAATTTGGATGCACCAGAAGATAGGAATCTGATGTATATGAACACCTTTTCTTTTATCTGACCATGCATCTATATTTTTATCTGTGGAACAGCCTACATGTCCATTTCTCAGATTAACTAGATAACCATAGTCATATAAAGAAATCAGAGATCATCCGCCATGCTCTTGCTGGTAAGCGTATACGTGGCTTCCATGAATGTATATTATGATTAGATCATGCCTGTACTTTGATTGTACAGTCATGATGTTAAGATAGGTGTGATATTTCTTTGTCTGATTATTATGTTTTATTACAGACTATATATTGATTAAATCCTCCTGAAGAAGCGGCACAGTCCACAAAACATGTTGAGAATATCAGATATACCACAATGATATATGTGCTACCCACCCTGTAATCTATGTATCAGCTAGGTTAATGCAACATTGGTGTGACCCACTTGTTCTTGTGAATATTTCAATTGTGTACTGTAATATTGTGTGATTTATGTCTATCCCCTATTTTTGCGTATACATACAAACTACGGCCCAGATTCACAGAGCAATTACGCCTGTCTAACTGGTGTTAGACAGGAGTAATTTCAAATTTTGTGCGCCGTATCACTAGTTTGAATCCTCAAACCATGATACGGCGGCTTCGGGCTTTGATCCGAGAGGCTTACGTCTTCGTAAGCTTTCGGAACTACGCTGCGATATTTTTGCGGCCGCTGGGAGGAGTCCGCGTCGTTTTCAGCGTCGGGATATGCAAATTACTTTTTACGGCGATCCACGAAGATACGAGTGGTCTTCGCAATCGCTTACGTCATTTTTTTGCTACGTACTGTTAGACCAGCTATTTGCTGGTCTAACGGTGCGTAGCCCATGTTAAGTATGGCCGTCGTTCCCGCGTCGAATTTATTTTTTTTTTTTTTTTTTTACGGAACTCGTTCGGGAATAGGAATGTCGGTAAACGACGCTACTCAAACAACGAATGACGTAACGACGTGATTTCGCGCAATGCACGGCAGGAAATTTCTGAACGGAGCATGCGCAGTTCGATCGCCGCGGGAACGCGCCTATTTTAAATGCTTTACGCCCCCTACTCGCATAGATGGCTTGCGCCGGGAGAAATACACTACGCCGCCGTAGTTTACTGGACAAAATCTACCGGGATTCCACGTAGCCAGGTGAAATACGGCGGCGTAGTGTATTTCTGATACTCTACGCAAATCTAATTGTATGTGAATCTGGGCCTACATTTTTTGTATAAATAAAATATTATGTCATTATGGATGCCGCCTTGGGTATGGTTCTCCTTGGGAAAGAATGGGCCTTGATACACATACACACTAAGAAATGGACTTGGTAGTATGATTTCTGGATGAAAGGCTATGTGAATGGGGCCGTGCCATAAATATTACTGAGTGCAGACTGAAGTTAAGTAGATATTCAGGTGGGCTGCACTTGCGGGTGTGATGTGGATGGGCGTTTTTCAGGCAAGTAATGGTGGTCCCTTAAAATGTATTTAAAATTTTAGTGATTACATAGGGGGTGATTTACAGAAGGCAAATAAACTATGCACTTTGCAAGTGCAATTGCACTATACAACAACATTTGCTACAGGGCTTAGTAATTGAGGGAAAGCTCTGCTGACTTCCAGAATTCAATTACGTTCAAGCGAAAATAAATTTTTAAAATTTTTCTTGCATGTGATTGGGTATTCTTTGTAATGTGAAGCTTCACCTCATTTAATAAGCTCTGGAGCAAATGCCCTTGCAGAGAGCAACTCCACTTTCAAATTACACAGTCTATTTGCCTTTAATAAATCACTTCCAGTGGCTTTACCTAACGTTTTAGTGTTGTGGTTAGGCTTGTTCTAGTATAAAGCACTGATTTAGCAACTTTGGATATGGTTTATAAGTAAATATCACAATAAACTACAATTATATATCAGACAGGAGGCTCATATCTTATGCATTATTCTTTCTTTTAATAATGCTCATAGCAGAAAATACAGTAACCATTTAGTGTAACTAGAAAAAACTTTTAGAACTACAACTCCCAGCAGTCCCTGGGCTACAGTAGCCCCTCCCAGACCTTAGCCTGTATATAAGGGACTGACTCTGGTGTAAGTGTCCTCTTTCTTTCTGCTCATGGCAGACACTACAACACTTCAGATAAGTAATTTTAACATTTATATTTGCCTTCTGTACGGCTATCGGTGGGAGCAGAGGAGATACCTTCCTCCTGTTTGCCTCCCCCATATCGCTTTCTCCTCTATTTAGGACTTATTTATTTATTGGAGTTGTTTTATTGAGCCTATCGTGTAGTTGTGGATTTAAAAAAAAAAAAAAATCTGTCTCCTTCAGCGAATATCGGTCTCCCGCGATCCGCCTGGCTCCTGTGCCCCTCACTCCCCCTGCATCCCTCCTAGTCAGGCGTCGCTTACACGCGCCGCCATCTTCTCTCCTTCTTCCCTCTGAGCTCCTCTTCGCGCGCGGACAAGGGGGGCGGTACCTCTGACGCGCGTCAGCTCTAACGTCCTCCAATAGGGATCGGGAGGGCGTAGTCTCGCGAGACTTCCCCCCTGAGCGCAGAGGATCTCGGGTTCTTTCCTCCAACGCTGCCAGTGCAGCATCGATGGTGGAAAGGAGAGGAGCCTGTTCCCCAGCGTGCTCTCCCACAGCCCTGATAAGTACAATAATTTAGAACTGCAAAACCTCACTCCCTCACTCTTAGTTCTCCCTCTTGTAAAACTGAATTTATTCCGGCTGGAGGGTTTGTTTGTTTGTTTCCCTGTTAAACACACATAGCATGGCTGAAGAACCCACACCCACCTCTCCCAGAGGGGAAGCCTTTTCTATAGAATCTGCCCAGTTTATGACGGCAGATCAGATTCAGGACCTGATTAACAAATCGGTCCAGGCGGCTCTGGCCTCGGCCATCCAGCCTTCAGGGTCTAAGTTTACAATACCCAGTTTACCAGCCCCACCACTTCAGAGTGGTGAACCGCCAAACAAAAAGGGTAAAGTTTCCAACAAACAAAAACACTCATTGGCGGCAACCGACTCCCCGACAGGGGAAGTAAACAATATGTCTCAGGCAGTTCCTCCCCCGGTCTGCAAACCCCAGCATCCACCAGACTCCGATCGACCCCTGGGCCTCAGGGAGTTAGGAGGGAAGAGGCATAAGTCCCTAAGAAGGACCAAACCGGACTCGTTCATAGACTCCTCTGCCTAGGACTCCCTAGATATTTCTGTGGACAATGAGTCTGATGACTATGTGTCTGATACTAGTAAAAGGGATGCTGGGGATACGGCGTTCGACCCCAACGCCACCCCTGCTACGCAGGGTTAAGTGAACCTGGACGCACTGGGAGAACCATTCTTTCACCTGGACGCCATCTCCCATCCGAGATCAGGCGATTGGTCTCCGCTCCCCCAGGTATCCCAGTACATGGAGCTATGGGCCAGGAAATCCCTAGACAGATCTGCCCGCAACAAGCTACGGGCTGAGTGCCCTAGGCCCTTTATCCCCAATAGGGTGATGGCCACACCAGAAATAGACCCTATCCTGGCCAAATACTTGGCAAAATCGGGTAAACTCCCCAAGAAAGGGATAGAACGATCGTTTAGATCTATCCAAGAACGGATTTTAGATTTAATGGGCCCTCTCACTAAAATTCTAAATCTGTCCGAACAGGCGGCCGCATCGGACCAACCAGTTGACTTGGTTCAACTTCGCGGGTGGGCCCAGAGGGCTATATGCCTAGCAGGCACCGCCAACACCACCTGCTCGGTGGAGGGACGCCGCTCCATTCTAATGCGGCTAGATCCCCAACTCTCCCACCTAGCCGAAACCTAACCCGGTCCGGCGGCGCTTGGCATGTTGTTTGGGGACAACCTCATGAAGGACATCAACAGGTTTGTTGGCCTGTTTACAGGTCTTGACAAGGCCCAAACTTCACTAAAAAGAACCAGTGCAAATAGAGTTTTTTCCAGGGCTGGCAGAGGTAGAGGCCGATCTGCCGGCCGCGGCTCTTCCTATAGGCCACAGGGCAGGTCAACCGCCCAATACCAATATCAACAGGCTCCTACTTCATACACCGTCCCAATGGCACAACCAGCACCCTTCTTCCCACCCAGAGGAAGACCCTGGCGCGGACGCGGCGGACGTGGTTTTCCCTGCTCCCGACCCCCTACAGGTGAGTGTACACTACATACCACAATCACACATACCAGTGGGGGGACGCCTGATGTATTTTATCCACGCCTGGTCTGGGATTACGGCAGATGCCTGGATTTTACAGACGGTCTCGGGGTTTCAAATAGAACTCCTCTCGCCACCAGTGTTAGGCATACTTCCTCCCCCTATCAGGTTTGCGGAACAAAACGTTACACTCATAGACCACGAGATAACGTAACTCAGGTCCAAACATGCGATTCTGGAAACCGAAAGTCTCTCCCCAGGGTTCATAAGCAACCTATTTCTAGTAAAGAAGAAAAGGGGCGGATACCGTCCCATGATAAACCTTCGGGATCTAAATCAACATGTCAACTACAGACATTTCAAAATGGAGGGTATTCACTTCCTCCGAGATCTCCTGCTACCGGGAGACTGGTTGGTGAAAGTGGACCTGAAGGACGCCTATCTCACCGTCCCGATCCACCCAGAATCACAACACCTGCTCCGTTTCCTTTGGAAGGGTCGGATGTGGCAATTTACTTGCCTCCCATTCGGCCTGTCGTCCGCCCCATGGTGTTTCACCAAACTAATGAAACCGTTGGTGGCATCACTAAGGAGCAGAGGGGTACGTCTGATCATTTATCTGGACGACCTTCTCATCACGGCCCGCTCCAAGAGCCTAGCTTCTCTTCACATGTCATGGACGGTCTCACTATTACAATCCCTAGGGTTCTTAGTCAACTTAGAAAAGTCGGTCTTATCCCAAGCCCAAGAGATGGAGTTCTTGGGCTTCTTAATAGACACCAACCAGGCCGTTCTCCGCCTCCCAAAGACAAAGTTATCCCTGATACGCAAAGAAATCAGGGCGGTCCTACACAAAGGTTCCTTATCCTTAAGGGTTCTGGCCCGTCTGGTGGGGCTTCTAGCGGCCTCAATCCAAGCTATCTTCCCGGCCCCTCTGCACTACAGGGCCCTTCAGAGGCTCAAAATCATGCACCTACGCCAGGGCCTCAGGTACGCGGACAAGGTCCCACTCTGTCCGGAGGCGGCAGAGGATCTGCATTGGTGGCTTCATCACGCCGTCGAATGGAATGGCAAGGCCATCTTCAACTCCAGCCCGGACGTCGTCATAGAGTCGGACGCGAGTCGTCACGGCTGGGGCGCTCATTGCGGGGATACTTCCACAGGGGGGACGTGGTCCGTTTCCGAAGCGGGTTTGCATATCAATGCATTGGAACTTCTGGCAGCATTCTTTGCCATCAAGAGCTTCGTGCCACAAGCCTCCAACTGTTGTGTATTATTCCGCATGGACAACGTAGCAGCGGTTCAGTATGTCAACCGTTTGGGAGGCACCAGATCCAGGACCCTAGCAATCCTGGCGAAGGAGTTCTGGCACTTCTGCCTGACACACAACATCATCCCCATTGCGGAATACATTCCGGGGGTCTCCAACACGGTGGCCGACTGGTATTCACGCCTCCTCACCGATTTCAGCGACTGGCGTCTGGAGCGTTCAGTCTTCCTTCGATTGAGGCATCTTTGGGGCCCGTTAGACGCGGACCTCTTCGCCTCTCGTCTAAATCACCAGTTGCCTCGCTTCTTCAGCTGGAGACCAGATCCGGAGGCATCCGCAGTGGACGCCTTCCGCCATATCTGGCCGAGGGGAACGCACTATGCGTTTCCCCCCTTCCAGATGATTTCCAGGTTTCTCCTCCACACAACGAACCAGCGAGCGACAGTTGTGTTGATCACACCCTGGTGGCCGACGCAACCTTGGTTCCCTCTCCTGCTGGGGATGGCCATGGATTACCCCAGGCTGATTCCCCAATTCCCACACCTGCTGACCAACCCGACCGGAGGTCTTCACCCTCTGGTCATGGAGGGCAACCTCCACCTCCTAGCATGGTTGATTTCGGGGTCCCGGACGCGGATAGCAGCCTTTCAAGATCAGCTAAGGACCTCCTTACCCTGGCCTGGGCCCCCGGGACTAGATCGGCTTACCGATCTGCCTGGCAGCTCTGGGTTCGTTGGTGTGATCAACGGCAGGTTGATCCCATACACGCACCTGTAGCATTAGTGGTGAACTATTTGGTAGATTCTTTTGACTCTGGCAATAGGCCTATAGTTCCATCAATGTGTACCGTTCAGCCATCTCAGCATACCATCGCCCTATGGACTCTCTGCCAGTGGGACAACACCCACTGGTATGTAGACTTCTAAGAGGCATCAGATTCAAGCGCCCCCCTAGACCTAGATACCAGACAACTTGGGATGTCTCCAGGTTGCTTGACATGTTTACTTCATGGCAGGACAATGACGACCTGTCCTTGAAACTGTTGTCTTATAAATTGACCGTTTTGTTATGTTTAGTCTCGGTAAAACGCGTCTCGGACGTGAGAGCGTTGGACATTTCTCGGCGACAATTCTCACCTCAAGGGGTCAAATTCTCGGTGGTCCGTAGAACCAAGACGGGCATTCACACGGTCTTTTACCCGTTCTTTCCCGCACATCCCCGACTTTGCGTGGTACGTTGCCTACAAGCATATGCATCACGGACGGTCGATCTCCGCTCTCCAGACTTTTCACAACTTCTCGTCTCCTATGTTAGACCTCATCTCCCAGTCTCTTCCGCCACAATGGCACGATGGGTGCGCTCAACCATGGAAATGGCGGGCATTGACATTTCCCTGTTTGGTGCCCACTCTTCTAGGGGCGCTATGGCTACCAAAATAGTCTCTTCAGGAGGCTCCCTGTCTGACTTACTTCTGGCGGCTGATTGGTCTTCCGAGACCACCTTTCGCCACTTCTACTTCAGACCTGAGGAACACGTGTCCATGTCAGTTTTATGATGTTTTCTCTGCATTATTATATATTATTAACATACTGTTGCTAGCTTTGAACTTGCATAAGATATGAGCCTCCTGTCTGATATATAATTTGAGATTTTCCTAGCTTGTGACGGAAAATATTAGTTATATGAAGACAGGAGGCGAGTATCTTCCCTCCCTGTTACGATTTTTGTCTATTTCAGGCTATTGAACATTCCGTGTGCGCCCTTGAAGGCGGCTGACCGATCGGTTGCGATGTTTGGATTATCTGCAGTCCCCGTTGGGACGAAGTTAGCCATGTTGGCCGTGTTCCTGGTTGTTCCCTCCAGTATCGGAAATACGGACCGGCCGGTGGGTTTCGGGCAACAGAGGAGAGATCTGGATGGAGTTTGTGGTCCGGAGCGATGCCATTCCGCGTAAAGAAAGAGGACACTTACACCAGAGTCAGTCCCTTATATACAGGCTAAGGTCTGGGAGGGGCTACTGTAGCCCAGGGACTGCTGGGAGTTGTAGTTCTAAAAGTTTTTTCTAGTTACACTAAATGGTTACTGTATTTTCTGCTATGAGCATTATTAAAAGAAAGAATAATGCATAAGATACTCGCCTCCTGTCTTCATATAACTAATATTTTCCGTCACAAGCTAGGAAGATCTCAAATTGTGCTTACTTTTATTATCTTACAAATAATTTACATACTTAAAGTCAACAAAGCTTTATTTTCTTCACTTTAAAAAGTAATTATTCTCTACCCACTCAACTGCAAAAAGTATAGAAGATAAAACAACCAACAACTGTAAGTTTTCAGATGGAGATTAGAGGTGGCAACACACATTTCTCTTTCACGATAGGTTTCCTTTAATGTTAGAAAGTCAGGGTAAAAGCCAGAATAGGATCAGTCTAACTTGACAGTTATGCTTTGCTTTTTAGAAGATAAAATGATAACTAGGCTTTGTTATATGTGCTTCAAAGTATAATATCTTTTCCCAAAAAATCTGAAAACATTACACTAGACTATATCACTCATAATGACATAAAAAGACAGTAATTAAGGCATACCTTCTGTGTTATATTACTCCATATGCGTTTTTTGGCTTTCTCACGATTGTTCTTCAATGTGTTGCCAGGAGGTTTGGCCAGCCCTTTTTTGGGAATAAAGCTAGTAGCTGCTCTTTTAGAATTTTTAATAGATGGGATCTTGTTGATATTTTTAACTGTATAACATTTTAACACAGATGTATACCTTACTGTCACTATACCTTTTATTACCATATTTCTACTGTTTATACACAGACTGTAGATTATTTTATATGTGGTTTTGTCTATGGCAATGCATTTCCCTTTTTATAAAGGTCTATGATCTTATACAGAAAGTACAGTATGTCTTGTCTGTGTTAAAAGTCATAGTAAGTTTTACTGAAACTAATCATAACACAATGGAATATGAGATGTCAGTCCTTCCTTTGACTAGCTGTTGATTATTTTTATTATTATACAGGATTTATATAGGGCCAGCAGTTTACGCAGTACAACTACACTACAATACAAGAGGGCTAAGAGTGCCCTATTCAAAAGAGCTTTCTAATAAAAAAGCCCAATAATGGGGCTGATTTTCTAAAACTGCAGAGTGCAAATCTGGTGCGACTGTGCATGGTAGCCAATCAGCTTCTTACTTCAGCTTGTTCAATTAAAGAGGTTGTAAACCCCTGAAAAAAATAATAATCTGCAAGACAAAGGCATAATGAGCTAGCACGCATTGCATTTGCATTGCAAATACTTACCTTAGAACAATGCCCTGCAGTGCTGCCTGCACTTCGCTCCCACGACTGCCATATTTCACCGGAGTTACTTCTGGGTTCACGGGCTCAGGCGCTGGGATTGGCCGGAGCTGCATTAATGCATGGGCCCTGAAAAAACATCACCATCACCGTTTCTTCAGTGCGCATGCGCTGATGATGTCAGGAGCAGTTAATATAGTGAATATCCCCTAAACTGTGCAAGTTTAGGACATATTTACAGTACCTACAGGAAAGCCTTATTATAGACTTACCTGTAGGTACACTAGGTACAAGTGGTGTAATAGAAAAGTTTAGGACATATTTACAGTACTTACAGGAAAGCCTTATTATAGACTTACCTGTAGGTACACTAGGTACAAGTGGTGTAATAGAAAAGTTTAGGACATATTTACAGTACCTACAGGAAAGCCTTATTATAGACTTACCTGTAGGCAGGGCTTTTTTTCAGGGGGAACTTGGGGGAACTCAGTTCCACCACCTCTGGCTCAGACCCTTTGGTTTCTGCTCACCACAATCACTTGTAAACACAGAAATCTGGTTTCTGTGCTTACAAATGACAGCTCGCCACTGTGTGTAACCCCCCTGAACTCTGCACTCTGTATGTAATGCAAATATGCAATCATCATATTTAATGCCCCTTTAAAACCATTCTACTGTTTGTGAAATCTGAACGGGGTAGTGGTTGAGTTCCTGCACCTATTTTCTGAGAAAAAAAGCTCTGCCTGTAGGTACACTAGGTACATGTGGTGTAATAGAAAAGTTTAGGACATATTTACAGGACCTACAGGAAAGCCTTATTATAGACTTACCTGTAGGTACACTAGGCACAAGTGGTGTAATAGACTTTACAACCACTTTATGTTTTCACCAAAGAAAACTGAAAGCTGATTCGTTTCTATGCAGAACTGCCCCAGATTTTGCACTTTCCAGTTTTAGTAAATCAACCCCAATGTGTTTACTGGGACAAGTAAGAGAAAAAGAGCCTAACATTGCGGAAGCAAAGTTAGAACTGGTTCTAGCCATTGTAAATGGCAAAATGTCTACTATCTCTTTTTTAATGACACAAAATACATGGCAGTATTTACATTATGAAGTCAGAATTCGAACGATACAATTAATTTGCCACCTGACAGAAAATATTCCTAACAGGTGTTTTTCCACTTCTGTGTTTGAATAAGACCAATGTTTTAAATAATCGGAGCTATTTTTCAGTCATATTTCAAATAAAATATAAACTGGAAGCAATTAAAATCAGCATGTAATTAAAATGCCATTAGAGTAAATGTTAGATCTTAATTGCATACTTATGTTAAAGCAGCAATATACCACCTAAGGGCAAAGAGATTTGTTGTGTTCGCCTCAGCACGTTAATCATCCACCTGTATGTGTGACTGTTACCTGTGCTGCTTAACAATTCAGTATTTCTTTTCTTCCCAGAAATCTCTTTGACAGGTAAATAAATAATTTTAAACATGCGCTGGGCGTTCGTATAAAAATAGTAAAGGCAAGGATGTGCAGATGCAATAATTAACATTTTTATGTGAGTGGTGAAAGCTATCACACTGTTTGATTATATGAAATAGAGTTATTTAACAACACAGGCATTAATTATTGTCAGATATCTTCTTTGATGCAGTGCTTGATTAATCTATACTTGTTTTTCAGTGTTACTGAGAATAGTAGTATAATTCTGCCACCAGCTTAATTGTATTAATTGAGCTTAGATAGCTCAAATACTAAGTAGTTATTATAAGAATAGTGCATCACAAAAGTACTTTTTCACCTCCTTTTTGTCTTTATGATTTAGTTGTCCAACCTAATTTGCCACTTTTTTTTTGTATTGCATTTTTGTTTTACTTAATCACTTCAATACTGGGCACTTTCCCCCCTTCCTGTCCAGGACAATTTTCAGCTTTCAGCGCTGTCACACTTTGGATTACAATTGAACGGTCATACAACACTGTACCCAAACTACATTTTTATTATTTTCTTCCCACAAATAGAGCCTTTTTTTGGTGGTATTTGATCACCACTGGAGTTTTTTTTTTTTTTTGCTAAACAAACGAAAAAAGACCGAAATTGTTGAAAAACCCCCCAAATTTTCTTTCTTTGTTTCTGTTATGAAATGTAGTTGTCTCCTTCACTGGTGGGCACTGATGGGCACTGATGGGCACTGATGAGGAGGCACTACTATGTAGAATTGATGGGCACTTATAGGCAGAACTGATATGCAGCACTGATGGGCACTGATAGGCGGCACTGATGAGCCCTGACAGGTGGAACTGATGGGCACTAATAGATGGCACTGATGGGCACTAATAGATTGCACTGATAGGGAGCAATGATGAGGTACTGACAGTCATTGCTGATGGGCACTGATTGACATCTTTTTAGGGCACTGACAGGCATTACTGATGGACACTAGATTCCAACAAGGAAGACGTCACTCTAGGCGAGTAGTCAATACAGTCCAAATGCGCTGGGTGCAAGCCATGGCCCGCCACTGATGATCAATAGGAAGAAAAGAATGGCTGCACACCACAGAAACGTTCCAATGATTTTATTCCAAAAAACAGCAAATAACAGCCAACAAAGACAGAGTGCCTGAACCCAGGAGGTGACGCGTGTGTTTCACACTGACCTCATGTTTGAAGAAGTACTGTGTTTTTTGGACACTGATTTGCAGCTGTGGTGGACACTTCTGATGGTGGCTGTGCTGATATTTAATGCGCTGATTATGAGAGCAGACCCCTCCTCTCACAGGAGAGACGCTGATCGGCTCTTCCTGTCAGCACAAACCGAGGAAAGACATTTACCGGCAACTTCCTTGTTACATGCTGTGCTCAGCAGTGATTGGTCACAGCTGATCAAGTTGTAAAGAGCTTACGTCAAAGGCTCTTTACCACGATTGGAGATGTCATGGGTCAGAGTGACACACCACACTACCAATCGCCGCTTATCCTGACTGCACGTCATATGACGTGCAGTCAGGATAACGCAGCCACCGCCTGACCATCATTCTGCTATAGGCCGGGCGGGAAGTGGTTAAAAAATTGCAAAATGTATACTACTAATGCTGTTCTGGGTATTACATAGCACTATTTAATGTCTGGAATTCCTGTAGGCTTTTCAGTAGGGTTGAGAATGCTCTGACTTTGAAGAGAAGTCTCATGCCGCGTACACACGGTCGTTTTTTGCGATGAAAAAAAACTTTGTTTTTTAAAACGTCATTTAAATTGATCGTGTGTGGGCAAAACATCATTTTTTGTCTTAAAAAAAACGACCAAAAAAAAATTCCAACATGCTTGAATTTTTTGTGTCGTTTTTCAAAACGTCGTTTTTTGTTTCACAAAAAGTCACCGTGTGTAGCAAAAACTTTGTTTAAAACGAAGTTTTTCAACCCGCGCATGCCCAGAAGCTAGTTATGAAGCGGGCTTCAATGGAAAAGAGTGGTGAACGTAACCTCGCTTTTTGTGAAAAAAACGATGGTGTGTATGCAACATCGTCTTTGAAAAGTGACGTTTCAAAAACGTCGTTTTTTACTTCACAGAAAACGTCGTTTTTTTTCATCACAAAAAATGATCGTGTGTACGGGGCATAAGACTAACTAAATACTCTGGAGAATTATTAAACTACCTGTCAACTATAAATAGGCACCACATCCCTTAATTAAAGAATAAACATAGGAGAATTGAACAGGATTTTTAAGGATTTTTTTTTCGCACCTTAAAAATCCCGTTCAATTCTCCTATGTTTAACTAAATACTCTGATCAGCAGTACTAAACGCTAGCCTGCCAGAGATATATATAGATATACTATATATATATTAGTATTAACTGCACTCTCTTATAATAGGACTAAGAAAAACAGTATAGACATGCAGCTGGAGGATGATAGCACTGGAAGGACGTATGATTGTGTTCTCTTCTCAACCTCCTGCCAGTAATAAATCTGATTGTGGTAACATTCCTAAGTACTGGGAGAATACTGCTTCCCAAGCTCAGTCACTTTTTTTGGAAGGTGAGAGGGGGGGGGGGGGTAGCAAATTGGCTTCCTGATGGAATATTAGTCATATAACATTACTATTACCCCAATCTTGTCTGACCTAAGGCTTATGGAACATCCAACCTTCTATCCTACCATCTTACACATAACTTCTGCTTTTGTGTTGTGATCTGTTTCACTGTTCTTTTAGAACTTTATTTTAATAAACACAACAATAGCTATGTGTATTATGAAATCAGAAATACTATACAATTGGGTGGACAGCAGGAAATATTCTGCTACACCAAATCAGCGGTCTATGAATAGTTCTTGTGGTTGAAATCTAAACTTGTTCTTAGTCTGTAAATGTTAGGATATGTTCCTAATATCCATTTGAAAACGCTGCATGGATAAACTAAAAAAACATCTTCCTGGTTCTTTCTAGTTATTAAAAAATTCATAAACAAAGGGTTTCTTCATAGGAAAACACATCAGAATATTCTTTAAATTTATTAGAAACTGTAGTTGTATTCTCTGTAAATGTTTAGATTGTTTTTACTACTTGTCATCTTCCAACCCTGCCTGCTGGTTAACAAGACCTTTCATCAGATTAATGGATGAATAATGATGCTTGAAAACCTATTTACCTAGGGGTCTGCTTGGAGTGAGCTCTGGTGCCAGAGGGTTAGACAACACATTTAAAAAGCCTATAGAGAAACACCAGGCACGGTTCCCTAGCCATCTCATTTTTGGTAGTTGTGCAGTGTGCTATGCTCTTGGGTCTTCATTGTTTGTGCAATTAGTATTGGAAATGATCCACACAGAGCACACATAAGAAAAGGGGTAAGCTCTAGGTCCAAAAGGAGTAGTGCAGTGTTGTTTTCTTCTTCCAATGTTGTTGTTATTTTCAAGTATATCCTGCCATGTGGTCCCTTTTAACTGTTTTGCAAAATATTTGACCTTTTTTCCAGATTGGTACTCCTTCCTTGTGATTGCTGGACAGTGCTGGAGAAATAAAGTATCCTCAGCTCAGGAAAAGTGGTGGCCATCTTGGGGGAGACCAAGTCTAAAGGAGGACTGCAATTGACTTCATCAGCAGCTGGGCTGTGAACCTGCCCTTCGCAATAGGGAGAGGGATTTCTATTGGCACTGCCTGTGACTTGGATTAATTCCCAGATGGGGAAAGCTGTGTACAGAGTCCAAAGGAAAGGAAAGTTAGTCAAATGATAGTAAGGCTGGGCTTCTGGGGACTGTACTTATGAGTAGGCATCAAAGAAGAGCATGATGAGCAGCTGTACTAAACTAGGAGGTGATAATCTGACAAGGTTAGCTCTGAGTCACTCTAGGGCCTGTGTGCAGGGGGTTTGCCAAGTCATAGCCATTGGATTTTTTGGGTATGAGGCTTTAGTAACACTTTAAGCCTGACTCCAGGGTGTCCCATCACAACTGGACCATCCCCATTTAGGTAGCTACGGACTGCCACACATATTAACTGCCACTCAAGTCTAACCAGGGCATATGTTACCCAAAACTTGGGTCTCCAAATGCACCTGGGATCACAGAAATATCATCTAGGTCAGGATAAATGGAACTCTGCCCTTTCCAAGAAGACCTCTACTACTGGGGATGTAACAGTGGGTGCATTTCTCACATTCAAAGTGGGTATCTGGACCTCCAGGCTTTGGTTCAACAGAAGCAAATGTCCGGTTGGGAAGCGACCCAGGAATTATCATAGTCCGGCTGGACAGTGGCTCAGGAATCAGCATAGTCCAGCTGGGGAGCGGTCTGGGAATCAGCATAGCCCAGCTGGGCCACATCCTGGGAATTAGCATAGTCTTACTGGGCAGGGGGCATCAGGTCCCATGTAGGCTTGGCAGAAGTCAGCAGGTCACCAGAAGCAAGCTTGGCAGAGGACAGCAGGTCACCAGAGGCAGGCTTAGCAGATGACAGCAGGTCTCCAGAGGCAGACTTGACAAAAGTCAGCAAGTCACCAGGCAAAGAAGCAGACTGAACTCCATCAGCAGGCATTGAGGCAGGCTGGACCCCTTTGGCAGGCATAGGAGCAGGCTGGATCCTTTTGGCAGGCATAGATGCAGGCTAGACCCTTTCAGCAGGCAGCATAGAGGAGAACTGGACCCCAACAGTAGACAGCATGGAGGAGGACTGGACCACACCAGTAGGCAGCATGGAGGAGGACTATACCCCATCAGCAGGCAGCATGGAAGTACACTAGACCCCATCATCAGGTGGCAGCATGGAATCAGGAAGTGGCTGAATAACAGTTGAGGCAACAGTGGATAGTGGAAGGATTGTATAAGCAGAGAAACACTGCTGTTTCTATTTTGGTTTAGATACTGGAGTCCTGCAAGTAATTGCATGGTGCGGACCAGAGTGTACCGTGGATGGAAAAGTAGTAACAGTACTGATGAGCAAATAAGAAGGAGTAACAGAAGTAGAGGTAGAGGTCTGAGAGATTGTTATGGCTAATGATACTGCAGGAGGAGCCTTTAATAGATTACTTGCAGGGGAACTGTGGTTACTGTCAGCAGGGTACTGATCTACAGGAGGCAGGGAACACTCAGTAGTAGATGTGGTTGCTAAGGGTGACACAGGAAACGATTATTGATGCTTAGAGGCAGATCTGGTGTGAATCATATAAACCTGGGGATAGTATTTTCACTTCCCTTGCTCAACTAAGTACACAGCAGTAATACAATTTAAAAACACTTGTTAACCACTTAAGACCCGGACCAAAATGCAGGTAAAGGACCTTGCCCCTTTTTGCGATTCGGCACTGCGTCGTTTTAACTGACAATTGCGCGGTCGTGCAACGTGGCTCCCAAAACAAAATTGGCGTCCTTTTTTCCCCACAAATAGAGCTTTCTTTTGGTGGTATTTGATCACCTCTGCAGTTTTTATTTTTTGCGCTATAAACAAAAATAGAGCGACAATTTAAAAAAAAATGCAATATTTTTTACTTTTTGCTATAATAAATATCCCCCAAAAATATATAAAAAATCATTTTTTTTCCTCAGTTTAGGCCGATACGTATTCTTCTACCTATTTTTGGTAAAAAAAATCGCAATAAGCGTTTATCGGTTGGTTTTCGCAAAATGTATAGCGTTTACAAAATAAGGGATAGTTTTATTGCATTTTTATTCATTATTTTTTTTTTTACTACTAATAGCGGCGATCAGCGATTTTTTTCATGACTGCGACATTATGGCGGACACTTCCGACAATTTTGACACATTTTTGGGACAATTGTCATTTTCACAGCAAAAAATGCATTTAAATTGCATTGTTTACTGTGGAAATGACAGTTGCAGTTTGGGAGTTAACCACAGGTGGCGCTGTAGGGGATGTGTGACCTATGTGTTGTGTTTACAACTGTAGGGGGGTGTGGCTGTAGGTGTGACGTCATCGATCGCGTCCCCCTATTACAGGGATGACGCGATCGATGCTACGGCCACAGAGAAGCACGGGGAAGCCGTGTTTACACACGGCTCTCCCCGTTCTTCCGCTCCAGGGACGGATCGCCGCACTGCAGCGGCGATCGGGTCCGCGAATCCCGCGGTCCCGGTCCTGGAGCTTCGGCGCGCGCCCGCGACCCACGGCTGGGTACTAAAATCAACGTATATATACGTTGATGTGCCCAGCCGTGCCATTCTGCCGATGTAAATGTGCAGTAGGCGGTCCTTAAGTGGTTAATAAGCTGAATACGGCTGGAGAAAGGAACCTGTACAATTTTTCACACAGTCAAGACCAAATCTCCTCGTTCTCAAACGCGGTGACGTACAACACATACGACGACAGGGGAAGTTCGATTCCACTGGCACAACCCTTGGGGCTACTTTTGCTAATCTCATGTTACTGCGTGTTAAGTAAAAGTTTGGTGAGAAACAATTTGCGCTTTTCAGTCTGTTACAGCGTGACAAATGTGCTATCTCCATTACAAACGCTACTTTTACCGAAGGTGCGCTCCCGTCTCATACTTTATTCTGAGCATGCGCAGGTTTCTAAGCATACACACGAATGTGCTTCTCGTTGAAAACCAGCCCGTCGAGGAACATAAGACTCCAGATGAGGAAAAAGAGATCTTGTTCTGTTTTTTTCTCAAGTTCCACAACAGTTTTCTCGCTGAAAAAAATACACGCGACCGTTTTCCTCTGCAAAAAAGCTCTGCCACCAAGTTTCTTGATGGATTCTGTCAAGGAAAACTGTTGTGTGTACGAGGCCTACCATGTAAAGGAATGTTAAACTTATCTCTCCTTCTAGGGAGGAATTTTGTTGTCTGGTCTCCATTATGTCTGTTCTGCATGGGTTTACCTCCAGAAGGATTTCAATGTATTTCAGTGGATTGTTAGGGGATTTAATATGCTGTACTATAAATTTCCTTAACCTCTATCGTCTCCTGCCATATAAACAATGTAGCGGAGTGCACTATTAATATCCACGATCTCCGCTGGTATCCAGGGTAAATCTACAGTCAGCGCCGAAAAGTATGGAAATGTCCCAAATCTCCCCAGTAACCGGACGACACACAGCTCTGAGAGTCAACTGTCAACAACAACTCTTTATCAACGGGCTTCTATATTTATACAATTCCCCATGCAAGGGGCTTCCAGACAGATTTAGCAGGGGTAATACAGAGTGGATATAAAGAAAAAAGGAAGTTGCACTATGGGGAAACTAAGACTGAGTATCCCCAATGGGCAACCAAGAGGCTACCAAGGCAGAGATGGGCAGTAATATAGATAAAATTATTTATTAATCATGTAAAGGTATCAAAGGTACAAAAATTCGGGATAAGAAATGTTTACAAAAAGTTGAGAATACAGGATGTATATTATAAATATTCACAAATATGCCTACTTACTGTACAGCAGCCGGCCGGTGCTGCACGCATGAATCTAGTTCATGTAACATGCGACAATGCAACACAAATAGGACACAAACATATAACAAACATAAAAAACATATAACTGAGGCGATCCGGACGCCTAATAGGTCACTGCTGCTGGAAATTCCATGCGGTAATTACCGCGAAAAGGACATTCAAAATTGAAAATATATAATGTGTGGAATGTCCAGCAGGAGTACCCCCGCGGGAAAAGGATGTGGTTGCAACTAAAAAATATTATGTGATAGGAGTATATCTGCATCCAGTTAAGTAGTCGTTGTAAACCGTTAATACACTGATCAGTTGACTAGTGCTGGCCAATAGGAACACAGTATAAACAATTCTATATGAGTTGCAGCCACAGATGAGGGGACTGCACGCCTTTTAATATTTTCCTGTCATTCCAGTGTAAATGTCATTGGTTGTGGCGATGACAAAGTTCATCAATAGCCATATTGGAGCGCACCCTGATTGACACTGTCATAGAGGTAGAATAATCACAGAGTCTTTCGGGTACAAGCAGTCCTAACAATCGTCAGTATGATAAAAGGAACAGTCTTACCAGGCTCTTGAGAGAGTGGCTCCCAGCTCATAAGTGATGAGAATGCTGCTGGCCGTAACTGATATCATCAGGGCTGTCAAGATCAGACTGCATGTGCAGCGAGTAGCCTGGCTGGGTATGCCGTCGTGGGACTCACTTTTACTAGGCAATGCTCAGTGAGGTACCCTATCCTTTAGACGATAGTACAAGTCCGAACTCTTCGGTAAGGCTGTGCAGCTGCTTTAGTGTCAAACCTTTTCCGGCGTGAAAGTCTCCTCAGAGAGGTCCCGTTCCCGCTGGGGATTGTGGGGGTGGCGTGGCGTCCGGTGCCGTATTACGTCAACGCGTTTCGCAACGTTAGTGCATAAGCTTCGTCTGGACGTGGAGGGAGGGATGTACGTCGCTCCTTTATGTGCTATCGGCGCACGGCCATCCCTCATTGTTGTAAGGATTGTCAATAGGAGTCCCTGTGGATAGACTAAATGTTGTTTCCTATGTGATGTCTAACTTCAAACCCCGCCATAACTATTCCCAATATTAAACAGAAACACCAACACAACATATTAACACATACAAAATCTATTTTGCTAAAACGGGGTACAACCACTGAGAGGCAAAAATGCAATATCAGTTATTATAATTTTTATCAGGAATACTATATTTGTCTCCATCTAGGTATGTGGAGATACATTTATCTATCGAACCTGATGGTAAAAAATAAATAAAAATAAATATAAATCAAGAAAATAAGAAAAACAATATAACGTAAGTTGTAAGAAAAATTATACATAGTATGTAATGTGTAATGGTGTGAATAGGAAGCTGACTGGTAATTCAAATATGGAAGAACACAAATTTTTATTTAAATTTAATTTTAAACATAAGACACAAAACCCACTAGCGTAAACCCTGATAGGGGTAAGGCAAGTACCCCTTATAAGCATGAAGCAACAGAATGCGAAGAGGAGAGTTCTGATACTAAGGCTCCAGAAAAGGTTGCATGCTTAGTTCTGTGTTGATACCCAGGGGTACCAAAGATTTGAGGGTGAAAATCCACCACTTTTCTTTCTGGAGCAGTATTCTATCAAAGTCCCCTCTTCTATGGGACAAATTTAACATGTAGATACCTTTGACCTTCATGCCATCAGGTTTGCTCTGATGGCATTGTGCAAAATGTAGCGCTATTGGGCTCTCCTGCCTTTTTTCCTTGTCTCTCTCCTTTTCCTTCCTTATTTCTCTGAGATGCTCACCAATTCTGATTTTGAGCTGTCTCTTGGTCTTACCGACATATATCTTCGGACAGGGGCAGGTAATCATATAGATGACCCGTTCCGAGGAACAGTTAATAAGATCCCTGATCTCATATTCATTAACGCCCAATGCATCTTTGAAGGTACTTGTTCTGTCAACAAAGGGGCAGATCTGGCATTTAGAGCAAGGGAACATGCCAAGGCTTCGGGGATAGTCTGATAGCCATGACTTGTTTGTCAACGTATTCAGATTGTACCAGCATATCCCCCAAATTTTTTGCCCTGCGAGCTACCATCTTTGGGCCTGCGCCCACAATGCCTGCTAGGTTCTTATTGCTGGTAAGTATGCCCCAGTGTCTCTCCAAGATTTTCCTCACCTTGTCCCACTGGGGGCCAAAGGTGGTTATGAGTCGCACTGGGCCATATTCTACCTTTTCTTTCCCTTTGTTATGTGTGATTGGAGTGAGCAAGCTTTTTCTATCACGTTTAGCTACTTTACATTTAGCCATTTTGATTTGCGTATGGGAATAACCCCTTTCGCGAAATCTGGCATACAGATCTTTCTCCTAAATATGATATGTGGAGGGATCGGAACAGTTAAGTTTTATCCTTGTAAATTCACCCATGGGAATACCATTCTTCTGCCACTGTGGGTGATGGCTATCTGCCTGTAATAAAGTATTAGCGGCAGTATCCTTTCTATGAGTGCAGGTCGTGATCTTGCCCTCCTTAAGACCAATTTTAAGGTCCAAAAAGGAAATTTGAGACCTATCAAAAGTATAGGTTAAACGGATATTCCGATCATTCAAATTTAACTGAATAATGAATGTATGTAGCATTTCAATACTGCCCTTCCAGATGACAAATACGTCATCGATATATCGCAGCCACGTGTGTACGTGGCTGCGATATAACGGCGACCTAAAAACGTCCTCCTCCTCCCACTGGCCCAGATGTAGGCATGCATAGGCCGGAGCCCAAGCTGCGCCCATAGAGGTGCCTTTAATCTGTTGATAAAAACATGACGCAAATTGAAAAAAATTGTTGGATAATGCAAAAGCCAAGAGCTCCAAGAGAAATTCATTTTGATGGCCCAGAAATGGAAATTGTTTCTCCAAAAAATAGCTAACCGCTCTAATTCCGACCGAGTGAGGTATTGACGTGTAGAGTGATTCTACATCTATCCCAATCAGCCACACCTCCTCGTCTACCTCTGTCTTCGCTATTTTAGACAGAACATTACGAGTGTCCTGGACATATGATTCTAGGCTGTAAACCATATCCTTCAACAAAGAGTCAAGATATACTCCTATCCTATCTAGTGGACCTCGGATCGCGGAGACAATAGGTCTTCCGGGGGGCTTTTCTAGTGATTTATGTAGTTTAGGGATGCAGTAAAAAGTCGGGATGTTGTAGTCGTCTACCGACAGATAGATCGATTCCCGTTTGAGGAGTAATCCTGCCTCAACTGTCTCATCCAATTTTCTATTGAGCTCCCTAACTACCTCAGGGAAGGGGTAATACAGAGTGGACCACATGGGGAACTTAACATTCTGGATATTTCTCCCATCAGGTATTGCTGCGGAATGAACGATCGGTAAATAGCTGGGGTCTGGGTTTATGTGTTGTGAGAATACCGCTCTGGGTTTATGTGTTGTGAGAATACCGCTCAGATCCCAGCTAAACCACCGACGCTGCCCGAAATACCCTTAAAACTACCGAAAACCGATGGGCAACATAACGTGCTGTAAGCGGAACTCCTGACTGCTACAGTTGCTAGGGAAGATGCTGGCTGCTATGAACACTGGTTGCTAGATAGGATGCTGGTTGCTTTGTGCTATGGTTTCTAGGGATGATAGTTTGCTATAAGCTATGGTTACTAGGGAGAATGCCAGATGCTATGAACACTGGTTACTGGGGAGTGTGCTTATTGCTATGAGTTTCAGATTTCTAGGAAATATGCTGGTTACTATGTGCTAATGTTGCTAGGGAGGGTGCTGATTGCTATGAGTGCTGGACAATAAGCAGAATACATAGCATATAATACAGACAACCCTTTGACATGTAACGTCCAGTGCTCCAGAAGTGGCTAGGTTTGCCACAAACACTATAACACAGAATTGGTGTATAGACAAAAAATGGTTAGGCCATCACCCCAAAGTTAGTCTAAATCTGTAAAGAGAAAAAAAATCTTAAGTTCCGTTATAAAATTTAGGAATTTAGTATTTTTTCTTAATACATTTTGTCCAAAATGTATACGGCTATATTTATATGGTAAAACAACCCAGATCAGTGTATAATATTTGGTCTCTGTGAAGGTTATAGAGTATGCAAGCTTTGGTGCCATTTATTGAAAAGTAATTACACCTGATGTACTGATAGTCTCATTTCTTGAGATACTAACAAGCCAGGACAATACAAATTACCCCTTTTTGGAAAGTAGACATTCCAAGGTATTTAGTAAGAAGCATGGTGTTTTTTTTTAAGTTATAATGTTTTCCCACAATTCTTTGCAAAATGAAGATTTCTTTCCAGTTATTTCTCTCACATGGCACATGCATACTTGCAACTATACCCCAAAACACATTTGTCTACTCCTCCTGAGTATGGCAATATCATATGTGTGAGATTTTTTCACAGCCTAGCCACATACAGAGGCCCAACATGCCAACATGTCAGGTGTTCCAGGGACATAAATAACACATCTAATTTTGTTATTACCTACAATATCACACTTTTGAAGGCCATGACGCACATGGACAATAGAAGCGCCCACAAAATGACCCCATTTTGGAAAGAAAACACCCAACATATACTCTATGAGGCATAATGAGTCTTATGAAGTTGTCATTTTTTTCCCACAAATTTTTGGAAGATGAAGAAAGAAAATTAAAAGAGAAAAAGTTTTTAACTGAGGGCAAGTTATTGGACTTTATAGGCACTATCTGTTAGTAAGGATGTAGTCATACAGAGAAAGTTTCTCTAAAAAATAGGTTTATTTAGACACAAAAGTTCAATTCAACTGCTTGAGGACCGCCGCATGTACATTTACGTTAGCAGAATGGCACAGGCATCGCTGGACCGATCACCCGTCGCTGGAGAGATCACCCGTCGCTGGACCGATCACCCGGCGCTGGATAGAAGACAACGTTGGAGCAGGGAGCAGCATTGTTCGTCTATTTTCATAGCTGGATTTTTATTTGGTTTAATGAATAAAATATTTTGTTCTACGGTGTGTGTGTGTGTTTTTCAAACAACTATTTACACTTCTTTCGTGAAATGGTAGGGGCACAGTGTACCCCATTACCATTTCACACAGGGGGGGCCAGGATCTGGGGGTCCCCTTTGTTAAATTCTGATAAGCCCACTGCCTGCATTCCCCCACAACCACCGGGCAAGGGTTGTGGGGAAGAGACCCTTGTCCCCATCAACATGGGGACAAGGTGCTTTGGGGGGCACCCCAATGCACCCTCCCAATGTTGAGGGCATGTGGCCTGATGCGGTTCAGGAGAGGGCTGGGCCGCACTCTGTCCCCCCCTCTTTTCTGCGGCCGGCCAGGTCAACGTGCTCGGATAAGGGGTCTGGTGTGGATTTTAGGGGGGACTCCACGCCATTTTTTTTTAAATTTGGGGTGGAGTTCCCCTTAAATTCCACACCAGACCTGAAGGGTCTGGTTATGGATATTTGGGGGGAACCCCACGTCATTTTTTTTTTTTAAATTGACGGCGGGATTCCCCTTAAATAGGTCTGGTTATTGAATTTGGGGGGACCCCCGCGCATTTTTTTTATGAATGAATCATCTCTGAATTTCCGAAGCCGACAATTCATTATAGCCGCAAAGCTACATAGCCGATTAGCCGTCGAATCTCCGTCGAATCTCTCTATATCGATTTTTTTTTTTTCCGCAACGAAAACGAAAATAAATTATTTTTTATGTCGGATCTTTCGTTTTTCGTTTTTTGCACTTTCGTTATCGTTTGTTAAAACGATAACAAAAATATCAGATTTTCGAACGAAAATGCATTCTAACTAAAACGAATGCACATGTCTAGCGATCACCCCCCCCTCCCCCCTGTCACAGTGTCACTGAATACAGTAATCATATATGTATGATTACTGTATTTAGTGTCATTGTGACAGGCAGTTAGTGTTAGGTTCAGGGTAGCCCCCGTACCCCCCCCCAATAAAGTTTTAACCCCTTGATCACCGCCCTAGTTAACCCTTTCACTCCCTATTGCCAGCGTCACTAAGCGTTCATTTTTCTGATCGCTGTATTAGTGTCGCTGTTCCCGCTAGGTAGCTATTTTTTTTTAATGCGATTTTTTTTTACTAAAGACATGTGGCTAAATAAATGTTGGCCTAAATGTTTGACTAAAATTTAGTTTATTTGATTTCTCTTATAACAAAAAGTTAAAAATATTGTTTTTTTTTTCAAAAATGTTGCTCTATTTTTGTATATAGCGCAAAAAATAAAAATCGCAGAGGCGATCAAATACCATCAAAAGAAAGCTCTATTTGTGGGAAGAAAAGGATGCAAATTTTGTTTGGGAGCCACGTCGCACGACCGCGCAATTGTCAGTTAAAACAACGCAGTGCCGAATCGCAAAAAGGGGCCTGGTCCTTTACCTGCATTTTGGTCCGGGTCTTAAGTGGTTAACATTAAAAATTGGACGTTCCATAGGAACTAACTGGCAAACTAATTACACATTACAAGGTACCTCCAAGGTAACAAAGGGTATTGTACAGTGGTGCTTAGGTTAGGTAGTACAAAATATAATTCAGTCAAAAAAGAATAACTAAAACACTTATTAAAAGAAATGATAATAGAAATGTCCTGTATAGACCGAGGAGGTTCAGACATTAAGGTGTCTGAAAGATGGATCTTGCGATGTGGTGACTCGACCGGTTTCGCACGTTTTACAGCGCTTCTTCACGGAGTCTTCGATATAGTTTGAGAAAATGTATTAAAACGTATATGTAGTCCAATAGTGAGTGTAGAGCTTAAAGAAATAGATTTCTAATATAGAAGCTCAAATAGGAGTCCGGGCTGCTAGACAACTATATTCATATCATATAACCCTAGAGGGTAAGGAATCTGGGATGGAGTACTTATGCTGCCAACACAGAGGCTATGGTAAGCGTCCTTAAGAAGAGGTATGTTTGCACAATCGTAGTGCTTGCAATGAAGCTTAATGAGCAGGTAGCTCAAAATAAAGATGATGAATCCTGGTAGCGTGGATGGCAGCGTTTAAAAAGTCCATCAGTCTCCCGGTCGAGTCACCACATCACAAGATCCATCTTTCAGACACCTTAATGTCTGAACCTCCTCGGTCTATACAGGACATTTCTATTATCATTTCTTTTAATAAGTGTTTTATTTATTCTTTTTTGACTGAATTATATTTTGTACTACCTAACCTAAGCACCAGTGTACAATACCCTGTGTTACCTTGGAGGTACCTTGCAATGTGTAATTAGTTTGCGAGTTAGTTCCTTTGGAACGTCCACATTTTTAATGTTAAATTTCACTTTTGTGTCTAAATAAACCTATTTTTTAGAGAAACTTTCTCTGTATGACTACATCCTTACTAACAGATAGTGCCTATAAAGTCCAATAACTTGCCCTCAGTTAAAAACGTTTTCTCATATTCAATAGGACACGGCACCTATCACACCCCTTTAGTGTCCACATGCTCACTACATGTGAGGATACTGCTCCCATTTCCCCTTACCTTCTCATTAAAGAAAATTAAAACACATTTTAATGCATTTTTTACACATTTTTATGGCACTAACGGGCGTTGATGAGGAGCCAATGATGGGCACTGAAGTTCACTATTGGGCACTTATGAGCACTCACTGATGGGCACCGTAGGGCACGGATGAGCACTGTAGTGGCAACGTAGGGCACTAATGAGCGCTGTAGTGGCACCGTAGGGCACTGTAGTGCCACTGAATAGCACTGTAGTGACACTGATGTGGCACTGATGAGCACTGTTGGCACTAATGTGGCACTAATGAGCACTGATGAGCATTGTTGGCACTAATGACTACTGTTTGAGTATTGATGTACCACTGTATTTGGCACTGATGGCACTGTTTGGACACTATGGATTGTGCCAGCTCACGCTGCTGAGGTGTTTCTTTCTCCTCTACTTACACTGATACAGCGTGTGAGGGGAGGAGAGAGAAACCCTACAGCAGCACAAGCTGAACTGGCCATGACAGCAGTTTGTTGACGTCATCGACCATAGCAGTCACAGGGTAAGGGGGCACTGTGATTGTCCCTTTACCCCGATCCATGATGCGCTGGGTCCTGAGGACCTAGCCATCACGGACAATTCTGGTTGCGCACCCCAGGATGCATGTGAGAAACGGGAGCATGGGAGGCCATCAAATATCAGCCAGTCATGCTGTAGCCGTCATTAGCATGGTCAGCAAGTGGTAAAAAACAAATCACAGTTGGTGTAGTAATGTGACATCCAACTATATTCTAGATCAGCATACGGAGATGTTCCACAGTATATGTTGACAGGATGGTGGTCATTTAAGGTCACCCAACACATTTTAGGAAATATAGTTCTTTCTTCAGGGGTGTGAACTAAGCAAAACAGCACAATTCTAAAAGTAAGGCAATGTATGGTAAATCAGTAAAACTGGTATTAAAGTATCATACCGTATAAGACGAATTAACAAAGCTTAAATTTAAAACAGAACTTACAAAATGCATGCTATATAAATGGCACATACACAGCAGCCAACAAAATTAAAAACAGAAGACAGTATCCATCGTGGTGTCAGGAAACATATATGAAGACACCACCCTTGTGTGGATGGTCCCAGCAGGGACCCGCAGACACATCCCACATGTATATCTAAACTATATATGAAATAAACAATGGATGAAAGCTATATATGGAATGCCAATTCCAAGGGAACATAGGGAATACTGCCATTAGAAATTTGTACTTTTGAATATAGTTTATATTAGCTCCATCAAGCACAGATGGAGTTATATATTTATAGCATGGAATAAAGCTGCAAAAAAAAAAAAAGGGGGGGGGGAGAAAAATATATCCTGGTTTTATTAAAAAGAAAAGTCTCTAATAGACAATATCTATAACTGTGGATAACAAAATCTCCACAGTGTGGCCTTGTGTCTTACCTTGTAAGGGGATTGTGTCAAAGAGTCTGCTGCAAAAGCTGTTACAGGCTTGTCTGGCTGGAGCTATCCGATGGAGCACTTGTGTTGTCAGGGGTATGTCACTAAATGAAATGATTGGTGAGAAAAAGAACTGCCAAACATGTGGGTGGGTGCTTACAAGCCTACTGACGTACATTCCAACCAGCAGAATAACTCCGCCCACTTTTGATGCGATTACGCCATGCGTCAGAAGTCTGGCGGCACACACGGAGGCATGCAAAATTTTGAATAATGTTTACATATGGCACTGGATAGACAGAGGGGGTGCTGAGGCACATGGGAAAGGGGAAGCTCCACTTGTTTGCTTTCTTGCTTTCACCCCCCTCCCCCCGCTTCAGCATTTGTCACCTTTCAGAGGGGGGGGGGGGCAAAAACCTGTCAAAACAGGTATCCGCTCCCTCTTCTGGGTAAGATCGCTACAATTGTCGTGCAGCGATCTATGAAATTTCCAGCCCCTCCTCCTTCCCCTATCTGCCATCTGAGAGACACACAGGTCTCAGAAGACAGCGTGACCATTCAGAAAGTGCAGAGAGAAATGCAAATGCACAGTAGGAAACAGGCTGTAATGTCACAAGGCTATACTTCCTGTTTCCCTTAGTGAAGATGTCAGCGCCTGCACCTGAGGCCGATGGACAGATCGGCTTAGGGTGCCGACATTGGGCCAGATTCAGGTAGAGTTAGGCTGGAGTATCTGTGATACTCTAGCCTAACTGTCACTTTAAGCCGGCGTTTCTGTGTTCTGTAACCAGAAAACAAGAAACGCCGGGTTGGTGTTCCGATGCGATCGGCGCAATTGAATTTCGCCATTGCATCGCAACTTTAATTTAAAAATGGCGCCGGGGGCGTTCCCGCTGATTTACGCTGAAAAAATATGTTAATCAGCGGGAATCGGCAATTCACGATCGTATTCGGGCGCGACGCAGTGACTTTCCGACGTTTCCGTAAGCGATACGCGGCGTAAAGATAAAGCAGCCCCCTTGTGGAGTATCCTATGTTAAGTATAGGAGTCGTCATCGCGTCGGAAAAAAAAAAATCGCGTCGCTTGCGTAAAACTTTCATGAATGTGGATGTGACGTCATTGACGTTCACTGACAGAATTTGGAGCATGCGCACTGGGATGCATTGACACTCGACGCATGCACAGTACGGTCACCGCGGGATCGCGCTTAGTTTAAATAATACACGCCCCGTACCCGCCCAATTTGAATTCCGCCGGCTCATTTGCGATGCGCTGCCGCAACTTTAGGAGCAAGTGCTTCATGAATAACAGCACTTGCTCCTAAAATTTCGGCAGCGTAACGTAAATGAGAAGCGTTACTCTAGAGCAAAGATGCTCCCATCTACCTGAATCTGGCCCATTGTGGGATTCCTGGACAGGTAAGTGTCACTATATTAAAAATCAGCAGCTACAGTATTCGTAGCTGCTGACTTAAAACATTGTTTTGTACAGGCTGGAACTCCTCTTTAAATTGTTTTAATTTATTTTCGGAATTAAGTTTGTTTTGTTTATTCATTTTCAAATACGGTTTGAATCAGCATTTGAATTTGAATTGGCATTCAAATTTATTCTGATTGAAATTCAAACTCCGGAACACAGTTATATTCTTTCTATTTTATTCTATTCTGTTTTTTTTTTTTACCATTCTATGTTTTTATATTCTATTCTATTCCCTTATTCTCTGTTCTATTATTTTCTATTATTTCTATTATTTGTGGAATTTGTTATATGCTCTCTTTTTTATTCTATTTATTTCTATTTTATCTGTTTATTGGTTTTTTTTTTTTATTGTATTATTTTCTCTTCTATTCTATCTATTATATTTGATGATAATATTTCCTATTCTACTCTATTCAAATTCTAATGTACAGGCATACCCCACTTTTAAGTACACAATGGTGTTTAGTTACTAAAGATGGAAAGAGCAAAGTTAGGCTCTTTTTGCACAGAAACTAATGAGCTTCCAGTTTTTTTTACCAGGCTTAATTGAACAAGCTGGGGTTACAAGTTCATTTGTTTCTATGCAAAAGTGAGCCTGATTTTGCGCTTTCCAGCTTTGGTAAATAAACACCATTGTGTACTTAAAAGTGGGGTATGCCTGTATTCCAGGGATCTCCAAACTATGGCCCTCCAGTTGTTCAGGAACTACAATTCCCATCATGCTTAGTCATGTCTGTGAATGTCAGAATTTTACAATGCCTCATGGGAAATGTAGTTCCAAAACAGCTGGAGGGCCGTAGTTTGGAGACCCTTGCTGTATTCTATTTGAAATTAGAATTTTAGGATGGTTATATATTTTTTTCTTTTATTCTATTGAATTGTATTCTTATGTTTTATTCTACTCTAATCCATTCTATACAGATTCAAATATATTTTATTCAATATTTGAATTTAGGAAGATGATTATATTCTATTTTATTCTATTCTATTTATTTTTCTATTTTCATTCTATTTTTTTATTTTGTATTCTATTCTATTCTATTCTAGTATAATCCTTTTATTTTCTATTCTATTTTGTTTTATTGTACTTATTTGTTTATTTTTTATTCTGTTCTATTCTACTCTTGTTTTCCAAATCCATTTCAAATTAATTTTCCAAACTGATTAGAAATTAATTCAAATTCAAATTGGAGGAATTTTGTTTTGTTATTTCTGATTTGTTTAAATTTGTTACTATTGTAATTCAGAAATTCGGTTACATCCGAAATTCCAAATAACAAAGAATTTGCCTGAATTTCAATTCAGAATACAACAAAATACACATATCTAGTGAAGTCACACTCCTTGTGGAAAGTCTTTTCACCATTACCATTCTATAATTAAAAAATATATATTTAGTATTTACTATAGGTATTTACCAATATTGGCACTGTTATGGACTGGTGGATACATACTGACATTAATAAAGTAATAAAACATAATTTAAAAGTCTGTGGAAGGCAGTATATTAATCCCCAGAAGAAGGAGACAATTAAATATGTCATTAGTGCCATACATGTAGCCCCTGAGGATGTCCATTTGATTGAAATGCGTTGGGTAGAGCTTCATGCACTGAGGTCATGCTTCATTTGTTTGGTAATACATGATGCTGCACTATGGGGATACTTCCTCCTTGTCTTTTATGTGAGTGATACAGTACAGCATCCCAGTAAGTTTACAGCATTTCAGAAAATGTAAGAATACTTTCCATAGATATATTGTTTGCAGTGGTGATGTTTCCAGGCTGATTGATAAATTCTATTGGGGCCGGAGTAGTGGAGAGGAGAATGCTAGTTTAGTGATTATATCTCGGCCATACAGTACTTCTGGTGAGTGTTCCACTTATTTTCAGTGCGGGGACGCTCATGGGAGGATCAGACTGAAGACTGCTGTGATAATGAAGAATTTGTTTTTTATTACTATTCACTGTTTATAAAGGAAATGACTTATATGTTTAAGTACTATTTCTTTGATTGTTTAATTTAGCTGATTTACATTTGGTTTTATTGATTTGCAATAAGAGACACTTGGTACATTATTCAGCTGTTTATTGATTACATGTTTTGCTTCATGTGCTATATGCACAAGATTTGCACAATTTAGAACATTTGACACTTTGGCCCAGATTCACAGAGCGATTACGCCTGCGCAACTGCTGTTGCGCGTGCGTAAGTCTAAATGTGCGCGTGCGTATAGTTGGACGCGATTCACAAAACAATATACGCCAGAAATCTACGTTTTTTGGTCCGGCGTAATTGAGTTAGACCTTCGCTTGCCTTCGCGCAAAACTGCGCTAGACACACCATTGATTTGCTAGTCAAATATGCTAATGAGGGAGTTACGGGGATTCACAAAAACACGCAGTTGCTGCGCAGGCTACGCGATGTGCGCAACTGCAAAATGTTCTGTCTAAAGTTAGAGGACCTAAAAGCTGGTCTAAATTTTGAAAAAAAGTCTAATTGTCAGATAAAGCAACACTGTTAGTGAGGAGTTCAGCAGTCACACGTGTTGCCCAACAATCTGTATGCCAACATGCCAGGGGCATCGTCGCGCATAGCTATACTACTGACTTTAGATGAACAAAGAAGGATGAGGGCACGGAGGATGGCACTAAGGAGGGCACGGGAGATGTTTTATTTTTTTATTTTTTGGCTTATATCAAATTTACAATTTAATCTAATCTAATACAATATTCTTATCTGATACAAGCCCCTCACTCTTCACTTGATATATCACACACGCATAGACATCTTTGGCATGAGAGATTCTGAGGTGTCTCGCATCTTCAGATTCACCCCTCATGCCATCGTGGAATTACCACAACCTTGCAGGAGGACATCAGCAGCCCAACACATGGCACTACCCATGACACCCATGACAGCTACATATACAATCAGAGCCCCATCCCCACAGATTGCGAACAGAACATGTATGGGGACAGCTGGCTGGTTGGTGAGTGACATGGGAGTCAGGCATGACTATCCCCTCCCGTGATGCACACCTCACAAGTGGCACATGCATGACTAACATCCACCTGTCTTTTCCCTTCAAGGTGACTCTGCATATGAACTGGAACCCCATCTCATGACCCCATCTCATGCCAGCTCACATTATGCATCTTTGCACGTTAAACACACACATTAATCATGGCACAATGAGAATGCATGCATGCACACCACTATGGTCCCTAGCACACACACCCCACATCCTCATCAAATTGGATTGGCACCAGTCCACCATGCAAGACTGGTGAGCAGTAACGCCACGTCAAGGCTCCAATTATGTCACTGTACATTCATACACCATTCACACGGACCTGGGAATCACTTCTCCCTGGTCCTGGGGAACCCTTCTCCACCCAAATTGAGGATGACACCCCTTTTCCAGCAGGAATGTCACCCCCACATTCAAACATCATTCACAACCCAAAAAATGCCAAAAATGTCAGCAAAAAAAAAAAAATGCATAGAAAAAAAAAAAAGCAGAGAACAAAAATAAACATGCTTTCAAACCAAAAAAAGGGGGAAAAAAAATTAATGCCCTCTGCCTGAGCCACGCCTGGGGCGCCCCCGGCCACGGCCCCGGACCCTCAGGGGAGACGCATGGGGGAGGGGAAAAGCCGGGGAAGGAGGAGCAGCCCCTGAGATCTGCCCACCTGGCGGCCTGCCCTCCAAGGCCACGGCTATTCTGTCCAGGGCAGCACCAAGTGTTGCCGTGTTGCCCTGGATAGCCTGGGTAAGGGCCCTCACATCCTGCCCAACGCCTGCTGCTGTAGTTTGCAGGTCATTTAGGCAGGTTGTGGAGGCCCGGGAGTGGGAGTCCAGGTTACCCAGCCTATCGTTGATGGAGGACAGGCTCTGATCCACCCGCCCCATAGTCTGGCAGAGCTGTCTCAGAAGGCGGGTCTGGGTGGCCAGGTTCCTTCTCAGACTGGCGGGCAGGAGATTGGGCGCCCCCCTGGTGCTCTGGGATGACCTCCTGGCTCTTGCTGATGGTTGTGGCCGGGGAGAAGGGGAGGCCCTTGTGAGGGGAGCCATGTTGGGGGAGGGGGGGGGGGCTCACCCTTAGGGAGGGCAGGCTTCTTGCAGCCAGAGGGGAAGAGTCCGCAGAAACCAAACGTCCAGTGCCTGCCATGGACTCCTCCTCCTCATGATTCTCCTCCTTCTCATGATCGTCCTCCGCATGATCCTCCTCCTCCTCTTGTTCCTCCTCCGCGGACTCTGGCCTTGTTGGGGGGGCCTCATTAGGCTGCTGTCCTGGCGTTGGAGCGGTCTGGCCAGATGGCCCTGCACCCTCCTGCACAGCTGTGGATGACACAAACCATTCACAGGTTGGAGGATCCACACACTTGCCACATATTCCCTTTCACCCCCTCCCCCACACATGCTACACACTTGAGAGAAATAAATACCTTACCTGGCACCGCGGGGACCGGACTTGTGTCAAAGCCTGGCAGGCCCTCCACTTCATGCCGGTGAAAGGTCAGGGCCACCACACGCTCCGTCGCTGTAAATCTAACCCGGCATGGTGGGCCCCCTCCTGTGCCCCTGGCATGGGCATTTATTGCGGCCAGTTTTTTTTTCACCTCACGCCGGAGGTCATTTATTTTCTTTTCAATCCCAGAGCGGGTCCGTGTCTCCCCCTCCCCCGATGAATTGACCTGCTCCGTGATCATATCCAATATCTCCCTCCTCCTGGCCGGGGTGGTGGTGGCACTCTGCGGGCCGTGGAGAAAACGCCCATAGTCGGTAATGGCCCGGGCAAGAATTCTTTTTTCCCCCACTGTAAAATTCAACTTTCTTTTTCTCTCAGTCATACTTCCAAACAAACTCACTAGCAGTCACCAAAAATCTGTCACAAATACAAGCACAACCAATCAGACAAGAACACACACAAAGAGAAAAAGAACAGGCAAAAATCACACTAGCACTCAGCAAGAAACAGACACAAAAAAATCAGATGAAAAAATAAAGCAAGAAAACAAACGCTCAGAAATCTATCAATCAAACAAACAGTCAAAAAACACTTATCAAAACACACTTTCACAAAACTACCAACAAGCACTAGATCACACAGAACACTAATCTGACAACTACAAAACACACTCTAACGAACAACAGAGCAAAAGCACTTGATTCAATGGGAAGGGACACAAAGGGATGTACTTTTGCAATGGAAGTGCGTTTGTGTGTGTCTATTTATGCTGTCTGCGTAGTTCACAACATTGCCCTAGTCCATGTCCAATTTCACTGATTGCGCCGCTCCCGAGTTGTGAGCATGCGCACAACGGAGCTGACATGGTTTCCTTCACGCGCGCATGCGCGAGTCGGCCGGCCCTTCATTTGCATGGGGTCACGGCTCATTTCAATGTAACACGCCCACGTCCCTCCCAATTTGTATTACTCCTCCTTACGCCTCCGGAAAAAACCTTACGCTTGCGCAATCTCTTGCGCAAAAGCTTCGTGAATCGCGGGATTACGCGGCTAGATTACGCAAGTCTAACGGAAAAGTGGTGCGCTACGCCGGTCCAATAATGCGCCGATGTACGTGAATCTGGGCCTTTAAGTTTATGGATGATTTTTGATTATACTATTTATTATATGCATAGAGTTTACTGTGTACCATAGAATTGTATTATAAAATACTTGACATTTTATAGTTGACATTATTTATTGATTACTAGACATGTGCATTTGTTTTTGTTAGAATGCATTTTCGTCCGAAAATCTGTTTTTTTCGTTATCGTTTTAACAAACGATAACGAAAGCGCAGGAAACGAAAACTGAAAGATCCGACATAAAAAATGCTTTATTTTCGTTTTCGTTGCGGTAAAAATTCGATATAGAGAGATTCGACATTATAGGGAAAAGATTCGACAGTATAGGGAATAGTGATGAGCGGAATACGCCATATTCGATTTCGCGATATTTCGCGAATATTTCGAAGAATATTCGCGAATATTCGTTAATATCGAATATTCGTGATATTTTATAAAAAAAAAAAAAAAAAAAAAAAATTGCGAATTTTCGCCAATGCGAATTTTCGCTAATGCGAATTTTCGCTAATGTGAAATTTCGCGATTTTTTTTTTTTTTTTTTTTATAAAATATCACGAATATTCGATATTTACGAATATTCGGTATATTTTATATAAAAAAAGCGAAATTTCACATATGCGGTTGCGAATATTCGTTAATATCGAATATTCGTGATATTTGATAAAAAAAAAAATTGCGAATTTTCGCTATTGCGAATTTTATTGCGAATTTTTTTGCGAAATTTGAAAAATATCGAATATTCGAAATAGCGAATATTCGCCGCGATATTCGAGATATTCGCGAATACTCGAATATGCAATATTCGTAGCGAATATTCGCAATGCGAATATTCGTGAGCAACACTAATAGGGAAAAGATTTGACAGTATAGGGAAAATATTCGACATTATAGGGAAAAGATTTGACATTATAGAGGAAAGATTCGACACTATAGAAATAATAGATTCGACATTACAGAGATTAGATTTCGATTTATGAGAAAATAGATTTGACATTATTAATAGTCATACAACATTAGAATTCTTGTAGGCGGAATATTCAAACTGAAATGCACGATTCAAAGTAAAGATTCGACGTTTCGTCGAATATTCTTTTGACCATTCGACAGAAACCAAGTATTATTGGATTTTCGGACGAAAGCTATTCCCCAACGAAAAACAAAATAAATCAAAACGATTTTCGGGAGTATCTAAATACATTTATTTTCCAAACGAAAACGAAAAAACAAAACAAAATATTCCAGTCTGCACATGTCTATTGATTACACCAATTGCTGTGTTTATACATTATTATTGCCATTTAGGGTGACACTGCAATTATATTTAAAAATATTTTATCAGGATGTGTATATCGATTCTTTTTCGCTAGCTGTTAATTACAGATTACTAGCGCAGAATTTAGCTTTTTCTTTTTGGCTACCTATTGGATTACAAACCTCTCAGGCTTCAGAAAAAGTGATCCCAATACTATTAAGGGCTCCATTGCTGACAGGCTGGCTAACCTACTGGCTGGGGGGGGGGGGGGGTAGGTAGTGTTACCTATATATTTAGTCAGGCTTTTTAGTTGCTGTATTTTTTTCTATTACATTTGTAATCTACCAATTTGTACACATACACATTGCTATTGTTTTCTGATACTCATTTTACTGCTGGCCTTACTGTTTAACAAAAAATATTTAAAGCTGAACTCCAGCATTTGATACACTTTACATAGTTTGTTTGGGCCAGCTTAGCCTAAACAAACTATGTTCCTCACTAACATGTGAGGTGGCTGGAAGTGTGGTATAAACTGTATGCAGCTACATACAGCATACCATGATGTGTTCCAGGTTTGAGCCGAGACTTCCAGTCTCATACCCAGAACATAATAGAGTTTATCTAATCACTATTTAGAGAAATAAAATGCATTAACATTAGGAAAACTATGCTGTTCATCTAAACCAGGGGTAAACTATGGCCCTTCAGTTGTTCAGGGACTATAATTCCCATCATGCCTAGTCATGTCAGCGATTGTCAAAGTTTTTCAATGCCTCATGGGATGTGTAGTTCCGCAACAGCTGGAGGGCCGTAGTTTGAAGATCCCTGATCTAAACCATAACAGATTTTACAGCAGCAGCTATCCTGTGAGACACACATAGTACTAAATCACTTTCCAAACAAAGCTGCGCTTAATGTGACAAAACACAGAGACAGACCATGAGAAGGTGGTCCTCCCAGATTGGCAGAATCGAGGGGGGTTTTCACGCCAGATCCTTCCGGATCGGGAATCACTGCCTTCTGGGCTATTGCGGTACAATGAGAATAGGAGACTTGACCTTGGTTTGAAGACAAATAGGAGCAGGTCATCCAGATAGGCAATTATTTAAATGGTCCTGAGTCACAATGCCTTGACCTTGGTAAAATTGCAGGGGGGGGGAATAGGACAAAGGGGAGGGCCTTAAACTTAATAAAAAGTGCCTTCCCTGGTTCTACTGACAGCCAGAGAAATTCTTGACAGCACTCCTTGATGGGAATGTGCAGGTAAGCATCACTCAGGTCTATGAATGCTTCTAAGAAGTCTGGGGGGACCCTTACTGAAAAGACTGAGTCCATACGGAGCCTTCTGTAAGTTGTTCTGTTCCCCCCAGGCCCTGATACATCTGGTCATGGAGTGATAGTAGCTTTTTCTCCTCCTGGATTCCTAGGGTGGTATGGATGGCTCCCAAGAGATCCTCCACCTCCTCTGGGGAAAGCTTGTAGCAAGAGAATCTAGAGGACTCACTGTCCAACCCCTCTCTCTCTGACTCCACGTGGGAGCCTAAAGAGGTGCAAACTGTCTCCTTCTCCGCTACCTACCCTTGAAAATAAGGGTTTCCTTCCTCTGATTCCTCTGGCTGAGTAAGGCCTCGTTCACACATAGCCGACTCCGTCGCAGTCCGTTCCGACGGAGTCCGCCTGTGTCTGCCAGCTCAGCGGGAGATCAGTCCGCAGATCTCCGCTGAGCCGACGGATGACAAGCTCCTCTCTGCTCACTGAGCGGGGAGGAGCTTGTCGAGTCCCGCTGTCCTCTATGGAGCGATCTGATGAAAACGGACAGCATGTCCGTTTTCATCAGATCTTTCCCGATCTGATCCGCATGGACGGATGGGGACGTGAGCCCCATACGTTTGTTTTTAGCGGATCGGATCAGGTCGGATGTCAGCAGACATGTCTCCGCTGACATCCGACGCTCCATAGGGGTGCATGGAGCGCCCGTTCAGGTCCGCCTGAAAAACTGACAGACGGACCTGAACGGATCCATGTGTGAACGAGGCCTAAGATGTTGTGACATCATCAGCTTGCTTCTCAGACTTGGCCAATCAGAGGAAGATTTGTATTCATTGCTAGAATACATTAGACATGTGCACACGGAAATATTTTGTTTCGTAATTGTGTTTTCGTCCGAAAAAGAAATTTATTTAGTTACTCCCGAAATTCGTTTATAATTATTTTGTTGTTCGTTAAAAAAATGCATTAGTCCGAAAATCCAAATTAAGATTGAATCTGTCCTTAAAGGCTTATGGTGTCTGTCGAAATGTTCTAAGAAAAAAAAAAAGAAGATTCAACAGAATCTTTAAAAAAAAAAATTGACTCTTCATTTCTCTCTGTGTCGAATCTTCATGTCTCTCTATGTCGAATCTGTCATTGAAGGCTTATGGTGTCTGTTGAATGTTCTAAGAAAAAAAAAAAAGATTCAACGGACTCTTAAAAAAAAAAAAAAATTGACTCTTCAAGTCTATCAATGTCGAATCTTCATATCTCTCTATGTCGAATCTTTTCTCTCTATGTCAAATCTTTTCTCTCTATGTAGAATAATATTGGACTAATAAGGTTAAAGTTAGGCACATTCGACCGCAACAAAAACGAAAATAAAACATTTGTTTATGTAGGATCTTTTTCGTTTTTCGTATTCTGTTATCGTTTGTTAAAACAATAACGGAAATACCTGAGATTCGGACAAAAATGAATTCGGACGAAAACGAATGCACATGTCTAGAATACATTGCTTTCTCTGAATGTCTGAGGGCCGATAGACTCTACTGTATTCCGGGTATGAGACAGGAAGTTTTCTCTCAAACATGTGAAAACACTTACTTTAACCGCTAACCCACCAGCTGCAGCAGTTATACTGCGGCAGGTTGGCACAGCTGTGCCAATCGCTAAAGGTATATGTTGGGTCTTTAAGATGCTATTGCAGGCGTGTTCCCGCAGCGTGTAACCAAAGTCGATGTGCGCTCCCGGTGAGTGGGATTTTCGCTGGGCACCCGCGATCACTCGTGACAGAATGAGAACGGGGATGTGTCTGTGTAAACACACAAATCCCGATCCTGTCCGGGGAGAGGAGACAGATCATGTGTTCCTACTAAGTAGGAGCAACAATCTGTCTCCTCCTCTAGTTTTTCCCATCCCCCCACAGTTAGAACACACAGTGAAGGAACACATTTAATCCCTTGATTGCCCTAACCCCTTCCCTGCCAGGGACATTTATACAGTAATCAGTGGCTATTTTTAGCTCTGATCACTGTATATATGTCAATGGTCCCAAAAAGGTGTTAAAATTGTCCGATCTGTCCGTCGCAATGTCACAGTCCCAATAAAAATTGAAGATTGTCGCCATTATTTGTAAAAAAAAAAAATAATAATAAAAATTACATAAGTCTACATAAGTCTATCCCCTATTTTGTAGACGCTATAACTTTTGCGCAAATCAATCAATATTGCGATTTGTTACCAAAAATATGTAGAAGAATACATATCAGCCTAAACTGATGAAGACTTTTTTTTTTGGGATACTTATTCTAGCAAAAAGAACAAAATATTGTTGTTGGGTTTTTTTTCAAAATTGTTGCTCTTTTTTGTTTAGTGCAAAAAAAAAAAAACACAGAGGTGATCAAATACCACCAAAAGAAAGCTCTATTTATGGGATAAAAAGGACATACATTTTTGTTTGGTTACAACATTGCATGACCGCACAATTGTCAGTTAAAGTGACGCAGTGCCATTTTCGCAAAAAATGGCCTGGTCAGGAAGGGGGCAAATCCTTCCGGGGCTAAAGTGGTTAAATGTATTACATGTTCCCATTCACGTAACATAACTTAAAAACAATAAAAAGTGTTTACCTCTTTAAACACATATTTTTCCCTAAAAACTATAGAACTGATATCTCCTGCTTAGTTTCCCCTTTGCTGTGAGATTTATTAACCACTTTAGCTCCGGAAGATTTTACCCCCTTCATGACCAGGTCATTTTTTGTGATACATTGCCGTCTTTACCGCAGGGCAAAACGGGGCAGCTGCCCAGGGCCCTGTCACTGTTAGGGGCCCAAAGCAGAGCCGCCTGTTAAGCCCACAAATCAGGGCTGAAAATCTCCAAACAGACAGACAGTGTCTGTCACTGTCATTGCCGCGTGCAGCCAGTGTCAGTGCTGCCCTTTTTTTAGATCGAGGAGCCGAAACGGGCCAGGCCTTGGTTGGGCGGGCCTTGAGTTCCACTGACTTTTTAAAACACTGACCAAGGCCCCCTAATTGCATTGGGGGGGCCCAAAAAAAATGTTTGCCCAGGGCCCAAACCACATTAAAGACGGCCCTGGATACGGCACTGTGTAGCTGTAACTGACAATTGCGCAATGCTGTACCCAACTGTATGTCCTTTTTTTCCCCACAAATGGACCCTACCAATTGACTCTTGCTGTGTCCAATAACAATGGGAAAGGCACTCTGGCGGCGCATGCCCCCTAAATCTTGTGCACAAAATCACATACCTGTATGTGATTTTGCAAAGACGGGCTGCCCTGCCACAATATATATACGGTGGGCAGTCTGGAACAAGTAGAGGGAGGTCAGGCATTGGCATTTAATATATATCAAGATTAACCCTGTCTGTACTGTGCTGACAGATCTTGTTATTAATTGTAAACTAGATTTTAACACTCTAAGGCGACAAGACCTAGAAGCTGGGCTTCTTGCATTGTATGTTTAACCACTTCATTACCCAGCCATAGTCAAATGACGTCCACAGATGGGATCTCCCATCTTGAGTGGACATCATATGACGTCCTCGGCTTTCAGCCGCTACTGCGACGATCGGGGCACAGCCATTTCCCGATGAGGGTAATAGAGCGGTGGCGGAGTGGCAGCAGCAGGCAGCAGAGTTTCTTGTGCAGCTGACCACCTGCCACCAGTGTACCCACCACCTCACCAACCGCCACCAGAGTACCCGCCACCAGAGTACCCGCCACCTCACCACCTGCCACCATAGTACCTGCCACCACAGTACCTGCCACCTCACCACCTGCCACCAGAGTACCCGCCACCTCACCAGAGTACCTGCCACCTCACCACCTGCCACCTCACCACCTGCCACCAGAGCACCTGCCACCAGAGCACCTGCCACCTCACCAGAGTACCCACCACCTCACTACCTGCCACCAGAGTACCTGCCACCTTACCACCTGCCACTAGAGTACCTGCCACCAGAGTATCCGCCACCTCACCAGAGTACCTGCCACCAGAGTACCTGCCAGAAACCAGTACCTGGTTGAGGTTTGCTTATATTGCAAACATTAAAAACCCAGCAGTGATTACCACCAAAAGAAAGCTCTGTTTGTGAGAAAAAAAATGATAAACAATTTGGTTTGGGTACAGTGTAGCATGAATTATCATTCAACGTGTGAGAGCTCTGAAAGCTAAAAATTGGTCTGGGAAGGAAGGGTGTATAAAAGGCCTGTATTGAAGTAGTTAAGAAGGACAACTCAGCATAACCGAATTTTGGGGACTTTGAAATTGTTGAGAGTAACTTTCATTCTGTCCAGAAACTTTCTCCAAAAAAAGTCCAAGAGGCAAGACTTTTTTTTTTAAATGATTTGTATGTATATTGTGTGAATGGGAAGCACATAGTAGGGTTTTCTCAAATTTAACTGCAAAGGTGGAAATACACTTTATGGGAAGAATTTATTAAAGAGGTTGTAAAGGTCCATTTTTTTATTTTCTCAATAGGTTCCTTTAAGCTAGTGCATTGTTGGTTCACTTACCTTTTCCTTCGATTTCCCTTCTAAATGTTTTTTTTCTTTGTCTGAATTTCTCACTTCCTGTTTCAAATGAGGAGAAACAGGAAGTGAGAAATTCAGACAAAGAAAAAAAACATTTAGAAGGGAAATGGAAGGAAAAGGTAAGTGAACCAACAATGCACTAGCTTAAAGGAACCTATTTAGAAAATAAAAACGAACCTTTACAACCCCTTTAATAGTTTTACCTTCGCACCTGTCTGTTGACTTTGGTGTACACATATGGCATTTAAGGTATCCATAAACTTTGAAAATTTGGATTAGTTCCTGATGAACCAGCCAGATACTTTGCATGTTGATGTTTCAGTAGAATGTGTCTCAATATAAACCTATTGTTATACTACCAGTAAGTGAGGGTTTACTGCAGTCACATACCTATCACATAGAAAGTACCTAAATGTTAAACTGTGTACTTGAACAGAGACAGTTTATAAAGCAATGATCTTTTTTTTAAAGCGTTCCTAAAGCCTTCATCTTTAGGGAAAAATACACAGTTACATCTGGGGAATTGACTTTGATGTGCTCTGGTATGTATTGCAAAATATTGTAAAAGAAAATGAGTAGCTCTCCTATTAAAGCGACTCTGCGTTGTGCTTTCATCCCAAAATCCATTAGCCTCAGGAAAAGGTGTAAGCCAGGCTGTTGAAAACAGAGGTCAGCTTTGGAAAATATTATGCCAAGCATGACTAAAAGTGCCCTAGTGGTTTGTTTGATTTAAATTTAAATCACAATAGTCATTTTCACCACCTATCCTAAAGAAATATGACATGTTCATCATTTTGATGACGTTCGATCATTTACTGACTTTAAAATGTTTTTTTTTTTTTTTGCTGTCTCTCATTCAAATGAACCCTGGAGTGATAAACGACAAGAGATACATTAAGAAAAAACATAGCTTTGTAGTTGTCATCCCCCTTTTTTTTGCAGGGTTTAAAACTGTTTTAAATGCAAATATCTAAGCTACTGTGAATATGTTACTCTTTGACAAGTACATTTATTTTTACTTATTATTAGTGTTGAGCAGAATATGCCATATTCGATTTCGCGATATATCTCGAATATATAGTCGAATATTCGAGATATATTCGCTAAATACGAATATTCGTGATATTTTTTGGAAATGAAATTATTGCGAATTTTCGCTATTGCGAATGCGAATGCGAATTGCGAATGCGAATGCGAAATTTCGAGAAATGCGGAAGGAATGGAGCACTCTGATTGGCTCAGAATATTCGTGATATATTACAATACACAATAATTGCGAATATTCGAGAAATGCGGAAGGAGCACTCTGATTGGCTCAGAATATTCGTGATATATTACAATACACAATAATTGCGAATATTCGAGAAATGCGGAAGGAGCACTCTGATTGGCTCAGAATATTCGTGATATATTACAATATAAAATAATTGCGAATATTCGAGAAATGCGAAATGGAGCACTCTGATTGGCTCAGAATATTCGTGATATATTACAATATAAAATAATTGCGAATATTCGAGAAATGCGGAAGGAGCACTCTGATTGGCTCAGAATATTCGTGATATATTACAATATAAAATAATTGCGAATATTCGAGAAATGCGGAATGGAGCACTCTGATTGGCTCAGAATATTCGTGATATATTACAATATAAAATAATTGCGAATATTCGAGAAATGCGGAATGGAGCACTCTGATTGGCTCAGAATATTCGTGATATATTACAATACAAAATAATTGCGAAATTTCGAGAAATGCGGAATGGAGCACTCTGATTGGCTCAGAATATTCGTGATATATTACAATATAAAATAATCGCGCGATATCGCTATTGCCGAATAATCGCATTGCGATTTTTCGGCAATATAAAATGAGCGCTGCAGCTACTCGGCCCAAGGTCTCTAATCATACCAGCAATGCTTTTAGACGTCGATGGGGATCTCTAGGATGTGATCTGTTCTAAAAAAAAAATTGAAAAAATTCAAATATTCGAAATAGCGAATATTCGCCGCGATATTCGTGTTATTCGCGAATACTCGAATATGCAATATTCGTAGCGAATATTCGCAATGCGAATATTCGTGAGCAACACTACTTATTATTACTCATAGTGTTAAAATTTGATGACTGTCCATATTTACAAAAAAATGATAACGACTTTTAGGGTCTATATATCAATATTTTCACCCAAGATTCACACAACTTTCACCCAAGATTTTTTATTTCTAAAAGGATTCTGTTGGAAAATGTGTGAATCTGATTTAAAGTTGTGTGAATTTTGGAAGAAAAATATTGAAAAATAGACCCCTAAAGCATGAGTTTTGGTTAGTGGCAAGGGATTATAATTCTTGCCTGCTTTTTATTGCTGGATATAACAATGTATAAAGAGGTTTAGGTGTCCCTCAAAAAACAATCAAGTGCCTTGGCAAAATGAATTCATATATTATTATTTTTATTTGCATAACTGAACGCCAACACCCTAACCACCCATAATTGTGATGTTTAGCTCCATTGGGGCTTCAGCATTTATTTGACCATTTTTTTCAGGCATTGTCTGATTAGTTTGAGCAGTATCTTCATCTCATTATATGTTTTTGGAGCACTTTTTAGCCTATGTGATTTTTTTGGGAGAGGAACACAAAAGTAGTACATTTTTACTTTTTGTGTTTTGTAATTGTGTCTTCAACATAACCATAACTTGAATGCTTCTATAGATTTGTTTATTTTTTTAGATTATTATTTGTCCTTATATAATCAGGCTTATGCAATATATATATATATATATATATATATATATATATATATATATATATATATATATATATATATATATATATATATATATATATATATATATTGCATAAGCCTATTATATAACATAATATATATATATATATATATATATATATATATGTATTGCATAAGCCTAATTATATAAGGACAAATAATAATCTAAAAAAATAAACAAATCTATAGAAGCATTCAAGTTATGGTTATGTTGAAGACACAATTACAAAACACAAAAAGTAAAAATGTACTACTTTTGTGTTCCTCTCCCAAAAAAAATCACATAGGCTATATATATATATATATATTGCATAAGCCTAATTATATAAGGACAAATAATAATCTAAAAAAATAAACAAATCTATAGATGGTCAAATAAATGCTGAAGCCCCAATCACACGCGCACACACACACACACACACACACACACTGGGGGTTATTTACGAAAGGCAAATCCACTGTGCACTGAAAGTGCAAACTACAAGTGCAAAGTGCACTTGAAACTGCACTGAAAGTGCACTTGGAAGTGCAGTCACTGTAGATCTGAGGGGGACATGCATAAAAAACAGCACTTTTGCTTGCACATGATTGGGTGATAAAATCAGCAGGGATTCCCTCATTTCAGATCTACCCCTCAGATTTACAGCGACTGCACTTCCAAGTCTTCAGCCTCGGAAGGTTTACCCCCCCTCCCCCCCTTCGTGACCAGCTTACAAAAAAAACATGAATTGCCTGTGGGACTTTAGTAATAAAAGCAATGAAGAAAGATTTATTGATAAATACAATTTCCAGATCAACAGTAACATAATTGCCATATAGTCAAGCAGATTGATCAATATATACATATTATTCCGTAGCCAGGTACAGTGTTACAAAGATCTATCCATAATAGGTGTGAGCATCTATGTAACCCAACACATTTCATGACAAAGCGTCCCTTCCTGCACACACAATTATCTATAAAGTAGAAATATTTTAGGAATATATGACACAAAAAATCGAATGTATTCTGATATTGAAAAAATTGGGTATCAACCAAAAGTGAACCCTTATTAACAATCTGCAAGACATGACATGCTCATGACCTAAGCGTAGTCGCCTGGAAATGTCTGACATGGGAACTGTGGCTATGGGATTCAAAGGGCCCAGCAGTGCATTTTTTCCCCACAAATAGAGCTTTCTTTTGGTGGTATTTGATCACCTCTGTTGTTTTTATTTTTGTGCTATAATCAAAAAAAGACTGACTATTTAAAAAAAGAGACAACATTTTTTTACTTAATGCTATAAAACATTCCCAGTAAATAAAGGCAAAAATCTAACATATTCATCAATTTATGCCAATAAATATTCTGCTACATTTTGTTTGGTAAAACAAAATCCCAATAAGCGTATATTGGTTGGTTTGTGCAAAATTTATAGCGTCTACATACTATGGGATAGATTTATGGAATTAATTTTTTATTTATTTTTTACTAGTAATGGCAGCAATCAGCGATATTTAGCAGGACTGCAACATTGCTGCGGACAAATCTGACACTAAGTGACACTTGGGGACCAGCAACACCGATACAGTGATCAGTGTTAAAGAAATGCTCTACCACTGTACTAATGACACTTGCAGGAAAATGGTTAACATCAGGGGCGATCAAAGGGTTTTAATGTGCTCCCAAACCGTGCTCCTGTGAATGGATATTGTCCATTCACACACACAGAGCATGGCTCAGCCCCACCCCATGCTCTCTCCTCATTGGCTCACTGCCTGTGATTGACAGCAGCAGGAGCCAATGGCTCTCTCTGCTGTGTGAGCCAATGAGAAGAGAGGGACCCGAGAGAGCCGCTGCTTTCATGCACATTGCTGTATTGAGATGGGGCTCAGGTAAGTATAAGGGAAGGTTGGGGGGGGGGAGCTGTATTGCATTGTATGCACCATTGTAAAAACCTTGAGCCTTTAGAATAACTTTAACCACTTAAGGACCGCCTACTGCACATTTACGTCGGCAGAATGGCACGGCTGGGCACATCAACGTATATATTTTATGACATCACACCTACAGCCACACCCCCCTACAGTTGTAAACACACACATTAGGTCACACATCCCCTACAGCGCCACCTGTGGTTAACTCCCAAACTGCAACTGTCATTTCCACAGTAAACAATGCAATTTAAATGCATTTTTTGCTGTGAAAATGACAATTGTCCCAAAAATGTGTCAAAATTGTCCGAAGTGTCCGCCATATTGTCGCAGTCACGAAAAAAATCGCTGATCGCCGCTATTAGTAGTAAAAAAATTTTTTTTTATAAAAATGCAATAAAACTATCCCTTATTTTGTAAACGCTATAAATTTTGCGAAAACCAACCAATAAACGCTTATTGTGATTTTTTTTACCAAAAATACGTAGAAGAATACGTATCTGCCTAAACTGAGGAAAAAAAATGTTTTTTTATATATTTTTGGGGGATATTTATTATAGCAAAAAGTAAAAAATATTGCATTTTTTTTTAAATTGTCGCTCTATTTTTGTTAATAGCGCAAAAAATAAAAACCGCAGAGGTGATCAAATACCACCAAAAGAAAGCTCTATTTGTGGGGAAAAAAGGACGCCAATTTTGTTTGGAAGCCACGTCGCACGACCGCGCAATTGTCAGTTAAAACGAAGCAGTGCCGAATCGCAAAAAGGGGCAAGGTCCTTTACCTGCATTTTGGTCCGGGTCTTAAGTGGTTAACAAGAGAAACCATCACATTTGTTTTAACCTACTTCGGTCAGAAATGATCCTCAATAATTAAATCTATTAGTCCATTTCTCAGTTTAAATGCATGCCAAAAAACTCAATATCAGACCACCTGATAGCATTATGACTTACACAACCAAATTCTTGAGCTTTGCACCAATTATTTAACCAAACATTAATCTCTGCTGTATAAGCTTCTATACCTTGTTGTGTATTATGGACAAGCAAGATTTCTGAAAATGTAAGAGTGCACTCTAACTGGTAAAGATCCTGGCCCAGAGTGTGAAAATCCTCCTGTACAGAATGCACATCATTCTGGGACAAATTATTAACAATGACATTGCACTTTTCAATAGCTTTCTTGACAATATTTAAAATGAGTCTTATCTCTCCTGATAGTAGTACCAGGTCAACGCTTAACTTCCTTTAACACTTTCACGGGTGTCAGTGCGTCCGTAAAGGGTGCACGGGCACCACCTCCTCTCTCCTGCCACCTGTCTATCACCATAGATAGATTCATGCATTGGTCTGCCACCCCCTATTCAGGTGCCTGGACCCTTTTCTGGCGCCGGGCCATAGGCTCTAATAGGCATCCACAAAGGTGAACAGCAGGCTCAATGCTGGGCGCTCGCAGTTCACTCAGAGTTGTGTTAGGAAAACTAACGAATATTTGCTTTTCATAACACTGAACCGCATCTCAGCCATTCAGGTGTTTGGGTATGTTACCTGTCACCTGATTGGCTGAAACAACAGGCTCTGTGATTGGACGCCTATGAGGCGGCCAATCATAGCAGAGGATGGGAAGAGAGGACGGGAGAAGATATCAAAGAGCGTGGAGGACATCGCCACCGTGACCCGCACCCCCACCGAGACAGGTAAGTGCCAGGTGGGGGATGCACACTGGCAGCATTTGATGGGCACAGTAGTGGCAATTGATGGGCACAGTAGCAGCAATTGATGGGCACCATACCAGCAATTGATGGGCACACAGGCAGCAATTGATGGGCACAGTAGTGGCAATTGATGAGCACACTGGCAGCAATTGGTGGGCACAGTAGTGGCAATTGGTGGGCAAAGTGGCGGCAATTGATGGACACACTGGCAGCAATTGATGGACACAGTGGCTGCGTTTGATGGCACAGTGGCAGTAATTGATGGGCACAGTAGCTGCATTTGATGGGCACAGTGGCTGCAATTTATGTTTTTTTTTTTTTCAGTTTGTTTGCGCCCCCCCAAAAAAAATTTGGAGCACCAGCCACCACTGACTTCCACATGTTTTCCTAACCAAACAATTGAATCTCCAACAAGAAAACTACTTTTCCTTTAGATGCCTTAAGGCATGGGTGCCCAACCTTTTGAAGAGTAAGGGCCACTTAAGCGACTTGGTAACCGGTCGCGGGCCACAATGAGTGGAGTGGGTGGATGGCAGCCCACTCGGCTCTATAGAGCCCACTCTACTCTCAGCACACCAAACTCGCAGGTAATAGAAGTCTATGGCTGAGTGCAGGTAACCTGCAGGTGCACTTCTCTGTACTTGTGGATCAGTTTGAAAGCAGTCCAGTAACCACTGCAGAACAGATATGCCCATATATACACACATTATGATTTTAGTAATAAAAACTTACCTTGAATAACAATATTCTATTCTATTTTATTTCATCCCAGAGCAGGAGGTCGTGGGCCACATCTGAGGTCTCCGCGGGCCACATATGGCCCCCAGGCCACTGGTTGGGCACACCTGCCTTAAGGCAAACATTTTCATCTGAGGAAAAATTGTATGATTATCTTAAAGTGTGTACACAACTTTCGACAGCTGATTCTGACCTTCTGAACAAAAATTTCCGAAGGGACAAACTCAAAAAAAATTCTCATTGGGGAACAGAGCGAACAATTTTCGTTTAAGGTGTACAATTTCCGTACGAATTGCGTACGAGAAAAATCAGAAACAAAAGACTGTGCGTGATCAGAAACAATTAACAACAACAACAAAAAAAAAGTCTTTGCCAGAAGAGAATTTTCATACATTATTTTCTTCCTCGGTTCCGACTTTCTGTGAAAAAACAAGGATAAATCGGAAGATCGTTCACCTGATTTTCTTATAGTGTGTACACCACATTATACAAATTTTCCTGATTTACAACATCAGATACAAAAGTTACTTTTGACAAAGCAATTCCTTTCTGATGGACCTCCTTCCTATGCACAGAAGTGTCGCATCAAAAGCAACATGTTCGGGTCCACAGTCCTCACTCTTTCATACCCAACAAATGTCTACACTGCCCTTCTCTGTGCATTTATTGAGTAAGGCCTCGTACACACGACCGAGGAACTCGTCGTAAAAGACACATCATTTTCCTTGACAAGTTTCTTGTCAGGCATGTCGAGAATCTTGACAAGCTGTCTTTGCGTACACACTGTCAAGACCAAATCTCCTTGTTCTCAAACGCAGTGACATACAACACGTACTACGGCACTATATGGCCCCTTTCAGACGGACCCACTTGGGTCGGTACCGGAGCATGCTGGGACTGTGACGTCATAAGAGGCCTATATAAATCGGTGTGAGCCGCGCACCCCACCATTACAGCGGGAGGAAGCAACGTGTCATAATCGAAGAAGAAGCAGAAGAAGCAGACGGTGACAGAAGAAGAAGAAGAAGCAGCAGACGGCGACAGAAGGAAAAGAAGAAGCCGCAGACGGCAACAGAAGCCCGGTCACCCCCGAAACCCTCCCAAGATTCATACCAAACGCAGTGCTTGATATTGGCAGGGATCCAAGTCGGATCCTGTTCAATATCGTGCCACGGCTAAACGCAACCGCAGCTAAAAGCACTGTACAAATGCAGCTAATCGCGGTGCCTGGAGTCTTGAATTCCAACAAAACATAAACATGATTTTAGCTGAGGTAAAACAGCCGTCCGTCTGAAAGGGGCCTAAAGGGGAAGTTCGATTCCACTGGCACAACCCTTGGGGCTTCTTTTTCTAAACTCATGTTACTGCGTGTTAAGTAAAAGATTGGTAAGAGACGAATCACGCTTTTCAGTCTGTTACAGCATGACAAATGTGCTATCTCCATTACGAACGCTACTTTTACCCAAGGTGCGCTCCAGTGTCATACTTTATTCTGAGCATGCGCAGGTTTCTAAGCATACACACGAACGTGTTTCTCGTTGTAAGCCAGCCTGACGAGAAACACGTCGAGGAAATTGAGACTCCCGATGAGGAAAAACACGTCGAGTTCCACGTCAGTTTTCTCGACGAAAAACATACACACGAGCATTTTCCTTGGCAAAAAAGCTCTGCCACCAAGCTTCTTGATGGATTCTGTCAAGGAAAACGGTCGTGTGTACAAGGCCTAAGAAGTGGCTTTTTTGCAAAACAGATCAACAGAACAATTGGCTTGAACAGCCTACTGATGTCAGACTGAAGGGCACAATCCAAGGACCAGCAGAGTCCCCACATAGACTAGAAATCTGCATAAAAAATAGGACAATAACCCAACTTCCAAAGTACCATGGAAAACAAATGCCAAACAAGTATTGCACTGAACCAAAACCAGACACTTTAAACATATGTACTTAAAGTCAAACACAGGTAGTAACCAAAAAGTTGGCTGCCTCTTGCTGTTTTAAAACTACTTCTGTTCAAAATATGTACCTTTGTTTGATGCACTCACAGTGAGCAAACTCTACAGAGCTGTTGCTCTTAAATACTACATTAACTAGGCACTAATTGGGATACTAGCGTGCATCTCTTACATATGCTAATTGAGAACACCCAGTACTCAACACTTAGCAATACGCAGCACACAATCGCTCCAGCACCCAGTAAACAGTCAACAATAGCAACAGCCACAACGGCAAATTAGCAATTTAAGAAAAGCAATGAGAAATACTTAAAACATACTATATCCACTACTGCTGTTCAAACCATGCACCTTTGTCCACTGTACTTCTATTCTAGTGCACAATTTTTATTTTTATTTATTTTTATGGGGGACCTTACATGTAAGATTAAAACAATATCATCCAATTTTTACTCATACCTAGGAGTTAATTTACTAAAGACAAGTAGGCTATGCACATTGCAAAGTGCGTTTGCACTCTGCAAGTGGATCTGTTCCAGAGCTTAGTAAATGAGTAGAAGCTCTTCTGACTTCCATAATCTAATCATGTGCTGTTTGTTTTTTTTCCCCTTGCACGTTATTGGGTACTCTTTGCAAAGTGAAGCTTTACCTAATTTACCTAAGCTCTGGACCAACTGCACTTTGCAAATCAACCCAATAGTATCACTGGTACACTGCTATGTGGATCAGTCACTACATCAAGTCCCCTGATCCATCATGTTTCAGTAAATGTCAGGTGTACACATGATAAGTAACTGACAATCCATGAAATGCCAAGTTTCAAAACTGAGGAATCTGTATGCTTACATGGTTTACAGAGCATAGAAAATGAAAATTGGTAGGAATTCATGGTCCCTGTAAAGACGGTTGAATAAGAAAGCAATCCTATTCAATTTGAAAAATATATTTTAATTTGGTTACCCATTTTTTTAAAGAGAGCTCAAATGTTGAATTTTGCTTTAAATTATTTTATAGAAAAAAATTATATCACTTGCAGACTTGCAAGACCTGATTCAACTTTTCTAGTTTTGTTTTTCTTTAGTCTCAATAAGATCCAAAGCTAGGTCAGGAAAATAAGAACTGTTCCAAAAAATCACTGCCAATTTCAAGCTGGCATGAAATTCTTAGAACGCATCTGTATGATATACAAGGAACTGAAAAAATACAGTATTTTTCTCCCATGTGACCTCAAAGATTATAAGAAGTCTAATTTTTTCTTTCAGACCATTTTCGATAAGTACTAAGTAGGCACTTGAATAAGCCATCTGCAGCACAAGATATTTCTGCAATTCTTTTAAAAACGCTGCTTCTTATTCATTTTAAATGCTGTATGTGCAGTCAGTATAATGATTCAGACTACAGAATTCTGAACAATAAAATAATACTGTAGGCAACACGTGGCACACAGAAGCATATGAAATGACCACGTGACACACAGCCATGTATGAAATAGCCATGTGATACATAGCAGCATATGGAATGTCCATGTGACACATGGCAGCTAACGAAACAACCATTGGACTCATGAAACTATATTAAATAACCTTGTTAAACATAGACTATAACACTAGCCAATCACAGTACTATCTTGTGTCTTATTTGTAAACATAGACACAGGATATTGTTGGTTCTTCCCTCCCTGAATCCTTTTTGGATTAGGAAGAAAAGAAAGTAAGACCTCTGTGAGTATAACAAGCAGAACATTTAAAGGTGCACACACTTGTTGGGCACATTTAACCCCTTGATTGCTCTCCAGTTAACCCTTTGGTTGCACTGTCAGACAGTCAGTGCCATTAGCACAGTGTCAGTGTACAGTATTTATCACTGATCAATGTATTAGTGTCACCAGTGACATCAGATAGTGTTGGATAGTGTCAGAGTCAGTTAGCATCCCTACCAACCAGGATCAGTTATCGCAAGATTGCTCAGACCTCTATTGCACTTATATTTCTCGTATAGTGTCTGTACAGATAAATATCTTGATCACTAACACAACCAGTGGCGGTGCATCCATAGAGAGCGCCGGAGCGCCGCCCCCTCTCGCACTGCTACAGTATACAATACATAGATTCATGCATTGCATGAATCTATGTATTGCCGCTGCCGCCGACTATTCAGATGGCTGGCCCCCTGGCGAGCGCCGGCCATCTGAATAATGGCAGCTGGTTGGCTGTGGAAGTGCCTATCAGAGCCAGTGGCTCTGATAGGCTTTCCGATTACAGCCCTCCGGCTTTCAGATGCTTATCCAAGGGACGCACGGAGGGTGCATTCCTTGGATAAGACTAACAGGTGTCTCAGCCAATCAGGTTCACCTGTTCTGGTTTACCGGTAACCTGATTGACTCAAGCGTCATCAAGGGCGGGAGAAGACATCGAGGGACAGTAGAAGCAGGATGGCTGACCCCAGAAATGTAAGTTCCAGGTGGAGACGGGTGGGAGGGGGCATTTTACAGGGCACAGTGGCGGCAATTGATGGGCACAGTGGCTACAATTGCTGGGCACAGTGGCGAAAATTGATGGGCACAGTGGCGAAAATTGCTGGGCACAGTGGCTACAATTGCAGGGGACAGTGGCGACAATTGATGGCACAGTGGCGACAATTGCTGGGCACAGTGACTACAATTGCTGGGCACATTGACTACAATTGCTGGGCACAGTGAATGAATGAATGAATGAATGAATGAATGAAAAACTTATATAGCGCGGCACATGCAAACTGAATCGCCTCTGGGCGCTTGTTGTTTCTGTCTCTCTGGTCATCAAAAGAGCAGAGTTTTTATCTGTCTTCTGAAGCTCAGGTGGTTTTCCTCCAACCGACTACAGTGACTACAATTGCTGGGCACAGTGGCGACAATTGCTGGACATAGTGGCGACAATTGATGGGCACAGTGGCAACAATTGATGGGCACAGTGGCAACAATTGATGGTACAGTGGTGACAATTGCTGGGCACAGTGGCAACAATTTTGCTGGGCACGGTGGCAAAAATTGATGGGCACAGTGGCTACAACTGCTGGGCACAGGGACGACAATTGCTGGGCACAGTGGCGACAATTGCTGGGCACAGTGGTGACAATTGATGGCACAGTGGTGACAATTGATGGCACAGTGGCAGCGTTTTATGGCATGGCATAGTGGTGACAATTGCTGGGCACAGAGGTGACAATTGATGGCAAAGTGGTAACAATTGATGGCACAGTGGTAACAATCGATGGCACAGTGGCTGTGTTTGATGGCATGGCACAGTGGCTGCATTTGATGGCATGGCACAGTGGCGACAATTGATGGCACAGTGGCGACAATTGATGGCACAGTGGCTTCATTTGATGGGTACAGTGACTGCATTTGATGGGCACAGTGGCTGCCTTTGATGGACACAGTGGTTGGAATTGATGGGCACAGTGAGGCTGCAATTGCTTTGTCTTTTCCGTTTGTTTGCGCCCCCCAAAAATGTTGAGCACCAGCTGCCACTGAACACAACTATACTAGTGTCCCCATTAGTGTAGTGCCCCTAAAAACAGCATTTGCAGGATCACCTGAGATCACTGCTAGCACTTACATGTAGCCCTACCCATCCAAACAAGTGTCAGTATAATTGTTTTGATTACTGCCACCTCTGATATATTTTCCACAAAACCACAGTGTTAGCAAGATCAGGCCTAATCTCTGCTAGCACTAGCAGTTAATCTTATTCCTAGGATGCAAGCAGTCTCTTATTGCTAGCCGTTTCCCCATAGTCGCCACTAGGTACCTGTAAAGTTAGTGCCCAAAATGTCCAAAGCAAGGTACACTAGTCAGGAGACCTGTCTATGACATGACAGATGAGAGTGAGGGGGAGGCATCACTGTTATGCCCTGTATACACACGATCGGTTCGACTGATGAAAACGGACCGATGGATTTTTTCATCTGATATCCGATGAAGCTGACTTTCATCAGTCTTGACTACACACCATCGGTTAAAAATCTGATCGTGTCCAATGCGGTGACGTAAAACACAACGACGTGCTGAGAAAAATGAAGTTCAATGCTTCCGAGCATGCGTCGACTTGATTCTGAGCATGGGTGGATTTTTGACCGATGGATTTCCCCACAGACGATCATTTTTTTTTCTATCAGTTTTTTAACCATAAGAAAAATTTAAAACAGGTTCTATTTTTTTTCACCGATGGGAAAAAAAACGATGGGGCCCACACACGATCGGTTCGTCCGATGAAAACAGTCCATCGGTCCGTTTTAATGAGACGAACCGATTATGTGTACAGGGCATTAGAATCAGGCTCAGAATATGAACCTGTAGAAAGCAGTGGGAACCGGACAGCTAGCTTGGACAGTGATGAAAAGGTCCCTGCTAAAACCAGGAGTACCCGACCCCATTTGCTGAAATGCTAGAAAATGCATAATTATGCTCATATGCAGCAGAGTGCTTATGTTTGGTGCAAAAACCGAAATGTAAACTGACCTAGCGGCCAGCGTAAATATGCAACTAAGATACGACGGCGTAATACAATTACGCCGCTCGTATCTTAGCTCAATCCCGGCGTATCTTGTTTTCTGAATACAGAAAAAAGATACGCCGAAGCATCTTTTAGCATAGTCTTTAATATCACTTTTACTCTGATTGTACCATTTAATATACACTGCTCAAAAAAATTAAAGGAACAATTTTGAATGTTTTGAATGTTGAGGAAATACCCAGGACACCATCCGTTGTCTCATTAGGAGCATGCCCTGATGTTGTCAGGCATGCATACAAGCATTTAGGGGCCATACAAACTACTGAGGACTATTTTGAGTTGTTGCAATGAAATTTCTGAAAAATGGACTAGCTTGCTGCATAATTTTTTCACTTTGATTTTCAGGTTGACTTTGAATTCAGTCCTCTGTTAGTAGATAATTTTAATTTCCACCAAACGATGTGCCATCCTTTTATTCCCAATGCCGCGTACACATGATCCTTTTTCGGGTTCTAAAAAATTACTTTTTTTTTTTATGTCATTAAAAACGATTGTGTGTGGGTTTCAGAGCATTTTTAGAGTTCTAAAAAATGGACAAAAAAAAATTTGAACATGCTCTATTTTTTAACAACATTTTTAACGTTGTCGTTTTTCGGTTTGTAAAAAATGGTCGTGTGTAGGCTTTAACAACGTGAAAAATTCACGCATGCTCAGAAGCAAGTTATGAGACGGGAGCGCTCGCTCTGGTAAAACTAGCGTTCGTAATGGAGTAAGCACATTCATCACGCTGTAACAGACAGAAAAGCGCGAATCATCTTTTACTAACCCCAAGGGTGGAGCCATCCGCATGGAACTTCCCCTTTATAGTGCCGTCGTACGTGTTGTACGTCACCACGCTTTGCTAGAGCATTTTTTTTTCACAATCATGTGTAGGCAAGGTCGTTTTAATGATCAAGTTGAAAAAAACTTTGTTTTTTCTAGAGCCTGAAAACTTCATTTTTTAGAACCCGAAAAATGATTGTGTGTACGCGGCATAACACATTACCCAGTCCATATCAGTATAGATATCCAGATTTTTGCCCGTTGAGATCTGATATGTTTTCAAAGTGTTCCTTTAATTTTTTTGAGCAGTGTAGTTCAGTACAGTTCACAGAATCAATGTCTCAAAGCAGAAACTGGTACTTGAAATAGTTGAACAAATCTAAATACTCACTGTCTTTTAAATTCTTTTAATAATTATTTTAAATATTTCAGTTAGATTCATATAGTTATAGTACGTGCTGTGTTTTAGTTTTCACTTCCACATTTGGATTTTAATAACTTGCATCTCATCTAATTTTATGAGTGTGCTTCTTCTCCATGAATAGAAATTATTAGAAAAAGGCACATTGTTATTTACAATGCCAACGATTTAAAAATAGGAACGTTAGTGATGCCTTTCAAAAATAAAAAGAAGGAAACAAGTCTACAAAGCAATTTGAGTTAATGCAAAGCTGTTTTTAAATCCAGCAGGAATGCAGCCAATACCACCGAACACAGCTGTGAGCCTACATTTCACAGTATCGTTCATACAATTCATGCTGTTTAGCATTATGTGAAGGGAGTGTATAAATATATGTAGGTATTAAAGTGAGAATTTATCTGCAAAACACAAAAAATTAATTCATGCATTCATTTTCACCATCCTTGTCGTTTCCTTGTAAATTTCCTTTTTAATTGGATTATAATATACGTACACGATTATTTACTTTTTTTCCCGAGAAGAGTAAAAACACCAGCAAATAGAAATTTCTGCATTGAAGTTACCATGACACATACATTTTGGTAAAGTTGACATGTAATACCTGTACATGCAAGTGGCCACATTAAGAAATCTCTTTTGCCATTGCTTACATTTTTTATAGGATCTAGGAGTATACAATTTACTAAACTTGGAATACAAGTCATGGTTAAAAGAGAGCTGCTTCCTCTGCGTATGTAGCTGTCCTCAGTGCTGAGTGGGTTATGTAACATGGTAAATGAGGTGAAGCTGCCCTAACTGCAATCATCCAATTATGTGCAAACAAAAATCCTTTGCTTTCCTCCATTATTAATTTAACCCCTACTGAGTATTCTGCAATAGAAGCTCTTTCCTGGTTTGCTAGAAAAGTTTCCTGTAAGTTACAGGTGTTGGAACAAAATAACTATCACGTGCAGTCCCTAGAGTCTAGGTTTGTTGAAGACCCTCCAAAAAATGGTGATACCTTGCACATCATCCAGCTCCCCGTGGAGCTGGATGATTATGTCATTATGTCACACCATTGCAATATTCTCTCAGTCTTCTTCTGGGTGTGACATAATGGTGTGACATAATGACATGATCATCCAGCTCCACGGGGAGCTGGATGATGTGCAAGGTATCACCATTTTTTGGAGGGTCTTTAGATTTTTTTTTTAAATGAGAATCCAATGTTCCCCGATGTGGACACAGGTGACAACCAAAAACATGCACACACTGACACTAAAGTTACCACAGTCTGCAATACCACCAACCGCCACTGATGGAGGCTCATCCAAATTCTAGGTGGTTGCACCCACACAATTTGGTGCACTCCAAGTGTTGTGTAGCAGCTAAATAATTCCCGCACACTTCTGAGATTTCTCAAGCCATTCTGTGAGCTAGAATCCTTGCATGATTACTTTTCCCACTGCTCACACACATGCCAGACACACAACTAACGGGGTAGGGTGACTTTACTGCAGTTTTTCAGCTGATTGGTTTGCTAAGCAACCACATACACACAAACACATACACCCTGATTCTTAGTGATGGCAGTGAGATCTATCCCTGTCTATGGGGAATATAATAACTAACACACACTGATCTACATGAATGAATGAATGAAAACTTATATAGCGCGACACATGGGTACTAAATCGCCTCTGGGCGCTTGTTGTTTCCGTCTCCTTTGATATCAAAAGAGATGAGTTTTGATCTTTCTCCTGAATGCTGAGTGGTTCTCTTCCAACCGAATGCTGGTTGGTAAAGCGTTCCATAGTCTGGGACCTTGGACCGCGAATCTTCTATCTCCTTTGGACTTGTAGTTGGCTTTCAGTATCTAAAGTAGATTTTGATTGGTGGATCGCAGAACGCGATTGGGATTGTGAGCTTTTATTTTTTCGCATAGATAATGGGGAGCATTCCCATTGATACATCTATGTGTCAGACAGAGTGCTTTAAAAGCAATTCTGTCTTTTACTTCCCTTGATTATGATGGTTTCAGCGGACTAGCCAACTCATATTCTCTACCAGTTCTTTAAGCTACATTATGCGTCTGGTAGACTCCCCTAGCTAATAGCTTAATATTAAGGCAATATACTAGTATGCTCCCCCCTTAGGATAGGCAACACAAGAAAATTATGTTCCATTGAGAAGGGGAAGGGGGGGGAAGGGAGGCATAGGGGACAGCATATAAGGGGAATAGCAGGTAAAGGATATCCTTAGATGATCTAAGCACAGTAGAAAGCTTATTATATTGTTGTTTACCCACTTGATTTTTGTGTTGTTATTTATATACGATGTAACTACAGCTTTTGTATTTAACTATGCTGATCCAAGAAAAACAAAATAAAGATGAAAGTTATAAAAAAAAGATTTTGATTGGTGGATCGCATTACGCGATTGGGATTGTGAGCTTTTATTTTTCCGCATAGATAATGAGGGGCATTCCCATGGATACATCTATGCGTCAGACAGAGTGCTTTAAAAGCAATTCTGTATTTTACTGGCAACCAATGAAGGGTTCTCAGTGAAGGTGAGATTGATTCCCAGGGTTTTTTCCCAGTCACAAGTCTGGCGCCGTATTTTGAACGACTTGTAGACGAGCGATTTGGTACTTAGGGAGTCCGAGGTAAAGGGCATTTGCATAGTCCAGTCTGAAGTTCACAATTGTTCCCACCACGACTGCTACGTCTTCTTTGGGAATAAATGGAATAAGTCTGCATAGTAGGCGCAGCAGATGGTGAGATTCGCTGACTACTGACCCTATTTGTGTGTCCATTGTCATGTAGGAGTCGAATATGACCCCGAGACTTTTGACTTTGGCGCTAGGGGTGGTGATTTTGCCCAGAATGGGCGGGGGGGTTCATGTTGTTGCAGGTTCCTTCATACACTTGGCGTGAAACAGGAGAAGTTCTGTTTTCGCTCCGTTGAGTTTAAGGTAACTCTTTGTCATCCAGTTCTCTATCAAAGAGAGGCATGTCTCTAGATTGAGATGGTGATCCTTTTTATTGCAAATGCGGAAATACAGTTGTGTGTCATCTGCATATGAATGATAAAGCAGTTTTTGGCTGCTGATGATTTAAAAAAGGGGACAAAGGTAGATGTTGAATAGCACCGGTGACAAAGGTGATCCTTGAGGGACTCTGCACGATACTTTGCGTTTCTCAGACGTGAAAGGTCCTAACTTCACTATTTGCAATCGGTTTTCCAAAAAAGAGGAGAACCAAGATAAATCGCCTTCTGCGACTCTGGCTACTTCAGCTAGCCGAGTCAGTAATAGTTTGTGGTCTACTGTGTCGAAGGCTGCGCTTAGGTCCAACAGAAACAGAAGACAAGATTCTCCTTCGTCTGCGGCCTCGAGAGCATCGTCCCATATTTTGAGCAATGCTGTTTCCGTCCCGTGCCTGGGACAAAAGCCCGATTGAGATGGATCAAGTAGGTTGTGGGTATCTAGATGCTGTTGCAGCTGTTGTACCACTACTTTTTCCATTATCTTTGAGAGAACGTTTAGGCCTGTTATGGGACAGCGGTGGCGTGGGTCCCTGGGGTCTAGGGTGGGTTTCTTTAAGATAGTTCGGATTATGCCCTCTTTCAGCAGGGAGGGCACTATGCTTTCCTTGAAAGATTGGTTAATAAGCTGCGTGATAGGAGGTGCCAAGATGTCAGCGCATTCCTTCAGCAGTTTAGTGGGGGATTATATCATTTGGCGCTGTGCCATTACGCAAAGTACCAATGATATTCTTTGTGGCATAGATAGAGATGGGTTCCAGAGTGAACTTACCTGATTGTGGTGAATTACTGCAGGTATTGTATGGATAATTACGGGTGGGGTTGAGGGGGGTATTGTTTTGCTGAATGCTTTCCCAGATTCCCTCGATTTTATTAATGAAGTAATCCGATAAATCATTGCAAAATTCTTGTGTTTCCGAATTGGGGGCTTCAAGACAGCCTGGATTTATGGTCTGAGTGACCAGCTTAAGGAGTTCGCGGGGGCGATTAAGGGCGCTGTTGATAGCCTCAGAAAAATTGTTTTTCTTGGCTTTGAAGATTTCTTTGTGGTATTTTCTTGTTGTTGCTTTGTAGATGGAGAGGTTCTCATCTAAAGAGCTTCTTTTCCAGGCGGCTTCCACCCTTCTGCGCTCTTGCTTCAGTAACGCCAGTTGGTTGTTGAACCAGCAGGAGGTATTTTTCCAGATGCAGGTTTTACGTTTCAGCGCTATTAAGTCAGCTGACTGTAGTAGGGCTGTGTTCATGGCATCCAGTGTTTCTTCAGCCGTTTGATGCGGCTGAATTGTTTTTCCTTAACGTGGATTTGAAGAGTTCCGAGTGGAGCTTCTTCTGACATCTAGTCCAGTGTGTTGTCACTGAATTTGATGTTTTTGTTAAGGGGGGAATTCGGAAATAATGAATTTATATGCATGGTGATCTGTCCATGGCAACGGTTCATTTTCCAAGATTTTTATTTCCAGATCTTGTCTGAAAATAAGATCGAGTGTGTGACCTGAAGCATGTGTGGGCCCACATACTAATTGTTGTAGCCCTAATCCTTCCAGGTGGTCAATACAGGCGTCGGCAATGGGGTCTTGTGGGGAGTTGGCCCAGAGGTTGAAGTCCCGAGCAGCAAAAGGTGTTTGCTGTTAAGGGTATAAGTGGAGATAAAGTCCGTCAATGATGGTAGCAGCTGCGATTTTGGGCCAGGTGGCCTATAGCAGAGTAGAATCTGGACGGTCTCCTGGGAGTTTGTTTGAAATGGTAGAGTAAGGGTTTCCATAAATGGAAGAGGGTTTTGAAGGACTGGTTTAGTGATCGCAAGATGAGTCTTATGGATCACCGCCAGTCCTCTACATGCAATCAGATTGACCGTCTTCTTCCCTGTCAGCCAACCACTGCAATTACAGAGAACATGAGGCTGCAGCAATGTGATACAATCTTACACAGATTATCAGCAAATTTACAAATGAGAATGTAGATACTTAAAAGTATTTTTAACCACTTGCCGACCGCGAAAAATACTGCTACAAAAATACTGCTACAGCGCGGTCGAGCTACTGTGACACGACGTCCCTGGGACGTCGTCATGCACTTCCGCGATTGCGCGTCCCCTGGGACACACTCGCGGAAGTGTCCATGTTTGCCGGGTCTAGAAGACCCGGCGCATCACGGATCACGGTAAATTGCCGCTGATAGCGGCCGTTTACCACGTGATCGCAACGTCAAATGACGGCGCGATCATTTGTAAACAAACCGGCGTCATTTGATGACGCCGTTTCCTCCCTCTCCTCTCTGTACCATTCGGTACAGTGTGAGAGGAGAGGGGGGGAGCGGGGTGTCAGCAGCAGCGCTGTGGCTGGATCTGTGACAAATGCAGTCACAGATCCACCCATCCATCCCAGCTCAGCCATCCCTGCTACCCCAATACTGTGAAATACCCCAGTAATCAGCAATACCCCAGTACTCAACAATACCCCAGTACTCAACAATAACCCAGTACTCAACAATACCCCAGTACTCAGCAATACCCCAGTACTCAGCAATACCCCAATACTCAGCAATACCCCAATACTCTGCAATACCCCACGCGATACTCTGCAATACCCCACGCGATACTCTGCAATACCCCACGCGATACTCTGCAATACCCCATGCGATACTCTGCAATACCCCACGCGATACTCTGCAATACCCCAATACTCTGCAATACCCCGCGCGATACTCTGCAATACCCCAATACTCTGCAATACCCCAATTCCCTGCACGATACTTTGCAATACCCCAATACTCTGCAATACCCTGCGCGATACTCTGCAATACCGTTTATGGGGATTTTTAAGTAGTGAAGTTTGGCGCCATTCCACGAGTGTGCGCAAATTTGAAGTGTGACATGTTGGGTATCTATTTACTCGGCGTAACGTCATCTTTCACATTATGAAAAAAAATTGGGCTAACTTTACTATTTTTTTTTTTTCAAAATAATTTATTGAACAAAAGACAGTATACAATTGAAAAGTTACACGCAACGGGAGATCCCTCCACGTCACCAAAAAATACATTTTTTGTTATACAACTCGAAAAGACCTGAGTCAAGGGGATCCAAAAACAGACTAAGACATAAAACTTCGGTACATCAAAAGCCGTGAACTGGATGGATCCCTAAACTAGCTGGATATAGCCATAGAGAGAAACAAAAAAAAAAGTAGAGAATCCAAGTTAAGTTAGGATTACAGAAAAATTAAATTTCGTAAAATCATAAAATCAATGAGAGAAAAAAAAGGGGAACAGGGGGAGGAAAGAAAAATAAAAGAAAGCCTGCATCCATTTCCATCATGTACAAAACAGTGACAAGTCGTTCATTGGGTAACACAACAAAAGATCGTATGTAGATCGTAGGTAGCGAGTCTGTGCCAAATTGACTGAAAGGGTGTGTGGGTGAGTGGGGGGGGGGGGAGACCCCAGAAGTTCAGGTTGAAGAGTCTTCGTCTGGACCCTTCAGGCGGTTATTGTAGTAGACAAAAAGGTTGTGGAAGGACTTGTGCGGGTCTGACGGATTTGTAGCAGCCATGAATGCTCCCCATCTGGAGAGAAAGCGGTGTTTCGCTATCGAATTGTTGAAATCTGTCGTGATTTTTTCCTTGTGAAGTTGTTAGTGGAGTTCTTGTTTGACGAAAGATATCGTAGGGGAGGAAGGGGAAATCCAGTGTTTTAGAATTGCTCTCCTGGCTGCAAAAAAGGTGATGAGGATCCAATCTTTGTGACTTCGGTCAGGATTGGAAGACCAGGTTAAAAGTTGCTTGTCCCAGTAGCCGAAGATCAGAAGTAGGGGGTCTTTGGGGAGGTGCAAGAGGGTAACTCCCTCGATGAAAGAGATGACTTTCTGCCAGAAGGAGGAGATGAATGAACATGACCAGAAGCGGTGAGTCAAGGTAGGTTTAGGCTGGTTGCAAAGCGGGCAGAGAGTAGACTGAAGGTTAGTTGGGTCCTTGAGGAAAGGAATGTATGCTCGATGTAAAATTTTTATCTGGGTTTCTCTCCAGTGTTCGCATGGTATCAGTTTGATGTATCCCTGTAAGAGTTTTTCGGTTAGTTCCGGATCTGGAAAGTCTCTGCCCCAGTGCGTAACAGAAGAGGATGCTAGGGGTGGGGTACTCCTGTGAAGCAGGGGTTTATAGATACAAGAGATAGTATTGGTGCCTGACTGTAGCAGACCATCGGTGATGGATGCTTTAAATCTGGTGCTTCCTTCCCTGCAGGTGGTACGAATAAAGTTAGTGCATTGCCAAAAGTAAAATAAATGACCTCGTGGTAGGGAAAATTTACTGGCTATGGCTGAGAAGGGCAGTGGTTGACCGGAGCTCATGTCACATAGGGAGGAAAAACAATTGAGACCATTCTTAGCCCACGTGTCATAGACATTACAGTCCAGTCCGGGGGAGAAACAGGGATTCCCTTGAATAGGCGTGTGCCTGGATAGGAAGGGGCAGAGTTTCTCGCATTTCCTTGCCTCTCTCCAAGCTATAACGGTGTCCCGCAGGAGAAGATTATGTTGCAGGTCTGGGCGAATAGATTTCCAAGGAGAATGCAAAAGTGCCACTAATGAATAGGGATGAGCCATTGCCGCTTCAAGATGAAAATTAGAGTATCTAGAGGATTTTTGTATCCAGTCGATCCCTATCCTCAACAAACATGCCAGATTGTACATCCTAATATTAGGCAAACCAGCGCCACCCCCGCCCCTGGGAAGATGCAGCTTAGTTATGGCCATGCGGGGTCTCCTCTGTCTCCAGATAAATTTAGACGTAGCCCTGTTCAATACCTGAACATCTTTATGTTTTAAAAGTAATGGAATTGTTTGGAGCGGGTAGAGGAGCCGCGCAAAGCTCACCATTTTGATGAGGTGGCATCTTCCCAGTAACGAGAGAGGCAGATCCATCCAGTTATTTAGTTCCAGTACAATTTTGTCTATCAGAGGAGGATAGTTCAATGTGTATAGAGAGGAAGGAAGCCTGCCAATCTTGATACCTAGATAGGTGATGTGGGATTTAGCTATGGTAAATGGCGAGTGTGTAGCCCAGGGAGGGTGTGTAGTAGGACCTAGTGGAAGAATCTCGCTTTTGTTATAGTTGATACGGAGGCCTGAACACAGTCTGAATTCGTCAAAGAGACTTTTAATAGTGGACATGTCTAAGATAGGGTTGCTGGTGAATATGAGTACATCATCTGCAAACAGGGCAGATCTCAGCTCATGTTCGCCCAAGCGGATTCCATGTAGCGGGGCCTTGAAGTTTAAAACTCTGGACAGAGGTTCCAGTGCCAAGTTAAAGAGCAGGGGGGATAGAGGGCATCCCTGCCTAGTTCCCTTGAAAAGTCGGAATTCGTCAGAAAGGAGATCCGCCACTACCAGCCTGGCCGCGGGAGCAGTGTACATTGTTGTAATAAGATGGAAAAAGGGGCCTGCGAGGCCCATTCTCGAGAGAACAAGCTTGAGCCAATCAAAGCTGACGTTGTCAAATGCTTTCTCCGCGTCCAGAGTGACAATGGCAAAATCCCCTCCCCTGTGTTGAATCGCATGGTCTAATACCAATAACACCTTGCGGATGTTAAGCGAGGCTGTCCTACCTTTTACAAAACCTGACTGTGCCGGGTGAATTAAAGAGGGAATGATAGTGGCGAGTCTGGTGGCAATTATTTTAGATAGAATTTTAACATCCAAATTTAAGAGAGAAATCGGCCTATAAGAGCCAGGATCCAATGGGTCCTTTCCTTTCTTTGAAAGCAATTTTACAATGGCTTGATTACCAGAAGGGAGGTATTGTCCACCGGACCATATGTGGTTATATACGTCAAGGAGAACGGGCACAAGGGGCTTGTGGAGGGTCCTATAGAATTCTCCAGATAGGCCGTCGGGGCCTGGGGCCTTACCAAGGGCAGTATGGTTGATGGCTGAGGAGATCTCCGAAGAGGATATAGGCTCGTTCAAAGACTGAAGTTGGGAAGGAGTGGCTACAGGGAGATTGGCTTTATCTAGAAACCAGTGGGCAGTGCTGAGGTCGATGGAATCTTTAGCGTACAGGGAGGAGTAGAACTCCTGCATGAGTTTATTAACCTCTTGCGGCTTCTTTTTAATGCAACCCGTGGGGTCCCTGAGGGAAGTGATGTGTGTAGGTTTGTATGGGCCCTTGCAAAGTCTAGCTAGGAGTTTGCCTGTTTTATTACCAAACTTGTAGAGGTGCGCGTCAGCATGGGCTCGTTTTGTGATTTCCATAACATCCGCCCAAGTGTCAAAGGCGGTTTTGGCGCTTCGCCATTCTTCCCTGTTACTAATGGAGTCTGAGGCAGCTAGGGAAATTTGTGCTGTTTTAAGACGGAGGCTGGCTACCTTGTAGCTTGCTAGGGAGTGTTTTTTGTAGGAAGAGGCATAGGATATGATTCTTCCCCTTACCGGCATCCCAGAACAAATTAGGTGTAGAGACCTGAGCGGAGTTCGCTTCAGCGTACTCCTCCCAGGCCCCCTCGATAAAGCTCTGAAAATCCGCGTTATTATACAGGTAAGAGGGGAACCGCCACATACGAGCAGATGAGTTAGAAGTCATGTCTTTTTGGTCAATAGAGATTGGAGCGTGGTCAGATATAGCTATTTCATGGATTTCAGTTTCTGAGATCCAAGGGATCACATTGTCAGTCCCAAAAAAGAAATCAATTCTTGTGAACACCTTATGGGGGATGGAGTAAAAAGTATACTCTCTTTCCAAGGGGTGAGAAATTTGCCACAGGTCAGTGAAATGTAGAGATTCCATGGCAGAAGCTAACTGGGTTTGATCGGAGTTCAAAGGGGTTTTAGATAATGTTTTCGCGGTGGACCTGTCCTCCGTCAAGTGCAACGTAGAGTTGAAGTCTCCTCCAACAATGTGTGGTAAGAGGGGTTGTTGCAGGAGTTTGGACGACAGTTCCTCCAGAAAACGCCTGCCAGGGGAGTTGGGAGCATAGACATTGGAGATCAAAAGATCCCTATCACCAAGTTGGACATGAACAGTGAGAAATCTACCATGATCATCTGTGTTAGTCGAGAGTATTTTGCATGAGAGGCGTTTGTGCATCAAAATGATCACCCCCGCCTTCCGGCCTACCGCGTCGGATCCTAGAACTGTACCCACCCATAACTTTTGCATGCGATGAAAGTCTTCACGAGTCAGGTGAGTTTCCTGAAGTAAAGCTATGTCCGTTTTTAAGCCTCTTGAGATGCCTTAGGATTTTAAGTCGTTTAATAGGGGATCGAAGCCCCTTCACATTCCATGAGACTAATCTCATGGGGGGTCGGAAAGTGAGTGAAAGCATGCAGATGTAGTAACTTTATGGGAGAGGCATGGGGAGGTCGACCTTTTTGGGGGAGTAAAATCATAATACCTGAATGGACTGTCATGTGCTAGGCTTGTGAGTGTGAGATGGACGCTAAGGGGGATGAAAAAGGTGCAGGGTAACAAACGAAAAAAAATGCCAACATAACCATAAAAAGAAACAAAACAGGTAAAATAAACACCAAGAGCATAGGACTTCGCTTTTTTCCTCATGGGGACCCAGCAAAAATCAGCTCCCATCCCCTGAACCTCAGGCAGAAGTGAACGATCATCCCTAGGTACAGGAATATAGTGTGGCGGAAAATCGACCACCGGCAGGGGAGGGTGAGCAGAACTGGTGCCTGGAGCCCACAGATCAAATAGCGCTGAACATACGAGAGTTAACGCCTGTGAGCGGTATGGCTTATGTGAAAAACAAAGAGAAACAGCTCATGACAAAGGCACATATGAGAGCGATATAGCATAAAATGCGGTAGGTAAGTGTATCAGAGTCACCACAGAGGGCATGGGCACATTACCAGAGTCACCGAGGGATGTATTGGAGTTGCGGGCCTGAGGGTCTGAGACGTTTGGGGGAATCCTTGCGGGGACTGCGTTGCTCCAGCGGTCTGGAGAGTGGAGCCGCCTTAGCTTGTAAAGCACATTGCAGATCAGCGTGAATAGAGCGCAGGAATTTTTCGGCCTCCACAGGATCTTGAAAGGTGAGTTGGTCCCCATTAGGTGCCTTGAGGCGCAGAGTAGCGGGGAAAGCCAGCGTGAACTTCACTTGACGTTGATACAGGGTCGAGCAGATATGTTGGAAGGCTTTCCGTTTTTTGGAGACATCAATCGAGTAGTCAGCAAAGACGAGAATTTTAACCCCATCTATCTGGAGAGATCTAGATTGGCGATATTTCTGAAGGATGGCGGCCTTATCTGCATAGTTTAAATATTTGGCAATGATCGTGCGCGGAGTTGAACGTTCAGGGGAGTAGACCCCTATGCGATGGGCCCTCTCAACCGTGCAAGGTCTGGGTAAACCCAATGCTTTAGGTATGCGATCAGAGCAGAAATCAACTAAGGAGGAGGACTGCAAAGATTCAGATACGCCAACAAAACGCAAATTTCCTCTTCTGGCTCTGTTTTCCAAATGCTCTAATTTTTGCAGGACATATTGGTTAGTCTTTTCCTGTGCCTCTTCAAATCCCTGGGCCTTGTACAGGTCTTCCTCCAAGCTGGCCAGTTTTTCTTCAGCCTCGTTGAGGCGAGAAGTGTGTTCACTCAGTTCTCTCTGTATAGCCTGCATGCCTGCAGTGACTGCCCTTTCCACAGAGGCAGAGATAGTGGGGGCCAGGATCGCTGCTACAGCCTGGGCTATAAGCTCTATTTCAGAGCTGTCCCTCTGGGATGCTAGGGGGAGCTGGCATGGATGTGCAGGCTGGTGTGGAGAAGGGGGCTGGCTGCCGTTTACCTCCATGTCAGGCTCGTCTGCCGCGATCGCCGCGCTGGAAGACAAGGCCGCATCCCCGGCCTCAATTTGGCGCTGAGCTGCCAGAAATCGCGGGCCACCTTTCTCGACGAACCGATCCATCGGGGAGTAGCCGTGTGCTAGAGGGAGGTGAGCGGAGTGTCTGCCGGGGGAGGATGGTTGGCGGGGCTGATTTTAATAGCTGATTCGTGTCAGGGATAGCGGGAGCTGAGGAGACTACAGCTTCCCCATGAGGCGCCTGACCCGGAAGTTTGTTTTGTTTTAAGCACAAAACACTTTTTTTATTTTTAAAAAACACGCGTTCAATACATTTCTGCGAAAATACCATGCGAGATAAAAAGTTGTAACGGCCGCCATTGTATTCTCTAGGGTCTTTGCTAAAAAAGCATATATAATGTTTTGGGGTTCTATGTAATTTTCTAGCAAATAAATGATGATTTTTCCATGTAGGAGAGAAATGTCAGAATTGGTCTGGGTGCTCCAGAACGCCTGATGGCATTCCCTGCATGTTGGGCCTCTGTATGTGGCCACGCTGTGTAAAAGTCTCACACATGGGGTATCGCCATACTCGGGAGAAATAGCAGAATGTGTTTTGGGGTGTAATTTGTGGTATGCATATGCTGTGTGTGAGAAATAACCTGCTAATTTGACAGAAACAAGTTTTTTTTTTTTTACAGAATCGTTTTTCTTTTATAGCGCAAAAAATAAAAAACCCAGAAGTGATCAAATAGCGCAACAAATAAAAAACCCAGAAGTGATCAAATACCACCAAAAGAAAGCTCTATTTGTGTGAAAAAAAGGACAAAAATTTCAAATGGGTACAATGTTGTATGACTGAGTAATTGTCATTCAAATTGTGAGAGCACCGGAAGCTGAAAATTGGTCTGGTTAGGAAGGGGGTTTAAGTGCCCAGTGGTCAAGTGGTTAAAATAATAAACATCCCCTGCTGTCCCCTGCTGGCACACCTGGCTCAGATTCTTCAGAGCTTCCTATTGGGGCACTTGCGTGGGCTCAATCCTAAACTGCGCTGCCTGGATCTATAGACAGTGCACACAGCCATGCCTCCCACTCCTTCATCACAGGATTTGATTGACAACAGCAAGAGCCAATGATTCCCACTGCTGCATCTCTGTCCTTTGAGGAGGGAGATATCAGAAAGAGCCACTGCTCTCAGGCACAGTGCTGGATTGAGATCGGGCTCAGGATTTTTAAATATGGTATTAGCCACACAAGGGGTGCATTGTTTTAAATGAATAGACAAATTTGCATTGTAGGGTCCAAACCTCATGTCCATGAGATTCTGACATTTTGGTACAGGTGGAAGGCACAAACGCACCATACAGTCCTGCTGGCTGTAAAATGTTATGATGACTAAAAGCTGCTGTGGCTTGACAGGTTGTTCAGTGCATTGAGTGATACTTACATTTAGGGCAGTATGAGGCCAAGGCATACCTCCCATCTTTCGGATATGGTAAAGAGGGGCACCTTATGTATATAGACAAAGGACACACCCTTGAAATGCCCCAGCTATGCAGATTGTAAAGAATAAATATGCAGATAAACCCAAAAGTCCTTTTTCACCACAAATGTGTCTTCTTACTGGCTGCTCAAAACACGCCATGTAAGAATAATGAGGATGGATGATAAAATATTTGGCATAGTATAATAGTTTTGGTAATCAAACAATACATTGTATAAAATGAAGGACATTGGGAGCTATGGCCCACGCACGAATGCTGAGAATGTAAGTAACCTGTGTCTTCTGCCTGCACCAAAATGACGGGCTCTCATGCATCGGGATTCAGGGCTATACACCCAGTGTGCATGAGACCCAAGAAGCACAAGTAGTACTGCAAAGCAGGAAGTTGTGCTTGTGTATGTAAAACATATACATGACTTCCCCCATAGGGGGTTATTTACTAAAGGCAAATCCACTTTGCACTAGTAACTGGCACTTTTTTATGCCAGCGATTATATAAAAAGGGGGTGCTATCTTTGGGTGAAGCCATGAGAGTAGCTTTAAAATGAACGTATCAGTGTGTATTTGTTTAAAATCTTGTTTATGTGGATTATGTGTAACTTTGGGGGTTATTTACGAAAGGAAAATCCACTTTGCACTAGTAAGTCCAAACTACAAGTGCAAAGTGCACTTAAAATTGCACTGAAAGTGCATTCGGAAGTGCAGTCACTGTAGATCCGAGGGGGGACATGCAAGGAAAATAAAAAACAGCATTTTAGCTTGCACATGATTGGATGATAAATCAGCAGAGCTTCCCCTCCTTTCAGATCTACCCCTCAGATTTACAGCGACTGCACTTCCAAGTGCATTTTCAGTGCAATTTTAAGTGCACTTTGCACTTGTAGTTTGGACTTACTAGTGCAAAGTGGATTTTCCTTTCGTAAATAACCCCCAAAGTTACACATAATCCACATAAACAAGATTTTAAACAAATACACACTGATACGTTTATTTAAAGCTACTCTCATGGCTTCACCCAAAGATAGCACCCCCTTTTTATATAATCGCTGGCATAAAAAAGATTACAAATCTTACCCAAGTCTTACCTTCATGCCACTTTTACTCACCGTAATCTGTACATCACATGCGGTGCATTTCAGCATTACTGGTCCTCTTCACCTGTTAACAAGACCAGCAAGTGACATTAGCGGTGGTCTAAGGTAATCCCAGCTGTAGAGAGTAAGTAAAAAAAATAAAAATAATTGAGGTTGTCTTTAAAATTAAGCTGTGTTTAGATTTTGTGAGATGCCTGAACACCAGACATTTTTTGTGCCAGAAACATGAACCTTTCATTATTTTATTCTGTGAATATTAATTAACCGTGATCACTCCTGTTCTATGACTCCTTTCTCATTTTTGTACACAGCACAGACACTTCACTATTAATATATCACAATTCAGATGAATTTATTTACAGTTCATGTGAAAACGTTTGATTTGTTTTAAGGGCGAGAACACTATGTGATATTTGTTAATTCTCTTAGGACGTTACATTTTGGTGAACTGACTCTGCATTGTAGCTCTTGATATGCATTTGATTTTGAAGCATATTCTTTTGGAGAAAGAGACATCACACATCACTAGTTTCTTCCGTCTCACTTCCTAGCTGAAGTGCTGGGCCCCATATGGTCATTCGGTGCAGAGAACAGCTGTGACAGATGAAGCTAGGTCTTGTTGTGCCCCTGAAGGCATGCTTGACCCATTCTTTTTGGAAAACAAAGAATTTTACATTTGCAAAATATCACGTCTCATAGGTACAAAATTTACACTGTGAAATCCAAGGCCATGTAAAATGACACTTTTTAAAGTAAAGGCTCTGAAAACATAAACAGGTCTCTCATTTAATGAATTGGCGTGTGTGTTATGAGATATGAATAAAATGATCCAATTACAAGCAGAAAAAGTATATATACACGTGCCAATATATACAGTCTAAATTTGATTGGCGGAAGATTTAACCCCCTTCATGACCAGGTCGTTTTTTGCTTTTTGGCACTGCATTCATTTAACTGACAATTGCATGACCATGCAACGATGTACCAAAAAGAAATTAATATATTTTTTTCCCCACAAATAGAGCTTTCTTTTGGTGGTATTTGATCGCCACTTGGTTTTTATTTTTTGTGCTATAAACAAACAAAAAAAAGATTGCCAATTCTGAAAAAAATGTACTTTCTGCTATAAAACATACAGGCATACCCCACTTTTAAGTACACAATGGGGATTATTTACTAAAGCTGTAAACCGCAAAATCAGGCTCACTTCTGCATAGAAACCAATGAGCTTCTAACCCCAGCTTGTTCAATTAAGCCTGGTAATAAAACCTGGAAGCCCATTGGTTTCTGTGCAGAAGTGAGCCTGATTGTGTGCTTTCCAGCTTTAGTAAATAACCCCATTGTGTACTTAAGAGTGGGGTATGCCTGTATATCATAAAAATCTCTTAATACATTTGGGCCAAAATGTATTCTGCTACATGTCTTTGGTAAAAAAAAAAAAAATCCCCAAAAGTGTATATTGATTGGTTTGTTTGAATGTTACAGCGCCCACAAGCTATGGGATATATAATGGAATGTTTTTTTTTTTTTTTTATACTAGTGTAGCACCCCTTAGAATTGCTAGAGTGCTAGAGTAGGATGTTTTGTGTTAGGGTAGGTAACTTTTCAGGCTTGGCTAGTCAGGCTGGATGACTCATCAGCAGCGTTTCTGGTATGTCCTCCCTGCTTGCTGGAAACTTGGAGAAGGTTCCAGAAGCAGTTATGAGGAGTCTAGGGGGAGCTAGCTGGAGTATTCTGGGGGCCCTGACCAATCCCCAACAGAAGGGTTGGCTGGGGGCAGGCCCCTCAAATACTCTGGGTCAGTCCAGCTGGGGGCAGTGTGGAGTTCAGGTGGAAGATGGAGATAGAGTGTTAGGCTGTCGGGCCTTTGAGGGTAGCTCCCCAGTCTGGGGGGGTGTTAAACTCAGGCCTGGGCTAGGATTCAGAATGGACACCTTCTCATGACAGATGGAGGGATCCTGACCAGGAGGCATGGGAGCAAGGAGAGGACAAATCTCCAGTGAGAAAGACAGCCACGTGGGCTGGTGAGTGTCTCAGTCAGAGGACTGAGAGACATGCCTCAAGGGACTGGGCGCAAGCAGTCTGGGATGAATGCATAGTCAGTCTGGGAGGACTGTGGAGAGGTAGCCAGAAGGGCTAGTGAAAGGGGCACCTGCATTGAGGCAGACTGGCAGTGCCAGAAAATATAGTACAGGGAGCAGTATCCACAGGAAAGGACAGCTAGCACCAAAAACCTATATTTTTGCAACACCACTAAAGGGGCTCGCAGTCCCAAAGGGCATTTATATAAATGGTAGTGATCTTGCGCTAAAGAAAATACATACAAATAAAACACCCTAATGACAGTGCATAAATGAAAAGGAAAACTGGGGAAAAAAACAAATAAGTATACACTGATAAGTGTTCAGAAAGATCAATCTGAAAGCATAAAATTAATAAATGGTAAACCAAGTGGTGTAAATAAAGAAAAGTCCACTTAAAGTGAGTGAAAATTAGTCCATAAGCTGGATGACTTATTAGTGTATACTTATTCATTTATTCCCCAGTTTTAATTTTTTATTTATGCACTGTCATTAGGGTGTTTTATTTTTATGTATTTTCTTTGACAGTGGTCAATCACTGGCCAGACCCGATGATCTGACGAATCACAGCACAGACTGGCAGACTACCTGGAAATGCAGAATCACATTCTCATATGTACAGTGCACAGTCATGTGCTGTGGCTTACAATAAGCTATCTTGTATCTAACCCCCTTGGTGCTGGTGCCTTCTGGCCCTTAAAAGGGTTTCAGATTCTGGGAGATCGGGAGCTTTCCGTTAGCTGTGGGTAATTGTGCAGTGGCGCACGCTCTTGGCACAGCTGTGTTTGCATTGTGGTACCTCAGTGTCAAGAGGTTAATGTTATTATTTTATTATTATTTATTTCTTTAGAGCTTGTTTTTATTTAAAAGTTTAGTAGCAAGATTCAGACAGTAAAAAAATGGAGGTAAAAATATAAAAAAACAAAACAAAGGGGGTTATTTACTAAAGGCAAATCCACATTGCACTACTTAAAAGTGCACTTGGAAGTGCAGTCGCTGTAGATCTGAGGGGAAGATCTGAAATGAGGGAAAGCTCTGCTGATTTTATCATCCAATTGTGTACAAGCAAAAATGCTGTTTTTTATTTTCTTTGCATGTCCCCCCCAGATCTCCAGTGACTGCACTTTCAAGTGTACTTGTAGTGCAAAGTGGATTTGCCTTTTTATAAATAGACCCCAAAGTGCCAATTTTAAGTGCCAATTTACTCACTCTCAGATGCAGGCTCCTTTAACTCTTTTTTTTTTTTTTACACAACTCCCTGGCTTCCTAGAAATGCCCAAGAAATATACATTTCTCAGCTTTCTTATTTCAGAGAAGCCACACATAATGAAGCAGGGGTAGCAAAGTGATCTATAGACAGTGCCGCCCACTGTTAGAACCAAAGTGCAGGCAGCTGATTGCTACCAAAATACATTGCTTCCAGTGGGGTGGTCATTTGTCCTTGGGCTCTGTTTTTTTTTCAGCTGTTCCTCTGTATTACCAGAGCTACCCTAAACTTCAAACAGCTGTGTTCCTAACTGAAGTAGTGATTCCCAACTTCATTCTCTGTTGTTATAGAGTCTTATAGAGACTATGCTAAGTGGCCTCATGTTAACCTGGCTGAGTCACAGAGATGTGTTGTGAAGTCCATATTTGTGCAGCTTTCATTATTCTGCAGTGTAAGTATTTTTTGCCCCCTAAACCTGCTTGCATTATTGTCAATAACTTTCCATTTGTTTAGTTAACCACTTAAGGACCCCCGCACGCACATTTACGGCCACAACATGGCTCGTACAGGCACAAGGGCGTAAATTTACGTCCCCGCCTTCGTGCGGTTCGGGGGTCCCATCGGGACCCCCTCCGCGGCGTGCGGGGGTCCCCCTGGCTCTGGGAGCGATCGCCGACGAGCGGGCGGATGTCCGTGTTTTCCGCCCCCCCCCGCGATCGCTCCCAGCCAATGGGAGCGCTCCCCCTTCATTTCAGTTCCTCCTCCTGTGTACACAGGAAGGAGGCAATGATGTCACCTCTCATCGCAGCGGTGTTTCCCACCGCTGCTGATGAGAGAAGACATCCACAGTAAGTGTGCACCAACACAACACTGACACACACTCACATAGGCACATTAACCCCTTGTGATCGCCCCCCCCCCAACCCCTGTCACAGTGTCACTGAATGCAGTGATCTAATCACTGCATTTAGTGTCAGTGTGACAGGCAGTGTAAAAAACAGTTAGTGTTAGGTTCAGGATAGCCCCCCCACGCCCCCTAATAAAGTTTTAACCCCCTGATCACCGCCCTAGTTAACTCTTTCACTCCCTATTGCCAGCGTCACTAAGCGATCATTTTTCTCATTGCTGTATTAGTGTCGCTGTTCCCGCTAGGTAGCTATTTTTTTTATTGCGATTTTTTTTTTTACTAAAGACATGTGGCTGAATTAATTTTGGCCTAAATGTTTTACTAAAATTTAGTTTATTTGATTTTTTTTATAACAAAAAGTACAAAAATAGTGATTTTTTTCAAAATTGTGGCTCTATTTTAGTTTATAGCGCAAAAAATAAAAATCGCAGAGGCGATCAAATACCACCAAAAGAAAGCTCTATTTGTGGGAAGAAAAGGACGCAAATTTTGTTTGGGAGCCACGTCGCACGACCGCGCAATTGTCTGTTAAAGCGACGCAGCGCCGAATGTTAAAAACACCTTGGGTCATTTAGCAGCGTATGTGTCCGGGTCTTAAGTGGTTAAAGGATCACTAAAGGATTTTTTTTTTTTTTAGCTAAATACTGTAGCTTCCTTTACCTTACTGCAGTCTTGGTTTCATGTCCTCATTGTTCGTTTTTGCTTTGAAGTTGCTGTAATTCTACTCTGATCTCCACACTTCCTGCTTGTCTGGCTCCTTTTGAAAAATCTCATAGCAGCTTTTCACTGTGGTTCAAGCTGTCATTACTGTGTGTCTAAAACTCCTCAGAACCAATCAGATTCATTTTAAAAACAAAACACTGCCCTGGATTTGTTTGTTTTTGTTCGGTGTGTCTCTTTACATCACAGAAACACGAAACTAGTTTAAAAGTGAAACTAAACTGCAGGCACATTATATGATTGATTGTTATCTGTTTTTAATCATTTTTAGCTATTATGTCTCTATACCCTGTAAACAGTCATTTCAGCAAAAAAAATAATAATAATTCCTTTAGTGACCCTTTAAGTGCAAGTTACATTTACTCTATATATGATAACTTGACTGATCACCTATTCTGTTAAGCAAGCCAAAACATTACCTGGTTAAATGAAAACCTCCATAGATGTACTTCTGTCAAAGTTTTTTTGGGACGATGTTGGAGTCACTATTCATCTTATGCTAAGAAGACACAAATGATTGTTTAAGCATTAGCAACGCTCTCCCATTGCTATACACATTGTGTGCTTAAAACAGTTCAATATGTGTCGCTCCTTATGAAAGTTCATGTCCCAGAGATGGATCATACAGCATGCATCCACTATAGAGTGCAGCCCATCAGTGCAGCAATCAGTGTAGATGTCAGAGCACCATCAGTGTAGATGTCAGAGCATTTAGCAGTGAAGCCTATCAGTGTAGCTGTCAGAACACCCATTAGTCCAGCCCAACCAGTGTAGCTGTCATGACAACCATCAGTACAGCCCATCCATGTAGCTGGCAGAGTATCCATCAGTGTAGATGTCAGAGCATTCATCGGTGAAGCCCATCAATGTATCTGTCAGTACATCCATCAGTGCAGCCCACCAATGTAGCTGTCATGACATCCATCAGTGCAGCCCATCAGTATAGCTGGCAGAGCATCCATCAGTGCAGCTCATCAGTGTAGCTGTCATGACATCCATCAGTGCAGTTTATCAGTGCAGCTCAACAGTGCAGCTGTCAGCCCATCCATCAGTGTAGCTGTCAGTGCATCCATCAGTGCAGCTCATCAGTGTAGCTGTCATGACGCTTATCAGTGCAGCTCAACAGTGCAGCTGTCAGCCCATCAATCAGTGTAGCTGGAAGAGCATTCATCAGTGCAGCCCATCAGTGTAGCTGTCATGACATCCATCAGTGTGGCTGTCAGTGCATTTATCAGTGCAGCTTATCAGTGTACCTGTCACCATAGCCATAAGTGCAGCCTATCAGTGTATCTGTCATCAATGCAGCCTATCAGTGTACCCATCACAGAACCAACATCACTGTCGTCATTCAGCAGTGTAGCCAAAACAACCACCCATCAGCAGTTTACCTGTCATACAGCCATAATCACCAGAGCCGCCATGTCCAAAAAATATTATACTAGTGAGGAGGCATATCCCCAGCATGGCGGATGGGAGCAGTGGGGAGCTATCATTGTCTAATTCCTATTCACAATATGAACCCGTCAAAAGTAATGAATCAGTGACCAAATCAGAGGAGGGAACAGTCTATTCTAAAATAATAAGATGCTCTGAAGACCAGGCACACACCAGCAGTACCATGCACCCTAATGGTGAATTGGCAAACACCAACGGCGCTAGACCCCAGCACTAGAATTTAATACCAGACCCTGGAGAAGTAAACAGCCTGACTGAGTTTTTTTTCTTTTTATTTGAGGACTACTTTGGTGAAATCTCTGCATTTGAGTTGTTGGTCTGGAAATCTACTCTATATCAATCACAGGGGATTTCCATTCTCCCGGTTTGATTTTTTTTTCCGTATTTTATATTGTAGACAAAAGCAACAGGTATATATGTATCATCATGCAAAGGTGGGTGGTAACATAAAAACCCAGGTGAAAAGGAAAAGAGAGATGCATTATGACAGGCAGATTTGTTGTTGGAATGTTCAGAATCAGAACCTAAAAAAAAAATTGGCACTGAATCAGCCCACCATCATCATGTTTAACTAAAATATCACCTTTGGGTTCCCTTAAAAAAATATTAAAATAACAAACATTTCATACTTACCTCCACTGTGCAGCTCATTTTGCACAGAGTGGCCCTGAACATCCTCTTCTGGGGTCCCCCTGCAGCTCTCGCGGCTCCTCTCTGCATTAGATAACCACCTTGGAGAAAAGCTTTCCCAAGGGGGTTACCTTGCGGGCACGCTGAGTCATATGCTCGGCATACATTGACAGCAGTGGGAGCCAATGGCTATGCTGCTATCAGTGGTGGCCCATCCATAGGGGGTGCCCGGGTGACGCCCCCCTCCTGTAGTAAATACAATTTTACCTGCAGTTCCGGCGGCCGTCAATAGAGGGCGCTGCAGTGCCACCCCCTATCGCAAATAACACACATGCATTGCAATGAATGTGTGTTATCATTGTTGTTAGCTGCCACTAGTCTATTCATATAACCGGACATAGGGTGCCGGTTACCTGAATAGCGGCAGCTGGTTGGCTGTGAGGAAGTGCCTTTCAGAGCCGCTGGCTCTGATTGGCTTTCCAAGTACAACCCTCCGGCTCTCGGATGTCTATACTCGGAGTGCAGCCTCCCTGCATTCCTTGTATGAGACTGACAGCCGTTTCAGCCAATCAGGTTCCCGGATTCTGGTTATCAGGAACCTGATTGCCTGAAGTGTCACCAAGGCGGGAGAAGACATTGAGGGACGTGGAAGCATTAAGGTAAGTGCCCCCCTTCTTCCTATTGCAATGATTAATAATTAAGTCTAATGCTGACAGATCCCCTTCTCACCATGATTTTTTTACTGGAACGTCCTGAGTTTAGCCAGCTTGTCCTACTTGACAGAAGTGTGTCCCTGAAAACATTTTTAAATGCTAGACTTCTATGGCAGTGGGTTATCCAGACCTGACAAAATCTATGTAGAACTAAAGGCCTATTGTGTAAGAGCAGTAAAACTGGTTTCTACAGACATGCAGTTCAAGGTGAAGTTTAATGTTATTTCTCTGGTAGAAGTAAATATGGAAAATGCCACATAAATTGATGCAAATGTGTATATCAATTATTTATTATTGCCTCGGCTAATACATGTGTGCATGCTTTTCAGGGCTGAACAGATATGCTATGAAATCCCTCTATTGGTTTTATTAGATAAAGCAAAGTGCAGTTACCCAGAGCAAACCAATCAGAATGTATCTTTCACTGATCTGACAGTAGTAAGTAGAGCTTTTACTGGTTGATATGAGTTCCTGCAATCTCTACAACATTATAGCCATCATTTTTTTTTTTTTTTTTTTGGTATAGTTCTTTTTCAGTTCTTATCTTTTTAATAATGACTTTAAATTTACCCTGTAAGTACAAACATTATCTAAAATGCAAATGCATTGTTATGTTCATCTTTAAAAAAAAAAAGTAAAAAGATAATTAGATACATTATGGATGATGCCTCACTGGCGACAATGGCACAGTGGCATGCACAGTGAAGACAATGGCACAGCGGCTGCATTTGATGGCATGGCACAGCGGCTGCATTTGATGGCATGGCACAGCAGCTGCAAATTGATGGCATGGCAGTGGTGTGAATTGATGGCATAGTGACTGCATTAGATGGCATGGCACAGTGGTAATAATTGATGGCACAGTGGCTGCGTTTGATGGCATGCACAGCGGCTGCAAATTGATGGCATGGCAGTGGTGCGAATTGATGGCATAGTGACTGCATTAGATGGCATGGCACAGTGGTAATAATTGATGGCACAGTGGCTGCGTTTGATGGCATGCGCAGCGGCTGCATTTGATGGCATGTTGCAGCGGCTGCAAATTGATGGCATGGCACAGTGGTGCGAATTGATGGCATAGTGACTGCATTTGATGGCATGGCAAAGCGGCTGCATTTGATGGCATGGCACAGTGGTGTGAATTGATGGCATAGTGACTGCATTTGATGGCATGGCACAGTGGTAATAATTGATGACACAGTGGCTGCGTTTGATGGGCACAGTGAGGCTGCAATTTATTTATTTATTTTTCCGCGCCCCCCAAAAATTTTGAGCAGCAGCCACCACTGGCTGCTATCATTCTATCCAATCAAAGCCAGGACTTCGTGAAGAGGAGGATGTCGGGGACGCGCTGAGCAGGTGAACTGGCTCAGGTGAGTAAAACGGGGGGCTGGGGGGCCGGTGATTGGCAGGTGTTTTTCCACCTTAGTGCATAGAATACATTAAGGTGAAAAAAACATGAACCTTTACAACCCTTTTAAGTCTTGTTTACCTAGGCATATAAAGATACTTGAATTATACAACAAAATGTTGCAAATAGCAAAACACAAAGTTCTAATTGTGTCTTTGGCATCAGCTAAAAAGAAATGTGTTTCTATGGAATGTCTTTCTAGTGATATTCTGGAATATCAAATACATATAATTCTGCACATATAGCTTTGCCTGAAGATACTCAACATGAACACATACATTTTGAACATTAACAGGTGGTTGCAGTGGAGATTTTCTAGAGCCTGCATAATGAACAAAAAAAGCAGTAATTCATTTTTCATGTTGATCTTTTGACTGCCTTATTATTTTACTCAGAAAGGTGATTCAAGCTTAAAATGTGGTGCTAGTAAACACTGCCTGATCATTTTACTTTTAAAAGATGTTATTACTTTTGTTTAATTGATAATTATGGTTACAGAAGCTCTGCAGTCGAAGTGTTACTAAACCCTCAACAGTAAAATCTAGAGCAGACTGGAATATTTTGTTTCGTTTTTTCGTTTTCGTTTGGAAAATAAATGTATTTAGTTACTCCCGAAAATCGTTTTAATTTATTTTGTTTTTCGTTGGGGAATAGCTTTCGTCCAAAAATCCAATAATACTTGGTTTCTGTCGAATGGTCAAAAGAATATTCGACGGAACGTCGAATCTTTACGTTGAATCGTACATTTCCGTTCGAATATTCCGCCTACAAGAATTCTAATGTTGTATGACTAGTAATAATGTCGAATCTATTTTCTATAATGTCGAATGTATTTTCTCATAAGTCGAAATCTATTCTCTGTAATGTCAAATCTATTATTTCTATAGTGTCGAATCTTTTCTCTCTAATGTCAAATCTTTTCTCTATGATGTCGAATCTTTTCCCTATAATGTCGAATCTTTTCTCTATAATGTTGAATCTTTTCCCTATAATGTCGAATCTTTTCCCTATAGTGTCGAATATTTTCCCTATATTACTTTTTGCTATAACTATCCTCAATTTCTCTATGATGTCGAATCTTTTCCCTATAATGTCGAATCTTTTCTCTATAATGTCGAATCTCTCTATATCGAATTTTTACCGCAACGAAAACGAAAATAAAGCATTTTTTATGTTGGATCTTTCGGTTTTCGTTTCTTGCGATTTCGTTATCGTTTGTTAACCACTACGGGTCCGCGCTATTGACAGAATACGTCGGCAGCGCGGACCTGAGGCGGCCGGGGTCACGTCTTTGGACGTGATTTACTTGTAATTCCCCGACGCATCACTGAGGATTCGATGCGTGTACCCGGCGGCCGCGATGTCCGTCAGGTACACGCGATCGTCGGTGACAGAGCAGGGATGTGGAGCTCTGTGTGTAAACACAGAGCTCCACGTCCTGTCAGGGAGAGGTGACAGATGCTGTTTCTCTTGTACATAGGGAGACAGCATCGATCACCTCCCCCAGTCATCCCCCTCCCCCCACACAGTTAGAACACACCCAGGCAATACATTTAACCCCTTCCTCACCCCCTAGTGTTAACCCCTTCAATGCCAGTCACATTTATTCAGTAATTAGAGCATATTTATAGCACTGGTCGCTGTATAAATGTGAATGGCGCCAAAAATGTGTCAAAAGTGTCCGATGTGTCCGCCGCAATATCGCAGTCAAAATAAAAATCGCAGATCGCCGCCATTACTAGTAAAAAAAAAATATAAAAAAAAAATCATAATTCTGTCCCCTATTTTGTAGGCGCTATAACTTTTGCGCAAAGCAGTCACTTATTGTGATATATTTTTTTTTTTTTTTACAAAAATACGTAGAAGAATACGTATCGGCCTTAACTGAGAAAAAAAAAAAAATTGGGATATTTATTATAGCAGCAAGTAAAAAATATATATATATTTTTAAATTGTCGCTCTTTTTTTGTTTATAACGCAAAAAATAAAAACCGCATGGGCGATCAAATACCACCAAAAGAAAGCTCTATTTGTGGGGAAAAAAAGGACGCCAATTTTGTTTGGGTGCCACGTCGCACGACCGCGCAATTGTCAGTTAAAGCGACGCAGTGCCGCAAGCTGAAATTTTGCCTGGGCAGTAAGCAAGTGGTTAAAACGATGACGAAAAAAAATGATTTTCGGATGAAAATGCATTCTAACGAAAACGAATGCACATGTCTAGTAAAATCAGACTGTATATGCATTAAAGCATGCTTGTCATACTCACTGTGGAACCTAAGGTGTTAATACTGTGCATTGTGTAAAAAGTAGGTATGTTTTAGCCGAGCATGAGTTCGGACCAAACATTAGCTGTTCGCAGGTTTGTCGAACAAACAAATTATCAGGGCGTTTAACTGTTTGTTCTGCCGGTCGAAAGACCACAATGCACTGCACCGCCGTACTGTGCATTGAAAGCCCTAATTGGCTGAAGAAATTAAAACTTTGCCCAGTCAGGGCACAAAGCACTGTCAGAGCCATGATTAGATGCTGTCATCAGGACTCTATCCAATCATGGTTCATTGCTGTTAGTCCCGCCCCACACTATAAAAGTATTCTTTCAGTAGCAGCAATTTTCAGTGTAATATCAGCATGGGGAGAGATAGAACAGGGCTCTGTTCAGTGCTATTAGACAGTTAAGCCTCGTAAACACGATCAGTCCATCCAATGAGAGCGGTCTGAAGGACCGTTGTCATCGGTTAACCGATGAAGCTGACTGATGGTCCGGCGTGCCCACACACCATCGGTTAAATAACCGATCGTGTCAGAACGCGGTGGCGTAAAACACAACGACATGCTGAAAAAAAAGAAGTTCAATGCTTCCAAGCATACTTCGACTTGATTCTGAGCATGCGTGGATTTTTAACCGATGGTCGTGCCTACTAACGATCGGTTTTAACATATCGGTTAGGAATCCATTGGTTAAGTTTAAAGCAAGTTGGCTTTTTTTTTGGATAACTGACCAATGGGGCCCACACACGATCGGTTTTGACCGATCGTGTGTACGTGGCCTTAGTGTGCTATTCTGATTCTATTGTTAGTGTAGAATATCAGTTTAGTGTGAATCTAGGGATAGTTCAGTGTGAGTGTAGTGCAACCATTCATCTTTTCATTATTGTGAATACAGGGATAGGTCAGTCAGTGTGAGCATAGTGTGACCACCATTTATCTTTACATTAGTGTGAATGTAGGGATAATTCAGTCAGTGTGAGTGTAGTGACCGTTTAACACAGTATATTTCATTGTGTTGCTGCAAGTTTAACACCATATATTTCAGTGCATTACTGCAAGTTTAACACTGTACAGTTTATTGCGTTACTGCAAGTTTAAAGCCGTACATTACAGTGTGTTATCTTACGTTTAATGCAGTATAGTTCAGTGTGTTACTGTAAGTTTAATGCTATATATGTGAGTGCGTTATGTGACGTTTAACACAGTACATTTCTGTGCATTAGTGCATATTTAACGCAGTATATTACAGTGCGTTGGTGCACATTTGACACAGTATATTGCAGTGCATCAGTGAAGTTTTACTGCAGTATAATATAGTGTATCAGTGGAGTGTCTCCTTGTAGTAGTGAGTACTCAAACACCACTTTCTATTGATTAACGTGCATCCACATACACATTTTCAGATCCATATTACATTTTGTTAATAATCAACCCCCCCTTCATGTCTGGGAGGACAACAAGGAGAAGCAGACATTCCCATCACACTGTGAATGGGCCAGCAGCGTATGTGTCTACAAGCTAAAGGTGGACGTTGTCAGTCCTCAGGCAAGGCATCATTTCCTATGTTTAGTGATGTTGCCTGTGCTATCCAGCCGCAGTTTGCAGAAGAGGTGGTGGACTGGCTTACTAAACCATCCTCATCCACTGTCACCCAAGCAGAGACTGGTGTACAGTCCACTGCAGCTGCCAGAGTGGCTAAACCTGCCTCTTTGTCCACAGATATTATTGCCATAGCTCCAGCATTAGGCATGGATGAGTCAGCTGAGTTATTTGAGCACAGGGTCAGCCACTAGCTCATTGACAAAACATTACTCGATTCTGAGGTTGAGGAAGGCAGGAACATGAGCCCACAGAGAGGGGAGAACACTGGTAAACAAATTGGCAGTCATATTCCTTCAGCCACAGCATATTGCCAAGTTGTTTCCAGTGGTAATTAGGATGAGGAGATGATGATGATGACGACGAGGTCACTGACACAAATTGGGTACCAGATAGAGCAAATAGGAAGGAAATTGAAGGTGAGGCACAACCCTGATGAGGCAGCCATCATGGAGGAGTAGAGAGCAGCCACCCTATTCCATCACATTGTGGAGCCATTCTCTCCCGGCCCACTTCCCATAGCTCAGATGTCTTGGCCTTTTTCAGCACATATGCAGCTGATCACATTGTTGCAATTTGCCAACTTTGTCTCAAGCACATCAAGAGTGGGAAAAACACCAGCCATTTGGGTACCACATGCTTGAAAAGGCATTGAACCTTCCAACACTGCCTGTTGGGAAGAGCACCTGAAAGCCAGACAAAAGGGTCTCAAAACTGTTCCTCCTCCTTACTCGCCTCAGTCTGCCCTCGCTATACCTCATGACCTCTCAGCAGCCTCCACTGACACGGATGATGGTAAAGCGCAGGGTGCCCAGGTCCTTGCAGCACATCTGCCAGCAGCACACCACCAGCTGTAGACTATAGCCGGCAATCTTCTCTGCCCCATCTGCTGCAGCGAAGAAAAAAAATACGGTCACTGCCACCCTCATGCCCAGCATCTAAATGCAAGCTTGTTAAAGCTGCTGGCTCTACAAATTCTGCCTTTTTATCTGGTGGATTCTGCCCCCTTCTGAGAAATAATGTTTTTATTTTTTTCTGTGAATTTTTTTGTAAATAAGTACGTTTTCTTTTTCAATTACAGGCACGATGAGGTGGCACTCATAGGCGGCACTGATGGGCACTCATAGGCGGCACTGATGGGCACTTATTGGTGGCACTGATGAGCACTTATTGGTGGCACTGATGGGTACATATGGGTGGCACTGATGGGTGGCACAGATGGGCACTGATAGGTGGGCACTGGGCATGGATGGGCACTGAGGGGTGGCACTGATGGACACTGAGGGGTGGCACTGATGGACACTGAGGGGTGGCACTTGTTCATTTACTATTTTTCCAATCAATGCCCATGTTGCCAGTCCGTCCCATTTGTGGGCACTGATTGGCATCTATTGTGCCTATTTTTATATGTTACATATTCCTATTTTACACGTGGATGGCCATGGGGGATGTACCTGGCCATCCACATGTTGCCCCCTTCCTTGGGTGTCCAGACGGCTTCCCTGTGGTCTAGTGTGGGCATCCGAGGGGGGGCTGCACTGATAAACAATCAGCGCAAACGCCCCCCTGTCAGGAGAGCCGCCGATCGGCTCTCCTCTACTCGCGTCTATCAGACGCGAGTGAGGAAGAGCCGATCAACGGCTATTCCTGTTTACATTGTGATCAGCCGTGATTGGACACTGGATGGACTGACACCCAGCATCACCGATCTCCGTGATGCGCGCCCCCACGGGCGCACACGCCAGCATGTTATCCTGCTGAAAGGTAAATAGACGTCCAGTCAGGATTTCACAACCACTTCCCAGACGTCTATTGACTGGGCGGGAAGTGCCTAAATATATATCTTCACATATCCCCTTTGTTAGGGACCCTACCACATAAACCTTTGGCCGTGACAGGAAAACAAAAAAGGGGGGGGGGTTGGGAGGGAAGCTCTTCCGACGACTCTTCTCAGTTTGGAAATAATTTATTGGCCATTGCCTGGTTTACTGGTTTACAAAAATATGAATAACGTCATAACTTTAAATTATTAAATCATTTTTCATAAAACAAAATTCATCCGGAATACACCACAACTCAACTCAGCCATTTAAGACTCGGGCTGACCATCATCTCTTCTTTAAATATATATCTTCACATATCCCAATCGACAGGAGAGCTGTTTTGCAAACCAGACCTCCTGTCCCCAACCTCCCAAACCGCGGCCCTCTCAATGCATGTTCGCAGGTTAAGATTGAAGATATCCAAACCAACCTCAAATAAGTGTATACCATCAAAACGATACAAACCTTGAATACCACCCTCCAACTCCAAATGCCGAAATGAAAAGCCAATATCTGGCAACAAAAATCTTTCCATAGCTCTATTAATTCTTTTACAAACTTTTTCTAATGGCTTGAATGTAGCTGACTCCATCCATCTCAACCTGGGTATTATGTCAGAGAACACCAACACTGTGTTGCCCGAAACAATCTTTAAAAACCTGTATGTATTCTTCATTCTTCATAATAACTCAAAAGTTTTCACTTTCCCAATGAGGTTGCCGCCCAAATGAATTATAATAATTTTAGGAGGGGAAACATTAGCATATAGTCTACCTAACTCATCTATTAAATCATTCCAAACCATACCCCTTATACCATACCAATTAACACAAAATAAGGCTGGATCCAATCCTAAATTTTCGGAGTAGCTCCTTTCAGCCGATCTTTTCTGAGCCCAGTAGACAAAGGAATGTCCTATTATCCATACAGAGGCACGGCCGTTTTCTTTAAATGCTGTCTTACGCATAGATGTGTCCATGGGAATGCCCCCCTTTATTTATGCGAAATAATAAAAGCGCTTAACCCCAATCGCGTTTTGCGATCCACGAATCAGAACCTGCTCCAGGTTCCGAAAGCCAACTTCAAGTCCAAAGGAGAAAGAAGATTCGCAATCCAAGGTCCTAGACTATGGAACGCTTTACCAACCAGCATTCGGTTGGAGGAGAACCACCTAGCATTTAGGAAAAAGGTCAAGACTTTTCTCTTTTGATATCAAAGGAGACAGGAACAACAAGCGCCCAGAGGCAATTCAGTTCGCATGTGCCGCGCTATACAAGTTTTCATTCGTTCATTCAAGTTTTCATTCATTCATTCATTCATTCATTCAAATTCAAATGATATAAAGACCGTTTTAAAATTATTCTGAATTGATAACCTGTTAAAGGAGAATCATCTCTATGTATGAACAATAGGTCAGAGCATCCTGACCGCAAGCTCATATAAACCCTTAATAACCGTACTGGGCAAATATTTACATCCTGACGCCTCTTTAGATATATCCAAGAGATTATACCCAAAGGATCTGTCTTGCTATACTTCAAAAAGGTTTTTACACTGGCCTCCAGTAACTGCATGTTAGTTAACAAAATGCCCAACCTCCCTACCCTAGAAACAGGTAATAACTCCAATATCCTAAATGCTGCAAAAAATGCCAAAGAAAAAACTGCATTGAATAAACTGGCTTCATATTCTGATGAACAAACCACCTTCGTTACCTTATATAGTCTAGCTAATATAACTGGTGTAATGGGAGATCTATTATCACTAATTAAATGTGATTTCCTATATCCCTTCAAAGCCTGCCTCACAGAAAAGAAACTCTGACAAGCCGGCAGGTTGAAAAGACGCACGAAAAAGGATACTCCAGCTAACGTCTTGTTGATGTGTGACCAGGAATGATTCCTCCCCATTAATGAATGTAGAAAAGCTAACACTATATTTTCAGAAAATGCTGAAATTGTTAGTTAAAGTGATTATAGGAAAGACATCCACAACAACCACGAAGCAGAATATTTTCTCCAAGTAGATATCACCACTGAGTTCTTAATGTTACTGAAAATCAAATCAGACCCCACAAATGGGGCGGGCATGGCGTCCCCCCACTCGGTCCGCCTCTGGCAGCAGAGAGAAAAAACGGTCCATCTGTTGACGAGAGAGCGTCAGCTAATACGTTTACCTTACCTTCAATGTATCTTGCCTTTAACCAGATGTTCCATTTAAGACAAAGGAAAACTAAATGTCGCAAAAAAGATACCACCTGTGGAGACTTGGAGGAAAGACAATTTACAGCAAAACAAAATACTTTGTTATCAGTGCTCAATAAAATCCTTCTAGTTGCAAATTGTGGACCCCATAATTCAAATGATGCCACTACTGGGAACAATTCCAAGAGCACTATATTTTTGCAGAAACCTTTTGCTACCCAACCGCTCGGCCAAGCGGATGCGCACCAGTGGTTTCCCAAAATAGCTCCGAACCATATTGAGCCTGCTGCATCTGTCTCCAATAAGAAATCACTGTCAACAACAAAATCCTTCTGCCACAGCGATTTCCCACTGAGGACTTCTAAGAAATTCTGCCAAACCAACAGGTCCCCTTTCATATCACCGGTCAATCTGATATGTGATAAAGGATTTTTTTAAACCAGCAATATCTGCATATAACCTCCTAGTAAACACTCTCCCCATGGGTAACACTCTTGATGAAAATGCCGACTATTTTGAAAAAAAATCAATATTTTTTACTTTTTGCTATAATAAATATCGCCAAAAAATATATAAAAAAAAGTTTTTTCCCTCAGTTTAGGCCGATACGTATTCTTCTACATGTTTTTCGTAAAAAAAACAAAAAAAAAACACAATAAGCGTTTATTGATTGGTTTGCCCAAAAGTTATAGCGTTTACAAAATAGGGGGTAGTTTTATGGCATTTTTATTATTATTATTTTTTTACTAGTAATGGCGGTGATCAGCAATTTTTTTCAGTACTTCGACATTATGGCGGACACTTTTTTGGGACCATTGGCATTTTTATAGCGATCAGTGCTATAAAAATGCATTGGATTACTATAAAAATGCCACTAGCAGTATGGGGTTAACACTAGTGGGCGGGAAAGGGGTTAAGTATGTTCCTGGGTGTGTTCTAACTGTATGGGGGGGGTTGACTCACTAGGGGAAATCACTAATCTTCTGTTCATACATTGTATGAACGGAGGATCAGCATTTCTCCCCTGACAGGACCGGGAGCTGTGTGTTTACACACACAGCTCCCGGTCCTCGCTCTGTACCGAGCAATCGCGAGTGGTGATCGCACCCGCCGGGCATGCGCATGGGACTCAGGGGCGAGCGGGGGCTTGCCCGTGCACCCCTAGTGACCGCTTAAAGAGCTGACGTAGAGCTACGGGCTCTCGCGCAGGGGAGCAGACCTGCCACCGTAGAACTGTGGCGGCTGGTCGGCAACCAGTTAATGTCCGCTTTTGCCATCAAAGCTTTCTTACCCAGACACTGCAGCCGAATCAAACGATGCATAGGATACTGAAGCTACATCTGAGTCTATTTGGTCATTTAAAGAATTTCCAAATGGGAACAATAAGTGCTGTATTAAACAAAATTCATTAGGTTCTTTTTTGGGAACTACCCCTAATGGCGACACCCTAAAATTCAAAAAGGAGGGGGGGGGGACTTGAAAGCACCCTCCATTCTACCCTCCCTCATTTCCTTCAATAATTTATCCTTGACCATGTTAGGATATTCTCTAGCTGACTTCAAGTTATTAACAATGTTACAACCAAAACTTTCAAATGAGGGAAGGTTAAAACCTGTTGTAAAGCCTTCAATTAGTAATAAAGCCTTCTGCTGATTTGGGTAAATTCTGAGCCAAGGAAGCATTCTTCTAAAGCTCATTGGAGTAGTTTTTTTAAAATTCTCTCTCTGACTGGCTTGTAATTTCCGAAAACATTTATGCACCGGGTGGTCCCCTAACCAGAAGGTGCACTTGTGCTTGTATTTGCATGAATTCAACCATTTACAAGTGCTGTCATTAAATGCAAAACATAGGCCTTTTTTATATACCGTTCCTGCATTTAAATTTGTACTACTGGTACTTTGACGTGGTTGAAAAGATTGCTTCTGAGGTAAAAAATAAATTTAACCACAGGCTCACATCCTTGGTACCCCACTGTAGAGATGGTTGTACTGCTAGTTTCTGTCTAAATCTTTCATCATACGCTAGCCATGAAAAAACACTGAAACTTCTATAAGCTTCCAGGATAATATCTATATGCTGAATTAGTGTTGTACTCAAATCATGGGATCTCTCACATAATACACTTGCATAAATTCAAAATGCTTGTAACCAGCTATAAAACAATCTTAATACTGGTTTACGCTTCTCCTCGTCTGTTTTGTCATCTTTTCTTTTATATCTGTGAGTAAAATCCCTTAATGGAAGGACTGTCACTAAATCAATGTAATCTCCTTGCCAAATTTTTTCCCTTAAAATAGCAGGGAGATAGAAACCCAACAGAGAAAGCACACAAGGCATACATTCTTTACCTCTATTCTACTTTGTGGAAAAATGGAAAAAATAAACTGCGCTAAGATAATAAAGGTTTTGAATGGCCTGAAGCTCTAATAGGTAAGAAGCAACTAACCTGATAACATAACAGTGAAAAGAAGTGAGAAAAATATATATAGTTGCGCTAGTGTCAGGACCACCCTTGAGGAGAAGGTGGCTTAATCACTCCAACCCCAAACGTGGAAATTAAATACATAAACATAAACCATGAGTCCATGAACTATTTTGATATGACCAACATGCACGAATAATAACACCAAATTAAGAACATAAATTGCATAATAAACAAATTATAAAAACATAAACCCTGCAATGGGCTAATAACATTAACATCAGTAAAATGACAGTAAATGTATAAAGGTATAAAAAAAAGCATGCACACAGTGAGGTCCAAGGAAACAAACAAACAAATTACATATAAAAAATATATATATAAATAAAAGTCCATAAAACTGCTGTGAATAAATACCCAGTGATGTTCCAAGATATCAAATACACTTTCTTCTTGGAACCAACAGCTTTGAGTAAATTCCACCACCATAATGCAAGTAAACTGCTTACCAGAGCCAATGGTCCTTTGTGATTAGGACCTAAACAAGCATGGATGTTAAACCCAGCAAACAGGACAAACACTGCATCCGTGACGTTGTAATACAACGTGGTAATACGACAAACTAATAAAGTCATTGCTCTATTCTCCTTTACCTGCTTCCCATGAGGTGATTCAATTACCTGAGGATTAAAGACCTGGTTAACCACATTCTCATCTGTATTCAAAACTTCAGACCAAACATCTGCTGCAATATCACCACCTGGTTTAACAACCTGTGTTACATTATCCTTACACAGTGTATTTATTAAAGGGGTTGTAAAGGTTCAATTTTTATTTTCTAAATAGGTTCCTTTAAGGTAGTGCATTGTTGGTTCTCTTACCTTTTCCTTCGATTTCCCTTCTGAATGTTTTTTTCTTTGTCTGAATCTCTCACTTCCTGTTTCTCCTCAGTAAGCTTTCCACCATCATCCGAGCTGTGGAAAGTCAGTCAGAACAGCTTACTGAACAGCTTTCTGAGGAGGAACAGGAATTGAGAAATTCAGACAAAGAAAACAAAGAAAAGAAACATTTAGAAGGGAAATTGAAGGAAAAGGTAAGTGAACCAACAATGCACTAGCTTAAAGGAACCTATTTAGAAAATAAAAAACCCCTTTAACTGCTCTTATGTTGAAGACAATTCAGAAAGCTGGTTCATAGTGTCATTCTTACCATTGCCTGCAGCTTTGCGCTGTGCTTGTGGATTATGCATAGGAGATTCACACTGCACAGGAATTGCACTGCCGGCTTCATCTGCCCCTGCTAAGCTTCCCCTCCTAGCTTCCTGAACTGCTGCTTGTTCCAAAGCCTGCTGTCTCCTGAAGCCATCTTCTCTGTCTTGACCCCGCTGACCTGCTCCTCTTCCTCGATATGTTCGCCCAGGTCTCCGCCCACCTCTGCCTCTCCATGCTAAGTCCTGGACATGCTGTTCACTGTGCGGGCTGGTGATACAGGACTGAAGCTCCTCCTCTGCTGACACCGTCTCCTACCAACCCTCCGTTCATCCTCCTCATCTGCTTCTCGACGCCTTCTTGACCCATGACCTACATGCCGTCCTCCACCTGAATTACATCTGCTGGGCTCAGCATATGGCTATGCATGGAGTCGGAGCTGACCCGTTCCATCTCTTTCGGTCCTCCGTCGTTCACTCCACTCCACCAGCTCCAGCCTCCTCACTACCCTCAGGTAATGATAGACAGCTGCGTAGCAATGCCTCTCCTCCCTGAGGACTCCTCTTAGGTGACCGGCGCAATTCCAGTCAGAGGGGTTCTATATATGGCCCCCCACTGCACCTTATAGCATTTTCTAAGGTCACCTGACCCCCAAGCCCAATCACCTCTCACCTTTCCCCTCTGCACTCCTAAGTCAGGTGACCTACTGAAACCCATAGCAAACTAAACTACATATATATATATATATATATATATATATAATTATTTATTTATCCCTAAAACCGACGCCACTGTCCCATGAGGCAAGGTGGGGCCTAAGCCTCAACCTTGCATACACCGCCTATCCATGTATGAGCCGATAGACCATTCTTGTACTGAACTGTGAGTACTAGAAAATGCATACTACATTTAGGGAAGAAAAAATTCCCCCCTTTCCTCTCCAGTGTAGTTCTACATCCATACTCCGTGTGTGTGACGAGTGAACACATTTCACAAAAAAACAGTATACAATTTTGGGATGCAAGACAGTTCAGCTCCTACTCTAAACATTCAACATGCAATTATGTGTCTACATATATACAGTATATATGTTATGTACATTTGGTAAATGTTTATTTATATATACACACACACACACATTCCATACACTTGTTTTTTTTTTTTCAGCAGCAGCACACCTCATTTAAATTCCAACTTACATTTTCTTGTTTTGTTCTTATACATTGTAGCCTTGTCATACTGACTGGCTCCGCAAGCTTACAAAATAAAGAAAGCTTGCAGGGATTTTTTTTTTTTTTTAAATGCATTTATTTCTCCAGTAGCTTATATACACAGTACAGATGTGCTACTTTACAGGTAGACTAAGGGGACCCCCCATGCACTATATTAAAAGGGATTTTTCATGTTTATGCTTTCACTTTAAGCATCAATAAATCATTGACCATTTAAAAATTTATTTTTTCACAAACTTTTTTTTCACTGATACATTTCCTCCAGGGCAGTACCCAGATCGCCATAAATATTGTATGCCCAATTACTTGCATATAAGCCTTCAAAATGGGCACTTTTGGTTTTCCACTTTAGGGTGCCATAGACTTCAATGGGGTTTCTTATTTGGTTCTGAACTTTCACAATGTTCGAATGTTCTGGTGCGAGCCAAACTGGGGGTTGTTTGGCCCATCTCTAGTAAAAAAGCTGTTTGATCCTGGCTTCCCCGATCCTCCCGCATAACACAGAGTCTATGGAGTCAGACTGCACATGCTCAGTTTCTTGGGAGAGTGCATGTGACCAGCACAGGGCCACTTAGCACTGTCCAGACAGAGAGTCAGGGGTCTTGCAGTCTTATAGAACAATCAGAAAACTCCTCCTATAATTTTTAACCAGTGCTTGGCTGGACACTGATAGAAGTCACAAGACTGCTCTAACTGCTGATGAGAAAAGGTATTTAGCAGTATATATTTACTAAAAAAAATGCATTTCCATGTTCGGTGTACTTTGGGTGAGCAGATATAGTGAATGCAGGGTCCTGGGTTTAGTAGCACTTTAAATAAAGTGGCAGGTATAAAGTGCAGGCATCTAGATAACTACTGTATTTGTGGCAGCTTACATTGTCTTCCACCATGCTTGGATAGGGTCTGCTGTGAATAGGAACAGCTTCACCACTTTTAGGTAGTGTTGGAACTAGCTTGCAGCTTCCCCTTCTCTACGCATAATACTTCTATTGGTTCATGATTTTAATGGACTGTTTGTGAGCCTATTGGATTGGGTTTGAGATGGTAGGGGGTGGAATAGCTCTGTCACTACATGAAGGGTCGGTGCTTTGCCTATTTAGAATATTTAGAATGGCCCGCAAGGCATAATTGAGTCTACTTTTGTATCTGAGAAGATAGGTTGTCATCAACCTATTTTAAAATAAAACAGCAATCACTCCATCATTCATGTGAGTGACAAGCTTACTTTACTTCTTCTGTGTCTTTTTAACAATTGCTATTTGTATATCAGCTGACACTGTTGCCTTTGGCTGAAGCTATTCAGTTGGTGTGCAGTCTTTTCTTTTGCACATTAGGTTGAAAGAAGGCAGGAGCGGACTGACCAGTGGCAGCCCGCCCAGAGGAACACAAAGCTTACAAACAACGTTGAACAGCAACGCAGACCTGCAGTGCACTGGTTAATATGGAGTTCCTGGGATGGCCTGGGGTGGAGCCAAGCAGGGAGGAGAGATGATAAAAGGCAGCCAGATAAGAGAGTCAGGCCTCTAATGAACACATGGAGAAGAAGGTAAGCTGACAGACATTATTGCATATCAATGACAGTACCCTCCCTCTTATGGCCCCTCCCCTGCCTGGGCCAGGCCTAAAGGGAAATCCCAGATGAAACCTCCTCAACAGATGAGGCGCAAAAAGACCACAGATGCAGAAATCCAAGACGCCTCCTCAGGACCAAACCCTCTGCAAAGCACAAGGTACTGAAGAATGCCTTTGTAGAGCCGAGAATCCATAATTCAACCAACCTCATACTTTAAATTATCCTCAGAGAGCGGAACCGAGGTAGGGGGAAGACGAGAGGAATCATTGAGGACCAAAGGCCTTTTAGGAATAAGCAACAGGAATCTGAGGAGGATCCCTCAGACCCTTAAAGATGAACTGGGACCATCAGACTGGGCAGAGGTCTGAGGAACCCTGAGTTCAGGTTGGTTAGAAGGTGACATGACAAAGGGGTCAAGCTGGATAGACCAGCAGAATGCAGAGATCCCTAAAACAAGGTTGAAAACCCCACCTGGCCGAATGAGGCAGTCTATCCAAAGGATGGATTGAGCCCCTTAGACAGGTTTGAATGGACGTAATAGTATTAGGATGAGGCGAGGTTGCAGAAGGTCCTGAACAAGAAAAAGTAGGAAGCTTACTGGGCATGGGCTGGACTAGTATAAACTGCAGAACGTTCAGACAAGTTAGCCTGGCTGTGCGTTTTTGGGACAGACAAAGGTAAACTGTTATGCAAACTGGAGTGAATGATCGGCTCAGGTTCACAGGTGAGCTCCTTATCCAGAGTGCCAAATGGGCTAGAGAGTACATCAGCATGACTATTGAAGGACACATCCTGGACACCACTACATGCAGTAGGAAGAGCAAAAGATACTGGGATGGTTGCAACAGGAAGTTTCTTTTTTGGGGCAACCTTGGGTAGGCAGGATATGGAACAGGAGGGACCCCAAGCCAGGATCTGTCCGGCAGTCCAGTCAATGTGTGGGGAATGGAGCCTTAACCAAGGAAGACCCAAAACGATAGGAGCTGAGGCCTTAGTTAGGACAAGGAAGGATATCCACTCCTGGTGAAGTGTCCCTACTGACACCTTAACAAAGAGTGTCTGGAAGCAAATATGGCCCCCTGGGAGAACAGTGCCATCAATCGCCAAGCCCACCAATGGCGTGGTGAGGGGCAAAAGGGTAAGTCTCATAGACAATGCGATTTCCCAGTCCATGAAATTGCCAGCGGCTCCGGAATCCAGATATGCCGGTACCGAATGAGAAGAAGCACCAAGATGAAGGAACACAGAAAAAAGAAGACAAGAAGGTAAAGGTGATATTTCTGGGTCCAATACTCCACCTTCCAGATGTATTGAACCAAGCGTTTTTCCGGGCGAAGAGAGCAAGTGTCACGAAAATGACCTTTGTCCCCACAGTAGAGACACAGGCCCAGAGTTCTGCACTTAGCACGTTCCTCGGGAGATAGCCTGGTCCGACCCAGCTGCATTGGTTCCTCAGCTGGCAGGAGATGCTCCACGGGTCAAAGAGAGGGAAGCTCAGGCTGACCAAGGACCAGGGAGTGGGGGTGTCACTTTTCCAGGGACCTTTCCTAAAAGCGAATATCGATCTGGTTACACAAGGAGATAACTTCGTCCAGATTAGTGGGGATGGTTCTTCCTGCTAATTCATCTTTCACCCTATCAGAAAGGCCATGGAAAAAGGTTGCGACTAAGGCCTCATTGTTCCAGTTCAACTCAGCCTTCAGAATGCCGAAATTAAGAGCATACTGTCCCACAGAAGAAGACTCTTGGCGAAGATGTAGAAGGGCGCTGGTCTCTGAAGAGACATGAGCCGGTTCTTCAAAGATATTCTGAAAAAGGTTCAAGAAGTCAGGCAGGCTAGAAACCACTGGATCATTCAGTTCCCACAGAGGGGCTGCCCAGGCTAAAGCTTTACCGGAGAGGAGGGAAACGATATATAGGCTATCTTAGCCCGATCAGACAGAAAGAGTTGGGGCTGGAGCTCAAAATGAATAGTGCATTGACTAAGGAATCCCATGCAGGCTTTGGAGTCCCCAGAGAAACGGGACGGAGCTGGCAGTTGTAGTGAATGCGACTCTGCGACTGGTGCGATAGGCACAGCTGCTGGTTGTACTTGAGGTTGCTGATTCGGGGTTCCCAAAGAGGTCTGGAGCTGCTTGAATCGGGAAGCCAGATCCTGAAGGAATCGCGTCACCTCAGTCTGATTAGATTCTTGAGTCTCAAGTCTGCGGACTATGCCCTGCAATGGATCGTCTGCGGGAAGCGGCACGTCGGCCGGGTTCATGGCTGTTCAAACTGTCAGGTCACCTTTGGCCAGATGACAAATGCACCCCGTTGGAGTCAGGGGTGCACTGCAAGGTAGTGAACCCTATAGCGGACTGCTGCGGATGGACAGGAAGCGTGAGCCCAAGATTCCACAGGGCACGGAATCTAAGGTCCAGCAGGTGTTCACCAGAGCCTCTAGTGGTGAGGATGGCCTTCGCTGCAACTGAACCCAGGTCGCGGCTCCCAGAGTTCCCCAGGTCACTCTCTGTAGAGAGAGAGGGGAAGCAGCCAATCATGACACAAGGGATAGTGAAGGGTAAGCCGAGGTCGGGGCAATAGGCAGATGAGGATAACCAAAAGACAGGCCAAGGGTCATGGTTACAGGCAAACAGGAGTAGTCGGGGACAAGCCAAAATTGGTACACAGAGAGATTAACGTAGCACACTAGTTAATATAGAGTTCTTGGGATGGACAGGGGTGGAGCCAACCAGTGGGGAAAAGATGATAAAAGGCAGCCAGATAAGAGAGTCAGGCCTCTATTGAACACATGGAGGAGAAGGTAAGCTGCCAGACATTATTGCATATCCATGACACCCTGAAAGAAGGCCATATTGATGAGTAAGGAATAAACCAGGGGGACACAAATTCTTGCAGACATTGACAGTTCAAATCTGATATTATAATACGCTGGAGCTGGATTATACAAGTGATGTTTATTTCAAGAGATTCACAGACAGCTGTACTATATATGATTCCCTGAAATACCCTGTAGTTTATGACTGGGAGGAACAACCAGCCTGAGGCCATTCAGCTGTGTTTCTCTTCATAAAGGTGACATTTATTTTATATTTAATGCTTCTTCACTAGATGACAGAACATTTTGCAGCCTATAACTTTTGTTTTTTGTCTGAGAGCTACACGTGCTGCAAAAAATGATTTACCAATGGTGGTACTCCTGTTTATTCTAGAAACATCAAATGCTCCTGTAGACTGACTAGGAGCAAAAAGTTAACTGCCTTGCCTTGTTTCACAAAATAGAACACGGACACTCTATTTTAGTCAAATTCAACATCTCATAACTGAACATCAAACCCTTGCATCAACTGTCAATCTTGGTAGGTGAAATATATACAAAAAAAAAAACTGCACTATGTTAGTTTTAATCAGCTTCCAGATTGGCATAATACAAAGAAGAAGAAAAGATCTGCAAAGAAGAAGAAACAAGCAACAATTAATTAAACAAATTATATAGCTAAGACAAATTAAAAATGTCAAAGTCTTTGAGCATACCTACATTTAAAGTGCCTGTAAACCCTCACATATACCTAATGAAGTGACTGGCACAGGTGATACACAGAGATTAAACAAATCCTCCTACATAAGTTGCAGCTGTGTATCTGCAGCAATTTCTTCTGTAGATCGTTCTAAATACACACAGAAGAAAGGATTTCACTTTAGTCCTAGGAGCAGCGGACAGGGATCTGAAGTCTTCACACAGCCGACAGCTCTAAACCCTGATTGGTGGAAGGGATGCCCTACTTTACACAGTATGGAGAGCAAGCACAGCTGTGGAAAACAGCCACAGGCTATACTGCAGCTCCCTCCCCCGTCACTATTTTAGCTCTAGTTTTTTGATAAAAGCTACCAGAAGTACTTATGATGATAATAGATTAACCAGGAGGAGAGAAATGACAAGGATATGCTTCATGTCATGTTTTATGTCTAAAGTTTACAACCACATTAACCCATGTGTGAGCTATTTTTGCATCTTTTGCACACATGTTTTAAAAATAATTTTAGGCCTGAACATTATATATTTTCTGAAAGCAGACACCCTAGACAATAAAATAGAGGTAGTTTTTTTTTTACACTTGATATCACTGCAAAGGTTTTAATAAAATATAAATGACATGGTAAATAAATACCCAACATGTCAAACCTTAAATTTAAAATTAAAAACCTTAAATACTGACAAAATTCTATATGTGACACTTCAAAGGCTCCCTATACAGGAGGTCATCAGCTTAGGGTTACAGAGGAGGTCTTGTGCTAGAATTATTGCTCTCATGCCGGTGTGCACGCTAATATGTAACATATTTTTTGCAATTGACCGTTTTATGTGTAGGTGCCCTCGACACATGTGTTTACATTTGTACGTGTATGTGTGGGGAGCTTTTTAATTTTTTCGGGGGGGGGGGGGATTTTATGTGCTTGGGTGTAACTTTATTTTTTTTCCCCCAAAAAAATAGTTTATTTTGCCTAACTTTTTTTTCATCACATAGGGGATAAAAAGTCCCCTATGTGATGATTTTTTAGATGACAGCTTCTCTTTAGTGAGACATGCAGGGTCTAAAAGATCCTGCATGGCTCCTCTGGGCTCCACTGAATGTATTACAAAATGCTTTTATACCCCATTCACACTTATGTGGCTTGTCATCCCCTTTGCACATCAAAGTCACATGACAAATCATACCCCGTGTTTTCCAATGATAACTATTCACATATGTGTGACTTAAAGTTGCAGCAACTTCAAAGTAGTTTCATGCAACTTGTGGGCCATAGACTTCAATGTTAACAGTCAAAAGTTGCATGAAAGTCATAGGAGAATGTTTTACATGTAAGGGTCGGTCCGACTTTGCAGAGGGACAACAAGTCACATCCAAGTTGCACCCATCCAAAATTGCATAAAAGTTGCACTCCAAATTTACACAACTTTGAAGTTGTACAAATCTGAATTGAGCCTTCAGTGAGGCTGTCCATCCCAGCAAAGCGCCAAAAGGGAGGTAAGAAGCGGGAAAGCCAATCCCAAATTTTATAGGAATAGTAGAATAGTAAATGTTTGGATTTCAGAGGTAGGAACAGGATCTTGTCAGTATTCTGTACATTTTAAATCTGCTTTATTAGTCAACCAACAGAAACAAAGGGCTTTGTCTTCAAATCCAGCTTAAACAAGACAATTGCAGCGTTCCATTAGTACAGCCTTGATACATAAGTCCAAGCAGTGGCAGCTGGAGGGGTTATTTTTGGGGGCAAACAAAACTTCCTCCTGGGCCACTGGCTTAGCGGCACTAGCACAACTGCCCCCCGGCTCAGAACAATGTGGCACAACACTAACACCCCAGAAAACCCACTGTACTTACCTTGGATGCTAGCGGTGAGAGCAGCAGTCGAAGCTGATGCAGCCATCTTCCAGCCCTGTCCTTAAGCGTTATGGGGAAAGCTGCTTCGGTGTCCTCTCCTCTCTGGTGGATCTCCTCTCTGCTCCTCCGGGTGCTAAGCGTCCAATAGGTTTGCCTGGCGTTTGGCCAATTGGGAAACAGGTTTCATACCTGCTTCCCGATTGCCCGGGAGGATGATCGGTGTGGCAACAGCGAATATTCATTCGCTGTAGCAACACACCTGGGTAGGCTTCGGTCCCATCATCTGCGACGTGAGCCCACCTTATTCTGAATCCTATTAGAGTCTCTGGCTCTAATCAGGTGGTTAAAAAAAGTGTCTGCTGTAAATCAGGTGCCCAGTGCCCTGAAAGGGGCTGGACACATGAATATGGGGTGGCCGCGGTGGCCGTGGATAGATTCATGCTATTCATGAATCTATCCACTGCATGTAGGGGGGTGGCAAGGAGAGAGGAAGCGGCTGAGTCCAAGTGTGCTTAGCTTCCGCACACATAGGGCCAGATTCAGGTAGTTTGCCGCATCTTTCCGGCCGCGTAGTGTATCTCATTTACACTATGCCGCCGTAACTTAGAGCGGCAGGTCCCGTATTCACAAAGAAATTGCGCCCTAAGTTACGGCGGCGTAGTGTAAATGGGCCGCATAACTGCGCGTAATTCAAAGTAGGCTGGTAGTGGGCGTGTTGTATGTTAATAAATGGTGATCCCACGTAAATGACGCGCCGAACGATCGGCGCATGCGCCGGCCATGGACGTATCCCAGTGCGCATGCTCAAAATCACGTCACAAATAGTCAATGCTTTCGATGTGACCGTAACCTACGCCCAGCCCCATTCTGAATCGGCTTACGCAAACGACGTAAACGACGTACAATACGACGCTGTTCCGACGTCCATACTTGGGTTGCGCCTCATATAGTAGGGGTAACTTTTCGCCGGTCCGACGCCTTACATAAACGACGCAAATAGATATGCCGGGCGCAACTACGTTTGTGGATCGGCGTATCTACCTAATTTGCATATTCAACGCGCAAATCTACGGAAGCGCCACCTAGCGGCCAGCGTAAATATGCAACTAAGATACAACGGCGTAAGAGACTTACGCCGCTCGTATCTTAGCAACATTTCGCTGTATCTTGCTTTCTGAATACAGAAAAAAGATACGCTGAGGCATCCTAGAACTTACGCGGCGTATCAACAGATACGCCGACGTAAGTTCTTTCTGAATCTGGCCCATGGTATTCAAAGTCTCACTAAAAGGTAGGCTCACCCAGCAGGTACATCTCAGATAATTGAGTCTGTCCAGGCTGTATGCAGGTCTCCTCTCTGTAGACGTCAAACAAACAACAACCACACTCTCTATTCTGCTGATTAATAAGCAGGGCTGAAGTTGAAGTGCCTGCCCTTTACAATTAACCGTCTCTTGACCCTTCCCCGGCTGACTTTCCACAATTGATTATTGTAACAGTTTACACTAAGGTCACCATTGCCTATATTTATCATATGCTGAATTTAAATTGTCCAAGACTGGGGCAAATTTTCTTTGAAAAAAAGGTCATCAAACCTGTTTGCATAGTCCTGTTGCATTCATATTAATAACTGAATTTTCTAAAAATGTAGCTTTCCTGCCAAACAATGTGGCTGTCCTTGTTAAATAGGAAAATTCTGAAAGAGTCCCTGACTGGCCTATACTATATTAAAATTGGTCCTCATAGCTACTTTGCAGCTAAACCAATGCAATAGAACTGAAAAAAAAAAATGGTAAATGTTTAGAAATCTAGTTCTGCGCCTTTAAAATGATATGTTGATGCGTATATTTGTACTGACTTCTCATATGCCTTGTTTTTTATTTTTCTATATGCCTTAATTATTTTGATGTGTACCATCTTTTACTTCTTTAATAAAAGTTTGTAAACAAAAAAAAAAGAAATCTAGTTCTGAGGCTGTTTTAGCATTACTTAAATTATTTTATTGAATTTCTACAGCACTTAATTATTAAACTGATTATAAATGCAGTAAGAACTAAAGATTTTCTTATTGAATATCTGTCCATTATGTTTGTTTCTGTAAGTTGCACCAAATGGGAATTTAAATGCTTTCAACAAGATGATTTAGTATTGCACTGTGCCCCTTAAAGATGTCTATGTGGATGAAATGCATAGGGTAGAACTTTAGCACTGACATCTTCACACCTGTGAACTGGTCAGATCGGCACATCTTCTTAATGCCTGTCTATCATGTATGTTTGTGAGTACCCTGATGTTTTATTAATAAACGGTTTTAAAAAATATATTACACCATGGGGAGCTTTCTTTTGTTTTTTTCTCTGCTAGAACTGACTTTGGAGTATCTGTAGTGGAAAAGCTGAATAACACCACCAGTTTGATTGATTGGAGAGATAAAGCATTGTTCTGGTAAGAGGATGATTCAGTTTAAGTGGAAGAGTACTGGTCACTCAAAAAAGAAAAATGGGGGCGTGGCTTGAAGCCGACCGTGATGGCTGCTCTCTGAATCAGCTCCGGGACACCGCGGCTATCCAGGGCAATAGCGACAAATGAGGATCGTCACACACTGCATCCAGAGCCTCTGCTACTCCCCGGGAACCCAGTCGGAATGTATAAATGGAAGAAAGACCGTTTTTTACCCGCCACCCAGCAGGTCAGATCTCCAAGATGCAGACATGCAGGCTCACCACACATAGACCCAGGAGGAAGGCCAGAGGAGGGAGATAATATGCGCCCGCAACACATAGGCAGCCCCTCCTCAGCTTCCACCCCCTCTGCGAGTCCTGTCAAATCAAAAATTAAACTGAATCAGGACACAGACCCTTCTGAGGTAAACCCTTACAATCAGCTATCCCCTCTGAGCCATGCAAATGCCAGATACATTGCGGCTTAAACCACACTGAACCAACCTGTCCTTGATACTACCCTGAAGGATATGCTCCTCACCCTGCAAAACTCTATCCAATCTGACTAAAATGGTGCATAACTTCACATCCGAAGCATCACACTTGGGGGACAGAGTCTCCACCATAGAAGCTAAAATGGGAAAGGTGACATCATCCTTCAATAGCTTATTGGACATGCAGAGAGATGGGGCAGAGGACATAGAGTGGATGAAGGCAAAAATAGCAGATTTAGAAGATCGTTCCAGACGGAACAATTTAAAAATCAGAGGCATATCAGAATCCGTCCAACCACCTGCTCTAAGAGATATTTTCTTACAACTACTCTCTGCTTTCCTCCCTGATACCCATCCACAGGAACTATTGGACACCATACCAAGAGACACTATTGTCCGGATACACTTTTTCCATGTTAAGGAAAAACTACCTGAGAGCCACGCGTAATCCAGACCAATACCCTCAACCGTACGCTGCTCTGGCCTTCTTTGCGTAACTATTCAAATATACCATGCTGCAGCGCAAGAATCTTACCACTATTACTAAGCCCCTTATCATCACCAAGGACAACAAGTCCTATTCAGGCCGCAACCTGGACGAAGGTCTCCTGCTGCTGCGCCAATGGCACATCTTGGCATCATTGGAACAATGCCAACATGATCGTCACCATCGCAATTATAACACTGGCGACTGGGACGACTTTAATCCTTCTGATGAAATGACCACCTGACAAGCCTCTACACCTCCAGGTCTACATGCAAGCCCTGAAACGCCCACCAGAGCCCCTTTTCTTTGAGTAGCCTAATAACCCCAATACAAGTTGCAGGTATACACCGCTCACACAAAGTTATAGTTCTGTTTCTAATTGCTGTGCATGTTAACACTGTCGCTCTCCTATTGCTATAACATTGTTCTTCCCTATATTGACTTGATCTTGACTCTCTTACATATACAGAAAAAGAGTCGCCCTTGGGACTTTAAATGAGGTGGTCACAGTTTGCCACTGAATAGCAAAAGTACAGTCCACAACTTTATTCTGTTCTACACCAAAAATGGAATTTAAAGACGAAACTGCTGTAACCTGCTTACATCGGAAGCTACCAACCTTTCTCTTCAAAATGTAAGTTGACTACCGCACCACTTTAACACAAATCCATCACATATTGGGAACTTTCACAAAAACTCCACCATAGATGGTACCTCACCCCAGTCCAATTGTATAAATTTGCAAATTTAGTTGACGATCTCTTGTGTTCAGAACACTAATAATGCACACACTTTTTGAAGCTAGACTGCTTATTTTGCGAAAATTGAGAAGTTCCCTAACCCCAACCATAGCAGATGTCAAATCTCAACTTACTCTAATTAAAGAATTTGAACTTAGCTCCGCTCTAAAAAAAAAAAAAACACTGTTGCAAAACCCTGGCTTCTTACCCAAACAATGTAAGTCAACTACATAAAACTACAGGGTTGCAGACGATAAACGACTAAATAAGATATCTTTGAACGTTCACCTGTCAACGTCAACATACCTGAAGGCTTGTTAGAGTCGACTTTAGAGTCGATAATGTCCCTCTAAATACTGTTTTACCATCTGATGTTTGTTTCTCCTTGCTTAAATAAAGCACCAATTAAACCACATATATCACAAATTATAGCCTTGGCGTATTGTCTCCCCTTCATGTGAGGTAGACGATACAATGTACTAGCTACTTAATACCGCGTATTGTTATTAGCTCAAACTAGCTTGATATTGTTATGTTTAAAATATCAGTTAACATTCTACTTCTTACTTATGCATGTATTGTGAATGAAAAACAAAATAAAAATTGTAAATATAAAAAAAGTAGAATTGAGTTCTTGTTTGTGATCACTTGTGGGAATTTATTGCTTGAAATTATTTTTTACATTATGCACATGGTTCAAACCTGAAGATTCTTCTTTTAGTACTATGATTTTGGTGCATTTTTTTATTCCTATAGATCGATTTTTTTTCTTTTGTATATTTGTGAATAATGTTAGAATTTGTACATTGTTTCATTTAGTCTTAAAGGGGTAGCACAACATGTTTTGTTTATACATTTTGAGGTATTACTGTATTTGGGTACCAGTGAATGCAGCTGTCACTAATAATGGTATATACATTTTGTTATTGGGCACGGAGCACAGGTTATCTTTATCACCATTATTTTAGTTAGTGCTGCTAGCTGTTAGCAAATCTGGTATTTTGAGGTTTCGGTGGAGTGGACCCCTCTTTTTCACTTTGCAAGCCCCTACTGGACCTCCTACTAGTTCATTATTAAGTCAATACAGGAAGCCAACTTTTGAGTGAGTCTTTTTGTTCCTTTTGCCAATAGGAGTGGGATCCAATGGACTGTGCACATATATTGGGGTCATAGAGTGAGAATCCCCTCCCACTATAGGTTTGAAGTATGTTTTGACCAGTAGTCTTGACCAAACTGTACCACTGCTGTAGTGGAGGTCAAGAACCTGGATGTGCTGACTAATATATGTGTCTAGATCACAAAACTAGTGTACATATTCAATGCAAAGGACGTTAGTGGAAATCAAAACAGCAGGAACAAAATGAGGAAAGAGATGAATAAATAGAAGGAAAAAAATGGAAAAAAAGAAAAAAGGAGGAAAAAAAACAGAAATAAATGTAAATATAAAAGTCAGAGAGAAAAGGAAAAATGAAAAGAACAAAAAAGGAAAAAAGGGGGTGGTACCCTTTCTTTCAAGTATTTGCATTTGAATATTGGTGGTTGTTGTATTTATATTCTGCTTTTACACTGTTAAGCCTCGTACACACGTTACGTTGGCAGGGGATTGTCTGTTGACAGACTGTTGTCCTAAAATCTTACCGTTAGTACGCTTCTTTTGAAAATTGTCCAACTTTCGGCCAACAAATGTTGGATGATAGGCTAGTAAATTTTCAACAGACAGCAGTTTGACGTCAGAATTTTATATTGTCAGTAAACAAATCTGTCACACAGAAGTCGAAAGTACAAACATGCATGCTTGGAATCAATGCTCACCAAACAAAAAATTAGCAGAAGGGGCCCAAAGGGTGGTGCTCAAGAGCTGAATTTCTTGTTAGTACGTCACTAAGAATGTCATTTGTACTCTGCGTAATGGCACAGCGCCAAATGACATTATCCCCACAAAACTGCTGAAGGAATGCGCCTACATCCTGGCTCCTCCCATCACGCAGCTTATCAACCAGTCTTTGGTGAAGGGCATAGTACCCTCACAGTTGAAAGAGGGTATAATCCAACCCATCCTGAAGAAATCCTCCCTGGACCCCAAGGACCCACTCCACCGCCGGCCCATAACAAGCCTCAATGTACTCTCAAAGGTAATGGAAAAAGTAGTGGTACAACAGCTGCAACAGCATCTAGATACCTACAAGCTACTTGACCCATTGCAATCAGGGTTCCGTCCCGGACACGGGACTGAAACCGCATTGCTCAAAATATGGGACGATGTTCTCGAGGCCGCAGACGAAGGAGAATCTTGTCTTCTGGTTCTGTTGGACCTAAGCGCAGCTTTCGACACTGTAGACCACAAACTGTTACTGACGCGGCTTGCTGAAGTAGCCAGAGTCGCAGAAGGCGATTTATCTTGGTTCTCCTCTTTTCTGGAAAACCGATCGCAAACAGTGAAGTTAGGACCCTTCACATCTGAGAAACGCACAGTAACATGCGGAGTCCCTCAAGGATCGCCTCTGTCACCGGTGCTGTTTAACATCTACCTTCGTCCTCTTTTTGAGATTATCAGCAGCCAAAAACTGCTCTATCACTCATATGCAGATGACACGCAACTTTATTTCCGCATCTGCAACAGAAAGGATCACCACCTCAATCTAGAGACATGCCTCTCTTTGATAGAGGACTGGATGACAAAGAGTTATCTTAAACTCAACGGAGTGAAAACAGAACTTCTCCTGTTTCACGCCAAGCGCAGGAATCAACTTTCAACAGCATGGAAACCCACGCCTATTCTGGGCAAAATTATCACCCCTAGCGCCAAAGTCAAGAGTCTTGGGGTCATTTTTGACTCCTTTATGACAATGGACGCACAAATAGGGTCAGTAGTCAGCGGATCCCACCATCTGCTGCGCCTACTACGCAGACTTACTCCGTTCATCCCCAAAGAAGATTTAGCAGTCGTGGTGGGAGCAATTGTTAACTCCAGACTGGATTATGCAAATGCCCTTTACCTCGGACTCCCCAAGTACCAAATTGCTCGTCTGCAAGTCGTTCAGAATACGGCCGCCAGACTTGTGACTGGGAAAAAACCCTGGGAATCCATCTCACCTTCACTGAGATCCCTTCACTGGTTACCAGTCAAAGACAGAATTGCTTTTAAAGCTCTCTGTCTTACGCATAGATGTGTCCATGGGAATGCCCCCCAATATCTATGCGAAAAAATAAAAGCTCATAACCCCAATCGTGTTTTGCGATCCACCAATCAGAACCTGCTCCAGGTTCCGAAAGCTAACTACAAGGCCAAAGGAGAGCGAAGATTTGCGGTCCAGGGTCCCAGACTATGGAACGCTTTACCAGCCAGCATTCGGTTGGAGGAGAATCACCTAGCTTTTAGGAGAAAGATCAAGACACATCTCTTTTGATATCAAAGGAGACAGGAACAACAAGCGCCCAGAGGCGATTCAGTTTGCATGTGCTGCGCTATATTAGTTTTTCATTCATTCATTCATTCATTCATTCACTACGTTCATTTTTGTGGCGCGACAATTGAATACCGTTAGTATGCAAGACAAGATCCTGGCACATGCCCTTTTGACAAAAATCAGACGCTCGGTTGGCCAACAATCGCACCATGTGTACGAGGCTTTACACTTCATCACATGCCCAACAAAGGGGTCCTGCGCGGTTCCGAAATGTTGCACCTGTCTCTGTGATGTGATCTCTTTGCAATAAAAACCTTTGGATGGTGATTGTTGATCCATGGTGTGCTGGCGAATATGTACACTTGGAGTTGTTTCCAGGACCCAGCTGGTAATCGCTGCAGCACCCACCATTTTATGAGCCTTATTTGCCAGGAATGTGTGCGATAGGAATATAGATATGACTAGATCACAAAACTGGCTGGTAGGAATAACATCTCTTTCGTTATGGGGTTTATATAACATATATAAACATAAACAGCGTTTATATATGTATTTAAACACTGTAAGCTGTAAACAGTTTTTATATATGTATTTCATCTGTGTACCATCTTGTCTGCAATTCAGTTTTAGCTCAGTTATGTACAGTTATACTGTTGTATTTTTAGTACAAGAAATGTAATTTACCCTAGCCAGGAAAATAGATAATGAAATTTTACCCTTTAAATAGAAGGTATGATTAAAAGAAATAAAATTCATATTTGGTAGCATTATGTCTTTGTTTTGTTTTTTTAAAAGCCCATGAAATATAAATTGTAACTAGGTCCCATAAACAAATAAAATGTTCTAACAAAGCCTGATATAGACACGTTTTGCTTCATGATTTAATTCCTTTAATTTATTATGCAATATCACTATCATGCCTAACCAGATTTTATGAGAAGGCTGTTCAAGTGAAAACCACAGCAATGAGTCGTTTAATATGGACTAATGAAAAACAGGTATTAAAGGCATTAGTAACTGGTCTTAGGATTTAATTGTAAAGCGGTTACAAAATCACTGCTCTCATAAATAAAGTTAGAAAATGGAATTAAAAAAGTAGTAGACATAGGTTTTAATATGCTAGAATTAACATTATCTTATATGTTTGCATTTCAGAATAGGATGAGAGAGTATTTTTGATCAAAGTGTTTTATGGTATGTGCACAACAATTGCTGATTTATCACTCATTACTTGCTGCTACCAGAATCGCACTGCAATGTAGACAAAGTTGGACTTAGTAGTGTATAAAGAGTAGAGTGGTTGAGGCACACACATACAACTTTACTTTACATTTAGAGAAGAAAAATCTTTAACTACTTAAAGCTGAAGTAAAACCATCCATTTAACTGTTTCGATTTTTTTTAATTTCCAGCATGTGCCAGAAATGTAACCCTTCAATTGGTTGTGCTCTCAAACAGACTGTCAAACCATCCAATGCTTAGTGTCATAACTGATCACATGTGCAGCATCATGGCTGTTTTAGATTTAACAGAGTCAAAGATGGCAGCTTCTTTGGCTGAAAACGATAGAGGGGTTTACTTCCACTTTAAGCTTGTAAAACATCTTCAATACCTGGGTATTTTTTAGTTTTGAGTGCTGTGATAGTTTGACTGACAATTACTTTGTCATTCAATGTTGTACTGAAAATATTTTAGAAGATTTTTTTTGGAGACATATATGGGTTCTTTTACGGGAATTTAATAACCACTGTTTTTCTTTCTGTTGTTTTTTGTTTTAGTACAATATAAAAAAACTCCAAAATGACCCCTTTTTGTAAGACAAACACCCCACAATGATTTTTTTTTTCCAAAACCTTTATTTTTAAAGAATAATAATAATAAAAGGCTGCAGGCAGCCAATCAGAGGCTTAGGTTGCAAATAACGAGGAACACCTATATACAGCAAAGCAGGCAGCCAAAAATAAACCAGACATAAGGGTTGTGCATATTATTTAGTGATAGATATACTACTAAAGGAGACAGTCATAAACTGCAGGCATACTATAGAAGATGGTCAGAGACTGCAGGGATTCTACAGTAGACATTAGGAGACTGCAGACATAGTACAGGAGATGGTCATAAACTGCAGACATAGTACAGGAGATGGTCAGAGACTGCAGACATAGTACAGGAGATGGTCAGAGACTGCAGACATACTACAGGAGATGGTCAGAGACTGCAGACATACCGTACTACAGGAGATGGTCAGAGACTGCAGACATACTACAGGAGATGGTCAGAGACTGCAGACATACTACAGGAGATGGTCAGAGACTGCAGACATACTACAGGAGATGGTCAGAGACTGCAGACATACTACAGGAGATGGTCAGAGACTGCAGACATAGTATAGGAGATGGTCAAAGACTGCAGATATACTACAGGAGATGTTCAGAGACAGCAGACATACTAAAGGCAGGGCATTTTTTACCATAGAATAAGTGCAGGACCTTAACCTCACTACCACCGCCTTACAGTGGGAGAGTCTTAGGCCCCTTTCACACGGTCTGACCTGAACGGGCGCAAGTCTATGGAGCAACGGATGTCAGCAGTGACCATGTCTGCTGACATCCAATCTTGTCCATGTGGAGGGACAAGAGGAACATTGAGAGGACATGAGGAACATTGGTAATAAGTGGGGGCACAGAAGGAATATTAGGGGGCCAGGAGGGACATTAGGGATAAATGGGGGGACAGGAGGAACATTGGGGATACTTAGGGGGATAGGAGGGACATTGGGTATAAATGGGGGGATAGGAAGCACATTGAGAATAAGTGGGGGGCATGAGGAACATTGGGTGACAGGGGAAACATTGGGGGAACAGGAGTGAAATTGAGAATAAGTGGGGGCATGAGGAACATTGGGGTGACAGGAGGAACATTGGGTGGGAATAAGTGGGGACAGGAGTAACATTGGGTGACAGGATTAACATTGGAGGGGCATGAGGAACATTGGTGGAACAGGAGGGACATTGGGGGGACAAAAGGGACATTGGGGGAAAGAAGGGACATTCGGATAAGTGGGGGGACAGGAGGGACATTGGGGGGACAGGAGGGACATTGGGGGAGAGCAAGGATATTGAGGATACATGGGAGGACATGAGAAATATTGGGGGGACAGGAGATAAGTGGGGGGACATGAGGAACATTGAGAGGACAGGAGGAACATTGGGGATAAGTGGGAAACAGCAGGAATATTAGGGGGCCAAGCTGGACATTGGGGATAATTGGGGGACAGGGGGAACAGTGGGGATTATTGGGGGGATAGGAGGGACATTGGGTATAAGTTGGGGGCATGAGGAACATTGGGTGACAGGAGGAACATTGGGGGGACAGGAGGAACATTGGGGGGACAGGAGGAACATTGGTCGACAGGATTAGCATTGGGGGGACATGAGGAACATTGGGGGGCAGGAGGAACATTTGGGGGGACAGGAGGGACATTGGGGATAATTGGGGGGACAGGAGGAACAGTGGGGAGATATGAGTCCCTGTGTGACTGTACATCTGTGTCACATACCAGTTCACTTGATCAGGAAGATCCCTGGAGATGTAATTTCATTACATGTGCTGCCATGTGAGGAAGAGCAGGCGCCGCCACCCCATTCCCAGACTGGCTGCCACAATGGAGAAGGGGAGATCCAGTCTGGCATGAAGGAGGAGAAGACGACCGCTGTGGCTCACCCAGCGAGGCAGAGGCAGGTCTCCCAGAGCAACCCAGCCCCTGCCACCACACATGACACACCATTTGTCCAATCACTGGGCAGCCGCTGCCCATCCCTGAGCCAAAACATAGCGGCTAGAGTGCAGCAAGTGACACCATCCATAGGACGGAGTGACACTGGCACAAGATGCTGCTCTGCGCCCCCCTAAATTTTGCGCCGGATGCCACGGCCCCTCGCACCCCCCACGCTATGCCACTGGTGGGACCATAGACTTGAGGTAGTTAATGTGCAGAATAGAGAAGGTGAAGGGTTAATATACAAGTCACATAGAGGGGCAGGATGGAGATTAGGTGTTCAGGAGAGGAGGGGATGAGAAGGTTAAAAAAGAGGTCCCAAAATCTGTCATATGCCTTTAGGTCCTGTGTTTCCATACTGGAAGAATAGAAAACAATTGCTTTCTCTGTGCTGGTTCAGACAGCAATGCAGCCCTGATGTGTGGTGCAGTAAGCTGTAATTGAAGCACACAGATTTATTACTTACTGTATTACTATAATGCAGACATGTTGCATATTTAGTAATAGAATTGGAGATATTTAAATTTTGTATCCTAATGGGGACCATGTGACAGTCACAGCACTACAATTTGGAGACATAACAATAAATACCAAAATAAGGACCTTTATGCAGGATCACCAAGTGTTATTTTAATAAAAGTTGCACATTTAAAAAGCTTGGAAAAAACATTTGTCACTTTGTCAGGTTGAAGCTTAGATACAATTTTAGCATTTGGGTTTAGGCCGCGTACACACGAGCAGACAGATTTGTTCAAATCGGTTGGGCCGACCGATCTGAACAAATCTGTCTGCTGGGGACATATTGGTTTGATTGTGTACACACGATCAAACCAAAATCCCCGCCGCCAGACGGCGCGGTGACGTGGAGGTGACGTTGACGCCGCCACGTCACCGCACCAGGAAGTAAAACACTTCCGCGCATGCGTCAAAATCATTCGGTGCGTGTGCGAGAAGACATGTCTGCTGGTTAGCGTACTAACCAGCAGACATGTCGGGCGGACGGGTTCCCAGCTGACAGATTTCAAAGCATGCTTTGAAATCTGTCGGGTGGCCAAATCCGTCGGCTCGCCCGTACACACGGTTGAATCTGTCTGCTGGGACGGTCGGGCCGACCGTTTCCAGCAGATAGATTTGATCGTGTGTACGCGGCCTAAGAACTTCAGGGGAAGATAACACACTCTGTGTAATTCATAATAATTAGATAACTGCTGCATCTATTTTACCATATGTACAATTACAGATTAATACATTTGGAGGCCTTTGCTTATTGTGTATGGGCTGCCAATCACTGGCACCACCATCAACTGTCAACATCGAGCAACTGGGGCCCGAAGAGGTAGGGGCAGTTGCCAATCAAATATTATGCAACCTGCTATACTACTGACACAATGTTTGGAACTTTTTGACCCCTGCACTCTGTTACTTACTTCTTTCACCTTTGAACTCATGTTATTTATTACTTAAAACTCTACATGAATTACCCCTTTCAGTTCTGCATTACATACTATTTACTACTAACCTATGCACTCTGTGTTACTTACTACTGACCCTAAAATTCTGTGTTTCATATTATGACTGCTGCAATCTGCATTACATAATACTGACCCCTGCACTCTTTCTTACTTATTCTTGACTCTGTGTTACATACTTCTGACCACTGAACTCTGCATCACAAATTACTGAACTAATTGCATCAATTACTACTCTGACTCCTGAACTATGCGTTTCATATCACTGACCTCTGAACTCTACTTTACATACTACTGACCTCTGAACTCTGCATTATTTTTCTCTGACCCCTGCACTCTGTGTTTTATACTGCTTACCCCTGCACTCTGTGTTTCATACTACTGATCCCTGCACGCTACATTACTTATTACTGAACCCTACACTCTGAGATGCCCACCTCTATTGCAGACAACTGTAATGTACTCTGCATTACAGACAACTGATGCCTTCACTATGCATTACTTACTCCTAACCCCTGAACTCTCTTTTATATGCTGATGACCCCTGAACTCTCTCAAATACTGCTGACCCCTGCATGCTAACTTACAAACTACTGACCTCTTCCCTTTGAATTACTTTTTTCCTGAACGTGCACTCTGTATTACATACTAATGATCTCTAAGCTCTGCCTTACTTACTACTTTGAATTCTGTATTGCTTGCTATTCTGAACTCTGCATTACATTATACCTACTTCTGCACTCTGCGTTCCAGTACTGGTCTCTGAACTTTGTGTTACTCGATTTTGACCATTGTACTGTGAATGATAGTGAATAGTGTTGGGTGAACTGTTCGGGCTGAGCAAAAGTTTTGGCCAAACATCACCTGCTCATCTGTTTGGCAAACCCCCAAACTTGCAGGGTGTTCAGTGGGGGTCCGCCCCACCGAACGCCCTGCAATGCATTGCGTGCTGTACAGTGCATTCTAAGCCCTGATTGGACAAAGCTTTGCCCAATCAGGGCGCAGTGAATAACTGGTTGTTAAGGAGCGGCCTTAACAACTGATGAGTCATTAGCTGTCAATTGGCTTCCCCACTGACAGCTAAATAAAAAATAAAAAAATTGCAGTCAATAAAAAAAGTGAAAAAAAAAAACAGCCCTTCAGGTCTGGTGAGGATTCTAATGCCCTGTACACATGATCGGTTCGTCTGATGAAAACGAACCGATGGATTTTTTCATCAGATATCCGATAAACTGACTTTCATCAGTCTTGCCTACACACCATCGGTTTAAAATCCGATCGTGTCCAACGCGGTGACGTAAAACACAACGACGTGCAGAGAAAAATGAAGTTCAATGCTTCCGAGCATGCGTTGATTTGATTCTGAGAATGCGCGGATATTTGACCCATGGATCTCCCTACAGAGGATCGTTTTTTTCTATTGTTTTTTTAACCATACGAAAATTTTAAAACAGGTTCTATTTTTTTTCACCGATGGGAAAAAAAAAATACTTTGCCATCAATGAAGGTAAACCACCGAATGCTTGGCTTTTAAAAGAGGGAAGGTCCCAGCACACTTACCAGCTAGCCTGAAAAAAAATTACATTAAAAACATCAGGTTTTAGTTTGGCTTTATACCTTAAATGTGCACCTTTAGTTCCAGAACCAATTGTTTGAGGGTATGACTAAGCACTGTTGAGAGTGTGAAACGCATCAGATTTTTCATCCTGTACCCTGCTGTGGTTTGTACTTTTGTTATTTTGCACAATAAAGTCATTTTTATTGGCTGTCCAGACCTTCCCTCTTCTGGAGCGGTGATCCCTTCCCTGAATGCCTGGCTTGCCATTTGACAGTTCTTATATATAAATGGGGCGGAGCCACCTGGTGGCACTGCCCCTCTTGTGATGTCACTGACTTGTTCATGCTGGGTCAGTGACATCACAACGGAGAGGTGCCAACAGTTGACCCTCCCTCCCCATGCCATTTAAAATCTATTGCCGGGAATGGTATTGTATTGCCAGAAATTTAAATGTGATTTTTTCTTTTCTTTAGAAATGTCAGTTTTTTTTGCAGTAGGTTCTGTCCATGGTACAGATGTGCCACTTTACACACTAAGGGGACCCCCCAGGCACTATATTTCAAATAATTTTTTATTTTTATTGTTGCTCTTTAAACATCATTAAAATCATTGCAAAAACAATGGCCCAGATTCACAAAGCACTTACGCAACGTAAGTGAAAAAAATGTGCGCCGGCGTATCTGTGCGCCAGACCCACAAACCAACATATGCCTAAAAACTGGCCACCCTACACCGACGTAGCTTACATACGTCGGTGTAGCCTGGGCGCACTTTTCGCCTGGACGCATGTTGTTGCTCCCATTGATTAGGCATTCAAACATGCAAATGAGGAAAATACGGCGATTCACGAACGTACATGTGCCCGACACATGCTACGCGAGGTGCGTGTAAATTGTACGTTTGGCGTAAAGTTATTCCCCATAGATGAGGCGCAACCCGGCAACAGACATGCAAAGGTCTGCACCAGAGAACCCAGGCCGGCGTATTGGGCGTACGTTACGTTCGCGGCGTACGTGGTGATCCGGCGTAGCTTAGGCATTTGTGCTGGCGTGGTTGTGAGTAGGCGCATAAGGGTGCTGTTTCATGCGTCCACATCATGGCAACGTCACGGCGCATGTGCAGTTCGTGATATGCCGGGCGTAAAACACTGCATCATGCTCGGATCATCATTTGCATGGGCTCACTCCCACTCCCACTTCTTCGAAACCTTGGCCACGCCGACGCAGCGTTGGGCGCAATAGCTTGCTGAATGCAGTGCTTGCTTCTCCGCGATGCTTCGGCGTAGCGTACAGCGTTTGCGCTACGGTGGCGTAATGTGCGCCCACTCTCTGTGAATTTGGGCCAATATATATATATATATTTTATTTGCATCGATAAATGTCCCCCAGTGCAGTACCCAGACTCCATATTCTTTTTTTGGCCAATAACTAGCATATAAGGGCCAGATTCAGGTAGATGGGAGCATCTTTGCTCTGGAGTAACGCTTCTCATTTACGTTACTCTGACGACCCTTTCAGCGCAAGTACTGTTATTCACATAGCAGTTGCGCGTAAACTTGCGCCAGAGTAACGATAATGCGCTGGCGTAACCCGACGCAAGTGGAAGTGGGTGTGATCATATGTAAATGATGGGCGGAGCCCAGCGGAGTGGCTTACGTTCAGCGCATCATCCACGGAGCATGCGCAGTGAGTGCGGCTCCACTCGCCCCCTTGTGCGCATGCTCACAACTTCCGTCGGCACCACTTCCCGGGAAACGTCAGCGCAATGCCTTCCGTTGGGCGCTTAAAAGCGCAGGCGGAAACGCCATTCCGGCGCAAAAGTATATCCGTTTCCCCCCACCCCAGGGAAGATACTTTTTTGCTGTGATGGCTGCTCCCGCTACCCCCAGAGAGAGGAGGAACCTGAACTTTAATTCACAGGAGGTCTCAGTGATCATATCCGCGATGGAGACTTTTAATCATTTTCTCCATGGGAAAAAGAGCCGTAAGACCAGCCGGGAGAGGAAGCAGGGCATCCTGGACACCATTGCTGGCCGGGTCAATATTTTGGGGTACTCCACCCGGACTGCTTCTGACATTCAGAAGAAAATAAATGATCTGCGGCGCAAGGTCAGGGGCAAGGTGGCCACCATCAGGAGGCATGAGAGGGGCACAGGTGGTGGTCCCCCATGTCCGGTCACCCTGACCGAGGAGGAGGAGGTGGTCTCTCGCTGCCTGGAGAGGGAGCAGGTGGAGGGGGTCCCTGGCTATGACTCCATGGAGGAAGGCTCCAGGACAGGTAAGTGTTTTTTATCCCCTATTTGATGTGTTGCATTTGGGGGGGGGGAGGGTACATGTGCCAAGTGTGTGGGACCACCAACATTTGTCTGCTTTGTGTCATCCACAGATGACGGAGCATGGCCATCATCTGTCAGCGTCCATTCCACCCCATCCCCCCAACACCATCGTGTGCCCGAGCCCCTGGGTGGTGAAGACACCGAGGTGGAGGAGGAGAGTGCCCACACCACACCTGCCGAGGTGGTTGTGGAGGATCCTGCTGTGGCAGAGCAGGACTTTTCGTTAGTGTTGGAGGTCTCCTCCCCTTCTCCTGGGCCGTCTGTCATCCCCTCCCCCATCCTTGAAAGCCCCTCAAGGGCGACTCCATCCCCCCGGGGACAACCATCTTCTGGCCCCAGGAAGGCGACCCAGAAGACCAGGGGGGTGTCGGATGTTGTCCAGGGCCAGTTGGCGAGGGATCACGCCAGACAGACTCAACAAATGGGGGAACTAGTTGGGCACTTAGAGAAAGTGGCTGACAGCCTGGGCTCCGTTGCCCAGATAAGCAACGCAGTCCAGGATGTAAGTTGCAACTGTGCTGCAGTGGTGACCAGTTTGGGGAGGTGCAGGGGGATATTAGGCACCTCACTGCAGCCGTCCAGGCCAACAGTGCTGCCATCCGGGACCAGGGGAGGCTGAGTCGGCGGGCCCAGCACTACCAAGTGACCCGGCAGCTCAGGATGCAGGCCCAGCAGCTGAGGATGCAGGGCCAGACAAACAATTTGCTCGGCCGGATAGCCATGGCCTTGGAGGGCATGCAGGCCACACCTGCCAGGAGTGGCCCACCCGGGGATCAGCCACCTCCAGAAGCCCCCCCACCCCCACCCACTCCATCCAGGCAGCTGAGGAGCCAGAGAGGTTCGGCAAGAAGGAGCCCCCGGCATCCCCGATGATTTGTTTTTTATTTTATTTGGATGTATACTCAGGTTTTGAGATTTTTATTTTATTTGGATTTATACTCAGGTTATGAGATTTTTATTTTATTTGGATTTATACTCAGGTTATGAGATTTTTATTTTTGATTCTGCACACGTTGCAGTGTGAATGGTGTGTGAATGTGAGAGGGTGGCACTCCTGACAGTAAGGGGTGTCACCCTCGGCCGTGGTGGTGAAGTTAACCCCACGGCTGTATGAATGACGTGTGAAAGGTGTATGAATGGACAGTGACATCATTGGGGCCTTGACGCTGGCGTTGCTGCTCCCAAGTCCTACATGCTGGACTTGGGCTAATCCAATGCGATGTGCATTTGGTGTGTGTGATCTAGGGACATCAGTGGTGTACACGCGTGCATTGTCTGTGTGATTAATGTTTTGGTTTATTGTCCAAAGATGCCTACGGCGAGGACCCTCCTGACTGCTCTTCCATCAGCAGACTGGTTCTCCTCTGGCAGGGGGGGATTGTCTGGTTGGGGGGTCAGGTCATCACGTATGTCAATCTGCAGGCCTTTTCTCATAGCAAAGTTGTGCAGAATGCAACATGCACCGATGATCTGACACACAAAGGTAGGGGAATACAATAGGGTCCCCCCAGACTTATCCAGGCAGCGGAAACGGGACTTCAGGAGCCCGAATGTTTGCTCCACCACTGCACGGGTTTTGATGTGTGCTTCATTGTATTTTCTCTCTCCTCTGGTTTGGGGGTTCCGGAAAGGAGTCATTAGATGGGGTCCCAGTGCATATGCAGAGTCACCTGGAAGGGAAAAGACAGGAGGATGTTAGTCATGCATGTGCGACTTGTGTTGTGCATCGCGGGAGGGGATAGTCATGCCTGCCACCCATGTCACTCACCAACCAGCCAGCTGTCCCCATACATATTCTGTTAGAATTCTGCTGGGATGGGACTGTATATGAAGCTGTCATGGCTGGACCCGGGGTGTTTGGCACGGACGTGCCATATGATGCGTTGGGCATCGGCTATCACCTGTACGTTGATGGAATGCCAATGCTTCCGATTGTGGTATATGTGCTCTGTGGCACTGGGGGGCTGGAGTGCCACATGTGTGCAATCAATGGCCCCCACAGTGCGTGGGAATCTGGCAATGTTGTAGAAATCTGTCATTGCCTTCAGCCGCAGGTCCTCAGTGGTTGGTCTGATGAACTGGTTGGACATGCATCTGAGGATTGCAGGGACAACCTGGTGCACACATCTGCTTATGGAGGACTGTGACATCCCAGCCACCACTCCACTTGTACGCTGGAATGATCCACTTGCTAGGAAATGGAGTGTTGCCAGGACCTTCACCAGTGGCTGCACTGCTTGTGAGCGGTGTGTCTTGCTGGTGATGTCCTCCTGCAGGGTTGTGGTTAGTTCAAGTATTGCATCAGGGCTGAATCTGAAGAGGCGATACACCTCCTCATCCCCCATGCCAAAGAGGCTCATGCGCGTGCGGTATATCCTCTCACGTGCCTGCCTCCTTCGTTCCGGGGGACCCATCAGTAGTTCTAGGACCACGATTGCCCCTGGCATGTTGGCACACAGAGGTGTTGTCCTTGCAAGTGTGGGTGCTTAGCTTGCTAGTTTCTAGTTTTGCTTAGATTCGACTTGCGTAAGTCACTTACACGGTCGGATCTAAGTTGTAATGCTACGCTGGCCGCTAGGTGGCGTTCCCGTCGATTTCTGCGTCGAATATGCAAATGAGCGTGATACGCCGATTCCGGAACGTATTTGCACGCCGTCCTCGTAGTTTACGTAGTTTGCGTAAGTGTAAGGTTACCCCTGCTATATGAGGGGTAACCTTGCGTAGGTCCGGCGTAAGCCATGTTAAGTATGGACGCCGGGACAGCGTCGTGTTTTTCCGTCGTTTACGTAACTCGTCCCGAATAGGGCTGTACGTTAATTAACTTGCCGTCAAAATCAATGTATTTGCGGCGTACTATGGAGCCGGCACATGCGCAGTTTGTTCGGTGCGGGGGCTCGCTTAATTTAAATACAGCACGCCCCCCTCCTTCAATATTTGAATTACACGGCCTTACGCCATCCCATTTACGCTACGCCGCCGCAAATTACTGAGCAAGTGCTTTGAGAATACAGCACTTGCCCATAAATAGTGCGGAGGCATAGCGTAAAGGGGATACGCTATGCTACGCTAACAAAGGGCAGATCTACGAGAATCTGGCCCTGAGGGTTTAGTTGCACAATTTTGCAAATATTTGTGAAAGTTGCACTCACTTCGCCAAGTCTCCTCTGTTTAATTGTGGTTCTTACTGTACAATTGAAAGTCTCCAAGTTTGAGCATATATAGCAGTGAATAAATTAAGGGCAGGCATGCATAGAGAGAGCTCATTACTCCTTAACCACTTGACAACTGTGCACTTAAACCCCCTTGATAACCAGACCAATTTTCAGCTTTTGGTGCCTTCACATTTTGACAATTACAGTACTCAGTCATACAACACTGTACCTATATAAAAATTTCGACCTTTTTTTCACACAAATAGAGCTTTCTTTTGGTGGTATTTAATCACCATTGGGTTTTTTACTGTTTGCGCTATAAGAGAAAAAATACTGAAAATTCTGTAAAAAAAGTGAAATTTTCTTCGTTTCTGTTATAAAATTTAGCAAATTAGTATTTTTTTCTTCATAAATTTTGACCAAAATGTATACTGCTACATATCTTTGGTAAAAATAAGTACAAATTGGTACATATTATTTGGTCTTTGTGAAAATTATAGAGTCTACAAACTATGGTGCCAATATCTGAAAATTGATCACACCTGTAATACTGACGGCCTATCTCATTTCTTGAGACCCTAACATGCCAGAAAAGTACAAATACCCCCCAAATGACCCCTTTTTGAAAATAATTGAAAACATTCCATGGTATTTAGAAAGAGGCATTGTGAGTTTTTTTAAGTTGTCATTTTTTTCCCACATCTCTTTGCAAAATCAAGATTTTTTTTACTTTTATTTTTTTCACACAATTGTCAAATTAGCGGGTTATTTCTCACACACAGCACATGCATACCACAAATTACACCCCAAACCACAATTCTCCCGAATATGGCGATACCACATGTGTGAGACTTTTACACAGCGTGGCCACATATAGAGGCCCAACATGCAGGGAGCACCTTCAGGTGTTCTGAAGCACCCAGACCAATTCTGACATTTCTCTCCTACATGTAAAAATCATCATTTATTTGCAAGAAAATTACACAGAACCCCAAAACAATAAATATGTTTTTTTTTTTTTTTAGAAAAGACCTTAGAGAATACAATGGTGGTCGTTGCAACGTTTTATCTCGCACTCTATTTGCGCAGCAATTTTTCTAATGCATTTTGTTTTACGGTAAAAAAAACGTTTTGTGCTTAAAAAAACAATAAACAGTAAAGTTAGCTCAATGTTTTTGCATAATGTGAAAGATGAAGTTACGCCAAGTAAATAGATACCTAACATGTCACCCTTCAAAATTGCACGCGCTCGTGGAATGGCGCCAAACATTCTACTCACCCTTATGCCCCGTACACAGGATCACTTTATGTGATGAAAAAAAACAACGTTTTCTGTAAAGTAAAAAACAAAGGCCCAGATTCACAGAGCGATTACGCCAGCGCAACAGGAGATGCACGTGCGTAAGTCTAAATGTGCGCGTGCGTTTCGATGCACGGCATCCCCGAAACGAGATACGCAAAAAATCTACTTTTTTTTGTCCAGCGTAATTTCGTTAGACAGGCGCATCCGTCCGCGCAAAACTGCGCTAGACAGACCATTAATTTGCTAGTCAAATATGCTAATGAGGGACTTACGGGGATCCACAAAAGAACGTTGGGGCAGCGCAGGCTACGCAGTGTGCGCAACAGCAAAATGTCCTGTCTAAAATTAGACCATATAAAAGCTGGTCTAAAAAGAGAAAAAAAGTCTACTTGTTAGATAAAGCAACACCGTTAGTGAGGAGCTCAGCAGTCACATGTGTTGCACAACAATCTGTATGCCAACATGCCAAGGGCATCGTCGCGCATAGCTATACTACTGACTTTAGATGAGCAAAGAAGGAGGAGGGCACGGAGGATGGCACGGGATTGGATATACCGCACCCGCATAGACCTGTTTGGCATGAGTGATTCTGAGGTGTATCGCATCTTCAGATTCACCCCTCATGCCATCCTGGAATTAACCACAACCCTGCAGGAGGACATCACCAGCCGAACACACTGCTCACATGCAGTGCAGCCACTGGTCAAGGTCATGGCAACACTCCATTTCCTTGCCAGTGGCTCTTTTCAGCGTACAAGTGGAGTGGTGGCTGGGATGTCACAATCCTCCATGAGCAGATGTGTGCACCAGGTTGTCCCTGCAATCCTCAGACTCATGGGCAACCAAATCATCAAACCCTCCACTGAGGAGCTGTGGCTGAAGGCAATGACAGATTTCTACAGAATTGCCAGATTCCCATGCACCGTGGGGGCCATTGATTGCACACATATGGCACTCCAGCCCCCCCAGGAGACAGAGCACATGTACCGCAATCGGAAGCATTGGCATTCCATCAACGTACAGGTGATGGTCAATGCCCAAGGCCTCATATGGCACGTCCGTGCCAAACACCCAGGGTCCAGCCATGACAGCTACATATACAATCAATGCCACATCCGAATGGAATTCGATCAGAACATGTATGGGGCCACCTGGCTGGTTGGTGAGTGACATGGGTGGCAGGCATGACTGTACCCCCCCATGATGCACACATCACAAGGGGCACATGCATGACTAACATCCTCCTGTCTTTTCCCTTACAGGTGACTCTGCATATCCACTGGGACCCCATCTCATGACTCCTATCCGGAACCCACAAACCCCAGGAGAGGAAAGATACAATCAAGCACATGCCCAAACACGTGCAGTGGTGGAGCGCACCTTTGGCCTCCTGAAGTCACGTTTCCGATGCCTGGATAAGTCTGGGGTACCCTCTTGTATTCCCCAAACTTTGTGTGCCAGATCATCGGTGCATGTTGCATGCTGCACAACTTTGCAGTAAGAAAGGGCCTGCAGATTGACCTACGTGATGACCTGACCCCTGAACCAGACAATCCCCCCCTACCTGAGGATACCCCGTCTTCTGAGGGAAGAGCAGCCAGGAGACAGCTCACATTGGGCATCTTTGCACGTTAAACACACACATTAATCATGGCACAATGAGAATGCATGCATGCACACCACTGTGGTCCCTAGCACACACACCCCACATCCTCATCAAATTGGATTGGCACCAGTCCACCATGCAGGACTTGTGAGCAGCAACGCCACGCCAAGGCTCCAATTATGTCACTGTACATTCATACACCATTCACACGGACCTGGGGATCACTTCTCCCTGGTCCTGGGGAACCCTACTCCACCTAAATTGACGGTGACACCCCTTTTCCGGCAGGAATGTCACCCCCACATTCAAACAGCATTCACAACCCCCCCAAAAAAAAATGACCAGCAAAATCAAAAAATTTCCAGCAAAAAAAAAAAAAAGAGGGGAAAAAAAATGTATTGCCCTTGACGTGAGCCACGCCTGGGGCACCCCCAGCCACAGCCCCGGCTCCTCAGGGGAGACTCATGGGGGAGGGGGAAAACCGGGGAAGGAAAAGCAGCCCCTGATCTCTGCCCACCTGGCGGCCTGCCCTCCAAGGCCACGGCTATTCTGTCCAGGGCAGCACCAAGTGTTGCCGTGTTGGCCTGGATAGCCTGGGTAAGGGCCCTCACATCCTGCCCAACGCCTGCTGATGTTGTCTGCAGTTCGTTTAGGCAGTTTGTGAAAGCCCGGGAGTGGGAGTCCAGGTTCCCCAGCGTATCCTTGATGGAGGACAGGCTCTCCTCCATCCGCACCAATGTCTGGCTGACCTGTCCCAGATGGCGGGTCTGGAGGAACTGGTTCCTTCTCAGAGTGGCGGGCAGGAGATCGGCCACCCCCCTGGTCTTCTGGGACGACTTCCTGCCTCCAGCTGATGCTTGTGGCAGGGGAGAAGGGGAGGCCCTTGGGAGGGGAGCCATGTTGGGGGAGGAGGGGGGGGCTCCCCCTTAGGGAGGGCTGCCTGCTGCCAGCCAGAGGGGAAGAGTCCTCAAAAACCAAAAGTCCAGTGCCTGACATGGACTCCTCCTCCTCATGAAACTCCTCCTCCTCAACCTCCTCCTCCTCCTCTTCAACCTCCTCCGCGGACTCCGGCCTTGTCGGGGGGGCCTCATTAGGCTGCTGTCCTGGGGATGGTGCGGTCAGGCCAGATGGCCCTGCACCCTACTGCACATCTGTGGATGATACAAAACATTCACAGGTTGGAGGATCCACACACTTGCCACATATTCCCTTTCACCCCCTCCCCCACACATGCTACACACCTGATATTAAAAAAAAAAATTACCTGGCACCACAGGCCCTCCACTTCATGCCGATGAAAGGTCAGGGCCACCGCACGCTCCTCCGCTGTCAGCCCAATACGGCATGGTGGGCCCCCTCCTGTGCCCCTGGCATGGGCAAGCATTTTGGCCAGCTTGACCAGACGCCGGAGGTCATTAATCTTTTTGTCAATCCCAGACCGGGTCCGTGTCTCCCCCTCCCCCGCTGAATTGACCTGCTCAGTGATGAGGTCCAAAATCTCCCTCCTCCTGGCCGGGGTGGTGTTGGCACTGTCCGGGCCGTGGAGGAAACGCCCATAATCGCTAATGGCCCGGGCAAGAATTCTTTTTTCCCCCAAAGTAAAATTGAGTTTTCGCTTTCTCTCTGTCATACTGCAAAAAAAACTCACTCCCAGTCAACAAAAATCAGTCACAAAAACAAGCACAACCAATCAAGCAAGAACACACACAAAGAGAAAACTAACACCCAAAAAATCACACAAGCACTCAGCAAAAAACAGTCACAAAAACAAACAGCAAAAATTCAGCAAGAAAACAAACGAACAGAAATATACCAAACAAACAGTCTCTCAAACACTTATCAAAAAACACTTTCAAAGATCTACTAACAAACACTTGATCACACAGAACACTAATCTGACAAATACAAAACACAACGCAACGAACAACGGGACAAAAGCACTTGGTTAAATGGGAAGGGACAAAGGGATGTACTTTTGCAATGCAAGTGCGTTTGTGTCTGTCTATTTATGCTGTCTGCGTAGTCCTTAGTCCATTTCCAATTTCACTGATTGCGCCGCTCCCGAGTTGTGAGCATGCGCACAGCGGAGCAGACCATGGTCTCCTTCAAGCGCGCATGCGCGAGCCGGCCGGCCCTTCATTTGCATGGGGTCACGGCTCATTTCAATGTAACACGCCCAGGTCCTTCCCAATTTGTATTACTCCGCCTTACGCCTCTGAAATAACGTTACGCATGCGCAATTTTCTGCGCAAAAGCTACGAGAATAGGGTGATTATGCGGCAAAATTGCGCAAGTCTAACGTAAAGGCGGTGCGCTACGCCGGTCCAATAATGCGCAGATGTACCTGAATCTGGCCCAAAGTTTTTGAAACTTCACTTTTCAAAGACGATGTTGCCTACACACCATGGGCCAGATTCAGGTAGATCAGAGCATCTTTGCTCTGGAGTAACGCTTCTCATTTACGTTACTCTGCCGAAATTTTAGGAGCAAGTGCTGTTATTCATGAAGCACTTGCTCCTAAAGTTGCGGCAGCGCATCGCAAATGAGCCGGCGGAATTCAAATTGGGCGGGTACGGGGCGTGTAGTATTCAAACTAAGCGCGATCCCGAGGCGAACGTACTGCGCATGCGTCGACTGTCAATGCATCCCAGTGCGCATGCTCCAAATTCTGTCAGTGAACGTCAATGACGTCACATCCCCATTCATGAATGTTTTACGCAAGCGACGCGATTTGTTTTTTTTCCGACGCGATGACGACGTCTATACTTAACATAGGATACTCCACTAGGGGGCTGCTTTATCTATACGCCGCGTATCGCTTTCGGAAACGTCGTAAAGTCACTGCGTCGCGCCCGAAAAAGATCGTGAATTGCCGATTCCCGCTCATTAACATATTTTTTGAGCGTAAATCGGCGGGAACGCCCCCAGCGCCATTTTTAAGTTGAAGTAACAATGCGATGGCGAAATTCAATTGCGCCGATCGCATCGGAACTCCAACCCGGCGTTTCTTGTTTTCTGGTTACAGAAAACAAAAACGCCGGCTTAAAGTGACAGTTAGGCTGGCGGATCCATTGATCCGCCAGCCTAACTCTACCTGAATCTGGCCCCATGTTTTTTTCACAAAAAGCGAGGTTACGTTCACCACTCTTTTCCATTGAGGCTCGCTTCATAACTAGCTTCTGGGCATGCGCGGGTTGAAAAACGTTGTTTTAAACTACGTTTTTTGCTACACACGGTGACTTTTTGTGAAACAAAAAACGACATTTGAAAAACGACACATACAATTGAAGCATGCTTCAATTTTTTTTTTGTCGTTTTTTACAAGACATAAAACGACGTTTTCCCCTACACACGGTCAATGAAATTGACGTTTTTAAAAACGTTGTTTTTTTTCATCACATAAAGTGATCGTGTGTACGCGGCATTACACGCCTGTATATCACCCTCCCCAACCTCCATAAACTTCTTGAGGAATATGGGTCCATATTAGGATATATGGTTAATGCAGCTAAATCAGAAGACCTCCCACTCAATCTTCCCCCGCAGAAGTGCACCGCCTATCGGAAAACTTTTCATACACGTGGAAGTCCCACGCCAATAAATATCTGGGTTATTTCTCACTTCACAATATGAATCTCTATATGATGCCAACTTCAGACCCCTGTTTGCATCTATACGATCTCTATTGACCAAAAGGAGAAATTACCCAATGTCTTAGTTTGGACGCATTGCCTCGGTCAAAATGAACATATTACCTAAACTCCTGTACCACTTTATGACCCTCCCGATGCCTATCCCATCCACCCAGCTTAGGAAGCTCCAGACTGACCTTCTAAATTTTACGTGGAATTATAAACACCTCCAGCGCTACTATTATGCAGCACAACTGAGGGCTATAGCTTCCTGGGTTACCCTTTCGGCCTATAATCGCTGGACTCAAATAGATAAAATTTGGATAGCCTCCAGCCATCCAAACAATTTACTGTCAAATACTAATGCCAATGTCTCCTCCACCGCCCTACTACAGTACATACTATGAACCTCTTACGCACTATTTGGAAACAACTAAATGGCAACACCCACCCTACAATCTGAGGCCTCTTTGTTAACAGCTTTTCTTTACAGCCCTAAACTACCCGACAGCTTAACCTCCCAGATGATCTCCCCCTGGCGGCAGAGAAATCTCTTTCATTATGGACATCTGGTGAACCCAGTTTCTAGGACTTTGTTGCCCTTTGACGAACTCAGGACTAAACACAAACTCCCCCGCAGCACCTTTTTTGGTTACCTCCAAATCAGACACTACGCTCTTACCATCACCCCCACCCTCCAACTCTCTAAGCTATTTTAACGCTTTATCTTATCAGGACCTACACAGAAAGGGCTTACTTTGGACATACTGTATATATGCTTTTAAATTCCTATGATATGGTCGCCCGGGGGAAACATAGCTACAGTATATGTGTAAATGGGAGGAACACCTTGGAGAGGAGCTAACCCTTGAACAATGAGCCACCATATGGTCTTGGGTGGCCAAGAGCTCTATGTGTACTCTTTACAAAGAGAACACATATAAGGTACTCTTCCACTGGTACCTGACTGGAAACAACAAAACCCTCCGACTCTATCTGATCTTTTGTCCAGAATTAAGGATGTGGAGGTCATGGAGTCCATGACGGCTAGGCTGGTGGACTGGGTGGACCGACATACAGCAATGTGGGAACCATGGCATCAACTAATAGACCCCCCATGATCTCATGCGACACTCCCTCCCGTTCTGTACAACACGATCGCTTAAAGCCCAGGAGGGACGCGCCCTTCTGTTTGGGACTTTCTTATACCCTTTCCTTGCTCCTCCCCTCTCCTCTCTCCCCCCCTCTTTTCATTTCTTTCTTCTTCTTTTCATTACTTTTCTTTTGCTCTTCTCTTTTTTTATTTAATTTTATTTATTTATTTCTATTTTTTGGGAATAGCGGGCCACACAAATGTAAATCACAGACTCTATTGATGGTTTGTTTTGTGAGAGAAGCCTGCGCTGTAATTTCTTAAATGCCACCTTTGTCTGATATGCAGTGCTGTTCCTTGCTGATCCATATCTGTGGTTTGTGTGTTAATTTTGTAATACGTAGACCTCTGTGCCAATTCCAGAGCCGTTTGGTGACTACTAATTCCCTTTTATTTCTTTATTCTGTTTTGTTTATGTTTTAAACTATTGTATGATTTATGTTGAAATCCAATCAAAATTGTCAATTATAAAAAAAAAAAAATGGCAGCTGAAGGCTTTCAATGTGCCCCCACACCAAAGGCTTCCAATGTGCCCCCACAACCAATCCAATGAGAAAGCTATACAAAAATTGTAGCCACCCCAATTTATAATCAGCTTTTGCAGCAAGGTGCACTTGGTGCACTTGGAAGGGCATTACAAATCACAAACATACAAAAAGTTTTCCTAGCCTGATAAAAAAAAATAATCACATTAAAAACATAAGGGTTTAGTTTGGCTTTATACCTTAAGACCCCTTTCACACTGAGGAGTTTTTCAGGCGGTACAGCGCTAAAAATAGCGCTGCTATACCGCCTGAAAAACTCCTTCACTGCATACTCAATGTGAAAGCTTGAGGGCTTTCACACTGAGGCGATGCGCTGGCCGGAGAGAAAAAAATCTCCTGTCAGCAGCATCTTTAGAGCGGTGAGAGGAGCGGCGTGTTAAAACAATGGGAAACCGCGGCAATACCACCCGCAATGCCCCTGTGCAGAGGCGCATTGCAGGCGGTATTAACCCTTTATCGTCCGATAGCGGGGGTTAATACCGCACCAATAGCGGCTTAATCCTGTGGTAAATCCGACGGTATAGCACTGAAAGGGGCCTTAATGTGCACCTCTAGTTCCAGAGACAATTGCTTGAGGGTGTGAAATGTGGGTGTGATTGTGTGGGTGTGGTTACAAATGGGGACATGTTCAGCAGGGTATCCCTGGATTTCATTTTAAAAATGTGAGAACCTTAAGTTAAGTTTTAAAAGCAGTTTCTCTTTATAAAATTACTGATACAACCAAGCTGGCAGACACAGGATACCAACCAAAACAAAGGTATCCATTCAGCATTGACAGATATGAGGTGCTTGTCATGGAGCAGGAACTGGAGAGTGCAAAATCTGGTGCAGCTCTGCATTGAAACCAATCAGCTTGCACGTTTTATTGTCAAAGCTTAATATTAGAAGCTGATTGGCTACCAGATTCTGAGTGCTCCAGTTTTAGTAGATCCTCCCCTGCATGTCTCTATAAGAAATGTTGCTTGTGTCTCTGGGCCCTATACTATGAGGGCTTACAAGTAGGGTTGAGCGAACCTGAACTGTAAAGTTCGGGTTCGTACCGAACTTTGTTTTTTTTTACCCAAATCCGAATAATTTGCTGAAAGTTGGGGTTTGGGTTCGGAGTTTGGCTTTGTAACGGCGCGCTGCACGGCAGCCAATCGCCGTTTGTTTTACTTGTGTGACCTAGAAGCCATCACAGCCATGCCTACTAATGGCATGGCTGTGATTGGCCAGTGCAGCATGTGACCGAGCATGTGACCCAGCCTCTATATAAGCTAGAGGCACACAGCCAAGCTCTTCACTCTGCTTTAGCTAGGGTAGGGAAAGGCTGCAGACTGCTCTCAGGGACAGATTTAGATAGGATTTTCCTGCTTCAGAAATCTAATTACAATACTCAGCGATCTACATAGCATTAGGTACTGTAGGGAAAGTTTCCTGATGTTCTTACAGGGAGAGAATTAGATAGGAGTATGTCCTACTTCACAAACCTAATTGCAGCTGCACTGCATATTTTCCTGTCAGATACTCTGCATTAGATAATTTAGGGTGAAGGTTCCTGATTGTCCTTAGAGACAGAGAAATATATAGGAGTCAGTCCTACTTCACAAACCTAATTGCAGCTGCATTGCATATGTTCCTGTGACATACTCTGCATATTGCACCAGCATTGCATATGTTCCTGTCAGATGCTCTGCATATTGCAACAGCATCGCATATGTTCCTGTGACATACTCTGCATATTGCACCAGCATTGCATATGTTCCTGTGACATACTCTGCATATTGCAGCAGCATTGCATATGTTTCTGTCAGATACTCTGCATATTCCACCAGCATTGCATATGTTCCTGTGACATACTCTGCATATTGCACCAGCATTGCATATGTTCCTGTCAGATACTCTGCATATTGCACCAGCATTGCATATGTTCCTGTGACATACTCTGCATATTGCACCAGCATTGCATATGTTCCTGTCAGATACACTGCATATTGCACCAGCATTGCATATGTTCATGTGACATACTCTGCATATTGCACCAGCATTGCATATGTTCCTGTGACATACTCTGCATATTGCACCAGCATTGCATGTGTTCCTGTCAGATACTCTGCATATTGCACCAGCATTGCATATGTTCCTGTAACATACTCTGCATTAGCTACTGTAGGGAAAGGTTCCTGATTGTGCTTATCACAAATCTAATCTTACTTCACAAATCTAATTGCACCAGAATAGTGTCACATCATTGGTATCAATGGGAGGAATAGTGTCCCATCATTGGTATCAGTGGGAGAAATAGTGCCCCATCATTGGTATCATTGGGAGGAATAGTGCCCCATCATTTGTGTCAGTGGGATAAATAGTGCCCCATCATTGGTATCATTGGGAAGAATAGTGTCCCATCATTTGTGTCAGTGGTAGAAATAGTGCCCCATCATTGATATCAGTGGGAGAAGTAGTGTCCAATCATTGGTATCAGTGGGAGAAATAGTGTCCCATCATTGGAAGAAACAGTGCCCCATCATTGGTATCAATGGGAGGAATAGTGTCCCATCATTTGTGTTAGTGGGAGAAATAGTGCCCCATCATTGGTATCATTGGGAGGAATAGTGCCCCATCATTGGTGGCAGTGGGAGGAATAGTGTCCCATCATTGGTATCAGTGGGAGGAATAGTGTCCCATCATTTGTGTCAGTGGGATAAATAGTGTCCCATCATTGGTATCGGTGGGAGGAATAGTGTCCCATCATTCGTATCAGTGGGAGGATTAGTGCCTCATCATTGGTATCAGTGGGAGGAACAGTGTCCCATCATTGGGGAAGGTTCCTCCTTGTCAAGATTTTTTTAATGTATTTTTTGTTATTTTAAGTTATTTCCCTATCCACATTTGATTGCATAGTACTTACCAACATTTTGCTGCCATTTGCAGCCCTCTAGCCCTTTCCCTTAGTTTTTTAGAGACATTTTAGTAGTCAAAAATGTGGGTCCCCATTGACGTCAATGGGGTTCGGGTTCGGGTCAAGTTCAGGTCCTGAACCCAGACTTGTTTCCGAAGTTCGGCCGAACCCGCCGAACCCGAACATCCAGGTGTCCGCTCAACTCTACTTACAAGTCTTTGAGATGGGCTTTTTTTCAGATAGATCTGCTATTTCCTTGTTTATCTAAAATTCATATAACATGCAAAATATCCCATTAAAGCCCTTTTAAATTAAGTTACTTCAATAATAGAGAGCCTGAATAAGCAATAAGTACTTGGCAAGAAAAATCCAATGCACTTATGATTAAAAATAATTTAATTCTATGCTAATTGGAGCAGTAATAGACATTTCTCTTGAAAGTATTGACACCTTCAATTATGTTCCAGGAAGAACGCTACACAGAAGCATAAATATTAGTAAATTAAGGCTAACAAACAAATGTTACTCCATGCAAATGTCAGTATATACTGTATCTGGAGAAATATAACAATGTAATATTCTAAAAATGTGTTCAAATAATCACAATTTCCTTATGAAATGTGTTATTGCTATTGTCAGAAACATTGGGCCAGATTCACGTACATTGGCGTATATTTTGACCGGAGTAGCGCACCTCCTTTACGTTAGACCGGCACAATGTAGAGGCGCAATTACCGTATCCTCTTAGTATTTGCGCAGAAATTTGCACCGGTGCAACATAATTTCCGAGGCGAAAGGGTAATTCAAATTGGGAAGGACGTGGGCGTGTTCCATTGAAATGAGCCGTGACCCCATGCAAATGAAGGGCCGGCCGGATTGCGCTTGCGCACATGAAGCAGACCATGGTCAGCACCTCTCTGCGCATGCTCACAACTTGGGAACGGCACAATCAGTGAAATTGGAACTATGCCCGGTCAACTTAGTGAGCTATGCAGAGAGCTTAAATAGACAGACACAAACGCCCTTCCTTGGCAAAAGTACATCCCTTTGTATCCCTTCCTATACAGCAAGGTGCTTTTGTTCTGTTGTCTGTTCGCGTTTGTCGGTTTGTGACTTGTGTTTGATATATTTCTTGACTGTTTAGTATAGTGTTTTTGATACTTTTTTGCTGTCTGATTTTTGCTGTCTGATTTTTGCTGTCAGATTTTTGCTGTTTGATTTTTTGTGACTGATTTTTTGTGACTGATTTTTGGTGATTGTTTTGATTCCAGTTTGTGAGAACATGAGTGAAAGGAAACAAAAGCTACATTTTTCTTTAAGGGAGAAGGGCATTCTTGCCAGGGCCATTACACAATATGGCCGTTTTCTGCATGGCCCGAGAGTGCCAACACCACCCCTGCCAGGGAGGCACAGATATTGCAGGAAATTACCGACCAGGTAAACACGTTGGGGGGGAGACCCGGACACGCCAGGGGATCGCTAAGAAGATTAATGACCTCCGGTGTGTGGTCCGTGGGAAACTGGCCGAGATTGCCGCCCATTCCAGGGGCACTGGAAGGGGCCCACCATGCCCTGTTCGGCTGACTGAGGAGGAGCGTGCGGTGGCCCAGACCTTCAACAGGCAGCAAGTGGAGGGGCTGCCTGGCTTTGAGTCCAGTCAGGAGGCCGTGAGGACAAGTACGTTTTTTTTTTTCTATCTGGTGTGTAGCATGTGTGGGGGGGGGGTGGGAATATGTGGCAAGTGTGTGAATCCTCCAACCTGTGAATGTTTTGTGTCATCCACAGATGTGCAGGAGGGTGCTGGGCCATCTGGCCTGACCGCACCATACTCGGGACAACAGCCTGATGGAGACCCCCAGACAAGGCCGGAGTCCTCGGAGGAGGTTGAGGAGGAGGAGTTTAAGTTGGAGGAGAAGGGCTTGTCAAGGAATGGCTTGTTTGTTTTGGAGGAATCTTCCCCTTTGGCTGGCAGCAGCCAGGCCTCCATCAGGGGTAGCCACTCCCACTTCTCCCCCAACAGGGCTCCCCACCAAAGGGGCTCCCCTTCTCCCCGGCCACAAGCCTCATCTGGAGGCAGGAAGGCAACCCACAAAACTAGGGGGGTGGCCGAGTTTCTGCCCGCCAACCTGAGAAGGGACCAGGCCCTTCAGACCCGCCATCTGGGACAGGTCAGCCAGAGGAGAGCCTGTCCTCCATAAAGGATACACTTGGGGACATGGCTTGCAACTCCCTGGCCCTGATCAATTGCCTAAATGAACATCAGGCTACCACAGCAGGCGTTGGTCAGGATGTGTGCGCCCTCGGTCAGGATGTGAGGGCCCTCACCCAGGCTATCCAGGCCAATACGGCAATGCTCAATGATGGCCTCACTCAAATTTCTGTGGCCTTGGAGGGCAGGCCGCCAGGTGGGCAGAGACCAGGGGATGCTCCTCCTTCCCCGGATTACCCCCCCCATGATTTGGCCCTGAGGAGCCAGGGCCGTGGCCGTGGACGCCCCAGGTGTAGGTCTCGCCAGCGGCAGTAGTATTTTTTTTTTTGCTGGTCATTTTTTTGGGTGCTGGACAATTTTTTTGGGGTTCTGAATAATTTATGATTGTGGGGTGATAGTCCTGCCAGAAAAGGGGTGTCACCCTCATTTGTGGTGGAGAAGGGTTCCCCAGGACCAGGGAGAAGTGATCCCCAGGTCCGTGTAAATGGTCTATGAATATACAGTGACATAATTGGAGCCATGGCGTGGCGTTGCTGCTCACAAGTCCTGCATGGTGGGCTTGTGCCAATCCAATTTGATGAGAATGTGGTGTGTGTGATCTAGGGACCACAGTGGTGTGCATGCATGCATTCTCATTGTGCCATGATTAATGTGTGTGTTCAACGTGCAAAGATGCCTAATTTGAGCTGTTTCCTGGCTGCTCTTCCCTCAGAAGGCGGGGTAGCCTCGGTTAGGGGGGGGTTGTCTGGTTCGGGGGTCAGGTCATCACGTATGTCAATCTCCAGGCCCTTTCTCACTGCGAAGTTGTGCAGCATGCAACATGCACTGATGATCTGGCATACAACGTTTGGGGAATACAACTGGGTACCATGGGGGGTTCTGCATAGAAGTCATGAGATGGGGTCCCTGTGCATATGCAGAGTCACCTTGAAGGGAAAAGACAGAAGTATGTTAGTAGTGCATGTGCCCCTTGGGATTTCTGCATCATGGGGGGGGGGCAGTCATGCCTGCCACCCATGTCACTCACCAACCAGCCAGCTGTCCCCATACATGTTCTGTTCGAATTCCATTGGGATGGGGCTATGATTGTATATGTAGCTGTCATGGGTGTCATGGGTGGTGTCATGTGTTGGGCTGGTGATGTCCTCCTACAGGGTTGTGGTTAATTCCATGATGGCAGCAGGGGTGAATCTGAAGATGCGAGACACCTCAGAATCACTCATGCCAAAGATGTCTATGCGTGTGCGGTATATCCTCTCCCGTGCCCTCCTCCGTGCCCTCCTCCGTGTCCTCCTCCTTCTGCGCTCATCTAAAGTCAGTAGTATAGCTATGAGCAAGGATGCCCCTGGCATGTTGGCATACAGATTGTTGTCCTGCAAGTGTGGCTGCTCAGCTCGTCCCTAACGGTGTTGCTTTAGCTGAGATGTAGACGGATTGTCTAATATTAGGCAAGCTTTTATATTGCCTAATATTAGACAGGACGTGCAGCTGATGCACAAACTTACTTTTGTGGATTGCCGTATCTTCCTCATTTGCATATTTGCCTAGCAAATCAACGGTGTGTCTAGCGCATTTTTTGCGCGCACGATGCGCCGGTCTAACGAAATTACGTTGGTCTAAAAAGTCTAGAATTATGGCGTATATCGGTATGGGGATACAGCATATCGATACGCAGGCGCATATCGATACTCCAGCGTAAGTGCTTTGTGAATCTGGCCCCCTATTTCATTACTTGAATTTTTGATGTCTGATTCTGAACATATAGTCAGTAGATAAATTCAATGAAGTTTAAAAATAATATATGGCCTTGTTAAACTTTAATGGGAGTGCCACACCATCTTCATTGCTAAAATCATGGCAGTATGAGCTTTATGTGCAGGACTGCTACTGTTTCTCCAAGGAATGTGAAATATACCATTCCTAACCCCAAATTTATAACTAGGAGAAAACATCTTTAGGTGCTCCTGGTTCTGAGACTTTTCTGTTACAGTAATGCCCTGTACACACGATCGGTCAATCCGATGATAACGGTCTGATGGATTTTTCAATCAGTTATCCGATAAAGCTGACTAATGGTCAGTCGTGTCTACACACCATCGGTTAAAAAAACGATCATGTCAGAACCAAGGGCGGATCCAGAGTCTAGTCTCGGGGGGGGGGGGGGGCACTGCCAGAAAATAAGGTGTTGCTTACAGAACTCAATTAGGTGTCCGATGTGTCCGCTGCAATGTTGCAGTACTGCTAAAAAATCAATGATCCCCGCCATTACTAGTAAAAAATATTTAAATATGAATGCCATAAATCTATCCCATGGTTTGTAGACGATTGTCAGGGACTGCAGACGTGGTACAAGAGATGGTCAGAGACTGCAGACATGGTACAGGAGATGGTCAGAGACTGCAGCCGTGGTACAAGGAAATGGTCAGAGACTGCAGACATGGTACAAGAGATGGTCAGAGACTGCAGACATGGTACAAGAGATGGTCAGAGAATGCAGATATGGTACAAGAGATGGTCAGAGACTGCAGACATGGTACAAGAGATGGTCAGAGACTGCAGACGTGGTACAAGGAGATGGTCAGAGACTACAGACGTGGTACAAGAGATGGTCAGAGACTGCAGACGTGGTACAGGAGATGGTCAGAGACTGCAGACGTGGTAAAAGGGATGGTCAGAGACTGCAGACGTGGTACACGGGATGGTCAGAGACTGCAGACGTGGTACAAGGGATGGTCAGAGACTGCAGACGTGGTACAAGAGATGGTCAGAGACTGCAGACGTGGTACAAGGGATGGTCAGAGACTGAAGACATGGTACAAGAGATCATTGCAGCCTCACTGTGTATATGAACGCAGCCCCACCTTTGTATATCAATGCAACCCCACTTTTGCATATCAATGCATCCCCACTTTTGCATATCAATGCAGTCCCACATTTGTCTATCAATGCAGCCCCGCTTTTGTCTATGAATGCAGCCACACTGTGCACGGCACTCACCATGGCATTGCCTCGATCACACACAGCAGGCATCTCCTCTCCCGACGTGTGTCATGGAACAAACAGGAGCTGAAGGTCTGTGTTCGGTAGGCCAGTGTGCTCTAGCAAGGTCCCCCCCTAGACAGGCTTGTGTGATAGACAAAACACTGATTGTCAGGAAAGGTCTTGGCAGTATGGAGCACACAGCCCTTTCTGCGTTCAGGTGTGACCTGAATGCAATCAGCACGCCTCTATAATACCCGGCCTGTGTAATCACTCCTCGCCCTGGTATCTGTCTACTAACCTGATCCTGAGCCTGATATCTGACCCTGAGCCTGCTGTCCCCTTTCTTGACTTCTGATCTGATCCGACCTGACCTGATCCCTCTCCTGGACATTCCCTTCCTGCCCATTCCCTGTCTGCAGCTTCTTCTGTGATCTCCTGGTATATGACCTCGGCTTGGCTTTTGGTTTATGATTACGGCATTTCCCCTTCACTTATATATGCTTTGTTGTTATTTGTGCACTGTTTGTCTTCACCTGTTTTGTTCACCTTGTAAATAAACACCTTTTATTTCACTGCATACAGTGTTGGTCTCCTCTGTGTAGGCACACAGTACTGGTCTATTTAGAATCCCTGACACTGGTTCAATCAGTGTTCCATCCCCATCTACTATCACACGAGCAGGTCTAGCACAGGCAGCACAGCCGAACACAGATCCAGCTCTCACACAGCCAGAGATGCCCGATGTCAGCAGGAGAGAGGGGAGTGCTGCAGTCAGCAACAGCTCAAAGCAGCCTCAGGACAGGCAGCCTACCAGCCCTGGTGATGAGAGAGAGAGAGAGTGACAGACTCGGCAGCAGCAGCTGCAGGCACCGCAAAGCAGTTTAAAAAAAATGATAAAAAAAAAAAGTTATAAAAAATAAATAAAACAATATATAAAAAAAAAACATTTATTAAAAAAAGGGGGTTTGACACATGGGGCCCTGGGAACCTCTGAGCCCTTTAATAAAAATATATCTATATATATAAAAAGAGAAAAAAATAAATAAAATATAAAAAAAATTATAAAAAAAAGTAGGGTTGTCCTCAGGGGGCCCTGGGGACCTCTGTGCCCTTTAATAATAATACTAACAATAATAATAATAATAATTTTATATATATATATATATATATATATATATATGTACAAATTTAAAAAAAAAAGGAGTGGTTTGCCATCTGGGGCCCTGGTGGCCTCCGGGCCCCTGGGGACCTCCGGACCCCTAAAAAAAAAAAAAAAAAGCCAATGTGACATGATTGCCTCGGGGGGGGGGGCAATTTCCCCGTTGCCCCCCCCCTGGATCCGCCGTTGGTCAGAACGTGGTCACGTAAACAACGTACGACGGCACTATAAATCCAATGGCGCCACCCTTGGGGCTGCTTTATCTGATTTTGTGTTAGTAAAAGACAATTCGCGCTTTCCTGTCTGTTACAGCGTAATGAATGTGCTATCTCCATAACAAACGCTAGTTTTACCAGAATGAGCGCTCCCGTCCCCTAATTTAGTCTGAGCGTGTGTGGATTTTTAACCAATGGACGTGCCTACAGACGATCGTTTTTTTTTCTATCAGTTAGGTATCTATCAGATAATTTTAAAACAAGTTCCATTTTTTTTAACCGATCGATAAATAACCGATGGCGCCCCATCAGACCGTTCTCATCAGACAAACCGATCGTGTGTACGCAGCATTAGCTAGCTATCAAGAACCAATTAAAGCGGTTTGGGTTTGCGATCATCTAATTACCATATTGTAGCAAATCATAGTGATCAGGAGGGGTTTGTATACAAACAAACCGTGGGCTCCATGTGTCACCATGCTTTACATTGAGAGAGGCAAAGTGACATCTGAAGCTGGCAGAATAAAGCTGTGACAGTGTATTACCATGTGTAAAATAAATGAATGGTTCATCAATGACCAGTCCCATTCCAGTTTGGAGAATTATTTGCATGCACTTCTGAGCCGCCGTACACACTATCAGTTTTCCTGACGGTTTTCTCTTCAGGTTTACCAAAACCATCTAATATGAGGTCAAACCTCAAGAGTTTCAATTTGTATGCAATCAGGCAGGCCCTTGTACTACATGGTTTTGGTAAACCTGATGAGAAAACCGTCAGGAAAACTGATAGTGTGTATGGGGCTTGAGAGAGCACTGCCTAAAGTTTGCTGGTTTGTACTTTCAGTTTCTGTCAGATCAATCATATTGTGCTTCCCATGCCAACACCAAAACATTGTTTTCCATGGGTGTTCTATCCCAGTAAAGACTGCATAATGACATTAAACATCTAGTAGCATATTTAAATGCAGGCCTGCCATGTAAAATGGCTTTACCCATATACCTTTTTTCCTTTTAGCAAGAGTTATTTTCAAACATTGCATTCCCAGGTCTGCACAATAAAACCATTAAATGCATTACCACATAGGAGTCCAATGGATAGTTCTCACAAAAACAGTGATGTCTGAAGTGGGGTATCTTGGATGACAGGCAATTGGCTTTCTCTAACACCAGCAGAACACAACAAACACATGGAAAAAATTGCAAAAATCAGTACCAAATGGCCTAGTTCACATCTATGCATTTTTTTGTGAATTTTCAGTGTTGCAGAAACACACTGCAGACCATTTGACATGGTTTCCTATGAATGTAGTTCACATCTATGCATTTTATGGAAGGGCCAGTGACTTTTTTCTGGTTTTTGGTTTCTAATGCCGTGTACACACGGTCGTTTTTTGCGATGAAAAAAAACGACGTTTTTTAAAACGTCATTTAAATTGATCGTGTGTGGGCAAAATGTCGTTTTTTGTCTTCAAAAAAACGACCAAAAAAAGATTCCAACATGCTTGAATTTTTTGTGTCGTTTTTCAAAACGTCGTTTTTTGTTTCACAAAAAGTCACCGTGTGTAGCAAAAACGTCGTTCAAAACGACGTTTTTCAACCCGCGCATGCCCAGAAGCTGGTTATGAAGCGAGCTTCAATGGAAAAGAGTGGTGAATGTAACCTCGCTTTTTGTGAAAAAACGATGGTGTGTATGCAAAATTGTCTTTGAAAAGTGACGTTTAAAAAACGTTGTTTTTTACTTCACAGAAAACGTCGTTTTTTTTTTCATCGCAAAAAACGACCGTGTGTACGCGGCATTAGACTTCAATGGGTCAAAAATGTGTATTGAAAAATGCAAAATGCACCTGAATTATGCAAACCGCAACCTGCATAGGGCTTTGATGGATTAATATAAAATAATAGGATCCTCTAAACAAAAAAATATAAATAAATACAACCAGTGCAATCTCAGAATTGAGAAAACTACTTAATAACAAAAACAAAATGCAATACAATGTATAAACATAACTGATTATAGCTTCTCGTTCAAACACTATGCAAGTTATTCCACAACAACCCCTGAATAATTAACATACACATTAAATAGTGTAGCAAAACTAATAAAAGTCCATAAACTCAGTCTATGAAATTGTGATAAAATCACATCACCACTGTGCCAAACGTAGACATTTTATATTCAGTTTTTAAAAGATGTTATGCATGGCTCCGCCAAACAAGTGAATTACATGTTCACCTTAAAAAATGTGATTGATTGTCCACTTTGGAATATTCCTGGCAGAATAGCTCAGGTTCAGAATTTAGCTCATCCTTAGTCAGGAGTGGTGGATACTCACAAGCCTATATTTTGTAAGCAATAGTGACAACTTATTGCATTGATACAGAAAATACGGTTGTGTGCACTATGGTACAGGTCTCACTGGTCATATAGAGACTACAGTGCCTTGAAAAAGTATTCATACCCCTTGAAATTTTGTCATGTTACAACCAAAAACGTAAATGTATTTTATTGGGATTTTATGTGATAGACATGGGGGGGGGGGCGCTTCCGCTGCACCGATACACATTTAACCCTTTCTTTAAACGCTAACAGGGGTTAAAAGCGCCCAGCTAGCGGCCAAATAGCGCAGCTAAAACGATGGTAAAGCGGCACTTTACCGATAACGCGGCCAGTTGGCAGTGTGAAATAGCTCTTGAGATAATTCAGCTTCACTCCATTCCCATATAAATATAGCCTAGAGAATGTACAGACCCCCTTTAGCACTGACCCCCCCCTTCAGCACAGACCCCTCCATTCAGCACAGACCCCCATTCTGCATAGACCCCTCCATTCAGCACATATGGACCCCCCCTTTAGCACAGCCCCCCTTTAGCACAGCCCCCCATTTTGCACAGACCTCTCCATTCAGCACAGTCCCCCCTTCAGCACAGATGGACCTCCCCTCCCCCCATCCCATTCAGTACCTCAGATCAGCCATCAGCATGGCCGGGTCACAGCAGGTTCCCTCCCCCTGTGTACACATAAACACTGGAGGGGCAGGCGGCTTCACTCTGCTCGGTGTGTCTGTGTGACATCCGGCCCGGGACCGCTTAGACAGCCTGTGGCCGTGAGACTCTTCAACACCTTCTCGATTTTCTTGAAAAAGTGTGGCGTGCATTTGTATTCAGCCCCCTGAGTCAATACTTTGTAGAACCACCTTTTACAGCAGTTACAGCTGCAAGTCTTTTTGGGGATGTCTCTACCAGCTTTGCACATATAGAGAGTGGCTGTCCTGACATCAAATGATGTCAGGACAGCCACCTACCTGGTTCTTTTATTTGCTGTACACTCGTATCCATGCACTAGGACATAATGCTTTATTTGTGAGTGCTTTTCTTTTTTAATACATTTTCTATGCCATTGTGATTATACGAAAAGCACTATGTGTCATCTTTTTACCTTTTCATGACACCTTTCACGTGAGAGTATATTCCGGCTGACCATCTACCACTAAGAGCTTCCAAGGAGACATCGCTGAACTTCAAATCCTTCTTTTGTGAAGGATAGCGCTTTTGACCTGCTATTCACATACAGGTCCATCTGTTCAGGTGAGCGGCATGTACTACCATTTGAGGACACCAGTTTGCTGTAGTTGTTACATCTGAACACCTCAGTGAGGCGCAAGAGTCTGCTTGACCACTCCAATTGATCACTTTTTTGGACTGATATTTTATATTTTTATATTTTATGTTTTTGGTTTTGTTTTGTAGCGCTGCACTGCTTTTTTCTATGTACTCTATCAAGGATTTCTATTGACCCTTCAGTGTTCAGCTGCTTTGTTAATTATTTATACCTTTGCGCAGTCTGCTACCTCTCCTGTTTCTTTTAAGATTGCCCTGTATTTGACTCCATTCATCTTCACATCAACTCTGACCACCTTCTCTGTCCCTGGCAAAGAAAAGCATCTGCACAGCATGATGCTGCCACCACCATGTTTTAAGGTGGGGATGGTGTGTTCAGGGTGATATGCAGTGTTAGTTTTCTGCCACACATAACGTTTTTCTTTTAGGCCGAAAAGATACATTTTGGTCTCATCTGACCAGAGTACCTTGTTCCACATGTTTGCTGTGTCCGCCGCATGGCTTCTTGCAAACTGCAAACTGGACTTCTTGTGGCTTTCTTTCAACAATGGCTTTCTTCTTGTCACTCTTCCATAAAGGCCAGATTTGGTGAGTACACGACTAATAGTTGTCCTGTGGACAGATTCTCCCACCTGAGCTGCGGATCTCTGCAGCTCCTCCAGAGTAGGGATGAGCCGAACACCCCAGGGTTCGGTTCGCACCAGAACGTTCGAACAGATCGCGGGTTCACACGAATATTTCGAACCCCATTGAAGTCTATGGGACCCGAACGTTCGAATTCAAAAATGATCGTTTTAAAGACCAAAATTCCAATTAAATGTTGGAAAATGTTGTTCAGAACCCAGGTCTTGCCCCAGGGAACATGTATCAATGGAATTTTTTTTTTTTAACCACTTCCCGACCGCCCACCGCAGGTATACGTCGGCACTTTGAAGATGGATATCTCGGTAACGGCAGCAGCTGCTGCCACAACCGAGATATCCATCTTTTCTGTGGGCGGTCGGGTAAACGATAATGGCGGTCTCCGCGGCGGAATCGCCGCGAGATCGCCGTTATCGGTGGCGGACGAGCGCCCCCCCCCCCCCCCTCCCGCGCTCTCCGCCGCTTACCGGAGCCGTCGGTAGCGGCGGAGGCGATCGGGTGCGCTCGTCTGTTCAGCGGGGATGCGAGTGAGGGAAAAAATTTCCCTCGTCCATCCCCGTAGCTCTGCTGGGCGGAAGTGACGTCAAACGTCAGTTCCAAACAGCGTCTTAAAGAGACATTTTTTTTTAAATGTCATTTGAAAAATGACATTTAAAATTTTTTTTTTTTTTTTTTGCATTTTAGCCTAAATATGAGATCTGAGGTCTTTTTGACCCCAGATCTCATATTTAAGAGGACCTGTCATGCTTTTTTCTATTACAAGGGATGTTTACATTCCTTGTAATAGGAATAAAAGTGATAATTTTTTTTTATTTTTTATTTTAGTGTTAAAAATTGGTAAAATTAATACAAATAAATACGAAAACAAAAAAAAAAAATTTTAAATCGCCCCTTTACGACGAGCTCGCGCGCAGAAGCGAACGCATACGCGAGTAGCGCCCGCATATGAAAACGGTGTTCAAACCACACAAGTGAGGTATCGCCGCGATCGTTAGAGCGAGAGCAATAATTCTAGCCCTAGACCTCCTCTGTATCTCAAAAAATGCAACCTGTAGAATTTTTTAAACATCGCCTATCGAGATTTTTAAGGGTAAAAGTTTGACGCCATGCCACGAGCGGGCGCAATTTTTAAGCGTGACATGTTGGGTATCATTTTACTCGGCGTAACATTATCTTTCACAATATGTAAAAAAATTGGGCCAAATTTATTGTTGTCTTATTTTTTAATTTAAAAAAGTGAATTTTTTCCAAAAAAAGTGCGCTTGTAAGACCGCTGCGCAAATACGCTGTAACAAAAAGTATTGCAATGACTGCCATTTTATTCTCTAGAGTGTTATAAAAAAAAATATATAATGTTTGGGGGTTTTAAGTAATTTTATAGCAAAAAAAAATGTTTTAGTCTCGTAAACACCGAATCTGAAAAACAGGCCCGGGGCTAAAGTGGTTAAACGTCTGTTTTTTCCGGAGCAGCCATTTTAATGATGCTTAAAGTGAAAAAAAAAGAATTCCTTTAAATATCACACCTGTTGGGTGTCTATAGTAGTGGTACGTGTTTAGAAATGTCCATGCACAACATGAGAGGACTATAAAAAAAAAGTAATTAATGCTACTTGCGCAAGTTCTGTGTGGCAACATTATGTCGAATATTTTAGCGGTGGTGGGGGGCCATTATTGTTTTGTGAAAGAACATTTTTAGAAAAAAGGGCACCCCTCAAACATACTGTAATTGGATCGCAACAAGGAGCCACGTGCAAAGTATTGCATCAAAAATTGTTATTAGGTGCCCCTGTTAAACAGGGGCAGAAAAATTGTGCCTTGGGCACAACACAACACTGCAACTCCTCCCAATAACTCCAATTGGAGCGCAACAAGGAGCCACGTGCAAAGTATTGCATCAAAAATTGTTATTAGGCGCCCCTGTTAAACAGGGGCAGAAAAATTGGGCCTTGGGCACAACACAACACTGCAACCCCTCACAATATCTCCAATTGGAGCGCAACAAGGAGCCACGTGCAAAGTATTGCATCAAAAATTATTAGGCGTCCCTGTTAAACAGGGGCTGAAAAACTGTGCCTTAGGCACTGGTGGCGGAGCCCAGAAACACAACATTTCTTACTAGCTATCAGCAAGAAAAGTGAGGAGGAGAATGATATTCCATCAGCAGCATAAGAGGACAGTCACTCAGCATCAGCAGTCTAAAAGGGATCCGACATTTCAACAAAAAGATATTATTCATTAATATCAGCATCAGGTGCTTGGTAGCTGGTGTTGATCCAAGCCTGATTCATTTTGATGAAGGTCAGTCGATCAACAGAGCCGGTGGAGAGGCGCACCCTGTGATCAGTCACAAAGCCTCCAGCAGCACTGAATGTCCGTTCTGAAAGAACACTGGATGCAGGGCAAGCCAGTAGCTCAATTGCGTACTGGGCAAGCTCTGGCCAGTGATCCATCCTCAAGACCCAGTAAGCCAGAGGATTTTCGGTGGGGAAGGTGTCCAAGTCGGATCTTGCCCCTAGGTATTCCCTGACCATGTAAACCAGACGCTGGCGATGGTTGCTGGAACCGGTCAGACCTTGGGGCTGCAGACTAAAAAACTGCCTGAACGCATCGGTCAGACGACCACCTTCTCCACCGCCCCTTCTGTGACTCACCGAAGCCTTAGCAAGATGTTGTCCAGAGCCAGGTTTTGGTAATTCCCCCGGTTCTGGGAACGCATTGCACAGACCCTTCTGCAAAGCCTCCCGCAGAAGTTTCATCTTCTGCTCCCTCTGCGATGGCAACATAAGGTCCACAACCTTACTCTTGTAACGTGGATCAAGGAGAGTCGCCAGCCAGTAATGATCCCTCTCCTTAATAGCACGTACACGAGGATCCTTACGCAGGCTTTGCAGGATCAGGAAGGCCATGCAGCGTAGGTTTGCAGAGGCATTCGGGGCACAGTCCTCTGGGTCACTGAGAAGGACAGGATCCACAGGCACCTCATCCCAGCCACGTAAAAGTCCACGTGCTCCTTGGGACTGTAAATGATCCCTTGAAGACTGCTGCTGCTGAGTGCTAGGCTCTACCTCCATGCTGCTGATACAATCCTCTTCCTCCTCCTCCTCCTCCTCTTCCTGTGTGCTAGGTGGGCAAGCAGGACCACTGTCTGGGTAAAGGGGGCCTTGAGAGGTAAGGAAGTCCTCCTCTTCCTCCCTCTGTTCTGCCTCAAGGGCCCTGTCCATTATTCCACGTAGCGTGTGCTCCAACATGTGAATACGAGGGAAAGTCTCACTGATGCATGCACTGTCACTGCTCACCATCCTCGTGGCCTCCTCAAATGGTGACGGGACAGTGCATGCATCCCTGATCAAGGCCCACTGGCGTGGCAAAAAAAAACCTAGCTCCCCTGACCCAGTTCTGCTGCCATATTGGCACAGGTACTCATTGATGGCCCATTGCTGCGTGTGCAGCCGCTGCAGCATGGCCAACGTTGAGTTCCATCTGGTGGGCATGTCACAAATTAGGCGGTTCTTGGGCAGGTTGTATTCCCTTTGGAGGTCAGTCAGCCGAGCAGTGGCATTATATGACCTTCAAAAATGCACACAGACTTTCCTGGCCTGCTTCAGGACATCCTGCAAGCCCGGGTACCTGTCCAAAAACCGCTGCACCACCAAATTGAGGACATGCGCAAAACAGGGCACGTGGGTGAGTTTTCCCTGTCGCAGGGCAGAGAGGAGGTTGGTGCCATTATCGCTGACCACCATTCCAGGCTTCAGCTGGCGTGGCATCAACCACCTCTCAGCCTGACCCTGCAGAGCTGACAAAACCTCTCCCCTAGTGTGGCTCATGTCTCCCAAGCACACCAGCTCTAGCACCGCATGGCATCTCTTGGCCTGCATTCCTGCGTATCCCCTCGTACGCCTACGGAGCACGGCTGGTTCGGAGAAAACATCCCCACAGGAAGAGGCCACAGAGGAAGAAGAAGAGGAGGGGGTGGAGGAGAGAGGTGTGTCACAAGCAGTAGTAGTGTTTTGGAGGCGTGGTTGCGGAACAACCTCCAAAACTACTGGACCTTGCCCTGCGTCCTTCCCAGCTGCCAGCAGAGTCACCCAATGCACGGTAAAAGACAGGTAACGTCCCTGTCCATGCCTGCTGGACCATGAGTCAGCGGTAATATGCACCTTACCACTGACCGCCCTGTCCAGCGAGGCATGGACATTGCCTTCCACATGCCGGTAGAGAGCCGGAATAGCCTTCCGTGAGAAAAAGTGGCGTTTTGGTACTTGCCACTGAGGTACTGCACAATGCACAAACTCATGGAAGGGGGCAGAATCTACCAACTGAAAAGGTAGCAGTTGAAGTGCTAGCAATTTCGCTAAGCTAGCATTCAACTGCTGGGCATGTGGATGGCTGGGATTGTACTTCTTTCGGCGCTGCAGCAGCTGGGGCAGGGAAATTTGCCTGGTACTATCAGTAGATTGACTGCTACTACTAGCTTGTGACACACCTATTTCTATACCTTGGGCCAGATTCAGGTAGATGGGCGCATCTTTGTGCCGGCGTAACGTAACGCAAAAACGTTCCGCCGATGCAAACTAGTGAGGCAAATACAGTATTCACCAAGCACTTGCTCCTAAGTTTGCGCCGGTGTAACTTAAATGTGAAGGCGCAAGTAGGTGTATGTGGAAGTGGGTGTGACCTTATGCAAATGATGGTCTAAGCCTGGATCTGACACTTACGCCCGGCCTATCATCCACGGAGCATGCTCAGTGACCTCGGTGTCTGATCGCTTCCCTGTGAGCATGCTCACAACTAAAAAGGCCATACTTCCTGAGATATGCCGGCCCAACCGTCTTATGCCGAGCCTAAAAATAAGCCCAGACATGCTCCCGTCCGGTGCAAATTTACCTCTGGGCCCTTTAATAAAAAATAAAAAAATAAATATATATATAAATAATAATAAAAAAAAAAACATTTATAAAAAAAAGGGGGTTTGACACATGGGGCCCTGGGGACCTCTGAGCCCTTTAATAAAAATCTATCTATATATAATAAAAAAAAATAAAAATAAATAAATAAAATAATTTAAAAAAAACATGTAAAACATTTGTATAAAAAAGGGTTGGCTTCGGGGGGGCCCTGGGACCTCTGGGCCCTATAATAATAATAATAATAATAATAATAACAATATATATATATATATATATATATATATATATATATATATATATATATATATATATACAAACTTAGCAAGCTGAGCAGCCCCTCTTGCAGGACAACATATCTGTCTGCCAACATGCCAGGGGCAGCCAAGGTCATAGCCAGGGCTGCCCTCAGGGGGGTACAGGCAGTACACCTGTAAGGGGCCCGGGGGTCCCCTTTTTTTATTTATTTTGAATAAAAATTTTTTTTTAAAATATTATTATTTTATTTTTTTAATAAAGGGCCATTTTTTTTAGAGGCCTGGAGATCCCCTGGGCCCCAGATGAGAACCCCCCCCCTTTTTTTATATATAAAAAAATATTTTTTATATATATTGTTTATTTCTTTTATTTATATATATATATATATATATATATATATATATATATATATATATATATATATATATATGTATATATATATAAAAACATTTTTTTATTGAAAATAAATAAAAAAAAGGGGACCCTCGGGCCCCCTTACAGGTGTACTGCCTGTACCCCCCTGATGGCAGCCCTGGCTATGACCACGGCTGCCCCTGGCATGTTGGCAGACAGATGTGTGTTGTCCTGCAAGTGGGGTTGCTCAGCTTGCTAAGTTTGTCGGTAACGGCAAGGCTGCCATCAGGGGGGTACAGGCAGTACACCTGTAATTACGCGGGCTTACGCTGGGCCATTTTCGCTACGCCAACGCAAACTATGGAGCAAATGCTTAGAGAATACGGCACTTGCTCTAGTACGATGCGGCGGCGGCGTAGTGTAAATGCGTTACGCTACGCCGGCGAATTTGTATGAGAATCTGGCCCTGTGTCTCTATCTATCTCTCTCTCTCTCTGTCTGTCTGACTGCAAAGCAAGCCGGAACACACTACACAAGGCCACCCGGGAGGCGGCCTTTTATAGTGTGGGGCATGTGCTAAAGCCCTGAGCCTTAATTGGCCAAAGCACCCAGGCTTTGGCCAATTAGGTTTCTTGTTTTTTTGGGCACTGTGATTGGCCAAGCATGCGGGGTCATGGTGCATGCTTGGCCAATCATCAGCGCGCAACGCCGCAGTGAATTATGGGTCATTTGAATTTGGCGCGAACGACCCGATTCGTTCATTTTTGACGAACGATCGAACGGCCAATGTTCGATGCGAACATGTGTTTGCATCGAACACGAAGCTCATCCCTACTCCAGAGTCATCATCGGCCTCTTGGTAGCCTCTCTAAAGGAGGCTGAATACAAATGCACGCCACACTTTTCACATATTTATTTGTAAAAAAAATTGAAAAAGATTTATAATTTTCCATTTCCGCTTCACAATTATTTACCACTTTGTGTTGGTCTACCACATAAAATCCCAATAAAATACATATACATTTAAGTTTTTGGTTGTAACATGACAAAATGTAAAACATTTCAAGGGGCGTGAATAATTTTTCTAGGCACTGTGAGAATGTCAGGCCTCGTACACACGAGGGGATATGTCCGCTGAAAACGGTCCGATGGACCGTTTCAGCAGACATCTCCGCTCGAGTGTATGGGCTAGCGGACAGATTTCTCCACCCGACAGATTTCAAAGCATGCTTCCATCCGGTGGAATCTGTTCGCCCGACATGTCTGCTGGTTAGTACACTTACCAGCAGACATGTCGTCCCCCACCGCCGCCGCGCCGCCGCCGAATGGATTCGGCGCATGCGCGGAAGTGTTTTACTTCCTGGTGCGGTGACGTGGCGGTGACGCGGCGGCGTCAACGTCACCGCCGCGTCACCGCGCCGTCCGGCGGCGGGGAATTTGATCCGATGGTGTGTACACGCCATCGGATCAAACTCCCGATCGGACATATCCGATGGAAATGGTCCGCGGACCGTTTTCATCGGATATGTCCGATCGTGTGTATGGGGCCTCAGGGCCACAAAATATTAAAATAGAGAAGTGGCCCCATATGACTGTCACCCCTAACACCCATTTGTTTTATAGATACATTTTTACTCTTAACAGAGGGCTATGATGATTGTTAAGTACTGCTGGTACTTTCTGTTTTGTGTTTCGGGTGACAAGCTGCCTGCTGTTGCTAGAAAGATTTATCTCAGCTGCTGAGCACTGGGTTGGTGACAAATCTTCAAGTCAGCATTTACCTCAGGTCTGTCGGCTGGACTCACCTCTTGATTCTTCTCAGCTTTCCTTCTGGATCTTTTGACCTGCTTTCCCACTTCCCCTTCCCATTTGTTGTTTCCCCTTGTCGTGGTCCACCTTTATGTGGGTAATGTTTCCCACTTAGTGGGTGGACAGTGGTTGGTATGCTGTTACTTGATTGGTATAAGATAATGCTGCTTGAGTCTTAGGACGCGTACACACGATCAAATCTGTCTGCTGGAAACGGTCTGCTAGACCGTCCCAGCAGACAGATTCGATCGTGTGTACGGGTGAGCCGACGAATTTGGCCACCCGACAGATTTCAAAGCATGCTTTGAAATCTATCGGGTGGGAACCCGTCCGCCCGACATGTCTGCTGGTTAGTACACTTACCAGAAGACATGTCGTCTCGCACCGGCGCCGAATGGATTCGGCGCATGCGCGGAAGTGTTTTACTTCCTGGTGCGGTGACGTGGCGGCGTCAACGTCTCCGCCACGTCACCGTCACGTCAGCGCGCCGTCTGCTGGCGGGGATTTTGGTTTGCTCGTGTGTACACGCGAGCAAACCAAAATCCAAAGAGACAGATTTGTTCAAATCGGTCGGACAGACCGTTTTGAACAAATCTATTGCCTCGTGTGTACGAAGCCTAAGTGACTAAGCATGTTGGTCTGTTATTGGTTAAAAAAAGTTCTGTTTTATTTTGAAAGTCCATTGCCTTCAGAAGTCACCTAATTAGTAAATTGAGTCCACCTGTGTGTAATTTAATCTTAGTATAAATACAACTGTTCTGTGATGCCCTTAGAGGTTTGTTAGAGATCCTTAGAGAACAAACAACATCATGAAAGCCAAGGGACACGACAGACAGGTCTGGGATAAAGTTGTGGAGAAGCTTAAAGCAGGGTTAGGTTATAAACAAAAATCCGAAGCTTTGAATATCTCATGAAGCACTTTACAATCCACCATCCAAAAATGAGCTGTATTCTGCAAAGTGAGTTGAGTGCAATGAAGTGTAGATCTCAATGGTGGTGTAGATTTTGTGGGGTAAGCTGAGTAGATCTTAATGGTGGAATTGATTCTGGGGAGTAGAATGTCTGTGTGTACTGTAATGAAGATATCAGTGGTGGTACTGGGAAATGAGCTGCATGTGGTGGAGTGCACTTCTCAGTAGGGAAGTAGATACTGGAGAGAGAAATGTTTGTTAGAGTTTACATATCACAGAGAAGTGAGTAAATTGTGTGTTGGGAGTGGTATCTCCCTGTTACATACAGGACACTCTTTCCAGCCAAATGTATTACTGGAGGCAGAAGCCACATGCAGTGAAACCAGAATTTAAAAACTCATAATTCCATTTCAATGCTATATCAGAAGCGCAAACTCAAGTACACAAATACTTTCAACAATTTGAATAAATAATAGCATATTTAAAATTCCACATTTCCTTACCAATTCACAATTGAGGTCTGAGTGGTTTAAATACACTCAGCTAAGCAGAGGCATAAATGCTCCTGTTCAGAATACTTACCATTACGATAGTTAACTGAACAAATGAGAACAAAAAACACTTTCATCAAAGTAAATTTTCCTTTCATGGTTGAAGCAGAGTCTAAATATTTTTCTTAATATTCGGTAAACACTGTGGACATTGGAAGTGCCTCATAAAATATACAAAAAGCTGTAGATGTTTTGTGTACATTGACTGTAACTGCAGATTGCTGTCGGCCAGCTTCACAAATTGCACATTGTAACTCAGAAGATTACAATACTATGTTTCCAGTAAAATCGATCTTAATTATGACCTTCATAGATGTAATAAAAAGTCACTTTAGATAATGCTTTGGTGGGACTGGAAATCTATATTATGTTATAGAGAGTAGTCTAATGATTTTATGTCCCATATACGTGATGCAAATATGTCAACTTTTTATACTGAGCATATTCCAATTCCTACAGGACACAAATAGGATGATTTTTATTGCTCCTATGGCAACTCATTTTAAAACTTTAAGCTTGACGCGAATATATCTAGATTTATAAAAAAAATATATAAAAATTAAATGCAGTGTTTTGTATATTGGAACATTTTCTATATCTGGAACACATTGCAGCAGCTAGTGGTTTTGTCCCATGACAGCTTAGCTGGAGATTTAGCTATACACTATATTACCAAAAGTATTAGGACACCTGCCTTTATACGCACATGAACTTTAATGCCATCCCTGTTTTAGTCCATAGGGTTCAATATTGAGTTGGTCTACCCTTTGCAGCTTCAACTCTTCTGGGAAGATCCACAAGGTTAAGGAGTGTGTCTATGGGCATGTTTGACCATTCTTAGGCCGCGTACACACGCTCAAACTTATCCGATGAAAACGGTCCGACGGACCGTTTTCATCAGATGTCTGCTGGGCTGTTTTGGTCTGATGGTTGTACGCACCATCAAACCAAAATCCCCACCGGCAGACAGCGCGGTGACGTGGCGGTGACGCTGACGCCGCCACGTCACCGAACCAGGAAGTAAAATACTTCCACGAATGCGTCAAATCCATTCTACGCATGTGCGGACAGATATGTCCGCTGGTTGGTGCACTAACCAGCGGACATGTCAGACAGACAGGTTTCCAGCAGACAAGTTTTAAAGCATGCTTTAAAACTTGTCTGCTGGAAAAACCTGTCTGCTCGCCCGTACACACGATCGTATTTGTCTGCTGAAATGGTCCGTCGGACCGGTTTCAGCAGATAAACTCGATCGTGTGTACACGGCCTAACAGAAGCACATTTGTGAGGTCAGGCTCTGATGTGGATGAGAAGGCCTGGCTCGCAGTCTCTGCTCTAATTCATCCCAAAGGTGTTCTATCATGTTGAGGTCGGTTCAATTTCCTCCACCCCAAACTTGCTCATCCATGTCTTTGTGGACCTTACTTTTGGTAATATAGTGAAAATATGTATCATTGTTTATCTATAGTAGCTCTGAATTTAGGGATAGCCATAGATAGCAGAAATTGGGAAAAGTAACATCCGCTAAATAACATCTGAAAGCAGAACTTTACTCTCTCAAGCAACATTAACTTTATTTAATCCTTAACAAATAAAATATGAAGTGCAATCTGTTAACATGGCACCACATCCAGTAGGAAAAATGTATAATACTTCTATAAAGGGGGCGTGACCAAGATGGCAGCCCGCTTTGAGGCCCTTATGCAGGTGATCACGGGCTGTCAGTCTACCCTCACGTCCAAGATTGACTCCCTCCAGCTGGAGCTGAGTCTTATGGGGAAGGACTATAATAAAATCAGGGTATGGCTGGATGAGATGGAGCGTCGCGCGGGCGCCACAGAGGATCACTCGGCCACTCTGCATACTGTCCAGGTCCAGCTGAAACACCTTGAATCCTGTGCCGAGGATGCTGAAAACCGTAACAGGTGCAACAATGTTCGGATTGTTGGCCTGCCAGAGGGAGTGGAGGGTCCGGCCTACACTGAGCGCCTCTTCCCAATGCTCTTCCCGCAGGCCGCCTTCTCGCCTCACTTTGTATTGGAGGCGGCTCACAAAATGCCATCTCATCATGGACCTCCAGGGGCGCCTCATCGCACCTTTATTTTCAAATTTCTGAGTTTCAGGGATCAGGACTTGATCCTTCGAGAGGCCAGGAAGATGGATGCTATCCACCATGAAGCAGAACACCTGATGTTCTTCCCAGACTAATTAGTTGAGATGCAGAGACACTGCAAGTCATTTGATGCGGTTAAGCAGTCTCTGCGCTCTCTGAACATAAAGTACAGCATGCTCTTTCCTGCCCGCCTGAGAGTGGTCGACGGGGAGTTAACCCGCTTGTTTACGTCACCAGGGGATGCTGCACAATGGGTGAATACCGGCTTGATGCCGGTCTCTGGGCTGCTACAACATCAGTCTGTGAGTACTTTTGCTATGGGTCCTCTTTATTTCTCTCCCCCTGAATTTTCCCGAACTGGACTGTGTGCCCTGTTGGCATGGCTCTATGGGAGACATCTTCCTCTGTGCACTTATGACTGGTGGGTGGTTGCATTTGGGGGGGTTGGGGCCCTATGGAGGGTGACTGCACTGCTTCTCAGCTCAATGGGGCCTCCAGGATGCCATACTTTCCCTGACCTTCAAGGGCTCTACGGATCCGGCTCCCTGTCTGCCCTCTTCTTTCCCACCTTCTCCCAGATGGGCCGATCCTTCTCCGCATCCCCAAACAGGGGCTGGGGGACTGAAACCTCCACTCTGATCTGTGTTGATGATGCTTTGAGCCTGGACTGCCATTTGCATGTTCGAATGGCTAATCAATGGGAGCAGCACCATGCGTCCAGCTCATATGTGCGCCCACCATACGCCGGCGTGTGCAAGCTACATTGGCGGGGTGTAGCCTGTTTTAGGCGCATGTTGGTTTGTGGGTCTGCCGCACACATACGCTGGCGCACATTTGCACTTATGTCGGCGTAATGTGCTATACGTCGGCGTAAGTGCTTTGTGAATCTGGGCCTATATGTCCTGTGACATTACCAACAAATTCAGTTCTCTTCCCTTGGAGTAGCTTAGCATGTCTGCATGCAAAACAATTCCTACAGGGGAAAAAGCCTTTTCCATCAAAAAAATAATAAATAGGTTTAGGGGGGTGCAATGACCGATTGTACTAACATAGTCCCTTAGAGTGGGAGCCCTTTTATAAATGATCTTAGGCTTGTTTGGGGGAATGGTTTTTAAATCTTTGTCATTAAGCAATATGTGCCAATGACGTTGTACCAGTTAGGCTACTTGTTTGTGTTGGACGTTGAAGTCCAATATTAGACAGGGTGCATCCTTGTCGTTTAATTTTTGTTTTGTTGAATAACATATCGTTTCTATCCATATCTTGTACATGTTGAATTTGGTCTTGGATCCAGAGTTTGTCATAGCCCTTCTCTACAAATCTATTGCCGATCAGTTTGGCCTGTTCTCTAAAGTTTTCTTCCTTTGTGCAGTTCCTTTTGAGTCTGATCAGCTGCCCTTTAGGAATGTTGTAGAGCCATGGTTTGTGATGACAACTCTCTATTGACAGCTAGCTATTAGTATCCACTGTTTTGAAGTATGTTTTAGTAGTTATTTTATTTTGTTCCAACGTTATACTCAAATCCCAAAAAATCGACTGTTTTTGTGTCTATCTTCCATACTAAGTTAATGTTTTTCCTACTATCGTTCAACTTCTCCAAATATGTCTCCAACTTTTCCTTACTTCCATTTCATCCAATAAGTACATCATCAATGTACCTCTTGTACAAAATTAATTTGGAGGTGTGTTTGCATATACGACTAGTTCTTCCCATTGTGCCATAAAGGCATTAGCTATACTTGGGGCAAATTTAGCACCCATAGCTATTCCTATGGTTTGTTGGTAGTAGGTCTGGTCATGCCAAATATAGACATTATAAACATTTAATCAAGTATTTACGTGGTTTGCAAACTAAATTGCTATGTGCACATAATAACCACTTGGTGGCATGGCAGGCGTCATGATGTCCAACTATGGTATATAATGATGTTACGTCAGCCGTAGCCAACACGGTGTGACCCTCCAAAACTGGAACAGTGCTGAATAATTGGAGTACATGCTTAGTGTCCTTTAAATAAGCTGATGTATTTTGGACTGCTGGCTGGGTGAAGTGATCAATGTATTGTCCCATCCTGGAGGTGAGTGACTCGATCCCATTGACTATAGGTCGTCCAGGTGGGTTATCCTTAGTTTTATGGATTTTTGGAACAGTGTAGATAACTGGGATCCTGCAGGTTTTCGGTACAATTTACTTGGATTTCTTTTTATTCAGAATATCTTTCTTGATCCCTAAATTCACCACAAGTTGTAGTTCTTTCTTAAATTTATTGGTGGGATTCCCTGATAATTTAATATATGTTTCTTCATCTTGTAGCTGTCTGTTAATTTCTCCCAAATATTGTTCTTTTGTTTGGATCACTATGGCTCCCCCTTTATCCGCTGGGCGGATAACTATCTAATTTCTTTCTGTAAGTGATTTAATCCCCTTTTCAATTTATATTGGATCATATTTCTTCTTTACTTCTAGAGATTCCAGATCTTCAAGGAGTAGTCTTTTAAAGACTTCCACATGTTGATTATCCGATACTTTTGGATTAAATATGGAGTTGTTACGTAACGTACTCTGAATGAGATGAGGACTCGAAGGGACCAGTGCTTTATGGTAAGGTATGTTATTTACGAAATACTTCTTCATGTTGAGTTTCCTTATGTATTTCCTAATCCCTATGTAGGTATCACATTTATTGAGGTTTTTGACTGGCGCATGTTTAAGTCCCCTATCTAATACTGTTAACTCCTCTGTTGTCAATTGGATTGTGGTCAAATTGACCACATTTTCACCTATTATTCTCTTTTTCTTTTGTTTTCTATTTCCTCCTCTGTTTCACCTGTTCGTTCTGGACTTGATCTTATTCTGTCCTCGTGTGGACGTTTTCTGGGGGAGTAATAGGGTTCCTGTGTTGGTCTTCGGGGGGAAAGTTCCCTCCTCTCTCTGTCTAAAAAAGGACATGGTACTTCATAGTAATGATTGTCATAATACTGACGAGGGCCATTATAATGTTGGTCTTGATAGATCCTAATGGGTTCAAATCTGTTGTCCATTATGATAGGTTTTTTTAAACAGTTTTTGAACATTGTTTTTTTGGGGTGGGTGGTGCATAATAACCACTATTCTGCTGTATATATTGAGGTCTTGCTGCTTCCCTATAAGGCCCCTGCTCTTCCAATCTAGGCGGGGCTCATGCCAGGGATATAGTAGGATATTGTATTTTACCTTCCCAAACTGGGGTGGATAATTCGGAACTCGGTTGAATTGGTTCCGTATTGTGTTGCCATTTGAAGACGTGATCAGCTTTGTAATCTGCCACCTCCCTTTGAAATTTCTTAATTTTGCGTTGTTGAACCTCCAAATCTTTGGCCATTTAATTTTTGTTTAGTGTAGTGGCCAATAGTGTTGCTCACGAATATTCGCATTGCAAATATTCGTTACGAATATTGCATATTCGAGTATTCGCGAATAACTCGAATATCGCGGCGAATATTCGCTATTGCGAATATTCGTATTTTTTCAAATTTATTTTTAAAACAGATCACATCCTAGTGATCTCCATCGACGTCTAAAAGCATTGCTGGTATGATTAGAGACCCTGGGCCGAGTAGCTGAGGCGATCCTTTTATGTTGCCGAATATTCGCAATGCGAATATTCGTATTACGAATATTCGCAAATACTTTCTCTGCCCTTCTTTTGCATCAGAGCCAATCAGAGTTCTCCTACCACAGTTGTCAGAGGTTAGCAACCTCCATAGCAACTAATAGGAACCTGCCTGCACGACCATTATATAAGATCACTCCCAGCAGTATTTCAGTGCAGATTCACAAGGTGGCTAGAGATAGTGGAGTGTTTCTGTGCGTTTTTCCTGTGTATTGCGATCTTAGAGCTTAGCATTGTGCTTCCTATAGGAAATGATCTACGTTTTCGCGTGTTGTTCGCGCGCATGCGCATGCGCAGACGAGAATTTCGCAATCAATTTCGCATTAGTGAAATTTCGCATTCGCATTAGCGAAATTTCGCAATTGTTTTTTTTTTTTGATAAAATATCACAAATATTCGATATTAACGAATATTTCACGAATATTCTTCTATATATTCGTGAAATATCGCAAAATCGAATATGGCGTATTCCGCTCAACACTAGTGGCCAATTTCTGAAAGTCACTTGACTCTTTATAGGTTTCCAGTTTAGTTTTGATCTCCTCTATTTGGTGTTGTGCTAGTCAAGCTTTTTTCTGTTTCCTTTTATACATAAATTTAACCCCTTCTACACTCTTATTATTAAAGAACTCAAACCATTCCTCTAGTGATTCTTTATCATCCAGACCATCGTTAGGTGGCAAATCCCACCTCAATCTCCTAGGTTCTATGTTCTCTTTAATGTACCGATCAAAGGTGTTGATGTCCCACCAAAGAGACACCTTCTTTTCCATCAAATGGCCCAATTTTCTTGTGAGACTTTCCAAGTCAGTGTTGTGTGTTGTGTTACGTGAATTAAATCCTCCTCTAAATTAACATTTCTGTTCTCCAGGAATGAAAACACATCCATCGTGGCAGAAAAAGTGAACTGAGTGAATAACTAAATGTGTAAGGGTGAAATACTAATGCGCTACTGGGAATAGGTCAATATTAAAGAGCTTGGGGAAGCCTGATAGGGAGAGATACTGACCCAGTAAGTTCCTTCTGCCAGACTAATGATCTCACTGAGATCCTATAGAGACTAATTTTCTACTTACCTCGTTAAGGTTTTAAAGCACGTGCCCCCGACCCTGGTTGGGTGATAATGTATCGACATGCTCTGCCCCGTTTGCGGCGCCTCTGCAGTGTACCTTTGGCCGGGGTAAAACTGCCTAATTTTCTGTTGTTCATGACCCTCAGTGGTTTATTTCGGAATCCATATGCATCACGGTTGGGGTGGCTGCATAGGGTGGGGGGGTTGGGGTTTTTGTTTTTGAGTTATGGGTTTTTGTTTTGTATGTTTATGTTTATATGTTTTTTGAAGTAATATTTACATTTTGTGTGGAGAGGGACTTGTGTATGAGAGGGCGATCTCACCTCCTTGCTGGCCTTCCCCCTGTGCTGGGGTTGGGTTGGAGGAAGGAGCCCCCTGTAATATATTTCAGCTTCCTGACATGGCTCCTTTGACTTTGGTCTCTTGGAATGTCAGAGGGATGAACTCCCCTGTTAAGAGGACGTTGGTCTTCAAGTTCCTTAATGACTACAACCCTGATATTTGCTTATTTTAGAAGATGCACTTGGTCGGGGGTAGGATCCTTAGTCTCAAAAAGCCGTGGGTGGGACATTACAATCACTCCACGTACACCTCCCGTGCCCGTGGAGTTAGTATTCTAATACGCAAGTCCCTGCCTTTCACTTTACTCGATTTAAAGTTAGATTCTGATGGCCAAAATGTAGTGGTGCATGCAACTGTGGAGGTCTCCCCTTGGTGTTGGTAGGCTTATATATCCCCCCCTGCTACGATGGGCCTCCTCGCCAGGATCACACAGATTGCAGCCAAATTTCCGGCTGCTGCAGTGATCCTGGCTGGAGACTTTAATATGGTCCATTGTCCGAAAAGTAGTCAAACTGGCTCCCGAACCTGGCACTGGACTCTCCACTCTCCCACTGGGCCTCGGTCCTTGGGCTTGCGGATGTGTGGTGGTGGAAACACCCTCAGATCAGGGGGTACACATGCAACTCTGCATCGTACTTAGCAATGTCCCATATTGATCTTATCTATGTCAGCAACCCTGTCTTATATAGAGTAGTAGAGGTGGCGGCCCTCCCTAGGGGTATCTCCTCTGCAAGTGCGCTGCATGGAGGACCCTGTCGCTTATGCCGGTGGGTAGGGTGAACTTAGTGAAAATGTCCTTCTTTCCTAAGTTCCTCTATGTATTTAGACATACCCCTGTGAATATCTCCAACTCCTTTTTTGATGCACTGGATAGGGCCGTCGGGGCGTTCGTGTGGCAGGGAGGGGTGCCCAGAGTGGCCAGATCCACGCTGCAGCTCCCGGTGTCGGGGGATGGCCTGGTGTTACCTAAATTCAAGAAGTATTATTGGGCGGCGGTCGTGGTCTTAAGGTGGTGGTTCACACAGAATTGATCCAATACTGCGGTGAACCTTGAGGTGGCAATATTAGAATTCTACGCTAAACTCAGTAACTTAGTATATAGAGGGCCCCATTCTAATGTAGATATCACCACCCCCATGAGAACCACGGTTGGGGTCTCTGCTAGAGCCCCGGACCTACTCTCCCTATACTCCCCTATGGGACAACCCAGGGCTGCCCCACTTGAGGACCATGCCTGACCTGCGGGCGTGGGCGAGTCGCGGGGTCAAGACTCTCAGAGATGTCATGCCTGGAGGTCGTCTTTTCCCCTTTAGTGAGCTTAAGAGTAAATTCTTCCTACCTCTGTGGATGTACTTTCATTTCTGAAGCTCCGCCATGCGGTTAAGGCCCAGTTCCCTGAGCTGGTTACCTTGGCTTCGCGCACTGTTGAGCGACTTTTAACAGCTTCTTTTATAGACAGAACGCTCTCATCTATATACTTTAGACTTACCTGTGCTGGCAACAACGGTGCTTTTAGGGTGTTCAATGCCTGGCAGATAGATATACCAAATTTAACAGAGGAGGATTTGTCCGAGGGCCTTCAACAATACATCCCATTGATGATAGTGGCTAAGGAACATTTCATCCAGATGAAATTTCTTCATAGGGTGTATTACATGCCACAAAGATTCTTGGTCATCTATCGTCTGGCTGACAATCGATGCTCGCGCTGTGGGGGGGCTGTGGGCAATTTCATACATATGGTATGGGACTGCCCCCAGATACAGGGGTTCTGGCAGGCGGTGGTTGCTGACATTGATTCGCTTAGTGGGATACCTGTTGGACTTGATCCCCTGATCCTTCTGTTAGGGGTGACTGATAACCTGCCTGCCACCACACATACCAAACTCTTCATCTTTTACTGTGCATATTATGCTAGGAAAAGTATTTTGATTAACTGGAAGAGGCCTGAACCGCCTCAAGCCTCTGCTTGTAAGGAGCTGGTGAATGCTGCTCTCCCCTTGTATAAGCTGACATATATGGGCCGTAATTGTCCTACAAGTTCCAAAAAATATGGTCAAGATGGGTGGAGGCCAGACACCGCTTGGTGTAGAATGTGGGTATGAGCTCTGGTCCTGGTAGCTAATCCTTCCCTCTTACCCCCCCCCCCTTTTTTCTTTTTTTTTGTTCACCCCCCTCTCCCTTCCAAGACCCTTTGATTCTGAGCTGCAAGATTATCCTCCCCCCTGGTGGGATGGGTTTCCGGTTGGTCCTGTTAGTTAGGTGTATGGCTGCCCACGACACTTACGTTCTAGCTTTCCTTGTCTACTGTTCAGAGGAGATTTGAGATCCAGGATTTGATTGTTTCGTTACTGTATGGCTATGCTGGAAGATGACTTTGTCTATTTGCATCCTATGCTACTGTACTATCTGCTGTTATTCACATGTCCATTGTATACTCCTATTCTTTAATAAAATCCCTTTTGCCAAAAAAAATGTACAATACTTCTATAAAGATATTGGGGTTATGAGAGACAGCCTTTAGGCGGCGTACAGACGATCGGACATATCCGATGAAAACGGTCCGCGGACCATTTCCATCGGATATGTCCGATCGGGAGTTTGATCCGATGGCGTGTACACACCATCGGATCAAATTCCCCGCCGCTGGACGGCGCGGTGACGTGGCGGTGACGTTGACGTCGCCGCGTCACCGCCGCGTCACCACCACGTCACCGCACCAGGAAGTAAAACACTTTGGCGCATGCGCCGAATCCATTCGGCGGCGGCGCGGCGGCGGTGGGGGCCGACATGTCTGCTGGTAAGTGTACTAACCAGCAGACATGTCGGGCGGACAGATTCCACCGGATAGATTTCAAAGCTTGCTTTGAAATCTGTCGGGTGGAGAAATCTGTCCGCTAGCCCATACACACGAGTGGAGATGTCTGCTGAAACGGTCCATCGGACCGTTTTCAGCGGACATATCCCCTCGTGTGTACGCCGCCTTAAAGTCCTTTCTTTGTCTATCTTTATAGAGTTATTGTACATTTATTTAATCCTTACCCTGCTAGCATTAGTAAATCGATAGGAAAGTATATTTACTTGTTTTAAACTGCGAATACCCAAGGTGGGCACACTCGCCAGACCTGTGTCTCCTGTCCTTCAAACGCACCCGCAGCCTGCAGATTCGCCATAACCAGCCCTTAACCCGTCAATCATGGGAAAATCCCCACAGGTGTTGAGGGTTAAACATGCAGAACATAAACTGTTTATTAAATCCTAGACATACAGGGGTAGATTCACATAGATCAGCAGATCTTTTGATCCGCGTGATCTATCTTATTTACGATCCGCCAGCGCCAGTTTTTGAGGCAAGTGTTGTATTCAGAAAGCACTTGCCTTGTAAGTTACCCTGGCGGATCGTAAATCCCCTGGCGGAATGCAAATTCCGCGGCTAGGGGGAGTTTACTATTTAAATCAGGCGCGTCCCCGTACTACGTACAGCGTACTGTGCATGCGCCGCCAGCTAAATTTCCTAGCGTGCATTGCTTCAAATGACGTTGCAAGGACGTCATTGGTTTCGACGTTAACGCAATTTACGTATGGCCGTAAACAACGTAAAAATTTCAAAACTCGATGCGGGAACGACAGCCATACTTAACATAGGATACGCCGCACTTACCCCTCATATAGCAGGGGTAACTATCCGTCGGAAAAGACGAATGCAAACGACGTAAAAAAAAAAACGACGGCCGGGCGCTCGTTTCTGAATTGGCGGTTCTCCTCATTTGCATAGTCGTCGCGTAGAAAAACGGAAGCGCCACCTAGCGGCCGGCGGGAGATTGCAGCCTAAGATCCAACAGTCGGCTCTAAGGGAGATCTATGCGGAACCTGATTCGATGAATCAGCCGTATAGATCCGAGCGTCGGATCTCAGAGATACGACGGTGTATCTACTGATACACCGTCGTATCTCTGAGATCCGACGCTCGGATCTATGCGGCTGATCTCTATGTGAATCTACCCCACAGTTTTACACACAGTTAGGGACACTCCCCTTAGCCTTGTCAAAGAGGGGAGGGAGTGGGGGACAAGGAACAACCAATGGGAACTGAACATTTGTACATTGAAACAGGCTACAGATAAACATAAAAGGATTATGGTAACCAGGCAGCCTCTCAATACACATCCCCTGCAGAGAGATGTCTCCAGTCCAGACCATTGTCTATGTGCAATGAACCAAGACAAGCAACAAGAGGGGGGGTGGGGGAGAAGGGATGTAGCATTAAATTACATTATCTCAATGCCAGCTTGTCTCCAGGTCTCCAGTCTCTTCTGGGCCATAATCTGTGGGTAAGAGGCCCACCCACAGTCCCTTCTAAAACACACAGTGACAGTGGGTTCTATCACATAAACTTTTTTTCAGGTTTCCAGGCCTAGTCATATGATGTCATACATCCCAAGAGTCTTTGTGAGAGAAGAAGCAGAGGAGGGGCTTTCTCAACTAAACACACCCTCCTGCCTGCATACCTGAGCCAAGAAGTAAATTATACATGAATTATCAGCCCTTACTCAAGATGGTCACAGCCAGTAGTTTCAAAATGATTGCTTAGCAAAGTTTCCTTTGATTAATAAAAAATGAATTAAATATCGCTTTTGCTTTGTGGTGTTCAGATGCAGTGTAGTTCTGCTTTGAAAATCAAGTAGCAAGGCCCTAAACAATTAGTATGCACATATGAAGACAGAACAGACCTGCTTCAGAGACAATGACAATAGCCTATTTGGCTGAACATTCCTGCCTGAACAATTAAAGTGATTCTAAACTCTCACATTCGTCAAATAACCCATTCAGTTTTAAATAGAAATGAAAGGCAAAACATTTCTGTATAGATATAGAAACATTCTAAATATATATTTGTTTTCCTTTTTTATAAGTGATCATATTCCCTCTATTCCCAGCTGCATAAGAGCTGGGGGAAGGAAAAACAGCAGCACACAGAGCTTTCTAGTGAAAGGCTGTGCAGGGTGGGTGTGTCAGGACACGTCTGATCATTTAGTCCCACATGCCAGTGGCATAGACCTGTTGATTAAAAAGAGGTCAGCTTGCTAGTATGGCTGCTCTTTATTGTGTTACCTAATTCTGAGCTGGGGTGAGCTGAACTGCCCTGGGTTTGGTCTGTACATGGTTTGGTGAACTTAAAATGAATTTGAAGGCTGAACTTGAACCTCATTCAAGTCTATGAAAGCCAAATCTTTCAAATCACTATTGCCCAAAATACAAAACCAGGACACATGCCCTCGGTGGTTGATGGGGACAAGGACCTCATGCCCATAGCCCTTGCCCAGTGATTGTGGGGGGTCTGCAGGTGGGGGGCTTATCAGAATATGGAAGCCCCCTTGAACAAAGGGGACTCCCAGATCCCCCCCCATGTGAATTGGTAAGGGGTACATTGTACCCCTACCATTTCACAAAACAAGTGTCAAAAATGTTAAAAACCACAGTACACAACTCGGGACAAGTCCTTTATTAAAAAGAAAAAATAATTCCAGCGATGCAATCCAGTCTCGATCTCCAGCGATGTAAACCCATTCTCGATCTCCAGCGAGGATACGATGCCGACACGATCCTGCCTCCACGGGAGGCACCCGACGAATGATGCGCTCAAGCCTGACAGCTCTTATATAGCTGAGAGCAGGGCAATCATCTGTGCGCGTTGCGTCAGAGGGGGGCTGGGTCACCCGTACATGTTTACTGGGTAACCCCAGCCTTTCCCCGTTGTGTCAGACAAGTGGCCCCACCTTCAGCTATATAAGAGCTGTCATGCTGGAGCGCATCATGGATGAATGGATTTACATTGCATAAAAAGAAAAAAAAAGAAAAAATAATTCCAGCGATGTAATCCAGTCTCGATCTCCAGCGAAGTAAATCCATTCTCGATCTCCAGCGAGGATAGGACGCCGACAAGATCCTGCCTCCCCGGGAGGCACCCGACGAATGACACGCTCCAGCATGACAGCTCTTATATAGCTGAAGGTGGGGCCACTTGTATGACGCAACGGGGAAAGGCCGGAGTTACCCAGTGACATGTTTGGGTGACCCAGCCCCCCTCTGACGCAACACGCACTGATAATTGCCCTGCTCTCAGCTATATAAGAGCTGTCAGGCTTGAGCGCATCATTATTTTCCTTTAGAAATGTCATTTTGTGCAGGGACTGTTATAAGCACGGGAAACCTGCGCTACTTTACAGGCATACTATACACACCCCCCAGGTACAAAATTTAAAGGAATATTTCACTTTTATTGTTTCAATTAAGCATTATAAAATCACTGCTCCCGAAAAAAACATATTTTTTTTTAACTTTTTTTTGCATTGATACATGTCCCCTGGGGCAGGACCCAGACCCCCAAATACTTTTTATGACAATAACTTGCATATTAACCTTTAAAATTAGCACTTTTGATTTCTCCCATAGACTTTTAAAGAGTGTTCCGCGGCTTTCGAATATGCCGCGAACATCCCAAATTGGGCGAACGGGTGAACAGCCAATGTTCGAGTGGAACTCAAGTTCGACCCGAACATAAAGCTCATCCCTAATGAATATTCCCAAAAAATATATAAAAATGTTTTCCCTTAGTTTAGGCCGATACGTATTCTTCTACATATTTTTGGTAAAAAAATCGCAATAAGCGTTCATTGATTGGTTTGCGCAAAAGTTATAACATCTACAAAATAGGGATAGTTTTATGGTATTTTTTTTTTTACTAGTAATGGCGGCGGTCAGCGATTTTTATTGTGACTGCGCCATTATGACAGACACATAGGACACTTTTGGCGCTATTTTGGGACCGTTCACATTTATACAGCGATCAGTGCTATAAAAATGCACTGATTACTGTGTAAATGTGACTCACAGTGAAGGGGTTAACCTGTAGGGGTTAACTGTGAAGGGGTTAACTGTGACCTAGGGATGTTTTCTAACTGTGTCGGGTTGGGGCTACGTGTGACACGACACTGATCACCGCTCCCGATCACAGGGAGCGGTGATCAGTGTCCTATCACTAGGCAGAATGGGGAAATGCTTGTTAACACTAGCATTTCCCTGTTCTTCCTCTCCGTGAGACGATTACGGGACTCCCGGCAGACATTGAGTCCATGGGACCCGCGGTTAGATTCATGAACCCCAGGCCATAAAGGCGACGTAAATATACATCGATCTGTCTAGCCGTGCAATTCTGCCGACGTATATAGTCGTGCAGCGGTCGGCAAGAGGCTAAGGCTTGTTATTCCATTTTGTTTAAGAAGACAGAAATTAAATGTCAGTTTCCAGCAATTTACACTGTATCATTTTTCATCCTACAGCAAGAATAGAAAAAGATTTGCAGAGTCCCCCTAAAACCCATACCAGGCCCTTATGGTCTAGTATCAGTTTTAAAGGCAATTCCCCCCACCCCCAAAATAAAAATAAATAAATAAAAATTAAGTTTTTAGCCCTTTACAGCTTGGCTCGCCAGAAAAGTGGGAGGGGTGAGTGTGCGCCTCCCCTCCCCCAAACCATACCCTGGCAAAAATCCTTGTCCTCATTTTGATGAGGACAAGGGCCTCTTCCCCCACAACCCCAATCCCATGGTTTCTGGAGTCTGCAGGCCGGGGGCTTATTGGAATCTGCCTTTAAGATGGCCTTGAGGACCGGTAAGTGTGTGTTTTTTATCCTATCTGGTGTGTAGCATGTGAGGGGGTGGAAGGGAACATGTGACAAGTGTGTGGGTCCACCGAATGTTTTGTGTCATCCACAGATGTGCTGGAGGGAGCGGGGCCATCTGCTGCCGGTGGCAATCTCACGCATACCCCCGAACATCATCCTGAGCCTGACCCCCTCGGAAGCCACGAGTCAGCGGTGGAGGGGAGTGCCCACGCTTCTCCTCTAGAGGTGGTTGAGGAGGAGACGGTCAATATGGACCAGGATGTTGTCCTGTATTTGGAGGAGTCTTCCCCTTTGGCCGGGCCCTCTCAGACCTCCACCCCCATCAGGGGAATCCCCTCAAGGTCCCGATCAAGAGCCTCCCCTTATAGACGGCCCCAAGCCTCTCCTGGCGCCAGGAAGGCTACCAAGAAGGCGCGGGGTGTTCCAGAGTTCCTCCCAGAACATCTTGTGAGGGAACAGGACCGCCAGACCCGGCATATGGGTGATCTAGCTGTGCAGATGCATCGTGTGGCAGACAGCCTGGCCTCCTCTGCCCAGATTAATGATAGCATCCAGGATGTGAGTGGCAACTGTGCTGCGATGGTCACCTGCCTTGGTGAGCTGCAGTCCTCACCCGCATTGCCCTGGCATTGGAAGGCAGCCAGCCAGCCAGGGAGAGACCAGGGGATGCTCCTCCTCCTCCTGATGCTCCACCCCCCCACCACAGGCTCCCACCAGACAGCTAAGGAGCCGGAGCTGTGGCAACAGGCTTGGCCCACGACAGGGCAATGGATTGTCTTTTGATTTTTGTTATATGCTCAGATTATGAGCTTTTTTTTGTCTTTATGTGCTCTGGTTAAGAGCTTTTTGATTTTGTAGTAACTGCACACGGTCAGTAGTGCAGGCTACAGTGTGACTGGTGTATGAATGTGGGGGGTGGCATTCCTGCCTGCAAGGTGTGTCACCTTGGGTCGTCAGGGAGAAGTTATCCCCACGGCCGTGTGAATGTGGTATGAATGGACAGCGACATAATTGGGGCCTTGGTGTGGCATTGCTGCTCCCAAGTCCTGCATGGTGGACTTGGGCTAATCCAATGTGAGGTGGATGTGGTGTGTGTGAGCTATGGACCACAGTGGTGTGCATGTGTGCATTGTCCGTGTGCCATGATGAATCTGTGTGTTTAACGTGCAAAGATACGTTCCACGAGGCAACTCCTGACTGCTGTTCCTTCAGAAGGTCGCCTCAGGCAGGGGGGGACTGTGTGGCTCGGGGGTGAGGTCATCACGTATGTCAATCTGCAGGCCCTTTCTCACGGCGTAGTTGTGCAGCACACAACATGCACCGATGATCTGCCACACAAAGTTTGGGGAATACAGCAGGATCCCCCCGGACTTATCCAGGCATCGGAAACAGGACTTCAGGAGGCCAAATGTGCGCTCCACCACTGCTCGGGTGTGCATGTGTGCATCATTGTATTTTCTCTCTCCTCTGGTTTGGGGATTCCGGTATGGAATCAGGAGATGGGGCCCAAGTGCATATGCCGAGTCACCTGGAAGGGAAAAGACAGGAGGATATTAGTCATGCATGTGCCCCTCATGCCTGACTCCCATGTCAATCACCAACCAACCAGCTGTCCCTGTACACGTTCTGTTCGAATTCTGTTGGGATGTTGCATTTGACGGTATACGTGGCAGGCCCCTGGGTGTTTGGCACGGACATGCCATATGAGGCATTGGGCATCAGCTATCACCTGTACGTTGATGGAATGCCAATGCTTACGATTGCGGTACATCTGCTCTGTGGCACGGGGGGCTGTAGTGCCACATGTGTGTAATCAATGGCCCCCACGGTGTGTGGGAATCCGGCAATTCTAGGGAAATCCTGCATTGCCTTCTGCTGCAGATGCTCATGGGTGGGTCTGATGATGTGGTGGGACATGCATGTGAGGATTGCGGGGACAGCCTGGTGCACCCATCTGCTCATGGTGGATTGTGCCATCCCAGCCACAACTCCACTTGTACGCTGGAATGAACCACTGGCAAGGAAATGGAGTGTTGTCAGTACCTTGACCAGTGGCTGCAGTGCATGTGAGCGATCTGTCTGGCTGGTGAGGGCATCTTGCAGGGCTGTGGCTATTTCCAGGATGGCATCAGGGCTGTATCTGAAGATGCGATACACCTCCAAATCACCCATGCCAAATACGTTCAGGCGCGTTCGGTATATCCTCTCTCGTGCCCTCCTCCTTCTACGCGCCTGTGAACACACTAGTAGTGCTATGACTATGGCAGTGGCAGCCTCAACGTATACTCCAGTCAGGCCATGCCCCCAATGTATTGTGCTCCCACCCCTGGAGCTTAATCATAGGGAACCCCTTTCATGTCTATGATTGGGCTCCAAGGGACAGAGCGAACTGCGTTGGTAGCATGGCATGATTGCAGTTTGGGCTGAGGCTGACACTCTTCTCACTTCCTGCACATGGGTCTGCTTTATCATGTGCAGCTTATGTATCTTTTCCCGTGAAAACTATAGGTGCAGACACCTCAGGATGCCTGCTCTGTATGTTTAGATTTAGGGGTTTAGTCAGCTTAAGAGTCAAGGGATAGATTGAAATATAGGGTAAGTCTCTTTAAAGAGTAACTCCACTTTTGTTGAGAAAAAAACTTCCCCTCTGGGTGATATAATTTATGTACAAATACAATGATTTTAACAATCTTTTTTACAGATTCATACCTGTTTCTGCTCTGAAGGATTCACTTTTTGTTTGACCATGTTGTGTGCATACTGGTTCATTATACTCAGGTGGTGCACTTTCCGTGTTCTGATGGTAACAGTTGCATCCACATAGTAATTAATAACCCTTAGGGAGTACCTCACAAAAAATAAATTTTGTTGCATAGGATACCTAAAACATTATTTATCTTAGGCATTTTGGTGCAGACTTCTGGAAAAAATCAGTGAGCCAATCACACAAGCAGGATTTTTTTTTTTAACCATTCAGTACTGTACATTGTTGGCATATTGCATTGAATTTTACAGAAAATTACAGCACTGCAGATTGAAACGGGAAGGTCATTTTTATTAACAGTAAATTGCAATATGGCTTGTAGAATAATTGGATATGCTATATACATTTGTTTTATTTGCCTTTATTTTTTTCATGAAAGTGGAGTTACCCTTTAAGTGTCTTTTAAACTTTGGAAATTAGACAGCAATTTTTCCCTTGTATACTGAAAGTTCACATTTTGCATTGATGTTTGTCTACTGTATATCCTTACTAGTGTTGGGCGAACAGTTCGGCCTGAGCATGAGTCCATGCCAAACATTGACTGTTCAGCCTGTTGATCCAACATCCTTCATTTGGTTCACACCAGAACATGCGAACAGGCAAAAAATTTGTTTGAACACGCAAATACCGTCATGGGAGACGAACATGAAAAATCAAAAGTGCTGATTTTAAAGGTTGATATGCAAGTTATTGTCATAAAAAGTGTTTGGGGACCTGGGTCCTGCCCCAGGGGACATGTATCAATGCGTAGTGAAACAATAAAAGTGAAATGTTCCTTAAACTTTCGTATCTGGGGGATGTGTATAGTATGCCTGTAAAGTAGCACATGTTTGCCGTGTTTAGAGCACAACATTTATAAAGGAAAAATGTAATCTAAAACAACTCGCGGCTATTAATGAATTGTCGGTCCCGGCTATACAGATCAAAGTCATTGAAAAAAATGTCAGGGGTCCGGTATGAATATTAAGTGAAACCCCAAACCAAAAAAAAGCATGGGGTCCCCCCCAAATTCCATATCAGGCCTTTCAGGTCTGGTATGGATATTAAGGGAAACCCAGCGACATTTTTTTTTTAAATACAGGTAGCTTAGGATTCCCCCCAAAAAGTCTGGTATGGATTTTAAGGGGAACCCTACACTAAAAAAAAAAATAGCGTGGGGTTTTCCCCCAAAAATCTATACCAGACCCTTATATGAGCTCACAACCTGGCAGGCCACAGAAAAAGAGAAGGGTGCGAGAGAGCGCCCCCCTCCTGAACCGTACCAGGCCACAGGCCCTCAAAATGGGGAGGATTTCCCCATGTTGATGGGGACAAGGGTCTCATCCCTGTGGTTGTGGGGGTCTGCGGGTGGGGGGCTTATCAAAATCTAGAAGCCCCCTTTAACAAAGGGGAACTCCAGATCCCAGCCCCCCTATGTGAATTGGTAACCCCTACCATTTCACAAGGAAAGTGTAAAAAAAAATTAAAAACAAACAGACACAGCTGGAAAAGACCTTTATTTAAAATAAATAAATTAATTAATTCCAGCGATGTAATCCCCTCTCTCGATGTCCAACAATGATCCATTCTGCAGTCTCCACTCATTCTCTAGCGAGGAACGAAAACCCCATGATGTGTAAGAGAGGGCGGAGTCACCTGTCAATGTCAATGGATAACCCCCCATGGCCGGGGGTTACCCTATGACATGGACGGGTGACCCCTCCCCCGTCACATCAGGGGGGGGCATGGGGAGGGGAAATAGGCTGCTGGAGAGGAACACACCTCTTTGGAGGCAGAGGCAAAAGGCCACAACACTGCACACTCGGGGCGGCGCAGACAGCCAGCACTGCCCCAAACTAAAGTATGCTCTAGGCCGATGTCTATCTCGCCTACAAAGTTTAAAAAAGTAATAAAGACACAGACACAGTTTTTGACAATTCCTTTATTAAAAAATAAAAAATATTGTCCCCCAATATAAATCCAATTTTCTTTTTGCTACAGCATGTTCTATGTATGCTACATATGTGCCACTTTACAGGCAGACTAAGGGGACCCCCCAGGCATTATACTTAAAGGAATTTTTATTTTGTATTGTTGCATTTTAAGCATCAAAAAAACTATTGTTTAAAAACCATCATTTTTGCATTGATACATGTCCCCCATACCCTATGGTGAATTACTTGCATATAAGCCTTCAAAATGGGCCCTTTCGGTTAGAACCTTTCCCCTATTTGGGAATTCTGCTACGAACCAAACCGGAGGGTGTTCAGCCCATCTCTAATCCTTAACTATCATCCTTTAATATCTGTAGAAAGTTTTACAAATTCCTATATCTTAACTACTCCTGGTTTCTTCGGATATGAAGTAGCTCAAGCAGTGAGGGAATTTAGTTAAATAAAATAATCACAGAAACCTTAAACGCTTTATACCACCATAGCAAAGTTAGAAGTCAGAACTTGGTAAAGCAAAATTTTAATTATTAACATTAATTTACACTCTTTTGGCATTCACATAGCCTTTGGTATTGCAGCAGTAAATTAATGGCAACCCTCAGTAAGTTTTATAGATTACTTTCTCCAGATAACAAATACGGAAAATGCAAAGTGATTTGTGAAACTGGCAAGTCTTAAATTTAAACCTGTTAGTACACACTAATGTTATCAAAATCACTTCAGAGCCTGAATTATAATACTTGTTTACCAGCTTTCTAGCTTGGCAATTATTATGTTGACTTTTACATTAAAATTATTAAATCTCACAGGCCTATTTATAATAGATGGCAAAGTAATTGCTTTTTCTTCCATGACCAAACTCCCTATATTGCCATTAAAACTGATATGGAAAACTTTGTGAAAGTAGCAATTTTGAAATGCACTGTGAAAAGTGGTGAAAAGTAGATAGAGTTAAAATGGTGGGAGCAAAGGGTAGTGTTGAGCTTGAGGTTTGGTTGATTTTGATTGAATCCAAACTTTTGGGACATTTGACTTTAATCGCCAAGCTGAGCATCATGTAATACTTTTGCATAAAACCTTCATTGGCCAAAGACTTGCACATGACCCCTGGTTTTGTCACCTGACCAGAAATCAGGTGAAAAGCTTTGGTAAAATTATGTTTTTTGAAGAAATCCCAGTCCACATCTTATAAAAAAGCTACTTTTCCAAAAGCCCTTTGTCAGTATGTTGGAGTTTAGTGAGAGACAGGGAAAAATGTACCGGGCCAGATTCAGGTACATCTGCGCATTATTGGACCAGAGTAGCGCACTGCCTTTACGTTAGACTTTCGCAATGTAGCCGCGTAATCACCCTATTCTCGTAGCTTTTGCGCAGAAAATTGTGCATGCGTAACGTTATTTCAGAGGCGTAAGGCTGAGTAATACAAATTGGGAAGGACGTGGGCGGGTTACATTGAAATGAGCCGTGACCCCATGCAAATGAAGGGCCGGCCGGCTCGCGCATGCGCACTTGAAGGAGACCATGGTCAGCTCCGCTGTGCGCATGCTCACAACTCGGGAGCGGCGCAATCAGTGAAATTGGAAATGGACTAAGGACTACGCAGACAGCATAAATAGACAGACACAAACGCACTTGCATTGCAAAAGTACATCCCTTTGTCCCTTCCCATTTAACCAAGTGCTTTTGTCCCGTTGTTCGTTGCGTTGTGTTTTGTATTTGTCAGATTAGTGTTCTGTGTGATCAAGTGTTTGTTAGTAGATCTTTGAAAGTGTTTTTTGATAAGTGTTCGAGAGACTGTTTGTTTGATACAGTGCAGAAAATAAGTATTTGAACACCCTGCTGTTCTCCCACTTGGAAATCATGGAGGGGTCTGAAATTGTCATCGTAGGTGCATGTCCACTGTGAGAGACATAATCAAAAAAAAAAATCCAGAAATCACAATGTATGATTTTTTTAACTATTTGTTTGTATGATACAGCTGCAAATAAGTATTTGAACACCTGAGAAAATCAATGTTAATATTTGGTACAGTAGCCTTTGTTTGCAATTACAGAGGTCAAACGTTTCTTGTAATTTTTCACCAGGTTTGCACACACTGGAGGAGGGATTTTGGCCCACTCCTCCACACAGATCTTCTCTAGATCAGTCAGGTTTCTGGGCTGTCGCTGAGAAACACAGAGTTTGAGCTCCCTCCAAAGATTCTCTATTGGGTTTAGGTCTGGAGACTGGCTAGGCCACGCCAGAACCTTGATATGCTTCTTACAGAGCCACTCCTTGGTTATCCTGGCTGTGTGCTTCAGGTCATTGTCATGTTGGAAGACCCAGCCTCGACCCATCTTCAAAGCTCTAACTGAGGGAAGGAGGTTGTTGCCCAAAATCTCACAATACATGGCCCCGGTCATCCTCTCCTTAATACAGTGCAGTCGCCCTGTCCCATGTGCAGAAAAAACACCCCCAAAGCATGATGCTACCACCCCCATGCTTCACAGTAGGGATGGTGTTCTTGGGATGGTACTCATCATTCTTCTTCCTCCAAACACGGTTAGTGGAATTATGACCAAAAAGTTCTATTTTGGTCTCATCTGACCACATGACTTTCTCCCATGACTCCTCTGGATCATCCAAATGGTCATTGGCAAACTTAAGACGGGCCTTGACATGTGCTGGTTTAAGCAGGGGAACCTTCCGTGCCATGCATGATTTCAAACCATGACGTCTTAGTGTATTACCAACAGTAACCTTGGAAACGGTGGTCCCAGCTCTTTTCAGGTCATTGACCAGCTCCTCCCGTGTAGTCCTGGGCTGATTTCTCACCTTTCTTAGGATCATTGAGACCCCACGAGGTGAGATTTTGCATGGAGCCCCAGTCCGAGGGAGATTGACAATCATGTTTAGCTTCTTCCATTTTCTAATGATTGCTCCAACAGTGGACCTTTTTTCACCAAGCTGCTTGGCAATTTCCCCGTAGCCCTTTCCAGCCTTGTGAAGGTGTACAATTTTGTCTCTAGTGTCTTTGGACAGCTCTTTGGTCTTGGCCATGTTAGTAGTTGGATTCTTACTGATTGTATGGGGTGGACAGGTGTCTTTATGCAGCTAATGACCTCAAACAGGTGCATCTAATTTAGGATAATAAATGGAGTGGAGGTGGACATTTTAAAGGCAGACTAATGGCCCATACACACGATCCGAATATCGGACGAAAACGATCGTCCGATGATGGATCGTACGATTTTCGGATCGTGTGTACACTACTTTCGACAGCCGATCACGACCGTTCATCCGATTAAATTCGATCGGACAAGCGTGAAAATTTTTCTCGTCCGATGTCCGATCGTACGATTTTCGTTTAGTCAGTACAGCCGTCGTCCGACAATACAATACAAATACATTACAACACGTGACATCACTTCCGATCGTTTTTTTCTATCGTACGAGAATTTTCGTGAGTTTAAAAACCTATTTTATTTTACTCGCGATTATTAAGCGAAAAAAGTCGTACGATCCGTCGGCCGATATTCGGATCGTGTGTATGGGCCATTACAGGTCTTTGAGGGTCAGAATTCTAGCTGATAGACAGGTGTTCAAATACTTCTTTGCAGCTGTATCATACAAATAAATAGTTAAAAAATCATAAAGTGTGATTTCTGGAATATTTTTTTTGGATTATGTCTCTCAAAGTGGACATGCACCTACGATGACAATTTCAGACCCCTCCATGATTTCCAAGTGGGAGAACTTGCAAAATAGCAGGGTGTTCAAATACTTATTTTCTGCACTGTATATTTCTGTTTGTTTGTTTTCTTGCTGAAATGTTGCTGTTTGTTTTTGTGACTGTTTTTTGCTGAGTGCTTGTGTGATTTTTTGGGTGTTAGTTTTCTCTTTGTGTGTGTTCTTGCTTGATTGGTTGTGCTTGTTGTTGTGACTGATTTTTGTTGACTGGGAGTGAGTTTTTGCAGTATGACAGACAGAAAGCGAAAACTAAATCTTACTTTGGGGGAAAAAAGAATTCTTGCCCGGGCCATTAGCGATTATGGGCGTTTCCTCCACGGCCCGGACAGTGCCAACACCACCCCGGCCAGGAGGAGTGAGATTTTGGACCTCATCACTGAGCAGGTCAATTCAGCGGGGGAGGGGGAGACACGGACCCGGTCTGGGATTGACAAAAAGATTAATGACCTCCGGCGTCTGGTCAAACAGAAGCTGTCCAAAATGCTTGCCCATGCCAGTGGCACAGGAGGGGGCCCACCATGCCGTATTAGGCTGACAGCGGAGGAGTGTGCGGTGGCCCTGACCTTTCATCGGCATGAAGTTGAGGGCCTGCCCGGCTTTGACTCAAGTCCGGAGCCCGTGGTGCCAGGTAAGTTTTTTTTTAATATCAGGTGTGTAGCATGTGTGGGGGAGGGGGTGAAAGGGAATATGTGGCAAGTGTGTGGATTCTCCAACCTGTGAATGTTTTGTGTCATCCACAGATGTGCAAGAGGGTGCAGGGCCATCTGGCCTGACCGCACCATCCCCAGGACAGCAGCCTAATGAGGCCCCCCCGACAAGGCCGGAGTCCGCGGAGGAGGTTGAAGAGGAGGAGGAGGAGGAGGTTGAGGAGGAGGAGTTTCATGAGGAGGAGGAGTCCATGTCAGGCACTGGACTTGTGGTTTTTGAGGACTCTTACCCTCTGGCTGGCAGCAGGCAGCCCTCCCTAAGGGGGAGCCCCCCCCCTCCTCCCCCAACATGGCTCCCCTCCCAAGGGCCTCCCCTTCTCCCCGGCCACAAGCATCAGCTGGAGGCAGGAAGTCATCCCAGAAGACCAGGGGGATGGCCGATCTCCTGCCCGCCACTCTGAGAAGGGACCAGTTCCTCCAGACCCGCCATCTGGGACAGGTCAGCCAGACATTGGTGCGGGTGGAGGAGAGCCTGTCCTCCATCAAGGATACGCTGGGGAACCTGGACTCCCACTCCCGGGCTTTCACAACCTGCCTAAACGAACTGCAGACGACATCAGCAGGCGTTGGGCAGGATGTGAGGGCCCTTACCCAGGCTATCCAGGCCAACACGGCAACACTTGGTGCTGCCCTGGACAGAATAGCCGTGGCCTTGGAGGGCAGGCCGCCAGGTGGGCAGAGATCAGGGGCTGCTCCTCCTTCCCCGGTTTTCCCCCTCCCCCATGAGTCTCCCCTGAGGAGCCGGGGCCATGGCCGGGGGCGCCCCAGGCGTGGCTCACGTCAAGGGCAATACTTTTTTTTTCCCTCTTTTTTTTTTTTTGCTGGAAATTTTTTGATTTTGCTGGTCATTTTTTTTTTTGGGGTTGTGAATGCTGTTTGAATGTGGGGGTGACATTCCGGCCGGAAAAGGGCTGTCACCCTCAATTTAGGTGGAGTAGGGTTCCCCAGGACCAGGGAGAAGTGATCCCCAGGTCTGTGTGAATGGTGTATGAATGTACAGTGACATAATTGGAGTCTTGGCGTGGCGTTGCTGCTCACAAGTCCTGCATGGTGGAATGGTGCCAATCCAATTTGATGTGGATGTGGGGTGTGTGTGCTAGGGACCACAGTGGTGTGCATGCATGCATTCTCATTGTGCCATGATTAATGTGTGTGTTTAACGTGCAAAGATGTCCAATGTGAGCTGTCTCCTGGCTGCTCTTCCCTCAGAAGACGGGGTATCCTCGGTTAGGGGGGGATTGTCTGGTTCAGGGGTCAGGTCATCACGTAGGTCAATCTGCAGGCCCTTTCTTACTGCGAAGTTGTGCAGCATGCAACATGCACCGATGATGTGGCACACGAAGTTTGGGGAATACAAGAGGGTACCCCCAGACTTATCCAGGCATTGGAAACGTGACTTCAGGAGGCCAAAGGTGCGCTCCACCACTGCACGTGTTTGGGCATGTGCTTGATTGTATCTTTCCTCTCCTGGGGTTTGGGGGTTCCGGATAGGAGTCATGAGATGGGGTCCCAGTGGATATGCAGAGTCACCTGTAAGGGAAAAGACAGGAGGATGTTAGTCATGCATGTGCCCCTTGTGATGTGTGCATCATGGGGGGGTACAGTCATGCCTGCCACCCATGTCACTCACTAACCAGCCAGGTGGCCCCATACACGTTCTGATCGAATTCCATTCGGATGTGGCATTGATTGTATATGTCATGGCTGGACTGTTCATTCAAATCTCTCCAATCCGTCGTTGTTTAATCCTTCGGTCCCAGCGGGGTCATCTGTCAACATATTCAAAGATCTAGTTCTTAAAGATCTTGAATCCTTGACTGTTAAGAGGTTTTATCAACATCCCCTACCCAAGAAAGGTTTCCAATCTCTATGCAACCGCAAGGATCTTGTCGTGCGTCCTGCCGACAAAGGCGGCGGCATAGTCATTATGGATAAAAACAACTATAATATTGAAATGAATCGTATTCTTAATGATTCGGATACATATTTGTCGTTACCTAACAATCCCACTAACAAATACAAAAAAGAACTAGTGGATGTAGTGGCAAAAGGTTTTAGTTCATGTATCCTGAATAATAAAGAAAAGACATATTTAGTGCCTACAGCCCCCAGGATTCCGACAATATACCACTTACCTAAAATCCATAAGGACTTATTACATCCATCTGGTAGGCCCATTGTAAGTGGAATCGACTCGATGACATCACGTATAGGTCGATACATCGATTTTTACCTGCAACCTTTGGTTAAAGCAACACCTTCTTATCTTAAAGATACGACTGCAACTATCAAACTCCTGGAAGGGGTCGAGATAAAGGGTGACTATCTTCTCGCTACGGCGGATGTAGCATCCTTATATACTTGTATCCCTCATCACCTAGGAATAGAAGCTGTGCAACATTTCCTAGACCGTGAACATACTATTGTAGAAGTGCAGAAGAAGTTCATTATTGAATTGCTGGAATTCGCAACCACCCAGAACTACTTCTGGTTTGACCAGAAGTATTACCTCCAGAGACGTGGCGTGGCTATGGGGGCCAAGTTTGCCCCCAGCCTCGCCAACCTCTTTATGGCCAAATGGGAGGAGGACGTCGTCTATCATGATCAACATCCATCCCTTGTCCTTTGGGCTAGGTACATTGACGACGTCCTCCTCCTATGAGATGGTTCGCGTCAGAGTCTGGAGGATTATTTTTCATTCTTGAACAATAATGAACGTGGTATTGTATTCACGTTTGATTCCAGTCCTGTGAAGATCACATTCCTTGACTTGGATATTAGACTTGAATCCAGACTCTTTAAATTCCAGACACATTTTAAGGCCACTGATCGAAACAGTTTTATTCCCACTGACAGTTGCCACCATAAAAGTTGGCTTAATTCTGTCCCACGTAGTCAGTTCCTGCGGTTGCGTAGGAACTGCACTAATGATGATGCCTATTTTCTACAGGCTTCTATGCTCAAAAATAGATTTGTTGAAAAGGGCTATGACATCACGGCAGTGGATGCAGAACTACAAAAAGTGGCATTAATAGAACGCAATTCACTTTTGATGGATAGAGTCCCACGAGAACAGGATGATTCCTTTAAGTTCTCTATGATCACTGCATACTCCAATCAACACAGGGATATTAACCTCCCTAGCGGTATGATTCTGTCTGGAATTTTGTTCCAAAAGCGGTACCATTTTTTTGTATGGAAATTTGGTGTTATTTATTGTAGGCCTGCAATTCTTAGTAAATACTTACTTAAACCTGACCAAAGAAGACTCTAGTAGACCTCTCAGATGTAATAACGTTCGAAAAAATAAAATCATGAGTTATAATCTAATAAATAATATCATTTTATTCAGTAATGTAATAAATAATGCAATTTGTCAAACAGAAGAAAATTCAGTAATAAATAATGCAATTTGTCAAACAGAAGAAAATTCAGTAAACATCCTGGGTGTGGTAAATTTTGAAACATGGGACTGCACATAGACCAACGTCACAATCAGAGCAATAGAACCTTGTTTCCTTTCGGACTTTTTTTCCATTCCCATCTCGCTTTGAGCAGCAAACTACACACATTCTTGTAGGTGCTGCCTTTTTTGCGCTTGGCGGGATGTAATCCGTAAAGTGACGACCAGTCAGCCTCTCTGGGTTTACAATGTCAACAGCGCGACGTCCAGATCTGTTCACGGCCACTGATGGCGTTTGGTAGTTCAAAAAAATTTGCTCCACCACCTTCCAGATGAAGTCGGAGTGAACAAGAGGCTTGTCACTCCTTCCCTTGTGCAGTATATAGGCATTCCACATACATTGTTCCAGGAGATGCCTGAATATTTTTTTATAGTATTTTTTTTGTTGCTTCCGCATAGCTGGATAGAAGGTCATCGCCTGATCGGCTCTATCGACTCCTCCCATGGTGTTGTTGTAATCGATCACAAGTTGTGGCTTTTTGACATCTTTCCCACCTCTTGTGTGGACCATGGCAGTGGAGGTGGTATGTACTGTACTCATTAGGCACACGTCTTTTTTGTCACGCCAACGCATTGCCATCATCTTTCCTTTCTGCCAGGCCACCATTTCTCCTGTTTTCAGTTTTTTCTTGGAAAACATACATGGCAGGTCACGTCGGTTGGCTCTAGCGGTTCCATATGCGTCAGTCTTGTTTTTTAGTAGAAACTCGTACAGCTCAGGCGACGTGTAAAAGTTGTCGGTTGTTACACAATACCCCTGATTGAGCAATGGTTCAAGCAATGAAAGGACTGATGACGTTGCCATCCCATAGTCGCTGTACCTGGGGTTGAATTGTGTTCCTTTGCCGGTGTATATGATGGAATTCCATATATAGCCAGTTGTAGACTCGCAGAGCATATAGGATTTTATTCCAAACCGCGCTCTCTTGGATGCGATGTATTGAATCCAGCTGAGGCGTCCTTTGTAAGCCATCAGACTTTCATCAATGCTGATGTCACGGTCTGGGACATAGGCCTGCTGGAAATTTGTTATAATCATTTGGAATACTTCCCAGATTTTCTTCAGTTTGGGCGCTGGATGTGTGGCTTCGTCAAAGTCCTCATTGTTGGTGAAGTGTAGATTCTTCATTATGAGGGAAAATCGGTACTCGGACATGATGGTGCCAAAAAATGGGGTTGCCAGCAATTTATTTTTAGTCCAGTACCATCTCTGCAGGGGTTTACCCACCACCCCTTGGAGAAGTATTAGCCCCAGAAATTTCCATATGTCCTCCTTACTCACAGGTTCCCATTTTCTGGATCTGGAAAACTTGCTGTGCAGAGTAGTGGATTGCTGCTCTTTGTAGCGGTTTGTCTCCGTGACAATCTTTTCAATGACGTCATCTGTCAGAAATAATTTTAGGTACGCCAAAGGATCATTGTGATCAACTTCTACCTTCATCCCAGGCGATCCTGTAAACGGGAATCTTGGCGGTGGTACTGCATCCATACCGCAATCAATAGGGCACCAAGTGCGCACCTCACTGAGCTCAAGTGGAGATTCGTCGCTGTCGCTACTTCTCTGGTCAGAGTCGGAGTCGTATGACGAATCTTGCCACGAATCGCTATCGCTGTCGCTCAATTCTGCGAGGAACTCTGTGTCGCTGTCGCTGTCACTTATCTGATCCAAAGCCGCTTTGGAGGTGCTAAAGTGACGCTTTGATGCCATTTTATTTTTTTTGGTTAGATAAAACAGCAAAAAGGGCAGCCAGGGCAGTGTAGAATAATCTGAGGTGATACAGTGAAATCCTGTCAGATTACACTGTATCATGTAACTTTATGTGTGTGTTTTACTTTTTTACATTGTAACATTGTAACTTTTTTGAATCTCCCGCCCACTTCCGCCACTGTGAGGCGCTGCGGTTCACAGAGACGGAAGAGAGAGGAGACATCAGAGAAGACATCAGCGGGGCTCTCACCGGGATTAGATAAGAACACCGCTGCGCTCACTCTGCAATACATTCTGCCGGGGCTCTCACCGGCGATCACAGCGGGAAACCCCGCTGGATCGCCGGGATGTCACCACACCACCGCTGCGCTCACTCTGCATTTCCCCTGACTCATCTGACCGGCGATCCAGCGGGACTAGTCTGACCGGCGATCCAGCGGGAAACCCCCGCCGGATCGCCAGGAATTTTTGGGGGAAAAAAAAATGCACCCCGAGCGTGACTCGGGGTTACCGCTTCTGGCACTGAATGTTAACCCCGAGTCACGCTCGGGAATACCGCCAGGGAGGTTAAGACCATTATCGACAGACATTGGGATGTACTTAAGAGTGATAAGGTTCTAGGACCCATTCTACCAGAAAGAGCTAAAGTTATCTTTAGAGGAGCCCCTACGCTCAGGAATAGTATTGCTCCCAATATTGTCGACCCTCCATGTCGCCCCAAGTTTTTTCAAGACATGAAGGGTTATTACCCGTGTAAGAAATGCAGTGTCTGCTTGGTTAACATCAATGGACGATCCAAATCTTTGGAGTTCAGGTCCACTAATACAGGCCGCAGCTATCCTATCAAATCCTTCTGCACTTGTGCAACCACCCATGTGGTATACCTTATCACCTGCGGAAAACAGTACGTTGGTCGTACCATACGGGCCTTTTCCGTACGGGTAGGTGAACATGTTGCCAAAATTGTGGGTGGCAGTACCAAATACACGGTCCCACGCCACTACAGGGAATGCCACCAACGTAACCCTAAGGGCACTCAATTCCTGATTATTGATAAATATGTGCCACCTTGGAGGGGAGGAGCCAAAACGAGAGGGGTGTCCCGGCTAGAGGTCTATTGGATATATGAATTGCGTACATATGTCCCACATGGCCTCAATGTCGAATGGGACATAAATGACTTTATTAACCACTTCTGACCAGCCCCAAGTCCAAAGACGTCATTTTTTTGAAGATGGATATCTCGGTAACGGCAGCAGCTGCTGCCGCAACCGAGATATCCATCTCTTCGTGGGGCGGTCCTGTTAACGATAACGGCGGTCATCGCGGCGGATTCGCCGCGAGATCGCCGTTACCGGCGGCGGGAGAGGGTGCCCCCCCTCCCGCCGCTCTCCCGCGCCCTCCGCCGCTTACCGTAGCCGTCGGTAGCGGCGGAGGCGATCGGGTCCTCTTGCTGGCTGTCCGGGGATGCGACTGAGGGAAAAAATGTCCCTCAGCCGTCCCCATACCTCTGCTGGGCGGAAGTGACGTCAAAACGTCATTTCCGCCCAGCGTCTTAAAGAGACATTTAATTTGTTTACATTTTGACTTTTTATTTTATTTTTTTATTTTTTATTTTTTGCATTTAAGCCTGAATATGAGATCTGAGGTCTTTTTGACCCCAGATCTCATATATAAGAGGACCTGTCATGCTTTTTTCTATTACAAGGGATGTTTACATTCCTTGTAATAGGAATAAAAGTGATAATTTAAAATTATAAAATAAATAAAAATAAAAGCGAAAACCCCAAAAAAAATTTTTAAAGTGCCCCGTCCCGACGAGCTCGCGCGCAGAAGCAAACGCATACGCGAGTAGCGCCCGCATATGAAAACGGTGTTCAAACCACACAAGTGAGGTATCGCCGCGATCGTTAGAGCGAGAGCAATAATTCTAGCCCTAGACCTTCTCTGCATCTCAAAAAATGCAACCTGTAGAATTTTTTAAACGTCGCCTATCGAGACTTTTATGGGTAAAAGTTTGACGCCATGCCACAAGCGGGCGCAATTTTTAAGCGTGACATGTTGGGTATCATTTTACTCGGCGTAACATCATCTTTCACAATATATAAAAAAATTGGGCCAAATTTGCGCTTGTAAGACCGCTGCGCAAATACGGTGTGAGAAAAAGTATTGCAATGACCGCCATTTTATTATTCTCTAGGGTGTTAGAAAAAAAATATATAATGTTTGGGGGTTTTAAATAATTTTCTAGCAAAAAAAACTGTTTTAGTCTCGTAAGCACCGAATCTGAAAAACAGGCTCGGGGCTGAAGTGGTTAACAAGTCATGATGTCATATTATGTTGTGCGCCTCTGTCCCATCACGGCTCCATATTATTAATTTTATTTTATTTTACATTTTTTACTGGAGACATAAATAGCTTTTAGGCTTTTATCACACAATGGTTTTATTTAGACTATAGTTGTTATATATACACTCATTATGGATTTAAATCCTATGATTGTATATAATAATATATTTTAATTTACAGGTTTACACTCTTTTTTCCTGTTTTTTTCCCAAGTGATCAGCACTAACTGTTACCCTCATTATGTGACTTCAATTTGTTGCCTGACACTGTCATTTATTTATATTCCACCCCCCCCCCCCGTTTTTTACCTTTTCATCTAATATTCGCTATATATGTAGTCTCAGCCTTTGCTGGCTTGATTGACATAACGTGGGTTTGATAGCGTAGATATCAGCCTTGCACGCTTACATGCCCGATTGGTTCACATGATCCTCATGTGATTACGGATCTGGTAATGCACTCCAGGCTCCTTTTGTCCTTACGAGGCTTGGAGCACATTTAGCCATTAACTTGTGTTATGAGGGCGGGAGCGCTGTGATGACAGCTCAGCGCCTGCCCACGCTAGACGGATAGACGTTGTTGTTCCTGTATGTCCTGACGTCATTAGGCTTGTACGTCCAGCGTTGCTCTCCAACTAGCCCTTTCAGAGCGAGTCTTGGAGCGCACGCCGTTTACACGCTACCTCCATACCCGGAAGTCATTTGTCATCATTGATTTCTTTGAAGCTGGAGCCGTGATGAAGGTAGGGGGACATGGCTATATATATTGTTCTAGTATAGCAGTTAGTCAGCACCCCAGATGATGATCGTTTGATCGAAACGCGTCGGGTCTTCTGCTGACTTTACTGCTAGATGTGTTTATATGCTTCTGATTTTCCTGCTGAAATGTGAGTGCAACCATTTGGATTTTGTGTATTTTAGTAAAAAGTTTATACGTTATTACACTATGTCTGCATCCATTTCTTTCCTCCCACAATTGTTGCATCTGAGCATTCTGGATCCCTTGTAAAGCATTGATGAGTCATATGTATCGATCCTGGTACTACGGAAAAAATTTTGGGTCCCTCATCTATTATATGAAGATTTGGTCTCTATTCAAAACCCATCCCTGTTTCCTAATGAAAGGTTGATGTCCGGATACCAACACTTTAAGCTTTAGTGACTCATTAAGTGTAAACTTAGTTGAGTCCACGCTTTTCGGTAAGCCTCCCATCTTTTTCTTTGGTGGTGGATCTGCTATCAAAATCTCCTTCACTCATCATTACGTTTGTTTGGACACTTTGAATCAATCACTTCATTCATATTTATTCATATCTATTGATATGATCGTTTGAACACTTGGTGATTAATTTATGTGACGGTTCACGTATTACACATATTATTGTATTCCATGTTTTTTATGATACTTTGCAGTGTTATATGTTTAGTTCTCACATAATTTCAGCGCTACACTTTTTGTGTTCTATTTGTTTTCTGTTGCAGAATTGATCCAATTCTGTGGTGTTGGCAGCTAATTTATGTTCGGTTAGGTAGCGCGGTGTTATATGTACACTTGTATATATATATTTTTCACTATGTCATGGCTGGACCCTGGGTGTTTGGCACGGACGTGCCATATGAGGCCTTGGGCATCGACTATCACCTGTACGTTGATGGAATGCCAATGCTTCCGATTGCGGTACATGTGCTCTGTCTCCTGAGGGGGCTGGAGTGCCACATGTGTGCAATCAATGGCCCCCACGGTGCGTGGGAATCTGGCAATTCTGTAGAAATCTGTCATTGCCTTCAGCCGCAGGTCCTCAGTGGTGGGTTTGATGATTTGGTTGGCCATGCGTCTGAGGATTGCAGGGACAACCTGGTGCACACATCTGCTCATGGAGGATTGTGACATCCCAGCCACCACTCCACTTGTACGCTGAAAAGAGCCACTGGCAAGGAAATGGAGTGTTGCCATGACCTTGACCAGTGGCTGCACTGCATGTGAGCGTTGTGTTGGGCTGGTGATGTCCTCCTGCAGGGTTGTGGTTAATTCCAGGATGGCATGAGGGGTTAATCTGAAGATGCGATACACCTCAGAATCACTCATGCCAAACAGGTCTATGCGGGTGCGGTATATCCTCTCCCGTGCCATCCTCCGTGCCCTCCTCCTTCTTTGCTCATCTAAAGTCAGTAGTATAGCTATGCGCGACGATGCCCCTGGCATGTTGGCATACAGATTGTTGTGCAACACGTGTGACTGCTGAGCTCCTCACTAACAGTGTTGCTTTATATAACAAGTAGACTTTTTTTCTCTTTTTAGACCAGCTTTTATATGGTCTAATTTTAGACAGGACATTTTGCTGTTGCGCACACTGCGTAGCCTGCGCTGCTCCAACGTTCTTTTGTGGATCCCCGTAAGTCCCTCATTAGCATATTTGACTAGCAAATCAATGGTCTGTCTAGCACAGTTTTGCGCGGACGGATGCGCCTGTCTAACAAAATTACGATGGACAAAAAAAGTAGATTTCTTGCGTATCTCGTTTTGTGGATGCCGTGCATCGAAACGCACGCGCACATTTAGACTTACACACGCGCATCTCCTGTTGCGCAGGCGTAATCGCTCTGTGAATCTGGGCCACGTACCGTATTTATCGGCGTATAACACGTGCCGGCATATAACACGCACACCAATTTTAAGAGGGAGGTTTCAGTAAAAAAACATATTTTTTAAATAAACAACTTTGAAGCAAATTAAGGGTCAGTGACCATCAATGTCCATCTGCAGCCCAAATAAAGTCCTTAATGCAGTACAAATTGTAGCAGAGCGTCCCAGAGAGAGCCTGGGAAAGTCCAGTTCGGGGTTTATACCTCTCCCAGGCTCCTCTCTTACACGTTCAGGGATCTCTGATCCATGATCCAGGTCAGGTGTTGGCCCTCTCCCCCAGGCCAATTTAAGCTCACCTGAGCTAACAGCCATTGCTCTGTCCTGGGAAACAGATAGTGTGGATCTGTAGGAGCAAGGAGGTTGTTAAAAGACTGGTGAGCAGTTTGTGTTTTGAGCTAACAAGCGGTAGGCTTGTTTAGCTTACTAGTTAGGGCCTACATATCGTGTAGTTAGAGCCGAGACACGGCTAGGTGTTTGTTTAAACTATTTTTGTTTGTTTTGTTTTCTGCACACTGTATAGCACCTGTAAATAGACTTTGTATAGCACCAATAAAAATCCCCCTGTTGTTCACTTATCCTATGGACTTTGGTATCTGTGCCTGCTCATCCCAGGGAGCTTTTGTACCCGCTACCTATCCCCAGCTTACATATGGTGGAGGCTGCGATCAGCAGTAGTAAGTTACTATTTTAAAAGGCCAGTACCTAAAGTGACAACATGGAGGAAATCCTCAAACAAATGATGTTATCCAATGCTGCACAACAGCAAGCAAACGCTGCACAACAGCAAACTAACGCTGCATTGCAGCAAGCCAATGCTATCGCACAGGAGCAAACCAAGGCGCTGTACAAACAGATTGGTGCTGCACAGGAGCAATCGCAGAGGCAGATTAGTGCTGTACAGGAGCAATCGCAGAGGCTGTTTGAACAGCTTGCCACTGCTGCAGAAGTGGATAGGAAAACCCTGACTAAGGTTGCAGAGACGCTAGCACAGTGGGCACCTGCGGAAATTAAGGATATGGGAGACAAGCCTTCAGCCATCCATGTGGCTCGCTTTCTGTCTAAAATGACTACGGATGATGATCCAGAGGCCTTCCTGTTAACGTTTGAACGGACCGCTGAGAGGGAATGTTGGCCTAAAACCAAGTGGGCAGGACTGATTGCCCCCTTACTTTCTGGTGAATCGCAGAAGGCCTACTATGATCTGGAGTCAGCAGAAGCAGAAGACTACGAAAAGGTCAAGCAGGAAATTCTGGCGCGACTCGGCGTCACCTTGGCCGTTCGAGCCCAACGGGTCCACAGCTGGTTCTTCAAAATCGAGAGGCCCCCAAGATCGCAGATGTTCGACCTAATCCACCTGGTGCGAAAATGGCTACAGCCTGAGTCCCTGTCTGCGCCACAAATAGTGGAGCGTGTGGTCATGGACCAATTCCTGAGGTCACTCCCAATTCCCCTGCAGAAGTGGGTGAGTCAAGGGGACCCCAAGTCGGCAGATAACCTGGTGGAACTCGTCGAAAGGTACTTTGCTGCAGAGAACCTGGTCACCACCCCAACAACCGCACGGACTTTCCACCCAAAGCCACGGTCTCCCCAGGCAACCGGTAAGACTGTTCCAGGGGAAGTGGGTGGTAAGCATGGCAAGAAAATAGGGGGGAGGATTTTTGGTGCCAGGACTGAAGTTTGGCGTCCCAAGCAAGGGAAACCACTGCTTGTCAGCAAACCAACTTGGGGAAACATCAGGTGTTTTCGTTGCCAAGAGCTGGGACATGTTGCAGCAAACTGTCCATTGACTGATGAACCAATGCAGTGTGATCTGTCTATTAGAAGGCAGTCTATGTTTGCTGCTGTTTCATGCGCTGCAGCGCCAAATGTGGGGAAACACATGTGTCACATGACTGTTAATAATAAGCCTATTACGGCCTTACTGGACTCTGGAAGTCTGGTTACTTTGGTTACAGCTGAGATGGTTGAAACTGTGAATTTTCATGCAAAAAAAGTTGCTGTGATCTGTGTACATGTGGATACCCGGGAGTATCCTATAGCCACAGTTCAGTTTAAAACTGGCTTAGGTACGGTGTCCCATGCGGTCGGACTTGTGCCCCACTTGGTGCATGAGGCCATCATTGGTAGGGACTTCCCTAAGTTTTGGGAACTGTGGGATCGTCCCGACCCGGTCGCAGTACCTGACTCAGTCGCAGAGCCAGAGCTCCTGGCTACTTCCGATATTGTGGGTTCAGGGGACTCATCTCAGGGCTCTCCGAGTTTTCCTTTCTCGGTTATGGCAGGAGAGCTGGAGGAGCCTGAGGAAGTCCCCACAACCGGTAGAGCCGGACAGCCGTCTGCCGACTCGGAGCCTATGTTGGAGTTTACTGACCTTAATGTGCACAAGGAAAATTTTGGTACTGAGCAGAGAAAAGACCCTACCCTTGCCAGGGCCTGGGAAAATGTAATGGTGATTAATGATGTACCTGTTGAACCAGGGGATAGGCCCTGTTTTCCTTATTTCAGCAGCAATGATGATTTACTGTATCGTGTATGTAAAAAGAATGATGAAGTTACTGAACAGTTGGTGGTCCCCAAGCCTTACAGAAGGGTGGTGTTGGAACTTGCCCATGGGCACTTGCTAGGAGGCCATTTAGGGGTTGAGAAAACCACTGAAAGAGTGTTACGCAGGTTTTACTGGCCAGGGATACAGAAAAATATTGAGAATTATTGTCAATCCTGTCCTGTGTGTCAGATGTCAGCCCCCCAGCCCCACTTCCGAAGTCCTTTAGTGCCCTTGCCCATTATTGAAGTGCCCTTCGAGAGGATTGCCATGGACCTTGTGGGTCCCCTCCCCAAATCCGCCCGTGGTCATCAGCATATCCTCGTGATTATGGATTACGCTACCCGTTACCCTGAGGCCGTTCCCTTACGCGCCGCATCTGCTAAAAATATTGCCAAAGAGCTGTTTATGGTGTTCAGTCGGGTGGGCATCCCTAAAGAAATCCTGACAGACCAGGGTACCCCATTTATGTCACGGATAACTAGGGAGCTGTGCAAGTTATTTAAAGTGACGCAGTTGCGAACCTCTGTGTATCATCCGCAAACGGATGGCTTGGTGGAACGTTTCAATAAGACGTTAAAGGGCATGTTAAAAAAGGTTGTTGACAAAGATGGGAAAGACTGGGACTTCCTGATACCGTACCTGATGTTTGCTATCAGGGAGGTTCCCCAGTCCTCTACAGGGTACTCTCCATTTGAGTTGCTTTATGGGAGACACCCTTGGGGACTCTTGGCCATAGCCAAGGAAACTTGGGAGGGGGAACAGACACCCCACAAAAGTGTAATTGAGCATATCGCTCAAATGCAGGACAGGATTGCAGCCGTAATACCAGTGGTGAAAGAACATTTACTACAGGCTCAAGCAGCCCAACAGAGAATATACAACCGGGGGGCCCAACTCCGTGTTTTCTCACCGGGAGACAGGGTCCTTGTTTTAGTTCCCACTGTTGAGAGCAAGTTCCTGGCTAAGTGGCAGGGCCCCTTTGAAGTAATTGAAAGAGTTGGGGAAGTCAATTACAAGGTGTATCAACCAGGTAAAAGGAAGCCCGAACAGATTTACCATGTGAACCTGTTAAAGCCCTGGAAGGATAGACTGGCGTTAACTGCGAGGTCCCTACCGGTAACGCCTAAGGGTACTGAATCCCCTCTGATCCCTGAGGTCACGATTCCAGACACCCTGTCATATTCCCAAAAACAGGAAGCTAGAGAGTTCCTAATAAGAAATAGAGAGAAATTTTCAGAGTTGCCTGGCACGACTTCAGCGGTTCAGCATGATATTGTTACTGAACCTGGGATCCGTGTCAAGCTCAAACCATACCGAATTCCTGAAGCGAGGAGAAAGGACATCAGTGATGAAGTTAGAAGGATGTTGGAACTAGATGTCATTGAGGAATCCAATAGTGACTGGTCTAGCCCCATCGTGTTGGTCCCAAAACCGGATGGCACTTGGAGGTTTTGTAACGACTTCAGAAAGCTCAATGCAGTAACAAAGTTTGACACGTACCCGATGCCCAGGGTAGATGAACTTATAGACCGACTGGGCAAGGCCCGTTATCTGACCACTTTGGACTTGACCAAAGGATATTGGCAAATACCCCTGACTAATAGTGCCAAAGAAAAGACTGCGTTTGTGACCCCGGAGGGATCATTCCAGTATAAGAAAATGCCTTTTGGGTTGCAAAATGCCCCTGCAACCTTTCAGAGGGCCATGGACAGGACCCTAAGACCGCACCAGCAGTATGCTGCAGCTTATTTAGATGACATAGTGGTGCATAGCACTGACTGGGAGTCTCACTTGCCCAGTGTCCAAGCTGTCCTTGATTCCCTCTTCAAGGAAGGTTTTACGGCAAATCCCAAAAAATGTGCCATTGGTTTGGAGGAAGCCAAGTATTTGGGCTACACTATTGGCCGTGGAGTTATTAAACCCCAAGTGAATAAAGTAGAAGCCATCCAGGAGTGGCCACGTCCTGCAAACAAGAAGCAGGTCAGGGCCTTTCTTGGCATTGCGGGATATTATAGAAGGTTTATTCCAAATTTTGCCACTATAGCTGCCCCACTTACAGACCTGACGAAAGGGAAAGACTCCGTAATGATAAAATGGTCCCCAGTAGCAGAAGAATCTTTCCAAGTCCTGAAGAAGGCTCTTTGTGCACAGCCAGTGCTATACTCCCCCGATTTCTCCAAAGATTTTTTGGTTCAGACAGATGCCTCTGATGTAGGTATCGGGGCAGTACTATCACAGGTATACAATGGGGAAGAACACCCTGTGGTCTACCTAAGCAGAAAGCTCAATGATCATGAGAAAAAATATGCAGTCATTGAAAAGGAATGTTTAGCCATAAAGTGGGCCGTGGACGCGCTTAGGTACTACCTGTTAGGGCGCCAGTTTGAGTTAATAACTGACCATGCTCCCCTGAAATGGATGGCCCAAAAGAAGGAGACTAATAGGCGGGTGAACCGGTGGTTTTTGGCCCTCCAGGATTATTCCTTTTCGGTAAAACACAGGCCAGGTGTTGAGATGGGGAATGTAGATGCCCTGTCCCGTGTTCACTCCTGTTGGGCTACAGGTGTTCCAACCCTGGGGTTGAAACAAGAGGGGAGGGTGTGTAGCAGAGCGTCCCAGAGAGAGCCTGGGAAAGTCCAGTTCGGGGTTTATGCCTCTCCCAGGCTCCTCTCTTACACGTTCAGGGATCTCTGATCCATGATCCAGGTCAGGTGTTGGCCCTTTCCCCCAGGCCAATTTAAGCTCACCTGAGCTAACAGCCATTGCTCTGTCCTGGGAAACAGATTGTGTGGATCTGTAGGAGCAAGGAGGTTGTTAAAAGACTGGTGAGCAGTTTGTGTTTTGAGCTAACAAGCGGTAGGCTTGTTTAGCTTACTAGTTAGGGCCTACATATCGTGTAGTTAGAGCCGAGACACGGCTAGGTGTTTGTTTAAACTATTTTTGTTTGTTTTGTTTTCTGCACACTGTATAGCACCTGTAAATAGACTTTGTATAGCACCAATAAAAATCCCCCTGTTGTTCACTTATCCTATGGACTTTGGTGTCTGTGCCTGCTCATCCCAGGGAGCTTTTGTACCCGCTACCTATCCCCAGCTTACAAAATAAATTCCTCAATGCAGCACAAATAAAGTCCTCAATGTAGCACAAATAAAGTCCTCATTGCAGCCTGATTATTGTCATTAATGCCTTTTTGAACTAATATCATTTGCAGTCTCGCCATCTCCCACACCAGCAGCCTTAATCAGGAAATGACTGAGCCGTAATCTCCTCTGCACTCGGCTTTCACTTTACACACACAGTCCCGCCTCCGCCATCGGCATTGGACCAGCAACTGCGATAGGCAGAACACTGGTCCAATGGCGGTGGCAGAGGCGGGAATGTGTGTGTGTGTGTAAAGTGAAATCAGAGGAGCTGAACGGAGAGGAGATGACAGCTCTGAGGTACGCTATCGGCATATAACACGCACCCCTGCTTTGCCCCCGATTTCAGGGGAAAAAAGTGCATGTTATACGCCAAAAAATATGGTAAGTATTGAAGCAAGAAATATTGCTACCGCATATCTGTATAGTGTGGTATGTAAAGATGAGTCAAACACCCCCCTGTTCGGTTTGCAGCAAAACATGCAAAAACAAATTTGAACATGCGAACACCGTTAAAGTCTATGGGGCACGAACATGAAAAAAAAACTGCTAATTTTAAAGGTTAATATGCAAGTTATTGTCATTAAAAGTGTTTGGGGACCTGGGTCCTGCCACAGGGGACATGTATCAATTGAAAAAAAAGTTTTAAAAACTGAATTTTCTTCGGTAGCTTTGATTTTAATAATGCCTAAAGTGAAACAATAAAAGCTAAATATTAATTTAAATTTCGTACCTGGGGGGGGGGGGGGGGCTGTCTATAGTATGCCTGTAAAGCAGCGCATGTTTCCCATGCTTATAACAGTCTCTGCACAAAATGAAATTTCTAAAGGAAAAAGGCAATTTAAAATAATAATAATGAATAATGAATAATAATAAATTGTGCTGTCTTGGCAATACAGATAAGTCATTGAAAAAAAACGGCATTGGTTCCCCCCAGTTTATTACCAGGCCCTTTGGGTCTGGTATGAATATTAAGGGGAAACCCAAACCCAAATTAAAAAAAAAATGTGTGGGGGTCCCCTCAAATTCCATATCAGGCCCTTCAGGTGTGTTATGGATATTAAGGGGAACCCTGCACCTATTTTTTTTTTAAATGACATAGGGATCCCTCTTAAAATCCATACTAGACATCGTAATTTTGACAAATTTCATTGGATTCCATTGGAATAAAATAGAACATGTTCTATATTTAAACTCCGATGGAATTCATGTGAATGCGGCATTAGTTGTGTTGTGAATCCGTAACAATCTTTTGAACATACAGTAGATTTTTTTCTAAATTGCAGATTCAATCTGCTTTCTCTCTCCCTCAACCGCAGGAGATCTGACACATATGCAACAAAGGTTTAAGAGGTATGTTTTCAAATTAGTAAAATGTATTTTTGTCGTCAGTCATATAAAACAGAAAAAAAAGAATTAAGTTCTATACATGATACCCTCCTGCTTTCTCCAAAACTAAGGTCTGACAAAAGTCTTAAAAAACGTTGGTTTTGTCTTTAGTCTCAAAAAAAGATACTGTTAAGCCTGTTTCACATGGGCCGTGACTTGCATGAGAGCAGTGTAAATTGCACACTTTTATGAAACTTTCAGCAAACGTTTTCAAAACTTTCTGCAAGCTTTAAGCAGCTTTTCTAAGCCTTTAAAGTGCTCTTTGGCCCCTGTTTGAAATGGTATACACAGATCCTTATGGCAGTGCTGTTTGTCACTTTAAACAAGCTGCTAGCATGCTTAACCAGGCTTTCAACAAGCTTCAAGTAGTTCTGAAGTCGTAGAGCATCTTATTTAAAGTGCCAGTCAGCACTACCATTAGGATCTGTATTTAAAATGTAATAATTGAAGCTGAATAGTACTTTAACCACTTGTCGACTGCCGCCTGTACATATACGTCGGCATAATGGCACGACAGCGCAAAGCAATGTACAGGTACGTTGCTTTGAATTTGCCGCCGTGCGGGTGCGTGTCCCTGTTCCGAGCTCCGTGATCTTGCCCCTGGGACCCGCGGACTCGATGTACACCTGTGTCCCGCGATCATGTCACAGAGCTGTAGAACAGGGAGATGTCTGTGTAAAGAAGGCATTTCCCTGTTCTCCCTTGTGACAGGAATGACACTGATCTATTGCTCCCTGCCATCAGGAGCAGTGATCAATGTCATGTCACTGGTAGCCCAGCCCCTCCACAGTTAGAATCACTTCCTAGGACACACTTAACCCCTTCCTCGCCCCCTAGTGGTTAAAATCTTCCCCTGCCCTGCATTTTTACAGCACTGATAGCTGTATAAATGACAATGGTCCCAAAATAACGTCAAAAGTGTCCGATGTGTCCGCCATTATGTCGCAGTTATGATAAAAATCGCAGATCGCCGACATCCCTAGTAAAAGAAAATAGTAATAAAAATGCCATAAATCTATCCCCTATTTTGTAGACGCTATGGCCCAGATTCACATACAATTAGATTCGCGTAGAGTATCAGAAATACACTACGCCGTATTTTACCTGGATCTACGTGGAATCCCGGTAGATTTTGTCCTGTAAACTACGGCGGCGTAGTGTATTTCTCCCGGCGCAAGCCATCTACGCGAGTAGGGGGCGTGAAGCATTTAAAATAGGCACGTTCCCGCGGCGATCGAACTGCGCATGCTCCGTTCAGAAATTTCCCGCCATGCATTGCGCGAAATCACGTCGTTACGTCATTCGTTGTTTGAGTAGCGCCGTTTACGGACATTCCTATTCCCGAACGAGTTACGTAAAAAAAAAATTAAAAATGTAATTTGACGCGGGAATGACGGCCATACTTAACATGGGCTACGCACCGTTAGACCAGCAAATAGCTGGTCTAACAGTACGTAGCAAAAAAATGACGTAAGCGATTGCGAAGACCACTCGTATCTTCGTGGATCGCCGTAAAAAGTCATTTGCATATCCCGACGCTGAAAACGACGCAGACTCCTCCCAGCGGCCGCAAAACGTAAGCCTCTCGGATCGAAGCCCGAAGCCGCCGTATCATGGTTTGAGGATTCAAACTAGTGATACGGCGCGCGAAATTTGAAATTACTCCTGTCTAACACCAGTTAGACAGGCGTAATTGCTCTGTGAATCTGGGCCTATAACTTTTGCACAAACCAATCAATATATGCTTATTGCAATTAGTTTTTACCAAAAATATGTAGAAGAATACATATCGGCCTAAATTGAGAAATACATTTGTTTTTTTTATACATTTTGGGGGGTTTATTTATCATAGCAAAAAGTAAAAAATATTGATTTTTTTTTCAAAATTGTTGCTCTTTTTTTGTTTATAGAGCAAAAAATAAAAAATGTAGAGGTGATCAAATACCACCAAAAGAAAGCTCTATTTGTGGGGAAAAAAGTACGTAAATTTTGTCTGGGAGCCACATCGCATAACTGCGCAATTGTCAGTTAAAGTGACACAGTGCCGAATCGCAAAAAATGGCAACCAAATCCTCCGGGACTGAAGTGTGTAAAAGATTCAGAAACTTGCTGAAAGCTCTGCAAATGCTTTGTTAAAGCTTGCTATTCATGCTTCTTTTATAGAAACAGAAAATAGCTTGGAACAGGCCAAAAAAGTACACTCTAATTTTATTTCATGATAAAACCTGCCTAGTATGTCAATCTTTAATTGATAAACATGCTTATATTGTGTCCAGCTACCCATGATGAAATACGTTTGTCTCTTGACTGTGACATAATCAACTGACATAGTGCCCAAGTAAAGTAAAACATCAAAACATCATTACAAGACACCTCTCTATTTTACACAGTGATGACCGCTACAAAACCATCTTAAAAGGTGGGATCAGATATGTTGCAAGAAAAACATGAACAATGGGCAACATGATCTCCCCTAGTATGTACACCTCCAACACAACCACTAATACTTGGTTGAACACCACTAGATTGTTTATACGCAATGCTACCAGGTGTTCCACCTGCAATCTTTTAGGTGATACCTATAATATAAATTCACACTCCAATGGCCTTTCTATAACCATCAAACAGTTAGTCAACTGCCACACTAAAGACATAGGGCCAGATTCTTGTAGAATGGCCGACAGCGTAGCGTAAGCCATTTACACTACGCCACCGCAACTTAACAGAACAAGTGCCGTATTCTCCAAGCACTTGCTCCGTAAGTTGCGGCTGGGTAGTGTAAATGGCCCGGCGTAAGGCCGCGTAATTCAAAGGGGGCGGCTTGTATTTAAATTAAGCGTGCCCCCGCGTCGATCGAACTGCGAATGCGCCGGCCGCAAAAATAGCCCAGTGCGCATGCTCCAGCTCAGGTCGGAAACCGTCGTTGAAACCGACGTGAAAACGACGTGATCGTCACTTACGCAATGCCCTATTCGCGAACGACTTAGTAAAACGACGTAACCGACGGAAAAAGACAACGCTGACCCGACGCCATACTTAACATGGCATAGACGGAACTTCGTAAACCTACCCCTCATATAGCAGGGGTAGGTTTACGCTTACGGAAACGACGTAAACGACGACGGGGCGGCATAAAAACGTTCGGGAATCGGCGTATTAGGCTCATTTGCATAGGCAAATGAGAAATCAACGTAAAGGCCACCTAGCGGCCAGCGAAGGGCCAGATTCTCAAAAGAGATACGACGGTGTATCGCAAGAAACACTGTTGTATCTCTGTTTTTTTACTGGGTATCTATGCGTGTGATTCATAGAATCACTTACGCATAGATACAGTGAAGATCCGACAGGTGTAAAACACTTACACCATCGGATCGTAGATGTAATGACTTTGCTGGCCGCTAGGTGGCCTTTACGTTGATTTCTCATTTGCCTATGCAAATGAGCCTAATACGCCGATTCCTGAACATTTTTACGCCGCCCCGTCGTCGTTTACGTTGTTTCCGTAAGCGTAAACCTACCCCTGCTATATGAGGGGTAGGTTTACGAAGTTCCGTCGTTGCCATGTTAAACAAAATATACAGACCTTCAATTCAAATAATTTAAAAAGTCAACCGTCCGATCCGTGACAGAAACCGCCTCTCTCTTCCTTTTAAGAGGGAGGTTTTTTGGATCTTTAGGATGGATACATTAATTCCTAAAGGTCTCAACTATAAGTGGGACATCACCCACTATTTTAAATGAATGTCTCATCAACAGTGCCTAAACTACTATTTCCACATACTCATATATTTACATATTTAACACACCATTATGTATAAAACCTATATATGATCCACCTCTGCACAACATTGTTGGAACCTTTAGGAAATCCATTTATCCTCTTTTCCTCATGAAATGGTTACACAATAACAACAAATATCTTTACAAACATAGCTTTAACTACGAATCAAAAACTATTTTTTTTATCACAAATATTTTAATAAAATTTGTTAGCTTTTTTTGCAATAGGCAAATAGTTTACAGTGCACAGAGGTTAGCACTCTAGGCCTAATTACACTGAGAGATCCTTTCCTCCATACTAACATCAATCACAATTAATCATGCACCTACTACCCTTTTGCACCTAACAAGTGATGCTTAACTACTCCCCATATGCATGAGTTCCCTATCCCCTTGACTAAGCTCCGGGGGTAGAGTGAAACGCGTTGGTGGTGTGGCCTGGTCAGAGTCCAGGCTGAGGTTGCCACTCCATTCATTGCAGCAGGACATCATAGATGTGCAACTTGAAGGGGTCACCCTTCCTTTCTTGAATAGTGCCCAAGCACATAGTGCTTCCATAATATGCTATTAATGGTTGCTCGCTTTAAAATAACATACTCTGTCATCTCTTGGCGAAATGAAGGCTTATCTTTCCCTGTTACATTGCTGCCATGTGAACCAATCAAACTGCATAAATACTCTTTAACCAATGTTTCTAAAACATTATAATGTATTTTGGCTATGTGGATTTAAGGCTTTGAAGTGGTTTGGTGCATTTGGAGTTGATTTCTTGCTAAACACTTTACACAATACTGTGTAATGAAAACAAGATTAAAATCTATACTACATGACTTGTTTTGACGTTGTTTTTGTATTAACCACTTGACCTCGGAAAGATTTCCCCACCTTTATGACCAGGCAATTTTTTGCAATATGGTACTGCGTTTCTTCAACTGACTATTGTGTGGTCGTGTGACGCCGTGCCCAAACAAAATTGATGTCCTTTTTTTCCCCCCACAAATATAACTTTATTTTGGCGGTATTTGATTACCACTGCATTTTTTGTGCTATAATTAAAAAAAATATATATTTTTAACTTTCTGCTAAAAAACATATCCAATAAAAAAGTAAAATAAATAAATAAAAGTTATTGATAAATTTAGGCCAAAATGTATTCTGCTTCATGTTCTTGGTGGGAAAAAATCCTATTAACCACTTAAGGACCTTGGGTGTTTTTTTAGATTTGGCGTTTACACGACTAAAACAGTTTTTTTTTGCTAGAAAACTACTTGAAAACCCCCAAACATTATTTATTTTTTTCTAACACCCTAGAGAATAAAATGGCGGTCTTTTCATTACTTTTTGTCACACGGTATTTGCGCAGCGGTCTTACAAGCGCACTTTTTTTGGAAAAAAAACACTTTTTTTAATAAAAAAATAAGACAACAATAAATGTAGCCCAATTTTTTTATAAAAAGATAAACGTTACGCCAAGTAAAATGATACCCAACATGTCATGCTTAAAAATTGTGCCCGCTCGTGGAATGGCATCAAACTTTTACCCTTAAAAATCTTGATAGGCGACATTTTAAAAAATTCTATAGGTTGTATCTTTTGATCTACAGAGGAGGTCTAGGGCTAGAATTATTGCTCTCGCTCTAACGATCGCGGTGATACCTAATTTGTGTGGTTTGAACACCGTTTTCATATGCAGGTGCTACTCACATATGCGTGTGCTTCTGCACGCAAGCTCGTTGGAACGGGGCACTTTAAAAAATTTGATTTGTGTTTTCTTATTTATTTTTGTTTATTTTATTATTTTTTTACACATTTTGTAAACATCCCTTGTAATAGAAAAAAAGCATGACAGGTCCTCTTAAATATGAGCTCTGGGGTCAAAAAGACCTCAGATCTCATATTTAGACTTAAATGCAAAAAAAAAAAAAATATTGTCATTTGAAAAAATGACATTTAGAAAATGTTGCTTTAAGAAGCATGGGCGGAACCGATGTTTTGATGTCACTTCCGTCCTGCTATGGTATGGGGATGGGTGGGGGCCATCTTGTCCTCACTCGCATCCCTATACAGCACGAGAGAGGACCCGATCGCCTCCGCTGCTACCGACGGCTCCGGTAAGCGGTGGAGGGTGCTGGAGAGTGGCGGGAAGGGGGGGCCCACTCATGCCGCCGATAACGGTGATCTCGCTGTGAATCTGCCGCGGAGACCACCGTTATCGTTTAAAGGACCGCTCACGCTAAAGATGGATATCTCGGTTGTGGCAGCAGCTGCTGCCGTTACCGAGATATCCATCTTTAAAAAAAGGACGTATATCTGCGTGAGCAGGTCCTTAAGTGGACGTATATCTGCGTGAGCAGGTCCTTAAGTGGTTGAACGTATATTGATTGATTCTGCAAAGGTCTAAGGCTGCGAACACACGATCAGTCCATCTGGTGAGAACGGTCCGTTTTCATCGGTTAACCGACGAAGCCGACTGACAGTCTGATGTGCCTACACACCATCGGTTAACAAACCAATCGTGTCAGAACGCGGTGACGTAAAACACACGACGTGCTGAAAAAAACTAAATTCAATGCTTCCAAGCATGCGTCGACTTGATTCTGAGCATGCGCGGCCTTTTGACTGATGCCTTTGCATACTAACGATCGGTTTTGACCCATCGGTCAGGCATCCATTGGTTCAATTTTAAAGCAAGTTCTCTGTTTTTGGACCGAAGAACAACTGACCAATGGGGCCTACACACGTCGGTTTGGACCGATGAAACTGAACTTCAGTCCGTTTTCATTGTGTGTACGCGGCCTTAGCGTCTACAAACTATGGGATATATACTGGAATTTGTATTTATTTTTTCTATTAATGGCAGTGATCAACAACTTTTAGTAGCACTAGGATATTGCAGTGGGCATTCGGACACTAGCTCACACTTTGGACACTTTTTGGGAACCAGTGACACCAATACAGTGATAAGTTCTAAAAATATGCACAGTCACTGTACTAATGACACTGGCTGGGAAGGGGTTATACATCTAGGGCAATTAAAGGGTTAAATGTATGCCTATCCAGTGTTTTGGTGTACTGTGTGAGTTGCTTTTACTAAGGCAGGTAATGGATTTTATTCCCTGCTTTGCGGGGATAAAAATTCATCACTCCCCTGCTGACAGGACAGGGCTCTGCCTTGTTTACATAGACAGGGCTCTGTCCTGTGTAAATTCATGATGATCAGTGGGTGTCAGCAGAAATCCATTGGGCAGCACCTGCTGATCGACATCTGATGTGTTTAATCACATCATGGCCAAGTCGCTGGTGACGCTCACGCGCCTCCTACCCGTACTTACTCACCTTGCCTAGTATCGGCCCTGTGTACAAGTACCAAGTAAACCTTCTACGATAGTCCCAGCAGGTAGAAACAATCTGCCACCCTCAGCAGAAGAAAATGACTGCATATTAATTAAAACTGTTCATGAAGTGTTCCCTCAATACATCCCTTAGTAGCCTTTGTGTCCAATAAATAAATAACTATTTTTATTCATAAGGCGGGGTTCCAATTCACAGGTTTATCCTTACTTCTCTAAGTTATACTCTCCAAAAATAAAACTACAGAAACATCATAGTGTAGTAAGTTCTACTTCAAAATTAGCCCTCCTAATAATATTATCTGTGCTCACATTTAACTACCATATATACTCGAGTATAAGCCGACCTGAATATAAGTTGAGGCACCTAATTTTACCACAAAAAATGGGAAAATGTATTGACTCAAGTATAAGCCTAGCGTGTCCATCTGCATGCCTCACTGTGTCTCACTTTGCCTCACTGTGCCTCACTTTGCCTCACTGTGTCCATGCCTCACTGTGTCCATCCCTCACTGCGCCCAAGCCTCACTGCTGTGCCCATATAGAAATAAAGAAAAAATGTGTTGCGCTCGGAGTCACAACCTGATATTGTGTAAGTAGATAATTTAAACAACTATTGATATGAACTCCAAAGATAATCCAATCATCAATTGTCCAAAAAATGACACGTGCAATAATACAAAACTGTAATAGTCCATAAGTAATGAAAAAAATGAAAAAATATAACAGAAGGAACAGTTGATATGTTCATCCAAATGTACAAAAAAAATGTCCAATAACAGTAGAAATGCAGATAAAGGAATATAGAAATCCACCACCGAACTCAGGATAGTGAGAAGGAAATCTCGTGGTCACACCAAAGTAAGATGAGGATGTACTCTTACCAGATCCCAAGAAAAGCAAGCATATCAATCCATTTAGACCAGGGATCCTCAAACTACGGCCCTCCAGTTGTTGGGGAACTACACATCCCATGAGGCATTGCAAAACTCTGACATTCACAGACATGACGAGGCATGATGGGAATTGTAGTTCCTGAACATCTGGAGGGCCGTAGTTTGAAGACCCCTGATTTAGACAAAGAAGGGAAGCAGGAACTCTACCACTTCCAGCACCTCACTCCAGGGTCGGTGTAGATGTATAGTCTCCACTAAAGGTTCACCGCAGTACTCAAGACTCCAAACCTTGTTGAAAAACCCGGGAAGAAAAACGAGGGCTCGATAGTGAAGTACCATCAAAAGATTTTTAATAAAAACATACGCCGGCATATTACACATATATGCATTTAAAAAATTGCCGGATAATAGACAAAAAAGCCAAACAAACAACTAAAAGTAACGTGCACCCATGCTTCCGGGGTCACGTGGACGCGGCGACAATCGTATAGGTCAGGATTCATTAAGATATCTTATCATTGTTCTTGTCCACCCACCACATTGAGTAGGTCACTGGAGAAATAAATAGATATCATTTACAACAAACATAAATTTCATTACATTTAAAATTCTTAAATATAAGTATAGGTAAAGTGCACGTCCTTCCTTAGAGCGCCCTCTAACGGACACAGGAAGAATATATTGTAATACACATCGTGTACCTTTATACATAGAAATAGATAAAAACTAGATAAAAATAAAAATGATAAAAATAATGATGGACTTTATGAATTATCTAAGAAGGCGTTCACTTCTATATCTATATTCAAACCTTGCGGTTTGAGACATTTCATGCGATAAATCCAGCTCATTTCTAATTTGGATATAGCTACCTTTTTAGATCCCCCTCTCCAATGGGATTTTAGGACATCAATGGCTATAATAGAAGTGCCGGTGGGATCTCTCGCATGCACCTCTCTATAGTGTCGGGAGACAGAATGTTTTTTATATCCCCTTCTTATGTTCCCAATATGCTCGTTAATCCTTATCTGAAAGACTCTTATTGTACGTCCGACATATTGTAACCCGCATGGACAGGTCAATAAATACACCACATGAGTCGTTGAACATGTAATAAATGATCGAATGTTAAAAGATTGTGAGGTGCTATTTGAGATGAAACTCAAAGTTTTGCGTTCATTGACCGCATTGATCTTACACACAGCACATTTTTTACATTTATGGTAACCTATTATGTTCTGAAAGAACATTGGTTTATTGCGTGGAGGGTCACAGACTCCTGGAGCAAGGGAATCTCTTAGGCCGCGTACACACGAGGGGATATGTCCGCTGAAAACGGTCCGATGGACCGTTTCAGCAGACATCTCCGCTCGTGTGTATGGGCTAGCGGACAGATTTGTCCACCCGACAGATTTCAAAGCAAGCTTTGAAATCTATCCGGTGGGAATCTGTCCGCCCGACATGTCTGCTGGTTAGTACACTTACCAGCAGACATGTCGGCTCCCACCGCCGCCGCGCCGCTGCCGAATGGATTCGGCGCATGCGCGGAAGTGTTTTACTTCCTGGTGCAGTGACGTAGCGGTGACGCGGCGGCGTCAACGTCACCGCCGCGTCATCGCCACGTCACCGTGTGTACACGCCATCGGATCAAACTCCCGATCGGACATATCCGATGGAAATGGTCCGCGGACCGTTTTCATCAGATATATCCGATCGTGTGTATGGGGCCTTAATGAGGGGACCCCTCTGAAGACCACCTGAGGGAATTCGGGTAGTGTAGGACCGAGAACTGGATCCTCTTTAATAAGATGCCAATGCTTCCTGACCAATCTTTTGATTAAATAATGTTGATTGGAAAAACTAGTGATAAGGGGCGATATAAATTGATTTTTTTTTCTCCTGCAAAAACCTGTTTATCCTGCAGTAATAGGCTTCTATCCACTGCTTCAACTTCACGTATCTGTCTATAAAGATCTTCCTCTAGATATCCTTTATTCAAAAATCTTGATGATAACATTTTCGCCTGCTCACCAAAATCTTCTATTTTGCTACAATTCCGTCTAAGACGCAAGAATTGGCTCCTAGGGACTGAGTCCAACCATGCTTTATGGTGGCAGCTATCCCGAGGGATAAATGAATTACGATCTGTTGACTTGAAAGTGGAGGTCACAAATTGGCCCCCCTCCACTTTTATTTCCAAATCCAAGAAATTAATCTTCCTTTGGTCTGCCTCATATTTAAATTCGATCCCCCTGTGATTGATGTTAAGAAGGTCCATAAAGGCATCCAGAGATTCCCTAGAGCCCTTCCATAGGAGGAGGACGTCCTCCTCCCATTTCCCCATAAAGAGGTTAGCTAGACTGGGGGCACGGTGCCCATGCCTCACTGTGCCCATGCCTCACTGTGCCCATGCCTCACTGTGTCCATGCCTTATCGTGCCCATGCCTCACTGTGTCCATGACTAGACTGACGTTTAACATGGGAGTCTATTGACGGGGTGCCCGGCTTCGAAAAATTGGTGATTCCCAGCCGTAGGTCCCCCAGACAACAAACTTTGCACACTTGTAGAGAAGAAATGAGTCTATAAGTGTGCCAAGTTCTGGGTCCAGGAAACCTACGACCGGCAGGTACCAGAAATTCACCATAGAAATTACCATTTAACATGGGAATCTGAGGAAGGAAAAATCGGTGCTCCCCGGCCGTAGGTCCCCGGACAACAACCTTTGCACACTTGTAGAGGAAGAGTGGAGCTACATGTGTGCCAAGTTTGGGGTTCAGGGAACCTACAGCCGGCCGGTATTGGGTCCCCAAAATCTGGGAGATCAGGCGCAAAAAGGTGACTCAGCTTATACTCGAGTATATACGGTAAGTGTGATGAAACACTTTTTGCCTCCTCATATGATACCTTTCTATATACTCTTACCCTCCAACTTCAAAGGCAATCCTTTTTTTTACAGGTAGAAGTTTGTCCTCACTTGCTCCAAAAATATTTGGAAATCTCCCAAAAACAAAAATGCTCATATAGTGTAATACTGCTTAAAATTATTAAAATTGAAAATGCGCAACTATTTACTTTGAGTATTGCCACAATGTGCATAACCCTAAACCCAATGAAGTTTCCACCTCATGCAATGTGTCCAATCCATTCACTCCCTGCGCCTTCCCAAAATTTTAAAATTCATGTGCTTATTCTATCAATCACTGCTAAGTAATAATCTTTCCACTTGACTCCATTAATATTGATTCAAGGAAACCAAAAAACAATAGTGTAGTGTAATACCACTTTAAATATCACTTGCTTAGGTAAACAAAAAATACTAATACTAATTTTACTATAGTTTGTTTGTAAAATGCATTTGTGACTTGATAAATAGTTAATAAATAGATATTTTGTGGGGAATTACTGCACATGTGAGTAGTTAAGTATTTTTCATTTTTAATTACTTAAAGCACTATGTAGTTTTTTTGGTTTTTTTTAGAGAGAGTATCACTTGGAGAAGAAAGGATTAACATTCAAATTGGAACCCCACCTTATGAATAAAAATCAAGAGAAATGTGAGATCTGGATATATGCACTTTATTGAACACAAAGGTTACTAAGGGATGTATCGAGGGAACACTTAATGGATGGTTATGAGACTAGAAACCAATAAACATAGAAAAGTGAAGGCAGAAAAAGGCTGAGTAGTCCATTAAGTCTGCCAATTTTATGTATATATATACAGTATATATATATATATATTTGGGGGGGGGGGTATTAACCTTGTGTTCTGACTATATATATATATATATATATATATATATATATATATATATATATATATATATTTATCCCAAACATGTTTGAAGCCATTTACTGTTGACTATCTTACTACCTCTGTTGGTAGTTTATTACAACCATCAACTACCCTTTCAGTAAAATAATACTTTCTAAGATTTGTTTTGAACTTTCCATCAGTTAGTTTGGGGTCATGCCCCTGTGATTTTGTTGCATATTAAAAAGACTGCTTTCCTAAACACTTTTCCATAAGTGCTAGTTTGAACCTACGGTTTATAAGACACCAATGTCTGAAATTATTCTTTAAAGTAAACAACTTTTGACAAAGCTTATTATATAAACCACTTACAGTAGGTATTTTGAGTTATCATATCTATCCTCAACTCTCTCACTGTCAGCAACTAATAAAATGCACATTGTAGATCTGATAATTACTTAAAGTGTTTGTAAAGTCACATTGTGACTTTACTGGTATCCCCTTTGGATTATGCTGGCATTAACTATAGTGTGTGTGTGTTTTTTTTTTAAATGAAAAGGCTAAATACCTTTTCTCACACTGCAGCTGTGCAGGCACGTGATCCCCATCAACTCTTCTTTCCCGATCTATGGAGAGAAGAGGGAGGAGCTGAGATTCCCCTCTGACCTCAGCCGGCCAGCAGAGGAGGATCATGTGACTACACAGTGGCGGTGTGTAGCAGTATTTAGGCTTTTTATTTAAAAAAAAAAACACTCACTATAGTTAGGTCCAGGATACCGAAGACGTGTTCTGCCATCATACAAGTGATGCAGGAGGAGTTTATTAAGGTAAGTTTCCTCCTTTAAAATCACAATCTGTGTCTTTAATAATGTATGCAAATTTTAGAAACTTTTTTTGTTGGTTTTCCTAATTGCCATGATTGTAATATGCTGTGTGCTGAATGTTCCCTTTTCTCCCCATGCATGTTGTTAAGCTTTCCAGGTTAATTTTGTTTGGCCTACCTGCATATTTTTACTAACCTATCCAGCATCATCTCCTAGGGACAAACACACCTTTTTTTGGTTTTGGCTCTCTTTTTTTTGTCCTGCTCCATTGTAGTTCAACCCCCCCCCTAAAAAAGTTTATTGCCCCATCAGCGGGATGTGTAGTCTGATAATAATTGGCTCTAGATTTGTTGCCCTAAATACTCACTACACACTAATATTTAGAAATGTTAATACTGTGATGTTGCAGAATGATGTTTTTTTACTAGTGTTTGCAATGTTTTTTATGTGCCAAAGTGCTAATTTTGTTTTTGCGTTTGTCCCCACAGTTTCCCTCCACGCCACAGGAATGGCAGACTGTGGCTGCCCACTTTGCCCAGCGTTGTGATTTTCCAAACTGCGGAGGGGCAATTGATGGGAAGCATGTCCGCATAGTGCCGCCACCTCTTTCCGGGTCGTAATATTATAACTACAAAGGTTTTCATAGTATCGTGTTGATGGCGGTGGTGTCGGCAGACTACAAATTTTTGTATGTGGACGTGGGGAAGAATGGCCGGCTGTCTGATGGGGGAGTGTTCGCGCGGACCGAATTTTACAGGCGTCTACAAACTGGTGGTCTTGAACTGCCACCGGATGAAGACAATGTGGAAGGACTTCCGTTTGTTTTTTTAGCGGACAAGGCTTTCGGGCTTGGACCTCACCTCATGCGGCCTTTTCCCCAGAGGACCCTCACCCCGGAGAGGAGGGTCTTCAATTTCCGGCTGGCAAGGGCCCGGAGGGTAGTCGAGAATGCCCTTGGGATACTCGCCAGCCGGTTCCGCCTGTTCCAGACAGCGATACATCTGGCGGAATATAAATTTAACTTGGTTATTTTGGCCTGCTGCATATTGCATAATTTTTTACGCAGGCATTCCCAGACGTACCTACCCAACATCGGTGCTGAGGCAGGACTACCCTCAGATACCCTTCCTGGGCTGGACACTGGTCGCGCTGGCTCGGTCACCGAATCTGCTCGTGAGGTACGCGACAAATATGTTGAGTACTTTATGGGTCGGGGGGCCATAGCTATGCCAGATTAATATTTCTTTCTAATTCGGCCCCCAAAAGAAAGAAATATTACAAAGAACTAATAAATAATTTGACCATTGGACTTTATTCAGTTGTTTGTCATTATTGCTTTTTCTCTTTTGATCTGCCTTCCAGGTTCTGAAACTAGTGCACTTCTTGTGCCCAATTTAGTTAGCAGGTTTTAGTAAATACACACAATTGCACATTCTAGTCACTCTTCTACAAACTGGGTATTGAGCCTACGAATAAGAAGCCACTGCTTTTTGCGTTTTTTTAAGGAATTTTTTTTTTTTTAATTTGGTGTTTTTCCCAAAATCTTTGCCTTTTCTTAGAAAAATGTGTTTAGAAAGGATTTATTTCTTCAAAAAATTTTTTTGGGTTTTGACAAACATATGTAACAATGGAACTTACAAAGTTCAACCTTTTATTTAGCATACCAAACCCAGACGACATGGTCTTATGTCACCCCGGAATCCGCCAAAATTTGAGGATGCACACATGCTGTGTGTGTGATGGGCCAAATGGTGAATTCTCGTCTGAGATCCCATGCCAAATGTTCACATGTGCTATCTGCCATCATGGGTGATCAATGTATGTGGTTTGTGGGTGCAACCCCTTTCTTTCACCTACTTGATAAGCGAGGAAGGGGTTGCACCCACAAAGCACAGACAATCGATGTACTGTGATGGCAGATAGCACATGTGAACACTCACTGGGGTTTATTTACTAAACAGTGCAAACTCAGGCTTATTTCTGCATATAAGCCAATCAGATTCTAAATTAAGCTTATTCAATTAAGCTTTCGCATCTAAATATGGAAGCTGATTGGTTTATATACCAAGTGAGGCTGCTTTTGCACGTTATAGCTTTACTAAATAAACCCAAGTGTGTGTGTGTGCATCCTCAAATTTTGGCGTATTTTAATGTAAAAATATACAACATCTTTGAGAGTGGGGTGGTTGGGGGTGAGGGCAGGGGGGGGGGCAGATGGGGGGGGATAGTCTTCTATATACGTCCCAAAATATCTAGCATGTTTTTGAAGTTTTGGTCCATCACCACCATCCTTTCCCTCATATTGGCCAGCTCCGTGCTGCACTCCATTATCTGCTGTATTAGGATTTGTGCACTTGCACAAGAAAAATTAGGAGCAACAGATGTGCTAATCCCATCTTCATCCCCTAAAAATGACAAAATAAAAAAAAAACATTGTAAGTAAGTAAGGTGCAGGCCTATCTACATCTCTTTTTCCCTGCAAAGCTGGGGTGTCACTGACCTGTTGTACTGAGAAGTTCAACATCTTCTACAACTTCTCCTTCTTCTTCAACTTCTCCTTCCTCCACCAATCCGCCTTCCTCCACCAATCTGACATCATCCACCAATCCGCCTAATTCCACCAATCCGCCTAATTCCACCAATCCGCCTTCCTCCACCAATCCGCCTTCCTCCACCAATCCGCCTTCCTCCTCTCTCCCTTCCTCCACTCCTTCTTTCTCCTCTCCTTCTTCATCATACTCCTCCTCCACAATTTTTTTTTGCCGTTTTGGAGACAGTGTGGGCCTCCCTGACTCCTCATAGCGCTGTCCTCATCTTTCCTCTAAAAACCAACAAAAAAAAGGAAACTCATCAGCAACCAGATATTTTTGGAGGGCCTAATTTGCAAATATTGCTTAGAAGTGGCGTTACAATTGTAGTTTTGGGCTTATTCCAGCAAAAACCATATTCATTTTTTTGGTAGATGACTTCTCCCAAGCTGTGATATAATGAGCCTTTTTGGTGAAGTGACACACATGGCTGGCCTCCTGAATAAGTAGTTTTTGGAGTCCCTTCACCAAAAGTACAAATTAGTATTTTATGGGGGGAGACACAGGTTCTCTAAATTACAGATGTGAAAACAGCTGCTTATTAGGTTATCTCATCACTGTGTGAATGAATCCTGTTTGCCTTTTAAAATCAACTTAGTTTGCACAAACACATCATATTTTCCACATTGTTTCTATAAACAATGTTTTTCGCCAAATAGCCACGTCCAGGTGTGATGTTCCTGGACCCGCGGATTTAGGAGAAACTAGGTGATGGAACGATGTTGCCTACGATCGTGGCAAGTCATCGGATTTATTAGACAAACATTACTAATTTTACAATGCAGGGGTTAAAAAATACAAGCAGGCCAACAAGGCAGATGGCGAAATAGACATGGCAAAACATTTAAAAAACCAAAGACATTTTAAAGTACTTACTTTTTTCTATGATTTTCTTGATTTTGCGATACTGCTCTGGCTCGCGCAGTTTTAAGTCGGACCAGCGTTTCCGGAGCTGCTCTTTTGACCTGGTGACCCCAAACATCTCATAAAGTTTCCTCGCCGCCTTATCCATAATTTTGGACTTCCTCCGGTTAGGGGTGCTGTATGGGCCATGCTCACCATCATAGTCCTTCCATCGCAGGATGGACACCATCTCCACCATCTCTTGTAGAGACATGTTTGTGGCCTTGTATCGTTTTGGCCTGGATCTGGACGTTCCGGCCTCTGTCCCTTCCTGATCCCGATCAGAGGCTAATGTGCGCTCGTGTGACATCGCCATATTTTCCAATCAACATTGCATAGGGGCGTGGAAAACAGGAATTGGTATGTCATGGGCGGAAATGAGGGCGGCGTTTCTTGATTGCATGGGGATATAATGGAAACGACGTGATTACGTAGGTTACGCGGAGATTACTCGAGCGGAAACGAGGAGAGAGAGAGACAAAGGTAAATGAAAACATCGGATCAGAGGCCTAGAATTTGAACAGCCATGGGGGATGGGGCTTTTCAATGTTGTTTGCACCCTTTTTGTGCTACTGTTATTTAGGTATTTTGGGGCCCACCATAAAATTTAGAGAGCCAAGTGCTTGTACACATCACTTCATCAAGATATATGTAGAGAATGCTCTATCCTCTTTATTTGGATTTTAGAGTATGCAGTCAGATCATGCAAGTATTGTTGTGTGTTGGTTGTACAGAGATAAGTTGTTAGTGTTTTCTGCCATCAATGCTGAGGGGCATGATAGCTACACATGAACTAGTGCCTTAATGAGTGCTAGCATTAATATTCATGGTGGATATGTTCTTATCTACATGCTACAACTTAAACAAATGGCTCTGCATGACACCTTTTTTTGGGGGCTACAACAATGCGGCAGAGCTGGCCAGCTATGTAGCAGCAGAAGACACTGTGTTTGTATACTGTAGTTGCTCTAAAATGAATGAATGTGCACATATTTTTATAATCTCAAAGCTGAGCCTTTTTTAAGTTGTGCTTTGTGTTTGTTTGTCATTTTCTATTCTAGACATTACTATTGATGGTAATTTTAGGAGCTGAAAGCTGTTAAAAATGGATTTGCTCAAAGGGAAGGAGGCACCAAGCACCCGGAATATTTAGACACCGTGAAGAGAGCGGCAGCACTTGATGAGATTGCTACATACCTGCACACTTGGGTGCCAAGTTGCACAGGCGACATGGTTAAGGATAAATTTAGTAACCTCAGGAGAAGCTACAGAAATGTCTATAAAAAACGCAAATATCAAAAATCAGGATCAGCAGCAGCTAAGAAAAAGGAACCCAAGCTCTGGTACTACAAAGAGCTCAGTTTTTTGAACGATGAACTGGATGGCAGGCCTTCTGATTCAACACTACCTTCCAGCCTTCCTCCCAGCGGAACTTCCCCGGATCCCAGGAGCCCTGCAGAATCTGAAGCGGGGCTGGCTGACATGGAGCCAGATCTGGCCATCTTCGATGAGGTATAGTATTTTCCAACATATTTTGGTGCTGCTATTTATTTTGAATTAGTGAGTTGATCTGGTAAACAAAAAACAAACCTTGGGAAGAAAAACCAAAGTTGTGGGCCTACAAATAGGTGTCAGGGATGCCAAATGCAGGGGTCAGAAGGAAAGTCTGTTTAATTAAAATTAATACTAACTAAAACAGTCTAGAGAAAGAAAATGTGTGTGATTGATTGTGCAAAATATTACAACATGTCCCTTTTTTATACACAGGAAGCAGAGACCAGCCAGGAGGTGGCAGCTCCTGAGGCCCATGTCAGCCAGGCGGAAGGGGGGAGTGGCAGCCAGGAGGAGGCCGGGCCAAGTGAGGTGCAGCAGGTCCCCAGGCCCAGGCTGAGCACCATCAGCCAAGTTCCTCCCCTCCAGATGAGGCCACCAGCTGCAATGGTGCGTTTGTGGCCAATGAACTCAACCAAGGGGGGGAGGAGCAAAAAAGCCTGGCCAAGGACCTGATTAATCAGGTCCTGGCCAGGATGAAAAGGGACGAGCTGAGCAGGGACACTGTGCTGTGTGACCCGGCCTGGCCTTCTCCCCATCATCATCATCCTCCTCCTGCTGCCACATCACCCCCACCTGCAAGGGTCCGTGGACAGACCCGTGGAAGTTTCGCTGGAAGGAAGTCTGGAAAGAAGTCGAGAAGGTGATTCCCTGCCATCCAGTTGATTGTCCAAAAAACTGAGCTCGTTGGAGTAGCACAGCTTGGGTTCCTTTGTTCATGTGCTGCTGATTCTGATTTTTGTTATTGACTCCTGAGGTTATTAAATGTATCCTTAATCATGTTGTAATTCCCATGTCTGCATGTATGTTGCAATCTCATCAAGTGCTGCCGTTCTGGTGATTTATAATTTCTTTTTTGGCCGGAAATAAATGGCTTTTGTAGTTACTTTCAAACCTTGTCTATTGTGTTTTATACTGTGGTGAGTAAGCATCAGACATTTGTAAAATAAAATGTGGCATTTGCAAAGGACACAAACTCCTTGGGGGGGGGGACCTTTTGTGGTAGAACTTGGTAAACCCAAAAGAAGCTTAAAATATTCAAAAAATGAAAACACCCCCCCCCCCCAAAAAGGGAAAAAATAAAGGATGAAACAACAAAATGACATAAGTTGGGAAAATACAGGCATACCCCGCTTTAAGTACACTCACTTTACATACACTCGCGAGTAAGGACATACCCCCGAGTGTATGTAAAGTGCCTTACAAGTACAGTTCAGACATTTTGCAGCTGCAATAGAAGGAGCTGAAGCTCCGAGAGCATAGCCTGCCCTGTTCCAGTGTGCCCCTGACACCCCCACTACAGCCCCTGAGACCTCAACTACAGCTTCTGACACCCCACTACACCCTAGAAGTAAAAAAAATGTATTGTTTCACTTTAAGTACATTTTCATTTTACATACATGCTCTGGTCCCATTGTGTACTTAAAAGTGGGGTATGCCTGTAAAAGGGAATTTTTTTTAAATAAAAAAAAACATGATGAAACAACAAAAATAACATAATTTGGAAATATTCCTAAACTGTAAAATACAACTAAAAAAAAAGCACACCAAAAAAATAAATATGATACGCTCAACATTAAGTCAAAATATAAAAAGCGAGGGAATCGCGCTAAATGTGAGGCTGTACCTATTTAGTGGCACAGAATAAACAATATAAGTAATCAATATAGTGTGTTTGTCAAGACTAATACTACATTAAGTACTACAAAAATCAAAATTAGTCCCATACTTGAGTATGCGGCATCCCACAATTTTTTTGGGCATAATGGACAATTCTATAGACAAGATAGAGGGGTCGCAATGGGGGCTAAGTATGCCCCCAGCTTGGCTAACTTGTTCATGGCCAAGTGGGAGGAGGATGTCGTCGATGTGCCTTCTAGGCCCCAGGTGCTGCTGTGGGCCAGGTATATCGACGACATCCTCTTCCTATGGGATGGCAGTGAAGAAGACCTCACCCAGTTCATACAATTTCTCAATACCAATGATAGGGGGATTGTTCTCAAACATGAGGCAAGTATGAATACCATTAATTTTTTAGATTTAGCCATTACTAGAGATGGTAATACGTGGTCTACGTCCACCTATTTCAAAGCTACGGATAGAAATTCTTTTATACCGCATGACAGTTGCCATCATGCAAGTTGGCTCAAGGCTGTCCCTAAGGGACAATTTCTCAGTCTGAAGAGAAATTGTAGTGACCAGGTGACCTTTTTGAAACAGGCTATTTCTCGAAAAGGGTTATGACCCTTAATTTTTGGCAGAGTCTTTGGCATCAGTGGCCAATATGAGTAGAAATGTCATCTTGAGAGGCAAACCTAAGTCTGTTGTGGTGGACAAATATAGAAGCCCTTTTGTGACAGACTATTCTTGCCAACACACTAGTGTAAAGCACATTCTGAGTAAACATTGGCATATCCTTAAGAGTGACAAAATTCTGGATAGAATTTTGCCTGACAAACCTCAGGTAGTCTTTAGGGGCGCAACCTCACTTAGGAATAAAGTGTCTCCCAATATTCTGGATCCACCAAAGATTTTATCTATGTTTTCTTCTGGATTGGTAGTTTTTTTTAAAATGTGGACATTGTCGGGTGTGTATGGTTGGTAATCACACTCCTAAGAGGACCACTAGTTTTCGCTCTAGACATTCATCCAAAGTCTACCAGATAAAATATTTTATAACATGTTCCACAGTGGGAGTCATTTACATGCTTCAATGCCCGTGTGGGTTGCAGTATGTGGGCAGGACTAAACGCCCACTACATATATGCCTGAATGAACACTTGACTAATATCTGCAGTGGTTTTCCAGACCACTCGGTTTCCAAACACTTTCTAACTGCCCACAATAAAGACCCGAGGGGGACCATCTTTCTGGGATCGACAAATATCAGGCCCATTGGAGAGGCGGCGATCTTGTCAGAAGCATTTCCCATTCCAAAATGACGTGGATCCATACCCTTAAATGTTTTGAACCACATGGCCTCAATATTGAAGTAGACGTTAATTGCTTTATCGACAACTCTTAATGGCAATTTATGTGATACTGTGTAGTATAAGATATGCGAGGAGGTTATCTTTGTAGGTTATATATAACCTCTCCTGTGTTGACTATTTAAAAGCTATTTAATATTTACACTACAAGAAAAATGGTCTTTGGCTATTTGCCATATATATTGTACCTCATTGTCATTGTGGGGCTAATGCATGTTGTTTTATGGTCTAATTTTATATGCTATCTATTTAGTACGGTACAATGATAGATACATTTTAGGTGTTATATACTTGTTTGTATCTTTAAAAATTATTGTTTGTGTCTTGCTATTAAGGCGACTGACTGTATTGTAATTTTTTCTACATACCTATATGGGTATGACATTAATGAAAATGCATATGATATGTGTCGTGTGCAGCGTCATATGCTTAGATAATGACATGTTAGTTGCCTAATATTGTTTTTACTTATCAAGACAGTGACCGCGTGTCAGTTTCTCATGATAACAAGGTCCCCCCTTGAGTTTAATGATATTTTTTATTATAATTTTTTTTTTCCATTTTTAATTGTGTCTTTATGCCACACTGTTAAACGCTTTTGTATAGGAAGTTTACAAATTATCTATCCGTCTTCTCCTTACATAAGCCCTGTTTTATCCTTATGTTAATTAAGGCTGCTCAGAAACGACTGGCCTTTTTATATATTTTTTATTAAATAAAATTCTTACCCATTAACGGGGATGAGTTTGTGGGAGTGTCTTTGAACCTTTCCCTCACTCTGTCCCTTCTCCAAAATGGCGAGACCATGATCTAAGATGGCGGGCCATGATCATGGGTTTTAAATTCTCTTTCCCTTACTGCGTCCCTCTTTCAAGATGGCGGGGCCACGATCATGTGAGACTGACTCCGCCCACTAAGGGTATTTTTGCGGTGACGCGGAACGTCGTCCTTATCCCGTGACCAAGTCTTTTGTGAAGACGAAACGTTGGGAGGAGACGTTCCGACGTCATCGCAACCGCACGAGAGGACGTTCGCATTCCTAATTAGCCGGCCGGCGCTCTTTGTTTTATGCTCCAAACCCTGCATTTGTTTTGTAAGTGCAATTCGTTTTTTATACTTAATAAATGCATGCAGGTTCACACTATATGAGTTTTTTTTTATTTCATATCATCCTGTGCGACTTGCTGAGGATTCTACTTTGGCTACTTATTGCGGTATATGGTGGAGTTTGACCGACTTTATTCTCATTGCCTGTATTGATCCTGAGGGGTCCTGTCATCTGGTAAGGGCTAGTGTGTACCTTTGGTGGTGGGTGTGGCACTGTTCTCCCTTTGCTGTATGATTATCCCTCACGGGTGTCCAACCTCATGTTCATGCAATCTACACTATGTAAGTTTTTTTTCTTTTTTTGTGATCTATTGAGGATTCGTTTGTGGCCATAGATGGTACTGCAAGGTGATACCTGAATTCCGTTATTTCCAGTGCTCATAATGATCCTGAAGGGATCTTTTCATCTGGTAAGGGTCAGTGTGTACTTTGGTGGTGGGTTGGTACTGTCCCCTCCCCACTGTACAGCTGTGGTGTACTATATATGCTTTATGCAGTATTACACTATGCCAGTTATTTTGCTTTTGTCTTTTTCGGTATTATAAATCCATACGGAAATCCCTGAGTGAAGCACAAAGGCGATCGAGATCGTGGTGTCAACACATCAGAATATCTGGAAATCTGCTCCCTTTGCTCTACATATATATCCTGGACTTTGGAGTGTCTTTGCCCATAGTTTATGTATAGGTTCTTTTCACTAACACTTCTGGGACTAATTTTGATTTTTGTACTTAATGTAGTATTAGTCTTGACAAACACACTATATTGATTACTTATATTGTTTATTCTGTGCCACTAAATAGGTACAGCCTCACATTTAGCGCGATTCCCTCCATTTTTATAGTTTGTTTATGTTTGTATAACATTTGTGAATCGCAGCTCTATATCGTTTTCTTCACAGGGTATGCGCAAATTTTTTCACGTTTTCATCAAGTCAAAATAGACATAATAAAAATGTGGGGACATCTGGCTAGCAAACAGTGTCAAATAGAAAAAACACTAACAAAAATGCAAGCTTTCAGTATGTGACATCGGGACAAAATTGCATCAGCAAGAGAATGGGCTTCTTCTAGCAAGAGAACAAAGAACAAAAAAACGCTAGAAACGGGACACTATATAGAGAGTTTAGGTGACGAATGTGCCAGGTCCCAAACAAACGCAAGTTTTACCTGAACGAGTGCTCCCGTCCCATCGTTTTGACTGAGCATGCGCAGGTTTTTGGTCCGATGCTTTTGTGTACTAACGAGCGGACATATCCGACGGACATGTGTCCGGCGGAAATATTTCAAAGCATGCTTTGGAATTTTTCCGCAGGAGAAATCCCACCAAAACGGTCCGTTTGCCCATACAGACGAGCAGATTTTTCGGATGAAATGGTCCGTCGGACCAGTTTCAGTGGATTTATTCCCTCGTGTGTACAAGGCCTCAGTGTCATTTCTGTTTGCTGCTTTGTTCCTCTGCTATCAGCATGAATCTGGCAAGTTTTTCTGACACCAAGAGAAAAAAGGTGACGGGGGGGATCTCTTGCTTATTGACAGTCTCAGCTCTGTGTGAAGAGGGGTGTGTCCCTTCCTTTCTATCTGCCCTCAGAGCTCTGCCGAGTGTAAGTTCAGCTCCCTGACCTTTTTTTTTCTGACAGTTCAGACAAGTTTTGCAAAAATTCTGGACTTTGAATGGCTGTAGAGGAGAGAAGACCGGAGATAGACTGATGTAGAAGAATTTGTTTCATTTCTGTGTATTACCTGAGGCTAGTCACATCACTGGGTATATGGAATGGTTTACAACCACTTTAAGTTAGCCAATCAAGGGTATTACTTAAGCTCTAAACTTTCTGCATTAATTGATGGCTAACACAGTATGGTACTCTACTACTGTCAACTTTTAAGCCTAGGGTGTTAGCAGTTGTGGGATGTCAGAACAGCTAGATCAGGAAATATTAATCTAATGTTTATGAGAATCTTTGGTGAGTCTCTTCAAAAAGCAGTTATGTCGTTTCAACGTTGTTATGTGATGCCTACAGCAGCATATATAAACCTAAATAAAAAAAGTGAATTATTCTGTGATCCCATTAGCTGAATAGACAGCTTTTATTCTTAATGTTAGGAATGCTTTGCTTCGTCTTCATAGTTTAAAGAATGGAAAGGACAAGCCTAAGCAGTCTGTTCCTTAAACTAAAGCCTTCAGGCTGCTTTATTGGTTTCACTTCTTTCTTTATTACATTTTAGGTATTATTTATAAGAGTAAAGTATTTAATAACTGTTTGGCTAGCTATTCTTATATTATGGCAGTTTAGTTTAGTACATATTGGAAACTCTGTTTAACATCATAAAATCAAATTTTATGTAATTTGTTGTTCAATTCTGAAATAAAAAAAATAGGCACAATTTAACAAAACAAATGAACATAAAAAAAGTTGTGCCAAAATCAAGTAATAATAAAAGGATACAAATTAGATACCATTTTACAATTTGATAAACGTGTTGTGATATATACAATTTCATCTTATGGAACCTATTTAAAATACATTTATAATTATTCCCCAGTACACTGCATTTCAAAAGTGCCAACTTCCCTAAACTATGAAGCTTGCTAGAAGATAATAATTGGGATAAAATCTTAGGAACAAAGAACATGGAGGAGAGATGGGTTTGCTTTAAGAGCATATCAAATAAGCCATTAGCCAGTGCATCCCATTGGAAAATACATTTAAAAGTCCTGGGTGGTTTAGCTCCGATGTAAAAATGCATATAAAAGCAAAGGAGAATGCCTTAAATAAATACTAGGCTGAGGGATCATCATCAGCATTCAAACTTTACAAAATAATGTAACAGGAAATGTAAGGGTGCAATTAGGGCGGCTAAGATAGAACATGAATGGCACATAGCGGTAGAGAGAAAAAAAAATCCCAAGAAATTCTTTAAGTATGTAAACAGTAAAAGCGAGGACAGACTATATTGGCACCATAACTGGAATGGTACCAGCTGGTTGGAGAAAAGCCAATGTAGTAACAATATTTAAAAAGGGCCAAAATACATCCCTGGAAATTTCAGACCACTTAGCCTAACATCAATAGTATGTAAGTTCTTGGAGGGGATGATAAGGGACTATATACAAGATTTTAGTAATGAAAACAATATCATTAGCAGTAATCAGCATGTATTCATGAAGAATCGTTCTTGCCAAACCAATCTATTAACCTTCTATGAGGAAATGAGCTGCCATCTAGATAAAGGGAGGCCTGTAGACGTGGTGTATCAGGATTTTGCAAAATCCATTAGATATAGTTAGCCATAAACCCCTACTGTACACAGTAGTTGGCATTGACCATAGGGTGAGTGCATGGCTTGAAAACTGGCTACAAGGGCAAGTTCAAAGGGTAGTGATAAATGGTACTTAAGTACTTGGAATGGTCAGGGGTGGAAAGTGGGGTCACACGGGGTCCTGTCCTGGGACCAATCCTATTTAATTTGTTCATAAACAACCTGGAGGATGGGGTAAACAGTTTAATCCCTGTATTTGCAGACAATACTAAGCTAGGCAGGACAATAACTTCTCCGCAGGATGTGAAAACCTAGCAAGAAGATCTGAACAAATTAATGGTTTGGGCAACTAAATGGCAAATGAGGTTTAATGTAGAAAAATGAAAATTAATGCATTTGGGTGGAAAAAATATGAATTCAATCTACTCACTTTAGAAAAAAAAAATGTCCCACAATGTAAATCCATGCCGCCCGAAAAAAATAAAAATAAAAAGTCGCAACAGTTCCGCATCCATAAGAGGCTCCCGCCGAATTACGCTTCTTCTTGATGACAGCTGTTATATATCTGAGGGCGGGGTCACCCGTTTAAGTCACCGGTTGGCTCCACGCTCAGATATGTAACAGCTGTCATCGAGAAGAAGCGCATTCTGCCTCATATGGAAGCTGAATTGTTGCAACTTTTTATTTTTTTATTTTTATTTTTTCGGGCGGCATGGATTTACATTGCGGGACATTTTTTTTTTAAATAAATGACTTGTACCAAGCTGTCTCTTTTTTACAATTTTTAACACTTTTTTTGTGAAATGGTAGGTGTACCCCATTACCAATTCACATGGGGGGGATCTGGGTGTTCCCTTGTAAAAGGGTGCTTCAGATTCCAATAAGCCCCCCCACCCGCAGACCCCCACAACCACCTCACAAGGGCTGTGGGGATGAGGCCCTTGTTCCTATCAACAAAGGGGCAAGGTGATTTGGGGTGGGGGGCACAGAGCCCCACTTCCCCAAAGCAACCATTCCCTCATGTTGAAGGCATGTGGCCTGGTACAGTTCAGGAGGAAGTGCGCTCTCTCATCCTCCCACTTTTTCTGTGGCCTGCTCGGTTGCGTGCTTGGATAAGGGCCTGGTATGGATTTTGGGGGGACCCCTATGCCATTTTGTTTTAATTTTGGCGTGTCTTTTTTTACATTTGGTGCAGGGTTGCCTTTAATATCCATACCAGACCTGAAGGGTCTGGTATGGATTTTGAGGAGACCCCCACGCAAATATGTGCCACTTTACAGGCATACTATAGACACTCCCCAGGCATGAAATTTAAAGGAATATTTCATTTTTATTATTTTACTTTAAGCATTATTAAAATCACTTCTCCCCCAAAAAAATGCTGTTTTTTTAAAACATTTTTCTTCATTGATACATGGGCAGGACCCATGTCCCCAAACACTTTTTATGACAAAAACTTGCATATTGTAACATCACTGGGGAACATAAGTGAACCACAACTGCGGATGCAAGGATCTCAATGCGATTCTCTATGTGACAACTCAGTATTGGGCCCCAGGCATCACTCCTCGCAACAGGAGTTTGGGGGATCTATACATCATCTCTGTGTCACATAAAGAAAGGCGTTGAGCTACTAAGCAAGGACGCATTACAACATGCGACCAAAGCTTAGCGATTAAAAATATATTATGTTCCAAATGGTTGTAATGCACAATTGTACGCTAGTGGTTATGAGCATTACATAGCATTGTGCATTAGGCAATTAAAGAGAGAAGGTTTACAATATGTCAACACTTAGCATAGGAAGTTTAGGCAAACATGTTCAGCAGCTTTAGGGCATATGCCCATATACAAGTAGCACTTATGTCAGCACGTAATAAATATGCGTTGTAGTGACAACTGATAGTTGCATAAGAAGGTAATATAGTTCAGATACATTGAGGGTATACGTAGTAATACACAAGATGTACTGGCAACTAATAGTAACGTATGAGAGGCAATATAGATCAGGTACTTTGAGTGCAGATTTGCCTTTAACATATTCCTTAGCAGACAACACAACAGTATCTCCTAGATATGTAGAGCAACAGTAGACATGATAAGCAATAGCAGTTGTATAATTGGTATATACAGGTATATAGCAGGTAGTGCTATAGCACTACAAGTATCAGAAATGTAACTTTTTTGCAGGCTTCTGTATAGGCACTAGGGATCCTGTGGTGAAGGATAGGGATGAGCTGAACACCCCCACGTTCGGTTCGCACCAGAACCGTCGAGCGGTCCGATCATTCGCACAAACATTTAGAACCCCATTGAAGTCTATGGGACTCGAACGTTCGAATTCAAAAACATTCGTGTTTAAGGACCAATTTTCAAGTTATCATTGAAAAACGTCTTTCAGAACCCGGGTCTTGCCCCAGGGAACATGTATCAATGGAAAATAAAGTTTTAAAAACCTGAAGGGCCTGGTAATTGAATTTGGGGGGACTCGGCAGTTTTTCTTTTCTCAATGACTTTCAATGCCTTTCCTCTGTATTGCCGGGAGTTGGCAATTTATTATAGTAGTTTTAAATGACTTTTTTTCCTTCAGAAATGACACTTTGTGCAGGGACAGAGGGACGATTCTAAGCACAGGAAACAAGCACTACTTTACAGGCATACTATACACTGCTCCCAAAAAAACGTCTGTTTTTAAAACTTTTTTTTGCATTGATACATGTCCCCTGGGGCAGGACCCGGGTCCCCAAACACTTTTTAGGATAAAAACTTGCATATTAGCCTTTAAAATTAGCACTTTAGATTTCAAACGTTCAAGTCCCATAGACTTTAACAGGGTTCTAAAGTTCACACAAACTTTTGGTCTGTTCGCAGGTTCTGGTGCGAACCGAATGGGGGATGGTCGGCTCATCCCTAATATGCAGGACATATTATGGTATAAGTCTGACTTTGAAATTAGATAACTATGGAACAGACAGTTTACTATACAGCAGATTGGAATGTAAAAGGTCATCTTTTCTTTTGAGGGCATGGACCCAGTTATCACTGATTGGGGAGATGCTATCAACAAAAGTAAGGCAAGGCTCTCTGATAGAAGCATACAAGCCAATGTTGGGCTTCATGCGATGCTGGAAGTTCATTTGGTGTATACTGGGTATAGTAGCCTAAGGTTGTTGAGCATCCATTAAGACTCCAATGGAGCAATACTACATGGATCCCAAGTGTATAACAAGTGTATAACATAAAAAACAAGACTCTTATATATATATATATAGCCCAACTTAATGGGTGAGTGCAGAGTCTTGGGTGATCCACCCTGGAAAAAGGATGATCATAAGACCAATGGTGACCCGGGGTACTTTAACAACAACCAGAGGTTATGTCACAACCAGTAAAAAAGGGATCCCTTGGTCCTGATGTTCTGTGGGATTCAGATGGTATGAAAGGAGACCGGTAATCAAGCTTTGCTACTTTTGTTGCTTGTTTTTTAGGATGATTTTGGTGGTGAAACAAGTGGTGTAGGAGGAGAACTGCAGGTGGGCTCTGTCAGTTGGAATTTCATATACCATTCCGGTAGCTTAATAAGTGGTAGTTGTAATGCCTCACAAAAATAGGAGAAGTCTTAAGGTGTATGCAGTAGCAGAGATTTGGCATTATAGGTGATGCTTAAGGCAAAAGGAAACTTCCAGAGGTACGTAAGACCCTAATCTTTTAGAGCCTCCAGCAGGGGTTGCAGTGCCCTTTTATTTTTGAGAGTAAGATTGGATAGCTCCTGAAATAGGATAATGGTGTTGCCATTAAAGATCATTTGATTATTGGTTCATGCCTTTGCCAAGATGTGTTTTTTTCAGAACTGTAAGCAGCATAGGATATCTCTGGGGAATCTGGGCCCATGGGTCTTAGGGCTCTGTGAGCTCTAACAAACTCAACTGGTGAGTGCTCAGGTCTCTCCAACAGGCTATTGAATACTTCCTGCAAAACTTGCTTGACTTGATCTGAGGGCATTGCCTCAGGGATGCCTCTTACCAGATTGTCGAAATCCTCCATATGTTTGCTCATGGCTATGAGGTGAGGCCGTTTGTTCAAGCTGTAAAATGGATGTGTCCCTCTGCTTTCCGGCTCACTCTATGGAGGCAAGCTTTTCAGTGAGAACTGATAAATCCACCATCCAGGCCAGATTCGGTCGCTGATAATGTATTTTTTATATCTACAGTTATAAAAGTCATATCTGCATAAGTAAGGAGGGGGGTCAGTAGAGGAAGCACCCCTTACCAGATCCTATGAAGCTGAAAACGATTCCTCGCTGTCTGCCTCCGGGCAGGACTGTGCCATATTGTCTGCCAGAGAGCCAGGCTGTTAAGATGCCTGCCTTGAAGATGAAGGAAATGTTTCTGGCTGACAAGGCAGCTGAAGAATGATGTTGACGGGCCTGTGAGGAATATCTGAGAAAATAAAAGGCAGCTGAGTTAATGGAGCTCTGCTAGTGTGCATCTATCTGCCTCACCGTCCAAGCCAAACCCCTTGAGACTAATGTTGTATTCAGCCCTCCTGAGTAGAGTTGAGCGGACACCTGGATGTTCGGGGTTCGGCGGGTTCGGCCGAACTTCGGAAAAAAGTCTGGGTTCGGGACCCGAACCCGAACCCCATTGAAGTCAATGGGGACCCACATTTTTGACTACTAAAATGTCTCTAAAAAACTAAGGGAAAGGGCTAGAGGGCTGCAAATGGCAGCAATGTTGGTAAGAGCATGGCAAGTATTTTGCAATCAAATGTGAATAGGAAAATTACTTAAAATAACATAAAATACATACAAATAAAAAATAATAATCTTGACAAGCAGGAACCTTCCCCAATGATGGGACACTATTCCTCCCACTGATACCAATGGTGGGACACTATTTCTCCCACTGACAAAAAGATGGGGCACTATTCCTCCCAATGATACCAATGATGGGGCACTATTTCTCTCACTGACACAAATGATGGGGCACTATTTCTCCCACTGACACAAATGATGGGACACTATTCCTCCCAATGATACCAATGATGGGAGACTATTCCTCCCACTGATACCAATGATGCTGCCTTATTTCTCCCACTGACACAAATGATGGGACACTATTCCTCCCAATGATGGGGCACTATTTCTCCCACTGACACAAATGATGGGACACTATTCCTCCCACTGATACCAATTATGGGACACTATTCCTCCCACTGATACCAATGGTGGGGCACTATTTCTCCCACTGACACAAATGATGGGGCACTATTCCTGCCAATGATACCAATGATGGAACACTATTACTCCCAATGATGGGGCACTATTTCTCCCACTGACAAAAATGATGGGACACTATTCCTCCCAATGATACCAATGATGGGATACTATTTCTCCCACTGAAAGAAATGATGGGACACGATTCCTCCTACTGATACCAATGATGGGACACTATTCCTCCCACTGATACCAATGATGGGGCACTATTTCTCCCACTGACACAAATGATGGGACACTATTCCTGCCAATTATACCAATGATAGGACACTATTCTGGTGCAATTAGATTTGTGAAGTAGGACTGACTCCTAACTAATTCTCTCCCTATAAGCACAATCAGGAACCTTTCCCTACAGTAGCTAATGCAGAGTATGTTACAGGAACATATGCAGTGCTGGTGCAATATGCAGAGTATCTGACAGGAACATATGCAGTGCTGGTGCAATATGCAGAGTATCTGACAGGAACATATGCAATGCTGTTACAATATGCAGAGTATGTCACAGGAAAATATGCAGAGTATCTGACAGGAACATATGCAATGCTGGTGAAATATGCAAAGTATGTCATAGAAACATATGCAATGCTGGTGCAATACGCATAGTATCTGACAGGAACATATGCAATTCTGCTGCAATATGCAGAGTATGTCACAGGAACATATACAATGCTGGTGCAATATGCAGAGTATCTGACAGGAACATATGCAATGCAGCTGCAATTAGGTTTTTGAAGTAAGACTGACTCCTATATATTTATCTGCCTATAAGCACAATCAGGAACCTTCACCCTAAATTATCTAATGCAGAGTATCTGACAGGAAAATATGCATTGCAGCTGCAATTAGATTTGTGAAGTAGGACAGACTCCTATCTAATTATCTCCCTATAAGAACATCAGGAACCTTTCCCTACAGTAGCTAATGCTATGTAGATCGCTGAGTATTGTAATTCGATTTCTGAAGCAGCACAATCCTATCTAAACTGTCCCTGAGAGCAGCAGCAGCCTTTCCCTACCCTAGCTAAAGCAGAGTGATGAGCTGTGCTGTGTGCCTCTAGCTTATATAGAGGCTGGGTCACATGCTTGGTAACATGCTGCACTGGCCAATCACAGCCATGCCATTATTAGGCATGGCTGTGATGTCTTCTAGGTCACACGAGTAAAACAAATGGCGATTGGCTGCCGTGCAGCACGCCGTTACATAGCCGAACTCCGAACCCAAACCCGAACTTTCAGCAAATTATTCGGGTTCGCTCAACCCTACACCTGAGTCAATACTTTCTAGAACCACCTTTTACTGCAATCACAGCTGGGGATGTCTCTACTAGCTTTGCACATCTAGTGGGTGACATTTGTGCCCATTCTTCTTTGCAAATCTGTCAGATTAGATGGAGAACATCTGTGAACAGAAATTTTCAAGTCTTGCCACAGAATCTCAATTGGATTTAGGTCTGGACTTTGACTGGGCCATTCTAACACATGAATATGCTTTGATCTAAACCAGGGGTAGGCAACCTTGACCCTCTAGCTGTTTTTAAACTACAATTCCCATGAGACATTGCAAGACCCTGACAATTACAGGCATGACTCCTAGAGTTAGAGGCATGATGTGCTTTGTAGTTTCATCACAGCTGGAGTGTCGAGGTTGCCTACCCCTGATCTAAACCATTCCATTGTAGCTATGGCTGCATGTTTAGGGTTGTTGTCCTGCTGGAAGGTGAACTCCGTCCCTATTTCAAGTCTTTTGCAGACTCTAACAGGTTTTATTCTAAAATTGCCCTGTATTTTGCTCCATCCATCTTCACATCAACTTTGACCAGAATCCCTGTCACTGCTGAAGAAAAGCATCCCCACAACATGATGCTGCCACCACCAGCATGATGTGTTCAGGGTGATGTGAAGTGTCAGTTTTCCGCCACACATATCGTTTCGCTTTTAGGCCATTGTAACAGGCGCTCTCCACGCCGTCATAATGTGTTCCGGCATGGAGCGCATACGGCGATCACGCAATGACGTCATCGTGCGGTGCTGCGTGCGTTCCACCATGGAACGTGGAAGTGCTCCGCAACTTATGACGGTTTCTTTTGAATCAGTACTCATGCACTGCACCTGCCTCTATGCTATAAACAGAGTGGTGTGCTGACTGCACACCGTTCTATTCTTGTCAGCCGTAGCTCGGCCATGCTACAACCAATGGTGCCAACACTCCCCATGCTGCAACTCTGACCAGCCTGCAACTCCTGCATTAATGCTTCTACGCTAACTGCAACAGACTGTCATTGCTGGGGACAACCTTACAGACCTTCCTTGCTGACACCCTACACTACGGAATTCCTTACTGCTACACTGAAGCCCTGCAAACAGATAAGTAGCAATTGTTTCACTTGTAGTACTAAAGAAAGATCTGCTGCATATATTCCACCTAAATCAATTGCTGTTATATATTATGGCTTGTAGCTGTTAACATACTACTCGGGATAGACTGTTGTGCCTATGACTGATTGCTAAGGAACATCTTAGGCCCCGTACACACAAGCAAATAAATCTGTTCAAATCGGTCTGACAGACCGATTTGATCAGATTTGTCTGCTGGGCTGTTTTGGTTTGATCGTTGTACACACGCGGTGATGTGGCGATGACGTTGACGCCGCCATGTCACCGCACCAGGAAGTAAAACACTTCCGCGCATGCGTCAAATCCATTCGACGCATGTGCGGGCAGATATGTCTGCTGGTTAGCGTACTAACCAGCAGACATGTCGGACGGATGGATTCCCAGCAGACAGATTTTAAAGCATGCTTTAAAATCTGTCTGCTGGCAAAATCTGTCAGTCCGCCCGTACACATGATCGAATCTGTCTGCTGAAACAGTCTGTCAGACCGTTTCCAGCAGATAGATTTGATCGTGTGTACGCGGCCTTAAAGGGACATCTACTCTCAAATTACCTGAGCTACATTTGCCTCTCATATGCAACTATTAGTTGTCTTTACAACTCCTATTTACTACGTGCTTGACATAAGTGTTATTTGTTTATGGGCCTTGCCCTAACTTGCTGAACATGTTGGCTCTAACTTTTCTATGCTAAGGGTTGATGGTATTTCATACCAACTCCCTTAGTGGCCTAATGCATTTCTATATGCTTAAGTGATATGATGTAGAGAACCCCAAAACTCCTGTTTGCGTGGAGTGACGCCTGGTGTCCCCTACTGATAATCACTTGCTTATAGAGGTACATTGGAATCTTTAAGTGTATGCTATAATTTTAAACGCTAAGCTCTGATCGCATGTTGTAATGCGTCCAACCTTAGTAGATCAACGCCTTTCTTTATGTGAGAGATAGATGATGTAGAGAACCCCCAAACTCCTGTTTGCGGGGAGTGACGCCTGGGGTCCAATACTGAATTCTCACATAAGGAAGTGCATTGAAATCCTTGCTAAACGCAGTTGCCATTCACTCAGTTCACCAGAGCTGTTACAGTCATAAAGTTCACTTTTGGTCTCATCTGACCAAAGCACCTTCTTCCACATGTTTGCCGTGTCCCCCACATGACTTCTCGCAAACTGCAAATTTGACTTCATATGGCTTTCTTTTCAAAAATTGCTTTGTTCTTGCCACTCTTCCACAAAGGCCAAATTTGTGGAGTGCATGACTAATAGTTCTCCTGTGGATAGATTCTCCCACCTGAGCTGTGGATCTCTGCAGCTCCTCCAGATTTACCATGGGCCTTTTGGCTGCTTCTCTGATTAATGCTGTCCTTGCACGGCCTGTCAGTTTAGGTGGGCGGCCGTGTCTTGGTAGGTTTGCAGTTGTGCCATACTCCTTCCATTTTTGGAAAACGGATTGAACAGTGCTCCATGAGATGTTTAAACCTAACCCTGCTTTAAACTTCTCCACAACCATATCCCTAACCTGTCTGGTGTGTTCCTTGGTCTTCATGATGTTGTTTATTCAGTAAGGTTCTCTAACAAACCTCTGAGGGATTCACAGAACAGCTGTATTTATGCTGAAAATAAATTACACACAGGTGGATTCTATTTACTAATTAGATGACTTGTGAAGGCAATTGGTTTCACTAGATTTTAGTTAGGGGTATCAGAGTAAAGGGGGCTGAATACAAATGCACGCCACACTTTTCCGATATTTATTTGTAAAAAATTTGAAAAATCATTTATAATTTTCCTTCCACTTCACAATTATGTGCCACTTTGTGTTGGTCTATCACAATGTAACAGTTCCATTATATGCCATACTGGGACTAATACCAAATATTATGCAAGTTCACTGATGTTAAAGGGAACTCCAGGGAGAACTCCCTACCAAATGTTCTTGCCAGAGTTTTTGATACATTTTAAAAATTAACCAGCATGGGGCATAATCTATCTGTGTGAGTTTCCTCCCACATTCCGAAAACATGCTTGTGTGTGGTTTAATTGGCCCTAGTATGTCTATGTATGGATGTGACTTTAGATTGTAAGCTCCTTGAGGACAAGGACTGATGTGAATGTTTAATATACTGTATATGTAATGTGCTGTGTAAATATCTAATAACATTTTAATCAAATATTATATTATTTGAATATCCTGTTGTTAGATGTTATTATGGCTTCACAATAAAATGCCTGTAATAAATAATAAATAAATATTAGTGTGTGTAAATGTGTGTTTGGGTAAGGGAAACAATTTCAATGTTTTGCTTTCTGCCTAATAGCTATTCTGTCTGACCCAAAAAGGCGTAAAATCACACAATCCTCCTTTTGTAACCTTGAAAAAAAAAAAAAAAACACTTTATCACATAAGTTAAAAGATTGTGAAAATGATTGCATAGCTGCCCACATAACATTGTTACAACAAGGATAACATCATATATCAAGCTCCACATTAAATCCTCATCTAAAGCTCTGCATAGGCAGAAGAGACCCCAGCCTGAATGGCAACATATGTGCATATAACAAATCAAATAGCTGCTTTAAAGTTAAATATGGTAAGATAAAAAAAGAGCAGTCTCCCTGACTAAGATAATTCTTTATAGTCCTGCTTAGTTTGTGTGAATAGAAAATATCTGATGTTGATACACACGCAAAATGTCATAACCACAAGCCTTGCGGCTTTCTACTTTAATATTTGTAAACAATCCTGTTGTGAGTTAGGCATCATTTAATGTTTTATGAAAGCTTGCTAGAAAAACATAGAAATCTTTTTTTCATTAACAGTATTTATTACAAGCTATTTATATCCTTAAGCCCAACAAATATTTACCCAAATCTATTGGCGACGAAAGAATTGTTTGCATTTTCAAATATGCTAATATGTTAATAATGTGGTTGTGTGTAATACGATCTCTGTTCCACTAACAACAGTTAAACAACTGCAAAATTAACATTCTCAGCAATGTAAAAGGGCAGTTGATGTTGGTATATTTTAAAAGTCTGACTAGATTTAAAGGGCTAGATTTAGTAAGAACTTACGTCGGCGTATCTGATACAAGATACACCGGAATTTTGCTAAGATACGAGCGGTGTAAGTCTCTTACGCTGCTGGCCGCTAGGTGGCGTTTCTGTCGATTTACGCATCTAATATGTAAGTTAGGTAGATACGCCGCTTCACAAAAGATTCAGAATGGGGCTGTGCGTAAGTTATGTTCACATCATTTTCAATGACTATTTGCAACGTGATTTGGAGCATGCGCACTGGGATACGTTCACAGCCGGCACATGTGCAGTTCGTTCGGCGCGTCATTTACGTGGGGTCAGGGTTAATTTAAATACAATATGCCCCCTACCTGCCCAATTTAAATTACGCGCAGATACACCGGCCCATTTACACTACGCCGCTGCAACTTTCGAAGCAAGTGCTTTGTGAATACAGCACTTGCCTGTATAAGTTGCGGAGGCATAGCGTAAATAGGATATGTTACGCCCGCACAAAGATACGCTCTCCATCCTGAATCTGGCCCAAACTGTCTATTCCTTTTCTGTTTAGTTTCCCTGTTCCTGGTCTATTCTGTCAATCCATATGCCTCGCTCCTCCACACCATCGCTGATTTACTTGTATCTAGCTTAATTTGTGCATGTGTTCCATTTTCACATATGTGTTTTATTTGCCCCTTGCTTTTGGCTATGTAGGGGCTCTGCCATTGCCAAACAGCACTGAATTGTGTGCCTAGTCTGACTGCTTATGTATTTCTACTGACTCTCAGGCTTTGTATTTGCATTAGCTTGCCCTTCAGACCTTGTATGATTGTTGAACTGACCTGTATTGGTTTCTGATCCACTAGTAGCTGTACCCAGTATCTGTGTCAAGATGTCCAAGTCTAAAGCCTTGTACACACGATCAGTCCATCCGATGAGAACATAAAGCACAGTTGTCTTAGGTTAACCGATGAAGCTGACTGATGGTCTGATGTGCCTACACACCATCAGTTAAAAAAACGATCGTATCAGAATGTGGTGACGTAAAACACAACAATGTGCTGAAAAAAATTAAGTTCAATGCTTCCAAGCATGCGTCGACTTGATTGTGAGCATGCGCGGGTTTTTAACCAATGGACGTGCCTACTAACAATCGGTTTTGACCTATCGGTTACAAGTCCATAGGTTAATTTTAAAGCAAGTTGGCTTTTTTTTAACCTAAGGTTAAATAACCTATGGGGCCCACAAACGATCGGTTTTTGACTGAAGAAAATGGTCCATCAGACTACTGCTACACCTGACTTTATTTGTCTGCACTAATCATGAACCTGCAGCCCATTCCCTACTTACATGCATTTATCCTGAACCTCCACTCCAGTCTCTGTTTATTGTACACCCAAGCTACACAAGTCCCTTCGCTGTGTTTCTGTACACTGAGGGATAGTGTTCCTGTTCTGCCCTGGATATCTATTTTGGTCCTGTTATTGGGTCTCTATGATTCAGGAGACCCTAAAAAAAAATCTACAGTTGGTGTTGACCTGTTGCCAATGACACATGCTAATTTATAGTACTTAATTTCTTCATCTAACTGTATATTCCTAAAAGACAGTGCAACAAAGTAGTTGCAGCAGTTGGCCCAAGTCAAAAGGCTTCTTTTTCCAGTTTGGCTTTTTAGCTCAGGTGTCATGCCTCACTCCCACCCCAAAACATGCATTGTTCTTTTGGTACATATAAAAATCTGTCTAATTAGGTGAACAAAATAGTTATACGCTGTCTTCATATGACCACTTTTGGCGTTCTTGTTCTCCATTTCTTTCTAGGGTGTTGGAAGGGCAGCTTCATGGCTCAATGTCTCTATATAATCAATGCATATATTTGCGCTACATTTCCCACAGATAAGAATATGTTGCACAGCTTAGTGAGTGATATGCTGAGCATCAATTGTCAAATCTGGAGCTACAGTAGCAGAAACATGGATTTTTTAAGGAGACGAGTATACATTTAGAGAAACATATTGATAGATGAGAAAAGGACATATTTGTCAATAATATATTAGTAGTCAAAATGAAATTGGACTTTCATTTAAATGTAGGGTATAAAATCTTAAAACAAGGAGTTTATGTTTTAAAAGTTTAAACCTACCAAGTTTTACCTACACACCCTCTGAAAATAATGTTTCAAGGTCCCAACTGATTAATTCTGTTAAAATAAAGCTCAGGTATGCTGTACTTGACCACAAACCTACTTGCTATTTGTGACAGGAAGTCAGGTAAATCTGTGTTGTCACAGACGGAGATATATTTCTGCCTTGTTTAGACAATACACCAATTACTATTAGGCGTCGGCTGCAGAGATGGCCAGAGTGGTTTGGGGAGCGTTAAAAGGTTTTGTTGTTTACTGCTGTAGGGACTTTGTGGTTCAGACAGATGTGTCAAATGTGGGGTTAGGAGCTGTACTGTCCCAGGTTATCAACGGGGAGGAACACCCTGTTATGTACCTTAGCCGAAAGTTGAAGGCCCATGAAGAGAATTATGCCACCATTGAAAAGGAGTGTTTGGCAGTAAAATGGGCTTTGGATTCTCTCCGGTACTACCTCCTGGGTAGACAGTTTGAACTGGTGACAGATCATGCCCCATTGAAGTGGATGGCACAGAACAAGGAGACCAATAGGAGAATAAATAGGTGGTTCCTGGCCCTTCAGGAATTTAGTTTTTCTGTAACGCATCGCCCCAGTGTTAAAATGGGGAATGCAGATGATTTGTCCCGAGTGCATGCGTGCCTGGCAACCTGTGTCCCAACCCTAGGGTTGAAACAAGAGGGGGGGGTATGTGACAGGAAGTCAGGTAAATCTGTGTGTGTTGTCACAGACGGGAGATATATTTCTGCCTTGTTTAGACAATACACCAATTACTATTAGGCGTTAGCTGCAGAGATGGCCAGAGAGGTTTGGGGCGTTAAAAGGTTTCAGCTGTTCAGAATTAAGCAATTAAAGCCCCTATAAAGACAGCCTAAGGATAACGACTGATTGCTATATCCTGAGGCTTTGGGAGTGAAGGAGCAGTCACAAGCACTTCTGGAGAGGTGAGGTGCTGATGGATATTTCTGTGTGAGAAATATCAAAGATACTTTTTTTGTTGTTTACTGCTGTAGGACCAGCAGTGTCTGCCCAGCAGTAGGATGTGCCAGACTCAATAGGTAGGTTCCTGTGTTGGGAAGGTAGACGCCCCAAGTGGCAAGGGTTTATTTTATGTTTTGTTTTGTTTATACTGTTTTGATGCTGGCACATGTATCCAGCAATATGGAAAAATAAACCATATAATTTGTTTTCAACCATCCTCTACTGCCTTTTTGTACAGTTCAGCGTGTAGTGAACCCATCCAGGGGGTCACACACACCCGCTACTGAGTTAATCCCTCACATATTGTACAGTTTAAAAAAGCTAAAGTTGTACAATCCTGCCAAGCTTGATGGGATTCCTGCCAAGTTTGTCTTGCGTACAGACTGTCATACAAAATCCCGCCAGTCCAAAACGCGGTGACGTACAACACGTATGACGGCACTATAAAGGGGAAGTTCCATTCCAATGGTGCCACCCTTTGGGCTGCTTTTTCTGATCTTGTGTTATTGTGTGTTAGTAAAAGTTTGGTGAGAGACAATTCAGGCTTAATAATAATTTGAAGCCTGAGCAATGTGCTATCTCCATTACGAACGCTAGTTTTACCAGAAGGAGCGCTCCCATCTCATACTTGATTCTGAGCATGCATGTTTTTTTACCCTTGGAAAAGTATACACACGACCGGTCTTCTCCGCGGGAAAAAGTCAGACAGCAATCCCGATGGCAAAATAGAGAACAGGTTAGACAGTTTTCCTATCGGGAAAGCATACACACGACCGGTTTTACCAGTCAAACACTCTCATGGCAGCTTTCCTGCCGGGAAAACCGGTCGTGTGTACGAGGCTTTAGAGAACACTTTTTTTTAGCTTTAAATAGCATAAGTAAAGGTTAATATTAATATTGAAAAACAATACATATGATGGTATTTGCTTCAATAGTTTGTCTAAAGCACCAAGAGCTTTACTACCACCATATTTTGGAACTGTGTTGCTGTTAGGTATGAGGTTTGGATTTACAATGACCATAGGGTTCACAATGTGTGGTCTTTATGATTTTTTTGTGCAAATTCACCCTTCTTCTTTATAATGCACTGCATGAAACAGCAATAACAGGCTTATTATGGTCAATGGGTGGCTTTTAAAGCCAGCTCCTTCGGAGAGTCAGTGTTAGTGTATTCAAATTTGCTGTTGGGAAAATAATAGGGAGAGATGAAAAACTGCATAGGCATGGATTAGAATTCATAAACAAACTGTGCTTTATTTTTCTGAAGTGCAGCGGGGAGGTCTTTTTTTTCCTCCCCTTGTGATCAATGTTCTTCATTTATCCAAAAATGTATTATTATGACAACGGCATTTTTTTTATATAAAAGAAATGTCAAAAACTCTTGTACTGTCTTTATACATTTTTAAAAAATGTTGTTGAATCGGTAGGGGTACCCCATAAACATTCACATGGGGTCTCCTTATTAAAGAGGGCTTCCAGATTCTGATAAGCCCCCCACCTGCAGACACCATGCCAAAACTAAAAAAAAAAAATTGTGGGGGTTCCCCCTTAAAATCCATACCACACTCTTATACAAGCATGCAGTCTGCAGGAAAGGGGGGGGTGAGCAAGCAGCCCCCCTCCTGAACAATACCAGGCCACAGACCTTCAACATGGGGGGTGGGTGCTTTAACAAGGGGGTCTCCTATATGAATGAGTATTGGGTACATTTTACCCCTACTAATTTACCCAAAAAACTGTCAAAAACAAATAAAACACTAGACATGTTTTTGATAAATCCTTTATTTAAAAAAAAGGTAAGGGACAAGGCCACCTGGTGATGTCACCTTATGACCTCACCCCTTGTGACATCACTGATCCAGTGCCCCATCAAGCCTTCTTTTTAGAAGCAAAGAATAGATGGAGCCTGAGGGGATGTATCCACTGTTTGTTGACATTGTAGAGGAGTGGACAGAGTCTGAAGGATGTGTGCACAATAATCCCCATCAGTTCTGCTTTGGAATTGAGTGACAGTGGGTTTGTTTCTATGCTGTGTATGGGTAATTACAAGTGTTGAAATAGGCAGAGCCTGTGGGGTGTTTGCATTTTAGCAATTCCCCATTAATTCTACTGTTGTTGTCCTTTACAGCTTTGTAGGGTTTTGAAAATGAACTCATCCTACTTTTCTCCTCCTTTTGAGTTACACCCCATATGTGGTGATAAATGAAGAGAGATATAAAATGCTGGCGTTTGTGATATATTGTGTAGTTGCTCCCATCTTGATAACGTGATGGACAGAGCTTGAAATATCGGCCCAGATTCACAGAGCGATTACGCCTGCGCAACTGGTGTTGCGCGTGCGTAAGTCTAAATGTGCGCGTGCGTTTAGATGCGCGCGATTCAGAAAACAAATTACGCCAGAAATCTACTTTTTTTTGTCCGGCGTAATTTCGTTAGACAGACGCATCCGTCCGCGCAAAAATGCGCTAGACACACCATTGATTTGCTAGTCAAATATGCTAATGAGGGAGTTGCGGGGATCCACAAAAAAACGCAGTTGCTGCGCAGGCTACGCGATGTGCGCAACAGCAAAATGTCCTGTCTAAAGTTAGAGCACCTAAAAGCTGGTCTAAATTTTGAAAAAACGTCTACATCTCACAGAAAGCAACACCGTTACTGAGGAGCAGACCACACACACGTGTTGCACTACAATTTGACTGCCAACATGCCAGGGGCATCGTCGCTCATAGCTGCACTAGTGAATTCAGATGACCAAAGAAGGAGGAGGGCACAGAGGATGGCACGGAGGATGGCACGGGAGAGGGTATACCGCACACACATAGACCTCTTTGGCATGAGTGATTCTGAGGTGTATCGCATCTTCAGATTCCCCCCTCATGCCATCCTGGAATTAACCACAACCCTGCAGGAGGACATCACCAGCCCAACACAACGCTCACATCCAGTGCAGCCACTGGTCAAGGTACTGGCAACACTCCATGTCCTTGCCAGTGGCTCTTTTTAGCGTACAAGTGGAGTGGTGGCTGGGATGTCACAATCCTCCGTGAGCAGATGTGTGCACCAGGTTGTCCCTGCAATCCTCACACGCTTGGCCAACCAAATCATCAAACCCACCACTGAGGACCTGCGGCTGAAGGCAATGACAGATTTCTACAGAATTGCCAGATTCCCACGCACCATCGGGGTCATTGATTGCACACATGTGGCACTCCAGCCCCCCCATGACACAGAGCACATGTACCGCAATCGGAAGAATTGGCACTCCATCAACGTACAGGTGATAGTTGATGCCCAAGGCCTCATATGGCACGTCCGTGCCAAACACCCCGGATCCACCCATCACAGCTACATCTACAATCAATGCCACATCCGAATGGAATTCGATCAGAACGTGTATGGGAACACCTGGCTGGTTGGTGAGTGACATGGGAGTCAGGCATGACTATCCCCTCCTGTGATGCACACCCCACAAGTGGCACATGCATGACTAACATTCTCCTGTCTTTTCCCTTCCAGGTGACTCTGCATATGCACTGGGACCCCATCTCATGACTCCTATCCGGAACCCCCAAACCCCAGGGGAGGAAAGATACAATCAAGCACACATCAAAACCCGTGCAGTGGTGGAGCGCACCTTTGGCCTCCTGAAGTCACGTTTCCGATGCCTGGATAAGTCTGGGGGTACACTGTTGTATTCCCCAAACTTCGTGTGCCATATCATCGTTGCATGTTGCATGCTGCACAATCTCGCAGTGAGGAAGGGCCTGCAGGTTGAGCTACGTGATGACCTGACCCCCCAACCAGACAATCAACCCCTAACCGAGGATACCCCGTCTTCTGAGGGAAGAGCAGTCAGGAGGCAGCTCATATTGGGCATCTTTGCACGTTAAACACACACATTAATCATGGCACAATGAGAATGCATGCATGAACACCACTGTGGTCCCTAGCACACACACCCCACATCCTCATCAAATTGGATTGGCACCAGTCCACCATGCAGGACTGGTGAGCAGTAACGCCACGTCAAGGCTCCAATTATGTCACTGAACATTCATACACCAATCACACGGACCTGAGGATCACTTCTCCCTGGTCCTGGGGAACCCTTCTCCACCAAAATTGAGGATGACACCCCTTTTCCAGCAGGAATGTCACCCCCACATTCAAACAGCATGCACAACCCAAAATTTAAAAAAAATGTCAGCAAAAAAAAAAAAAAATACAAAAAATGTCAGCAAAAAAAAAAAGGGGGAAAAAAAAATTATTGCCCTCTGCGTGAGCCACGCCTGGGGCGCCCCCGGCCACGGCCCCTCAGGGGAGACTCATGGGGGAGGGGCAAAGCCGGGGAAGGAGGAGCAGCCCCTGATATCTGCCCACCTGGCGGCCTGCCCTCCAAGGCCACGGCAATTCTGTCCAGGGAAGCACCAAGTGTTGCCGTGTTGGCCTGGATAGCCTGGGTAAGGGCCCTCACATCCTGCCCAACGCCTGCTGCTGTAGTCTGCAGTTCATTTAGGCAGGTTGTGAAAGCCCGGGAGTGGGAGTCCAGGTTACCCAGCGTATCCTTCATGTAGGACAGGCTCTCCTCCACCCGCCCAAAAGTCTGGCAGAGCTGTCCCAGATGGCGGGTCTGGAGGGCCTGGTCCCTTCGCAGACTGGCGGGCAGGAGATTGGGCGCCCCCCTGGTGCTCTGGGATGACATCCTGCCTCCAGCTGATGGTTGTGGGCGGGGAGAAGGGGAGGCCCTTGTGAGGGGAGCCATGTTGGGGGAGGAGCTCCCCCTTAGGGAGGGCAGGCTTCTGCCAGCCAGAGGGGAAGAGTCCGCACAAACCACTCGTCCAGTGCCTGACTCCTCCTCCTCATGATCGTCCTCCTCCTCATGATCGTCCTCCTCCTCATGATCGTCCTCCTCCTCTCGAACATCCTCCGCGGACTGTGGCCTTGTTGGGGGGGCCTCATTAGGCTGCTGTCCTGGTGTTGGAGCGGTCAGGCCAGATGGCCCTGCACCCTCCTGCACATCTGTGGATGACACAAACCATTCACAGGTTGGAGGATCCACACACTTGGCACATATTCCCTTTCACCCCCTCCCCCACACATGCTACACACCTGATAGAACAAAAAACCTTACCTGGCACCGCGGGGACAGGACTTGTGTCAAAGCCTGGCAGGCCCTCCACTTCATGCCGGTGAAAGGTCAGGGCCACCACATGCTCCGTCGCTGTAAGCCTAATACGGCATGGTGGGCCCCCTCCTGTGCCCCTGGCATGGGCATGCATTGCGGCCAGTTTTTTTTTCACCAGACGCCGGAGATCATTTATTTTTTTTTCGATCCCAGGCCGGGTCCGTGTCTCCCCCTCCCCCGATGAATTCACCTGCTCCGTGATCCTATCCAATATCTCCCTCCTCCTGGCCGGGGTGGTGGTGGCACTCTGCGGGCCGTGGAGAAAACGCCCATACTCGCTAATGGCCCGGGCAAGAATTCTTTTTACCCCCACAGTAAAATTAAGCTTTCTTTTTCTCTCAGTCATACTTCCAAACAAACTCACTACCAGTCTCCAAAAATCAGTCACAAATACAAGCACAACCAATCAGGCAAGAACACACACAAAGAGAAAATGAACACCCAAAAATCACACTAGCACTCAGCAAGAAACAGTCACCAAAAAATAAAAAATAAAAAATAAAGCAAGAAAACAAACGAACAAAAATATATCAATCAAACAAACAGTCTCTCAAACACTTATCAAAAACACTTTCACAAATATACCAACAAGCACTTGATCACACAGAACACTAATCTGACAACTACAAGACACACTGCAACGAACAACAGGAACAAAAGCACTTGGTTCAATGGGAAGGGACACAAAGGGATGTACTTTTGCAATGCAAGTGCGTTTTTGTGTGTCTATTTATGCTGTCTGCGTAGTTCACAACGTTGCCCTAGTCCATTTCCAATTTCACTGATTGCGCCGCTCCCGAGTTGTGAGCATGCGCACAGCGGAGCTGACATGGTCTCCTTCACGCGCGCATGCGCGAGCCGGCCGGCCCTTCATTTGCATGGGGTCACGGCTCATTTCAATGTAACACGCCCACGTCCCTCCCAATTTGTATTACTCCTCCTTACGCCTCAGGAAAAAACCTTACGCTTGCGCAATTTCCTGCGCAAAAGCTACGTGAATCGGGGGATTACGCGGCTAGATGGCGCAAGTCTAACGTAAAGGCGGTGCGCTACGCCGGTCCAATAATGCGCCGATGTACGTGAATCTGGGCCATCATGTTTAAACGGCAGGAACTATCATGTTTTGTACTACCACCTATATGTAATACATTTAAGTAGCTGATACTTTTTATACAAAATATCTGGGTATGAATGTTGAATGCTTCTACATATTATTTAGTTAAATACATAAATGTGTCCATCAAGTTCAGCCACTCAACAAACTATTCAGTTAAGCTGTTAAATCAAATTTCAAAAGCTAAAATCACAAATTTGGTGCCCTGGCACAAATGCATATATGTTTTCTGTTCAAATGTCAAACCCGTTTCACCCTATGATAGCTACCAGGCAGTTATTGCAGCACATATATTAAAAATATTGATGGAATTATCCTCTTTTATGGGCTCAGTCTGCTCATCCCTGTGCTACACCCAGTGAGTATGTATGCCAAGAGTGAAACATATCCTGCACTTTGGAAAACACTGATTTAAGCAATCATTTTGCATGCTGTCAAGACATTTTGTTCCAACTAGTCTAATATATGTAGCGCCCCCTTACTTTCAGAAGGGACGCTTTCTGTAAATTTAGTGGGGTGATAGACTTATTTGCTCTCACACAGGTTGATTTTTGTTAAATTAGGCTGCTGTCAGCCCTGAATTAACCTGTGGGTCATTCTGTGCTCCAGGGATGCAGTTTCATCTCTGGGCGGTATTTCCCTCGCAGGGAATGCTGGGGAGGGGTATATCTGTGGCGGACGCCATTTTTGGGGGTTCTTCGTGTGTTCCTGGTTCCAGGTGCGGCACCCAACTTCAGGGTGTGCGCACGTCACAGGCCCCACCACTATGGTCTACCTGGCCAGGGCCCATGCTACACAGAGTTCCTTACTCTGGGCCCTCATGCCTCAGAACAACTGAGTTGCCGAGGGCCCCAGTGACTTACTGGGTCCTTACACTTCAAGAGAAACTGACTGAAAGGATACGCTCTATTGCTCTCAAGTATCGGACCTGTGGCAGAGGCCTTTACTAATTTACTAGAGCCATGTCGGTTGCAGAGACTTGTTCCTTCTCAGCATTCTCAGTGACACTCTGGCTGCCAGGCCTGTGGGAGAGGCCTGTCCAGGTGCACTGCACCGACTCCGGCGGGAGTGGTGACGGGAGAAAATAATATACTCTAGAAGCAGGACTGCTTCTACTCGTTATCCATAGCCTGAATCTGCAAAGTTATTATTTTCACCAACCTATCCTGTCTACCTCAAGTTGACTGTTGGTCGATGTTGGACCGAAAATAAACACTTAGAAAACGTCAACCATTGGCTTGGACATTCCGTTATTGCTTTCACAGTTGCTACCATCAATTTCCCTAGACACATCAAAGGTAACTTAACTTATGCCGATCCCACATCTAACCAGCGGCTCCTGAGGGGGTAGCGCTACATATATTAAATCATTAATAAATGCTGAAAGGACTGTTCTCTTATACTATACTGGCAATGGTACCATTATTTTAATAATATAGTTTTAATACACAGTATTAAAAAATTAATTTAAAGAATGTTTTGCTATTGTACCCAAGATACTTCAAATTCAGTTGTGTGCTCTCAAAGGATAAGTGGGTAGTGAGACTTTTGCATGCCCCCTTTGAAGTTCCTGTTCCAGTAATGTTACTCCTTGTGGTGTTGTATCAGTTAACCACCATTCCCTGTTGCCTGGTAATGGCATAGCTGCTTTAACGTGGTATTGTTTAAAGGGTTACTGTGCTGCAGATGAAAATTCATCAAGGCTAATTGCATAATTATATGTTATCTGTGCACTGTAGGCCTTCAAGATGTAAAACGTGTTTCAGCACTGCATATGTTCAGAGATTTCATAAGCGCTAATGTTGAAAAATAATGCATATTTAATGTGCACACCACAATTCTTGTTCGAATATCATGTTTACCTAAACGGGCCTGAGGTGTACAGACAATGCACAACAACCATAAGAGATTCTGTTTCTCATCCCAGTAATAAACTACTTTAAAGGACTTGTATTAAATTGTAAGATCTACCCATTACTTACTCTACCCTCTTCCCATCTAAAATCACTGCATTATACCTGTAATAAAAACCTGTGGAAAAAAAGTTAGTTAATATATTCACCTTATATGCAGCTTCTGCATTGTTTAGGATGATACCAAGATTCGTACAGCATTCCCCCAGTACTGTTGAGGATCCTAAATCTAGTAAGAAAAATAAGTGGTTAATAATAGAAGCATCTGTCTTTTTTTCACATGCAAATTATTACATTATCACTATAATAATATTAATTTTGGAAAATGGAAGATCACATGTTATGTCTGTTACTTTGTATGCTGTTTTGCATTGAACTCTTTTTCAGTAAAAAAATATTATTTTGTATAATTATTAGTGTTGCTCACGAATATTCGCATTGCGAATATTCGCTACGAATATTGCATATTCGAGTATTCGCGAATAACGCGAATATCGCGGCGAATATTCGCTATTTCGAATATTCGAATGTTTTCAATTTTTTTTTAGAACAGATCACATCCTAGAGATCCCCATCGACGTCTAAAAGCATTGCTGGTATGATTAGAGACCTTGGGCCGAGTAGCTGCAGCGCTCATTTTATATTGCCGAAAAATCGCAATGCGATTATTCGGCAATAGCGATATCGCGCGATTATTTTATATTGTAATATATCACGAATATTCTGAGCCAATCAGAGTACTCCATTCCGCATTTCTCGAAATTTCGCAATTATTTTGTATTGTAATATATCACGAATATTCTGAGCCAATCAGAGTGCTCCATTCCGCATTTCTCGAATATTCGCAATTATTTTATATTGTAATATATCACGAATATTCTGAGCCAATCAGAGTGCTCCTTCCGCATTTCTCGAATATTCGCAATTATTGTGTATTGTAATATATCACAAATATTCTGAGCCAATCGGAGTGCTCCTTCCCTCATTTCTCGAATATTCGCAATTATTGTGTATTGTAATATATCACAAATATTCTGAGCCAATCAGAGTGCTCCTTCCCTCATTTCTCGAATATTCGCAATTATTGTGTATTGTAATATATCACGAATATTCTGAGCCAATCAGAGTGCTCCTTCCGCATTTCTCGAATATTCGCAATTATTTTATATTGTAATATATCACGAATATTCTGAGCCAATCAGAGTGCTCCTTCCGCATTTCTCGAATATTCGCAATTATTTTATATTGTAATATATCACGAATATTCTGAGCCAATCAGAGTGCTCCATTCCGCATTTCTCGAATATTCGCATTCGCAATTCACAATTCGCAATCGCATTCGCATTCGCGATAGCGAAAATTCGCAATCATTTCATTTCCAAAAAATATCACGAATATTCGTATTTAGCGAATATATGTCGAATATTCGACTATATATTCGAGATATATCGCGAATTCGAATATGGCATATTCTGCTCAACACTAATAATTATTATTACATGTTTTTTACTATATTTGGCAGCATAGTTTAGGTATATTTAAAGTCAGCAAAAGTGAATCATATGTCAACATTTTTACACAGAAGTCAACAGTCACTAGTCTTTTTATCTTATTATGTATTGTGTTTCCCTCCTTTAGTATGGTAACTTGGGCTACTAGACCAGCTGTCTACATGTGTAATAAATGTTTTTCTCAGATGACCTTTGCTAACAATTCTTCTGCAGTGCTTCCATAATGGAGCTCCAAATGTAGTCTTTAGTTAAAAAGTATAAACTCTATTTTTCTATTATATTCAAACATTGCAAATACTTTTAGCGCAAACCACATCCATTATTTGTTCTGTAAAATGTTCAGATTGTCATTTCATTAAACATGTATAAAGGATTAGCCTTTCTTTGTTATGAAAATCTTTATAATTCGCTGAAAGCTTTTGTATTTGTTTGACTAAATTATAAGGAGAAAGTCTTGTTTTGTTTTGTTTGTTGTTTTATTACATTGGCACACAAATACATTTGGACATGCATTGTGTTGAATTTGCTACCACAAAACTGCAGAGATTTTTTTAAGCCAATTATTTGCAATGATTTCTTTTATAATAATACATGATATATCAATGGTAAAATAATGTTCTACTTTTAATACCCACATTTTTTTATCACAATGTGCCCTCTACAATGGTATATTTATGTTTGCATGCTGGCAATTTTCTTAGGGGTTTCTTTGTTCAAGCTTTAAAAACAAGCTGAGCTTTGACAAAGGATTTAACTGTCATAGGAACAAATTCATTGCCAGTTGCAACTGTTCTATATTTCAAATTATACTTTTGTTGTTTAACCGCTTGCCGACTGCCTCATGCACTTTTATGTTGGCAAAATGTCACGGGCAGGCAAAGCAACATATATATATATATATATACACGTTGCTTTGAACCTGCCCGCAGCGGGCGTGCACCACGGTCTCGATGACCATGTCTACGTGACTCGATTCAGTGTTCCACGATCGGGTCACGTAGCGGCAGAATGGGGGATGCCTTTGTAAACAAGGCATCTCCCTGTTCTGCCTAGTGACACAGCACTGATCGTCTGCTCCCTCTCATCGGGAACAGCGATCAGTGACACAGTAAGCCACGTCCACTAACAATTAGAATCACTCCCTGGGACACACTTAACCTCTTCCCCGCCCTCTACTGGTTAACCCCTTCACTGTCAGTCACATTTATACAGTAGTAAATAGGGTGTGCTGCGCTGCTAAAATTAATACATCAATAGTGAAAGTGATAACAAAATGTGCATTGAGTGCAAAAAAATTGTATATAAAAAACCAACACCAAGTGTTCCAATGTATAACAAAATCATATAGGAAAACAAACTGAATTGACAAAGTTCGTAAAATGTTGGTAATCAGCTCCAGGGAAAAATCAAAGTTCAGTGAGTTCAGAGAAATATCCCAAGTAGGAGATTGAGATACTGCAGGACAGAAGAGAACCTCCACCTCCACCTCTTATAGTAAATCTGCTTACCAGATAGATAATAATCGTGAGCATCAACAGCACAGCAGGCTGGATTGCCTTAACGGGTATTAAAGTGGAATCCTGTGTGTGTCTCCAAGCTTGGTCTCAATGCGGCTGGATCCCAGAAAAACAATCACTCCCAGAGTGTAGCCAAGGGAAGAGAAAGGAAGCCAACATAGAGTAGTAACGTTTTAAAAGTTTAATAAAAGAAATTCGATTGCACTTACAAAAAACGAATCCTTTGGAAGCATATAAATAGTAAGCCGGCCGGCTCTCACAATCCGCCCGTCCTTCCGGATGGTCGTGAGGATAAAAACAATGGTGTCGTCAGCACGCCGTTCCTCCCTATTGATATACACTATCAGTATACAAAGGAATTGTGGAGTTTCTACACTCTACCAATTTTCAGTGTGCACTTCATTTACACTATCAGCACACAAAGGAATCGTATTTTTTATACTCTATCAATTTTTTATACTCTATCAATTTTCCTTTTCTGTGTGCACTTCAGTGTTTATGGAATAATCGTCCCTAATTTGCTTCTTTCTTTAATATAAATTTATATATATATGGAATCAATCTGCATATATATATTTTTCATATTTTTTATCAAATTAATTTTTTATAATTAATTTTTCCCTTCATTAGTGGACTAATGTGTGGCATATTTGGAGGTGGTCATACCAGCTGTATTTGCCATACAACCCTTATACTCCAAATTGAGGCTCTTTTTTATGTATATTTTTTCTGCCTACATATTCTTATTTTCAGATATCAATTCCTATTACTGGCAAGCGATCCCTTTTCCAAAATGGTCGATTGCTTCCTGAATTCCCCGCTTGTCTGTTTAGGGCGACCTTACTGCAAAGGGTGTTTTCAATGTTTAAGGCAAGCGATCCCTTTTTTTAACACGGTTGATTGCTGCCTGAGTTTTCTGTAACTCTGCTTGGGATGACCTTATTACTAAGGGTGATCTCAAACAAAATTTCAAAGTTCAAGGCACTGACAGTGCTTATACTATTGGCAAGCGATCCCTCTTCAAAGATGGCCGATCGCCATTCATGATCCCCAGACGTCAGAGAAGGGCGGTCCTAGAATGTTACAAACGAATTTAAAGGTGGCGAGTCAGCGCGCCGCTCGTGCCCCTGGATGAAGTCTGCTATTGGACGAAACGGCGTAGGGAGGAACGGCGTGCTGACGACACCATTGTTTTTATCCTCACGACCATCCGGAAGGACGGGCGGATTGTGAGAGCCGGCCGGCTTACTATTTATATGCTTCCAAAGGATTCGTTTTTTGTAAGTGCAATCGAATTTCTTTTATTAAACTTTTAAAACGTTACTACTCTATGTTGGCTTCCTTTCTCTTCCCTTGGCTACACTCTGGGAGTGATTGTTTTTCTGGGATCCAGCCGCATTGAGACCAAGCTTGGAGACACACACAGGATTCCACTTTAATACCCGTTAAGGCAATCCAGCCTGCTGTGCTGTTGATGCTCACGATTATTATCTATCTGGTAAGCAGATTTACTATAAGAGGTGGAGGTGGAGGTTCTCTTCTGTCCTGCAGTATCTCAATCTCCTACTTGGGATATTTCTCTGAACTCACTGAACTTTGATTTTTCCCTGGAGCTGATTACCAACATTTTACGAACTTTGTCAATTCAGTTTGTTTTCCTATATGATTTTGTTATACATTGGAACACTTGGTGTTGGTTTTTTATATACAATTTTTTTGCACTCAATGCACATTTTGTTATCACTTTCACTATTGATGTATTAATTTTAGCAGCGCAGCACACCCTATTTACTGCTTATATTTTGTTCATCTGACATTTGTGCTGCAGCAGCATTCACGTTTATTCTTATGTAAAATCGTTTGGTTTTGCCACCAATCCAATTTTTATTTTCATTAGACCTGCGCAGTATTTTCCACTGTTTTTCACTTGTTTTTAGATACCCACTTACAGCAGCGGTCATATCTCCTTGTGATATAGGAGTCTAACTATTCACTTATTATTTTATTTTATTTTATTTTATTAACACTCTTATTTAGTATACATTATGGATGTATTTGAATATAGAGCGTCCAAGGTTGTCAATACTGATGGAGTTTTTCAGATGTATAAAGAAGGCGATCTCAGTGGCCTGTTCGTTAGACTTAAAAATCTAACTATTGCAGAGATCCATACCCAATGGGATGTAGCCTTTTTAGAGACATACATTAAATTGAATATGGTTCCTAGAAGCCTTAGGTGGCAAGTGAGTCCACAAAAAGGAGACCTTGAGCTACAGGAATGGTTCCGATACTTCAATGAGGCTGGAATCAATTTCCTTATCTTTTTGGTCTCTAGAAACAACAGCAAATTGACCAAACTAGATACTGAGATCAAAGCCCTCAAGGAAACTATGTCACCCCATAGGGAGAGCGATGAGTATAAGGATAGATCAAGTAACCTTTTACGTATTTTAGACAAAGAGGAAAAAGAACAGAAAATTAAGAAAAGAAAAAAATACAATAGGGACTTTGGGGATTATCAAGCCAGCCTGGTGTTTGAGTGGCAGAAAAAACTTGTGGCTGATGAACAAACCGAAGTAACTTCTCGGATGGAGGCCATAGTACAGGGAGATGAAGTTCCTGTTGAAACCGAACCCCCCCCACAAAGTTCCTGGGTAAGAAATGACCAGGGGAAAACCCCTAAGAAAAATAAATCAGGAAAGAAGACTAAGAAGGTGCCTTACCGATCACCGATTAGAGCCTCAGGCTCCTTTTATAATAATCAACAACAAGGAAAAAATGTTAATTGGACTAAACCTACACAGGGCAGAAATGTGGTTAATCCTGACCATGCTAGTGGCTTTCAGAATCCAGGCCAATATCAACATTATAGAGATTCACCTAGAAGAGATAGAAGTTCTGGGAGAATGGATAACAAAATTAAACACTATGGTCCCCCTCAGGAACAAAATATGTACACTCGACACTATTCAGATCGAGAAAGGGAAAGAGATGAATATGATCTTGATAGCGACACAGAAGCAAGGAATCGCTTTTACCCTTTGAGAGATAGAGATGGGCCTAGCAACTATGCCATTGCAGACTATGAATTAGCTAGTCAGGCACAGCGAACATATAGACAAGGCCCATCAAGGGATTTTCCTCCAAACCAATATGAAAACACTTCAGGTGAACATTGGGGTTTTCCCAGGTCAAATCAGGGCGTAAAAAGACAGGTAGAAAACAAAGAGGGTGCAGAGGGGGGAGGAGAACAAAGCCTCAAGAAACAAAGGCTGTGAACGATGCAGGTATTTTCAATCTTAGCTCGCACACTCTGACTCAATCAGAACTAATCTTATTGAACAAAGGACTAAAATTCGCCCCACCTAAAAAACTAAATAAATTCCAAACGTATATGGATATCCACCAATACATACGTAGGATAAATATCAAACGGTATTTTGCAGGTTTGCCCTCTACTGAACGACCATTGGCCCAACAAACTTTCAAACATTCAGGATTGGCCAATGCTTCCACATGGAATCCCCCTGGAGCACTGGCCCCTGCAATTAAAGTATTTAGAGATGTTGTGTTAAGAGATTTGGAGGCCGTCAGAGTCTCTAATATCTCAATGGACCAGGAACTAACCAAGGGACTTGACTCTCTATGTAATAACAAAGAGCTTGTCATCCGTCCATCGGATAAGGGTGGAGGCATAGTAGTTATGGATAGGTCTATGTACATCACTGAAACCAAGAAAATTGTGGATGACCAAGAGACTTACACACTACTATTGAGAGATCCAGTTATTCAATATAAAAACGATCTTGAGATCTTGATTAAAAAAGGTGCAGATCAGGGAATTCTTAATGAAAAAGAACAGATTTTTTTAGTCCCGCGAGCACCAAGACTTCCAGTGTTATATTGTCTCCCTAAAATCCACAAAAGCCTTACTTGCCCTCCTGGACGTCCCATCATCAGTGGGATTGATTCTATCACGTCCAGGGTGGGTAAGTATATAGATTATTTTCTACAACCCCTCGTACAGAAAATGCCCTCTTACCTAAAAGACACAAAACATGTCATCAACTTACTGTCTCAACTTCAATCAGACGAGAATATGTGGTTAGTGATAGCAGATGTTAGTTCACTGTACACCATCATCCCACATCATCTAGGGATATCTGCTGTGAAATACTATTTAGACGCACTTTCTGATCTGTCTGAGATACAAAAGGATTTTTTGATTGAGCTCCTTGAGTATGCGGCTAGTCACAATTATTTCTGGTTCGATCACAATTTCTATCGACAAGTAAGAGGCGTCGCTATGGGTGCCAAATATGCACCCAGTCTGGCCAATTTATTTATGGCCAAATGGGAGGAGGATGTCGTCTATAATGACCTGAGCCCGCATATCAAACTATGGGCCAGGTACATCGACGACATCCTTCTCCTGTGGACTGGAACCAGATCTCAATTGGATGAATTCATTTCCCTTTTGAATAACAACAACAGAGGTATTGTGCTAACATACGAAGCTAGTCAAGATGTTATCAACTTTCTAGATCTTACCATCGCTAAGGAAGAAGGAACATTTAAAACAAAAACTTTCTTTAAAAAGACAGACAGAAACTCCTACATACCAATAGGAAGTTGCCATCATAACAACTGGCTAAAATCTGTTCCCAGAAGCCAATTCATTAGGATGAGAAGGAACTGCACAACCCTGGATGACTATAAGACACAAGCAGATATTCTTGCCAATAGGCTGTCTGAAAAAGGATACGATCAAAGAATGCTTGAAACCACCCTAATAGAAGTGGGGGAAATAGACCGTTCTGAGCTTTTGAATTGTAGTGTTATAAATAATAAAAATAATCAAACTGGACCTATAGTCCCGCTTATCACTACATATTCCAGCCAACACTATAAGATTAAAAATATTATAAAAAAACATTGGCATATACTTGAAAACGATAGAGTCCTAAATACTTTCCTACCCTCGAATCCACATGTGATTTTTAGGGGTGTACCTTCTTTGAGGGACAAAATAGCCCCCAATGTGGTGGACCCTCCGGCGAAAAAGGTCTCCTTCTTTCAAAGAGGCATCGTAGGTTACCACCAATGCCGGAGGTGCCAGGTTTGTACGTTAAACAAACTAAAAACGAAAAAAACAACATCATTTTTTTCAACCAGTACCTCCAGGGAACATAAGATTGAACCCTTTATAACCTGTAGTTCTACTGGCATTGTTTACCTGCTGCAATGTCCTTGCGGGAAACAATATATTGGTAGGACCAAACGCACAATGCAAGTACGACTGGGGGAACACATTACCAATATTCGATCAGGGTTTTCCCAACATTCAGTGTCAGCACACTACGACCTACATCATAGTCGAAATCCTGAAGGCACGATATTTTTGGGGATCGATAAATTTGATCCCCACTGGAGGGGTAGTTCCTTAGTTAGAGGACTCTCCAGACTTGAAATGTCTTGGATCTATCGAGTCCGGACTTACCTACCTTATGGGTTAAATGTGGACACGGACGTCAACGCTTTTATAGATAACAGCTGATTTCCTTTTTTTACCATTACTGTAGTGTGTACCTGCTCTGATGTCTGGGTAGATTTGAGAATCAATAAGTTCTAATCAGTTTCACCTCATTAACAACTTCACATCGTTACACTGTTTAGTCTAGTCGATCCGCATGACCAATTTAATTAATCTTTTTTGAAATATTTTTTGGAACTAATTTTATTATAGATCCTGTCCTTTTACATATATTTTTTGATTTTCCAACATGGTTAATGTATGCTGCAAGTTGGATTTCTGTTCTTACAGTTACTTCCAACACAGATGTTTTTCCGTGTTGGGCTATATTCATTGTGTACCTGCTCTGATGTCTGGGTAGATCTGAGAATCAATAAGTTCTAATCAGTTTCACCTCATTATCAACTTCACATCGTTACACTGTTTAGTCTAGTCGATCCGCATCACCAATTTAATTAATCTTTTTTAAAATATTTTTTTGAACTAACTTTATTTTAGATCCTGTCCTTTTACATATTTTTTGATTTTCCAACATGGTTAATATATGCTGGAAGTTGGATTTCTGTTCTTACAGTTACTTCCAACACAGATGTTTTTCCATGTTGGGCTATATTCATTTTGTATAAAGGGCATAATATATATTCATTCTAATATATTATCTGGTAGTGTCATACCATATTGATATACACTATCAGTATACAAAGGAATTGTGGAGTTTCTACACTCTACCAATTTTCAGTGTGCACTTCATTTACACTATCAGCACACAAAGGAATCGTATTTTTTATACTCTATCAATTTTTTACTTTCAATAAATTTTTATTAGTATAAAAGAAACAGAGAATATAACTGTATAAAGAAACATAGAGAAACATACACTTAGTGCAATGCATTGGAACATAGAAGTGTAAACATGCTTAACAAGCATAAAATATACATTAGTGTCTTGTGAAGTCACAAAGAGGAGACTTGTACATTCTTTAATCGATCCAAATCACATTATATCATTTCACATCACCCTGAGACTCCTCCGAGCCCAGGCAGATATCTAAACCTACAGCGGCGGCGAAAAGCCCCGCACCGGCGCGCCCCAACGGGAACACACTGCGCGCGACAGCACAGGGCCCCCACCCCCGCTCCATCTGTACCATCACACTTGTTCATTACTATTACTATCTATGACCTCACTGTCATTACTTAACTGCACTTGACTCTGAGAAATTGTTGAAAAACAAGAGGGGAATTAGGAGAAAAAAAAAGGGGAACAAGAGGGAAAATAGAAAGAGCCAGAGAGGAGAGAGTGTGTAGAGAGGGTAAAGAAAGGGGAATAGGGGTAGGGGAATAGGAGTAAGCTGGATGTGCCTCAGTAAACAGAACCGAACCAGGACCGAGGTGTGTAGTCTAAACCTTATTTCTCCTGTGCCAGTCTACCCAGGGTTTCCAGGTCTGGGAGTTAGTCTTGGATAGATTTTGGGAAGCCTCAAACATAGTTTCATAAGTAATATGTAGATTTGTGGATCTAATCACCTCGATGAGCGAAGGGATCTCCTCGCTTCTCCATCTCCTCACCAATTCAAGTCTTGCGCTTAATAGAACGTGGGAAATTATACGTCTATGAGACTGTGGGAATATATCTATACCCAGAGATAGGATAGCTAGACCAAGCTGAGGAGAACACCGGGAGCCTGTGACCGAGCTGATAAGACCAAAAACGTCACTCCAATATCTCCTCAGCCTAGGACAGCCCCCCAGTATGTGCAATAGCGAACCCCTCTGGCCGCACGACCTCCAACACAAGGGAGAGGTCTGGGCCTGGAATCCGGCCAAACGTGTGGGAGTTAAGTACCACCTCAGCATGACCTTTTGATACAGTTCCCACAAGTTGGCGCACCTGGTCGCCTTGTACACTGAAGATATAGCAGCTTTCCACTGTGGTAAAGCGTATTGGGTGCCCAAGTCCCATTCCCAAGATCTCATAGATGGGGTTTTAATTAGTGTTGTTTTCTGATTGAGCAGGCCATAAAATAGGGATATGCCCCTAATGGAGGTGGCAGGGCCAGTAAGGTATAGGAATACTTTCCATGGGACGGAGACCGAGGTCTCACCAAAAGTCTTCAAAAGATGAGTAATTTGGGTGACCGTGAATTGGTCTCTCAGTTCTAAACCGTATTCTATCTGGAGAGATCTGAACGTTTTGATTGCCGGGCCAACTTGGATATCAGTAACATTGATAATACCTTTAGATTCCCAGTGTTTAACGTTCAAATCAGGGATAAGTAGTTGTAGGCCTACTATGGGAAGTGGGATAATTTTAGTGTTATCATCAGCTAAAGGTTCCTTTAAGAATTTTTTCCAAGCTACGATAGTGGCGTGCATAGTGGGGGATAGATTGGGAGTTAATTTTGGCAGATGGGTGTTGGCCAGTAGTAAGGTAGGGAGGTCAAGGCCATGACCCTGGAAGGTTTCTAACTTTTTCCATCCAGAAATAAGTGTGGTTGAAAACCAATATCTTAATTGGGCTAGAATTGCTGCTAGATAGTAATCCTTGAGGAGTACATGGCCCACCCCTCCCGCTGCTTTAGATTTGACCAATTTTTGAAAGGCACACCGAGCCCTTCCGCCCTTCCAAAGGAATTTATTAATTTGGGATTGGGCTATATTGAAGAACCTATCCGGAACAAGAACAGGTAGATTCCGGAATAAATAGATGAATTGCGGTAGCAATATCATCTTAAAGGCTGCCAGGCGGCCAGACCATGTTGATTCGGTCCAAGCTAGTTCTCTAAGTTTGGAGGGGAGGGAAACCAAGAAGGAGTTGTAATTAGCTTCAACTAAGCGGTCTGTATCACTTGTAAGCTGGATCCCTAGGTATTTAATGCATCCCGCACTCCACGTATATGGATATCGATTTTTAATCTCTGCGCATACAGGCTCTGGTAGCCCCAGACCCAGGACATAGGACTTGCTATCATTTACTTTGTAATAGGAGATACTATTGAACTGTTTTAGAACTTCTTGCGTTGCCTCTAGGGAGGATATCACATCTGTCATTACCATAATGATATCGTCAGCAAATAAGCTGATGGAATGCTCCTCCCCAGCGACCCTGAATCCCTTTATCCCTGGGTGGGACCTCACACAGATGGCCAATGGTTCTATCAGAAGGTTGAATATTAGCGGGGATAGGGGGCACCCCTGCCGTGTGCCATTGGTGATATCGAATGGTGCCGAAAGGGTGCCAGACATGTATACCCTAGCGAATGGACTAGAATACAAGGCCAAAATTGCAGATAAAATGTGCCCAGAAAAACCAAAATACTCCAATGTCTTAGTCAGGTACACCCAATGGATCCTATCAAAGGCCTTCTCCGCGTCCAAAGATAGGAGCAGAGAAGGCCTTTGCTGAACCTTCGCCAGGTGAATAACATTGATCAAACGCCGGGTGGCATCAGAGGTCTGCCTGTTTTTGGTGAAACCTGCTTGGTCCGGATGGATAAGTGTAGGCATAATGTCCACCAGGCGCAGAGCAATCAATTTGGCATAAATTTTGAGATCTATATTTAACAATGAAATCGGCCTGAAGTGGGAGGGAGTGGTGGGCTCCTTTCCCGGCTTAGGCAAAGCCACAATTAGGGCTTCTAACATCTCCGGGGGGAAGGAGGCAGAAGCAGCAGCGGACCCAAACAACTGTAGTAAATAGGGAGACAGTATGGATTTAAACTTCTTATAGTATTCGCTACTAAAACCGTCCGGTCCGGGGGATTTATTGATCGGGAGAGAATCAATAACTTTAGACACTTCACATTCAGTGAACGGAAGGTTCAACGAGTGTAGTTGGGCGTCTGACAGCTGAGGGATACGAAGCTGTTGAAGAAATTGGGTAATAAGCTCAGGAGTCGGTTGGGTAGTGGCGGGGTCGTCTTTAAGGTTGTACAAAGTGCTATAATAATAGCTGAATGCGTCGGCAATGTGCTGGGGGTGGAAAACCTTCTGTCCTGTTTTGGGGTGGAAGACAAAGGGGACCTTAAGTTTGTATCTATGGCCCTTAAGGGTCCGCGACAGTAATTTACCTGCTTTGTTTCCAGTAGCGTAGTAGTTCATCTTAAGTCTCTTAGATGCGCGTTCAAAGTTATCTAGTAAACTTAACCTAAGATCGTATCTTAGTTTAGTTAGTTGTTGGGATAATTTGCGGGAGGGGTTAAGCTTGTTTTTATTTTCTAAGTCAGATATTTGGCTTAGCAAGTCGTCAAGGAACCGCTGCCTCTGCCTCCTTTGCCTCGCACCCACTTGAATAAAAATGCCTCTAATAAACGCCTTGTGGGCGTTCCAGACTGTAAAAGGGCTCTCCACCGACCCAACATTATCATCAAAAAACCTAGTCAGTTGAATGTCAATCCTGTCCTTTACTTCTTGGTCCTGTAAAAGAAAAGTGTTAAGTCTCCAAACCGGGTTCGGCTTGTGAGATGTAGAGTTGGCAATAGATAATACAACTGAGGCATGGTCACTCCAAGTTATGTCATTAATAGTCACTGATTCTACTTGGAGTAAAACCCTGTGGTCTACTAGAAATAAGTCTATTCTTGTGTACACACCATGAGGTGGGGAGAAAAACGTGAAGTCTCTTTCTTCAGCATGAAAACAACGCCAAGCATCATATAAGCCAAATTTGTGGATTGATGGAGACAACGCTGGAAGATGGCGAGTGGACTTAGTGGTGGAGTCTATCTGTGGATCTGGGGTAATATTATAGTCACCGCACATAATGAGCATCCCCTTTTGTACTGATAGGACTTTCTTCGTTAGTTGGTTGAAAAAGTGCACCTGTCTCTTGTTAGGGGAGTAGGCATTAACTATAGTGTATGCGGTGGAGTCTAGGTCACACAATAGGATGAGAAATCTCCCTTTAGGGTCGCTGATGAGTTCGTGGAGAGTGAAAGCCACAGAGTCGCGAATAGCGATCAAAACCCCCTTAGTTTTGGTTTCGGCGTTGGCCGTGAATATGTGGGGGAATGCAGCATGTGAACATTTTGGTGGGTCTTTAGCGCAAAAATGCGTCTCCTGAGCACATATAACATCACATCTTCTTGTAAGCGCTTCCTTCCACAACGATTTCCTTTTAACGGGGTGGTTGAGCCCTTTAACATTCATAGATAGGACATTAAGTGGCATGGGTCATGTGAGAGTAGGATAGCTCGTCGGGACACAATGTGGAGATCAGGAAATGTAGTTAGGTAGATAGGCTGCCCAGAGAGAGTCACAGTATATTTGGAAAGGCTGTACTCACAAGTAGTAGCAGTAGCATCATCATGGCTCCTTGTTTTGTTGTAGTAGCAGTGGTCCGAGTCACGTGGGTTGAGGTGCAGTTGTTGTAGAGGACAACATCCAGCAGGTAGGGCAATGGGGTAACTGAAAGAAGTAGCAAGAAAAAGTACAAAAAACACAGCGGCAATTAAATAAAAGAAACGGGGAAAAGGAAGCAAACATCGCCACTTCAATGCAAGCGGCATCCAATTGAAAGGAATAGTTCCTTCAGAGGCAGCTATATGCTGCAACATATAATGGGGGGGAAAGTTCAGATGAACTGAGGCGGTTCAGGGAAGGGGAACCAAAGTAGCAAAGTCAAAACAGCCCACTTCGTGTTAGCTACTTGTGGGATTTGGCATTCTTAGCAGTGACGGATTTCCAATCCTGGTCAACCCTCTGGGGTGTGTTCACCGCAGCACCATCAACCGGGTCAGGTAGAATGCCCCATTCTTTAAGGAGATCTAGGCCTTTTTCCAGAGAGGTAATAGTATAATTGCGATTGTCTTTTGTGACAGTCAGCTTCGTCGGGTATCCCCAGCGATAGATGACCTTGTGGTTGCGCAAGAGTTTAGTCACAGTGTTTAGATTTTTCCTCTTCATTAGAGTATATTGGGACAGGTCAGCATAAAATTGTAATGATTGATACTGGTGAGGGATAGATTCTCTCTTCCTCATCACTGACATGAGATTTTCCTTGACATGAAAGAAATGTAATCTTAGCAGTACATCCCGGGGGACTTGGTCAGACAGATAAGACGGTTTGGGTAGGCGGTGTATTCTGTCGATCGTAACATCTAAATCCGTGAGACCGGGTACAAGGGCTTTAAACATGTCCGCAGCATACAGGCACAAGTCAGGCTGCAACACCGACTCAGGGATCCCCCTAACCTTCAGGTTGTTTCTTCTAGATCTGTCTTCTAAATCAGCCAGTTTTGCTTTAACCCATTCAGCCTCGGACATATTATCCTCGTTTGCATCAACTAGATCATTGATGGTTGCAGCATACTCCTCCATTTTAGTTTCAATGTGATCTACTCTCTTCCCTACCTCCTGTATATCCCTGCCAAGGCGGTGCATGCAGGTGGCCATGTCTGACTGTAAGGTGCTTCTAAGGGATATCAACATGTCCTTCAGGACTGTATCCAGCACAGGCTGGTTTTGTGTGGGGTAAGACACTATTGACTCCGGGAGATCCCTTGTGTCATCACCCGAATCTGAGGCCTGACTGCCATCTGTGCTCGCGGCCTGGTTAGGCCTGTCTCCCTCTAACCGGGGTCTCGTCTTGGCCGGGCTGCAGGATGACGGAGTAGGGGGCCCTGATGACATGCTGGCCGGGGATAGTAGCGCCGGGGGTCGATTACCTTTCGATGAGGATTTCCTCCGTGAGGGATCGTGTGGTGGCGAGCAGGCCCCGGCGCCATCTTGGGTGGCGGCTTTGCCGTGCGGCACGAAAAAGTCCGTCAGCCGCTGGGGTTTGCGATCCATGTTTCGCTTCCCAGGCATGTCGGTGAAGTCCCCGGGGTTGTGTCTTTCTCTCAGACAGGGAAGGGTGCCTTAGAAGGGCTGCTAGTAGCCGCTGTTGTTCCCGATTCCTCGGAGCTCCGCACTCACGCGTCCATCCGGCTCGCGCTCCAAGCCACGCCCCCCCTCTATCAATTTTTTATACTCTATCAATTTTCCTTTTCTGTGTGCACTTCAGTGTTTATGGAATAATCGTCCCTAATTTGCTTCTTTCTTTAATATACATTTATATATATATGGAATCAATCTGCATATATATATTTTTCATATTTTTTATCAAATTAATTTTTTATAATTAATTTTTCCCTTCATTAGTGGACTAATGTGTGGCATATTTGGAGGTGGTCATACCAGCTGTATTTGCCATACAACCCTTATACTCCAAATTGAGGCTCTTTTTTATGTATATTTTTTCTGCCTACATATTCTTATTTTCAGATATCAATTCCTATTACTGGCAAGCGATCCCTTTTCCAAAATGGTCGATTGCTTCCTGAATTCCCCGCTTGTCTGTTTAGGGCGACCTTACTGCAAAGGGTGTTTTCAATGTTTAAGGCAAGCGATCCCTTTTTTTAACACGGTTGATTGCTGCCTGAGTTTTCTGTAACTCTGCTTGGGATGACCTTATTACTAAGGGTGATCTCAAACAAAATTTCAAAGTTCAAGGCACTGACAGTGCTTATACTATTGGCAAGCGATCCCTCTTCAAAGATGGCCGATCGCCATTCATGATCCCCAGACGTCAGAGAAGGGCGGTCCTAGAATGTTACAAACAAATTTAAAGGTGGCGAGTCAGCGCGCCGCTCGTGCCCCTGGATGAAGTCTGCTATTGGACGAAACGGCGTAGGGAGGAACGGCGTGCTGACGACACCATTGTTTTTATCCTCACGACCATCCGGAAGGACGGGCGGATTGTGAGAGCCGGCCGGCTTACTATTTATATGCTTCCAAAGGATTCGTTTTTTGTAAGTGCAATCGAATTTCTTTTATTAAACTTTTAAAACGTTACTACTCTATGTTGGCTTCCTTTCTCTTCCCTTGGCTACACTCTGGGAGTGATTGTTTTTCTGGGATCCAGCCGCATTGAGACCAAGCTTGGAGACACACACAGGATTCCACTTTAATACCCGTTAAGGCAATCCAGCCTGCTGTGCTGTTGATGCTCACGATTATTATCTATCTGGTAAGCAGATTTACTATAAGAGGTGGAGGTGGAGGTTCTCTTCTGTCCTGCAGTATCTCAATCTCCTACTTGGGATATTTCTCTGAACTCACTGAACTTTGATTTTTCCCTGGAGCTGATTACCAACATTTTACGAACTTTGTCAATTCAGTTTGTTTTCCTATATGATTTTGTTATACATTGGAACACTTGGTGTTGGTTTTTTATATACAATTTTTTTGCACTCAATGCACATTTTGTTATCACTTTCACTATTGATGTATTAATTTTAGCAGCGCAGCACACCCTATTTACTGCTTATATTTTGTTCATCTGACATTTGTGCTGCAGCAGCATTCACGTTTATTCTTATGTAAAATCGTTTGGTTTTGCCACCAATCCAATTTTTATTTTCATTAGACCTGCGCAGTATTTTCCACTGTTTTACATTTATACAGTAGTCGGTGCATTTTAATAGCACTGATCGCTGTATAGATGTGAATGGTCCCAAAATAGTGTCAAAAATGTCCGATGTGTCCGCCATAATGACGCAGTCATGATAAAAATCGCAGATCACCGCCATAACAAGTAAAAAAATAATAATAATAAAAATGCCATAAAACGATCCCCTATTTTATAGATGCTATAACTTTTGCACAAACCAATCAATATACGCTTATTGTGATTTTTTTTACCAAAAATATGTAGAAGAATACATATCGGCCTAAACTGAGGAAAAATTTGCTTTTCCTTAAAAAAAAAAATGGGGATATTTATTATAGCAAAAAGTACAAAATGTTGCTTTTTTCTAAATTGATGCTCTATTTTTGTTTATAGCGCAAAAAATAAAAACCACAGAGGTGAAAAAATACCACCTAAAGAAAGCTCTGTTTGTGGGAAAAAAGGACATCAATTTTGTTTGGGAGCCACGTCGCACGAGCGCAAGATGAGCAAGATGATGGAAGGCTCATCTTGCTCCAGAGAAGGATCATCTGTCTGGAGGGAAGGCTGGAGGGAAGGCTGGAAAGTGAGTCCCTTGCTTCAAGGTGGTCATTTAGAAATGCCAGTTTGTTGCAGTACCACAACGTCGGGACATATACTGTACATCCCCTGGTGCTGCTCCAGACTTCTGAGAAGCCAGGACCTTAAAGCGCTTAGTCCTGTATGTTCTTTTCAAGGTCACAATTTTAGTGTCCAGCTATTGGGGGGTTACGTAGGGCATGCAAGTATGCACAAATGGGAGCAGGGTCTCCAGCGCTGCTTTCCTTACCCCTCTTTTTTTGTGTATAGGATCTTTTGTGTTTTGGTCTCCCAAAGAGCGGGTACCTCCCTTAACCGATCTATAAATTCACTTAAAAAGGTGGCAGGGGTAAGTGGCAAAAAGGAGGTGGCAAGGGCAAGTAGCCGAACAAGGTGCAAGGTGCATCCCATCCGCCAAGAAGGGCCAGGGAGGATAGGAGTGTGAGTGACAGCACTAGCCCTGGTTAAAGAGGCACAGGCCACCCTCCAACAACCAACCACCCCTGAAGAGAGCTATGCCACACTAGTTAGCGGCAAAATGAGCCATATGGCAATGGGACAATGCCTCCTATGTGAGCCCCTGCTCATTAGTCTCTTAAATAAGGGGGTGATGGGGACACTTACAGAATTTGTAACCACGGCCATCCTCCTTCATCTTCTTCTTCTACACCTCCTCCTTCTTCTACAACTCCTCCACCTTCTTCTCCTCCAACTCCTTCTCCTCCACCTCCTTCTCCTCCACCTCCACCTCCTCCACCTCCACCTCCTCCACCTCCACCTCCTTCTCCTCCACCTCCTTCTCCTCCTCCTTCTCCTCCACCTCCTTCTCCACCTCCTTCTCCACCTCCTTCTCCACCTCCTGACATGAGTACACCTCCAGAGGCACAGGCTCCAGGCAAGCGGGGAAGGAAGGCTGCAAAGAAGGCTGCAGAGAAAGCAGCAAAGAAGGCTGCAGGGAAGGCAGCAAAGAAGGATGGAGGGAAGGCAGCAAAGAAGGATGGAGGGAAGGCTACCAAGAAGAGCAGGAAGTGATAGCCTTGCTTCAAGGTGGTCTGACAGAAGGCAGCCTTTTGTAGTACCACAAACTTGGGACATATATACTGTATCACCTGCTGCTGTTCCTGACCTCTGGGAATCCAGGACCAGATTGGGCTCCCTTCTGTATATGCTTCTCAAGATCCCAATTTTAGTGTCCACACAGAGTTGCACAAATTGCAGCAGGTTCTCCAGTGCTGCCTTTAATTTATTTTAATATTATTATATACCAGACTAAATGTTTTGTTTTTTTATTTTTTTTACAGTCAATACTTGCCTATGTGTTTTTCTTAAACCTAAAAATTTAGCTTGTGAGTAGACAGGTAACTTTAACCACTTCCCTACGGCCGCACAAATATATACGGCCGCAGGGTGGTTCTAATTCTCTGGGGCGCCGTGTTTTCACGCGGCCCCTTTCATCGTTCCCAGCGTGCGCTCCAGAGCGCGCAGTGGGGAACTTCTGTGCTGGCCGTGTCCCTTGGACACAGCCAAACACAGATCGCCGCGAACGGCCAATCAAAGTGGCTGTTTGCGATGCGATCTGTGCGGCGAATGAGAGATGATCTCATATGTAAATATATGAGATCATTTCTCATTGCCGGCTCTCACAATGACAGCGTCCTGTCAGGGAGAGAGGAGACCGATCTGTGTCTATTGTACATAGGGACACAGATCGGTCATCCCCCAGTCACCCCCCCCCTCCCCCCACAGTTAGAACACTATACAGGATACACATTTAACCCCTTCCTCACCCCCTAGTGTTAACCCCTTCCCTGACAGTCACATTTATGCAGTAATTAGTGCATATTTATAGCACTGATTGCAGTATAAATGTGAATGGTGCCAAAAATGTGTCAAAAGTGTCCGATGTGTCCGCCATGATGTCGCAGTCGCAATAAAAATCACAGATCGCCGCCATTACTAGTAAAAAAAATAATAAAAAAAAATAATTCTGTCTCTTATTTTGTAGGCGCTATAACTTTTGAGAAAACCAGTCGCTTATTGCAATTTTTTTTTTTTTTACCAAAAATATGTATCGGCCTAGACTGATTTTTTTTTTAAATTGGGCTATTTTTTATAGCAACAAGTAAAAAATATTGTATTTTTTTTTCAAAATTGTCGTCCTTTTTTGTTTAGAGCGCAAAAAATAAAAACCGCAGAGGTGACCAAATACCACCAAAAGAAAGATCTATTTGTGGGGAAAAAAAGGACGCCAATTTTGTTTGGGAGCCATATCGCACGACCGCGCAATTGTCAGTTAAAGCGACGCAGTGCCACAAGCTGAAATTTCACCTGGTCAGGAAGGGGGTATACATGCCCAGTAAGGAAGTGGTTAAAAAATAAAAAAGGTCTAATTAAAAAGGGACAGATAACACCAAACAATCTCCTTGAATGTTTAAATTAGGGTAACGTGACACAACAAAATTAGAGATCAAATCATGGAGATCACTAGAAATGAAATAATAATAATAAATAAAAATGCAGATCTGTATTAAATATATATATATATATATATATATATATATATATATATATATATATATATATATATATATATATATAAGAAAAAGTTCAAGAGTTGCTGCACTTAAAATGATTGTATTTTTCCGAAAAATTCTCGTAAAGGTTACATACCAAAGAAGTATACAAAATATTCAGACATGGATGTCCGTTTCGGGCTTACATGCTACCGCCCTTCTTCAGATCAAATCAGAACATATCTATATCTTGCTCTATAAAATAATCTAAAATATTCATGAGATCAGCATGACAAATGTTAGTTAGTCAGAACAAGTTCATTATTGTTCATTATTGTATCATTCTAAAGAAGATTTAAATGCGCAGCATTTAAACTATGCAATAATTTATTCATAATTTATTAATTTATTATTGACAAATGTGCTATCTCCATTACGAACGCTACTTTTACCTAAGGTGCGCTCCCGTCTCATACTTTATTCTGACCATGCACAGATTTTTAAGACTCGGAAAAGCATACACACACAAAAGTTTTTCTCGTTGTAAACCTCCCAGACGAGAATCACAACGAGAAAATTGAGACTCCCGATGAGAAAATAGAGAGCAGGTTCTCTTTTTTTCTCATCAAGATTCACAAAAGTTTTCTCGACGAGAAACCATAAACACAAACGGTTTTCTCGGCAAAAAGCTCTGCCAGCAGTTTTCTTGTCGTGAAAAACGAGCGTGTGTACGAGGCTTAAGATTTATTGTAATCTGCTGCACACCTATAAATAAAATAAAAAATATATAAATAAAATGCACCCACCTCAAAGATAATTTAATTTTGAGCCCTAAAACACTAAAAAAATAAAAAAATAAAACAACTCCAACCAAATCTATCAGAAAACAATAAATAAATAATATGGATAAACTTGATATAAATAAGAAAAAAAAAACACAAAAACAATAAAAAGACGCGTCTCGTCATGTCACATGACTTCCTTAGGGATCGAGGAGCATCAGAGTCCACACGCCTGACGCAGCAAGACCCCCCTGCCGTCCGTTTGGTTTCTGTGCCTAGTTCTTATCATCCAAATGTGAGTGCACCTATATGTTTTAATAAACCTGTTCCATTTTTGCGGGGCTGTACTATGGTCTTTCTTTCTCCCATCATATATGCTGTGTGAGGGTCCCCTCTATCTGCTCCAAGTGTCCACCCAGCTCAGACACAGAAGAAGAGGAGCCAGGTGTGCATCCAGGACCTAGGACGAACTCGGTGTTCGTGGGAGATAGGCCCACCATCCATCACCTCCATGTGAGTGGATGTATGAGTGAATGATGTTGCCTGTTTAGACACTTCCATAACACCATATCCTACTTGCTTTGTATCTTCTCCATGCCTTACTGCTGAGGAGTGCTGATGTCGTTTCTGTCCATTGAAGTGTATTCCTCCTCCACCTGCCAGAGGTGGTTTTATTTGGCTATCCGTGCCATAGCCGTGAGGTGAGGGGCTAGGGACCACCTGAGGTGTTCACTGTACCACGTCCTTTCCCGGCACCATTTCTTCCATCTTTTAGAAACTGTCTTCTGGGACATCTTTGGAACCTGTCTTCTGGGACATTTGGGAAACACTTTCAGAGACATTTCTTCACTGATTTATATATTATTATTTGTATTGTTCACTGTGTTACACATTCAGGGGCGCCCCTAGCGGTAGTTCTCCCTGATTTCACATTACCTGGACCAGCACATTGTGTACATTTTACTGCTTGTGAATTTGTACTACTTCTTTGTCACTTGCCATTGTTTAGTATTCAATATTATCTTTTGTGCTACATTTTGACGGTTTACGTATTGACACTAAACTTATGTACGCTATCACTCTGTTCTAAAAACACCACCCCCCCCCCCCCCACGTTCACCAGCCCAGGGATTTATTCCCGTACCACCCTTGGATTTCACCTACTTTTCACAGCGCAGACACCACCCCCCTTAATTTTTCCAATTGTAACACACTGACATTCACAGACATGACTAGGCATGATGGAAATTGTAGTTTCCGAAGAAATGGAGGGTCAAAGTTTGAAGACCGATAAACAGTATGTTTCACTGGAACTAACAAAAACCTGCCCACAACCCCCTGACAATGACATTGCCCTTTGTCCACTAAAACTCGCACACAGTTGATAATCTCATCAGGACTAACAGATGCGGCCTGTCTCTACTACTCCCAGAACTGATGATTACACTTCCCAACAGCAAAAAAAAAAAAACACTTGTGTCTGCAATGTCAATTGCTAGATATCTTTACTGAGCCAAGAAGGAATCAACTACACAGGCCAGATGACAACAATAATTTTCACAGATGGATAAGGAAACACATCTTTCCTGAAAGAGTCAGACTCCAAAAATGATTGGTTGACACAGACATATTTTAAGATACACATCTATTTTACTGTAATTTAATTTACTGATTACAGTTCACTCTTTGACTGATGGATTCCAAGGGGTGGAATTAATAATCAATCACATATCATGTTAATTCTCCACTTCCCTGGGTCTTATGTCCAACAGGAAACCTTGCTGGATATATGAGGCCCCGTACACACGAAGCTCGCTGGGAGACATATTCTGCTGAGAAATTCGGTTGTGTGTACACTTTCGAAGAGCGTCCCGTCGGGAAGCTCGTCGAGCCAAAATAGAGAGCATGTTCTCTTTTTCCTCTTTGTTCAATGAGGAAATTTGGCTGTACGACCTTTTCGACCGCTCATCGGGAACCTCGTCAGGCGGAACGATGGGTTTAGCCCGACAAGGTTCTCGGACGTGTGTACGCGGCCTCACTCTGTCCTCCTTTCTTACTGGTAAGGAACTTAGCAGATTCTCAAGCCATGTTTGTCCAATCCCTCACTCCAGAGCAGCACTAAAAAACCTTGGCCTGTTATGAACTTTACAGCATTGCCATGCCAATCTGTTTGCCAACTGTTTGCCCGTTCACACTTTGTGCAATTACCTGCCTTTTTCCTCAATGATAAACACAGGTAACTGAATGACATATAGAAATTAGTTTTCAAGGTGTCATGTTTACAACAGAATGCATTTTCCAGAGCTGTTCAATATTATGCAACATGTTTGCATATTATTGCATCTTTTTGGATGATGCCTCTGCATGTCACCGGGCTGTTGTGTGGTGACATAAATGAAGTGTCACTTTGTGCACTTCCTTTAAAGTTCACACGAAAAAAGGGAGCAGTGTGATGCAATAAAATGTGCATCACAACACCCCCCAAACCTCTCTGCCATTCAAAACGGACTGACTAAGCTGCTGCAGTTTAGTCTGGGGCAAGTGTAAACGGGCTCGTTATAAAGGTTTTCAGGGAAATTACCATATCTAAATTTGGTTTATGGTGAATATGTGCATCTCAATAACAGGTCTTAATTCCCACACTTTCATAGATCTGGCCCTTTCTATTAACCGCTTGCTAACTGCCCGCTGTCGATTGACGGCAGCAGAATGGTACTCCTGTGCCAATCGCCGTACGGCAGACACATTCAGGAGCATAGGGCGCATGTGACATAGGAGCTGGTGCGCATGGCCAGTGGGTGCGATGGCGATTGCCATGAGAAGAAGAGAACGGATATCTGTCAATGTAAACAGGAGAGTGATCTGTTGTTCCTTCTGCTTAGGAACAACAATCGGTCTCCTCACCCAGGCAGTCCCATCCCCCCACAGTTAGAATCACTCACTAGATCACAAATTTAACCCCTTGATCGCTCTCTAGTGTTAACCCCTTCCCTGCTAGTGACATTCATACAGTGATCAATAGCTATTTATAGCTCTGATCGCTGTATAAATGTCAATGGTCCCAAGATAGTGTGTAAAGTGCCCAATCTGTCAGCCGCAATGTCGCAGTCCCATTAAAAATCGCATATCACCGCCATTACTAGTAAAAAAATAATAATAAAAATGCCATAAATCTATTCCCTATTTTGTAGATGCTATAACTTTTGTGCAAACCAATCAATGAACGCTTATTGTGATTTTTGTTACCAAAAATATGTTGAAGAATACATATCTAAACTGAGGTAGAATTTATATATATATATATATATATATATATATATATATATATATATATTTTTTTTTTTGGGCATATTTATCATAGCAAAAAATATAGCTTTTTTTTTCAAAATAGTCTGCAGAGGTGATCAAATACCACCAAAAAAAGCTCTATTTGTGGGAAAAAAAGGGGAGTCAATTTTGTTTGGGTACATCGTCGCTCCACCGCGCAATTGTCAGTTAAATCGACACAATGCCGTATCACAAAAAATGACCCGGTCAGGAAGGGGGTACATTTTCCGGGGTTGAAGTTGTTAAGCAAGCATGTAAGTGTTGTACTGTACCTCACCACTATGACAGCATCTGGCTTTTTTATTGTGCTTTAGACATATTGTAAGACTGTACATACAGGTAGTAAGAATCTACTTATCAAAGACCTAACAGTTTCTTCCTCCATCATTATTCTACAAATGCACCTGTCCAACATTCATAGACAGGAAATGTAATAACTACTGTATTTCCACATTCTGACAGGTCATTCATCTTTTCCAAAGTTGTCTGTACTGCCTGCTGAGATGAAAAAAGCATCAGTGACTGATACAAGGCATGGTTTGCTTTCTGTAAGTACACACATTCTGTCACTTCATGTTTCATGTGTGACACACTAGTACTGAGTTTACATTGGGTATTCAAAGGAAAGGAGCTGATAAGCCAGTACAACTGGCCCTGTTGTACCGGGCCCTGGCCAGCAGGGGGGCCCGGACAATCAGAGAATAAAAGAATGCATAATAATAATAATAATAATAATAATAATAACAACAATAAAACAAGTCCTTCTCCAGCCAGCACCCCCCAACCCCCACTCCCCTCTGACTTATCTGAGGGTTTTTCTTCTTTCTGAGTACCATGGTATTGATGTTCTTGTGGGTGTGTGGGATGGACTATTTTTTCTATTTCGGGTGCATGTCACTTCTGCGCCCGCTCTGCATGCTGGCTCAAGTCCCAGCCTACATTTTCCCTTCCCTGGCAAAGTGATTCATCTCCCTCCACTCATGGCATTGACATGACTGTGACATATATAGGACACAGAAGTCACCATTGCGACTGGGCTCCATGCTGCAGGGGGCCCTTGTGCCCCCCCCCCATGCCTGAGAGGTGGCTGCCCGATACTCAGCTGGGGTGTTAAGGAGTTCAATCTCACTGTTAACATTGAAAGTGAAAGCAAGGGGAGAGATGTCTTGCAGTGTGTGCTGTGCTCTTTGCCTCCCCCTACAGTGCAGTACTCAGCATGGAGAGTGACGGGACAGTGCTGCTGCTGCTGAATTTTTTTCAAAAAGCAATCTATATATGTTTGTATACGTGTATGTGTTAAAAATCAGGAGGCAGAGAAGAGGCATATAACAGACTATATTAGATGGTAAATTCTCACAGTATCCCTTAGGAGAGGAGACCATAGACCCTTCAAATGCACAGCTTTTGTATATGCATTAAAAGTGAGGGGCCTTTTTTGTTGAGAAAGCATGGCCAGAAATCTGTAATTTTTGTCCCCTTGTTTCAAAAAAGTTGCCTGCTGCTATGTAAATCTATCCTCATGCCATGTTCCATGTGTAACTGCAAGTCTCCCCCTTTGCAGACAGCTACTGTTTAACCACTTAAGCCCCGGACCAATATGCTGCTAAATGCCCAAAGGCGTTTTTACAATTTGGCCCTGCGTCGATTTAACAGACAATTGCACGGTCGTGCGACGTGGCTCCCAAACAAAATTGGCGTCCTTTTTTCTCCACAAATAGAGCTTTCTTTTGGTGGTTGTTGATCACCTCTGTGGTTTTTATTTTTTGCGCTATAAACAAAAATAGAGTGACAATTTTGAAAAAAATGCAATATTTTTTACTTTTTGCTATAATAAATATCCCCCAAAAACATATATATATATATATATATATATATATATATATATATATTATTTTTTTCCCTCAGTTTAGGCTGATACGTATTCTTCTACCTATTTTTGGTAAAAAAAAATCGCAATAAGCGTTTATCGATTGGTTTGCGCAAAATTTATTGCGTTTACAAAATAGGGGATAGTTTTATTGCATTTTTTTTTTACTACTAATGGCGCCGATCAGCAAATTTTTTCGTGACTGCGACATTATGGCGGACACTTCGGACAATTTTGACACATTTTTGGGACCATTGTCATTTTCACAGGAAAAAAATGCATTTAAATTGCATTGTTTATTGTGAAAATGACAGTTGCAGTTTGGGAGTTAACCACAGGGGGCGCTGTAGGATTTGTGTGTGTTTACAACTGTAGGGGTGTGTGGCTGTAGGTCTGACGTCATCAATCGAGTCTCCCTATAAAAGGGATCACTCGATCGATGCAGCCGCCACAGTGAAGCACGGGGAAGCCGTGTTTACATACGGCTCTCCCTGTTCTTCAGCTCCGGGGAGTGATCGCGAGGGTGCGGCTAGAAACGAATAGCCGCGCCCTCGTCCTAGATCTCTCCCCGCTTGTTTCCGACCGCCGCATGTAGCGGGGGGGGGTCCCGATCGGACCCCCGACCCGCGCAAAGGCAGGGACGTAAATATACGTCCATCTGCCTGTACGTGCCATTCTGTGGACATATATGTACATACGTCGGGAAGTGGTTAAGGCCACGTACACACAATCAGACTGGTCCGATGAAACTGGTCCGACGGACTGTTTTCCTCGGACCAGGCTGAAGTGGTCTGATGGTCTGATGTGTGTACACACCATTAGACCAAAAATCCGATCAGACCAGAACGCGGTGACGTAGAACAAACCGACGTGCTGAAAAAAGGAAGTTCAATGCTTCCAAGCATGCGTCGACTTGATTCTGAGCATGCATGGGTTTTTGGTCCGATGCTTTGGCGTACTAACCATCGAATCTGTCGGAGAGATCAGTCGGACAGATTTTAAAGCAAGTTTTAAAACTTTGGTCCAATGGACAACGGTCCGATAGGCCGTACACACCATCGAATTGGTCCGATGAAACTGGTCTGCAGACCAGTTTCATCGGACCGGTCTGATCGTGTGTAGGCGGCCTAAGAGGTGTGCCTGTATGTGTGCATATGTATTTATATGAGTATGTATATGTGTGTGTGTGTGTGTATGTATTTATATGTGTATGTATATATATATGTGTGTGTGTATGTATTTATATGTGTATGTGTATGCGTACATGTGTTTACATGCACGTGTGTGTGTGTATACACACGTTATGTTTAAACCTGACTCCCTTTTTCTGTACGATCAGAACTGATTTTTTAGAGCAGGTTCATAAAACCAACAAGACAATACCATTCAGTGAAGAGGCAATATATTTCCCCATGACTGGTAAAATGTTGAGAAATACTGATCTCTCCAATTTCCTCCTGCAGCCGCTAAAAGCCTGGAAGGTAATAGGGGTGGGGCTGAAGGGGCCCCGTCAGGTAGGCTGTATGGGGCCCCATGATTTCTATCAGCGGCCCTGGAAAGGAGTGTATAAACCCACAAAAAATATCTTATAAAATGATCTTGTTTGGCTCCTTTTGTTTTGTTAAATACACCATTAAAAAAAAGTCTATTATTACAAAAACTACTCCCATTGATCCTCCAAGAAAATATATCAGCTGATAAATTTCTGTGTATTCTGCATGTGCTGAGTGTAACCAGTAACATGGTTTCCAGGATTATCTGATAACAATAGAGCCATCCTCTCAATGGTACAGAGAAGATGTTTTTTGTAATCCTTTCCATAGATACGATAAGTGGAGCGAGCATTGTCACCCTAGGACAGTAGGACAGAATGTATATTACTGGCAGGATCACCAGGTGAAAAAAAAGATTGAAAATGTAATTTAGTTCTGTTCATATTTACTTGTGAGCTGCCTACCATACATTACATTTGTGTTATTGAGTTTAGATACACTAAAAGCGTAACTCCACTTTTGTTAAGAAAAAAACATTCCCCTTTGGGTGATCTATGTACATTGCAAGAATTATAACAACATTTGCTGCAGATTCCTACCTTTTTGTTATTCTGAAGAAATCTATGTGTGTTTGTCTGTGCCTCTGGGCAATGTGAGTGTAATGGGAGTGGTCTCATAATTAACAGTCAGCTGCGAGAGCTGCAAGACACTAATGAGGAAAGCTGCTGGGCCTGCATCTCTTTAGAAGTATTCCTATTGGAAATATCTCACCAAAAATAAAATGTTTGTTGCAGGGGATGCTTGAAATCTGACTTGTATCTTAGGCAGACTTCTGGGGAAATTGGTGAGCAAATCACACAAGCGGGAAATGATGTTTCTGGGAAGTGGTCAGTACATTCTGTGTACAGAACAACTCTATGTAGCCATATTGCTTTGCATTTATTGAAAAGTACAGAAGCTGCAGATTGAAAGGGAAAGGCAATTTTTAAAAGCATTACGATATGACTTGTGGAAGGCGGGGCCGCAGGCGTGCCTGAGTTTGTAGGAGGAGTCGGAGGGCTATTTATCCCTCCTCCCCTCTAATGTCCGGCGTCGGTGGGGTTTCTGGGTATCGTACGTCACTTCCGGTCATCGTGCAGAGCATGGCTGCAGCTGCTACAGGTTTCTCGTGGAGGGTGCCATAGAGGTGTATTTCTGGGGGGTGCCGCCGGCCGTCATAGGGGGGAGCCCGACGCCCATTGTGCTCTCTGCAGGATCCCCAGCCGAGCGCCACTCACCCCCACTGCCCCCCCCCCGCTTTTCCCGATACTTGCGGGGGGGGGCTTGGTGCATGACCTCCCCCCCTCCCATGGCTCCTTCTGACCTCAACTACTTCGGTGGTGGTGGCGGGCTCCGTCGGGGGAACTATCCACCCCCTTTCAGTCAGGCACCTGCCAGCGTCATGGGAACCGCCGCTTCTCCTCTCTGGTTCACACTGGGTGGGGATCCCTTCGTCCACCCTCCCGCTCCTCCGGGCTCACTATGTGGGGGGGGGGCATCCACTCACCCGCTTGCTCCTCCGGGCACCCACAGCGGCATCCACGTGGTGTATGGCTCCATTGGGACCGGCCGCCCGTTTCTCCCGCCCCCTGTTCGCTCAGTCTCCGGGCAGGTACACATCGGCTGTCCGGAGGGAGGCAGGGCCATCCACTCATCCGTCTATCCACTACCTCTGTGCGCATGCAGGCCATCATTTGGGGGGGCAGCCCGGCCATCCATCCATTCACCTTCCCCTCCCATTAGCGTGGTAGCCTCAGCAGGTCGTGGGGAGCTTCTGGCGGGCGCCTGCCTGGTGGCAAGAGGGGGGACCTGTTCCCTTCTCCTCCCAGGCTTACGCTACCAAGGTTCCTTCTAGCATGGGGGAGGGGGGCATACATCCACTTTTTTCCTCCCATGCTCTCAGCTGTTCGTCCTTCCTGGGGCATGGTGTCAGGGGACTCCCTTGGTCCAGGTTCCCAAGGAATGCCGGGGTGCACATGTTTGGGCTGGTGGTACCCTGGCATGGCCCCGTGAGGGGGGGGGGCAGGGTCTTGCATGGTAGTCAGGCTCCTTGGGGTCATGGTTCAAGGGAAGGGGGTGCAGTCCAGCAGGGGGGGGGTTGGTGGGGTTGTCAGTACATGTTCTTGCCTCACGTTGTTCATGGCACAGCATTGCCGTCAGTATGTTTCGCTGTCAGTAGTATGTTTCTGTCGCAGCGGTCCTGTCAGTAGTATGTTTCTGTCGCAGCGGTCCTGTCAGTAGGATGGTTTCTGTTGTAGCGGTGCTGTCAGTATGTTTTTTCTCAGCGTTTCTGTCAGTATGTTTTTTGTCTCAGCGTTTCTGTCAGTATGTTTTTTGTCTCAGCGTTTCTGTCAGTATGTTTTCTGTCGTAGCGGTTCTGTCAGTAGTATGGTTTCTGTTGTAGCGGTGCTGTCAGTATGTGTTTTCTCAGTGTTTCGGTCAGTATGTTTTTTGTCTCAGCGGTTCTGTCAGTATGTTTGGTCTCAGCGGTTCTGTCAGTATGTTTGGTCTCAGCGATTCTGTCAGTATGTTTTGTCTCAGCGGTTCTGTCAGTATGTTTTGTCTCAGCGGTTCTGTCAGTATGTTTTTGTCTCAGCGGTTCTGTCAGTATGTTTTTGTCTCAGCGGTTCTGTCAGTATGTTTTGTCTCAGCGGTTCTGTCAGTATGTTTTGTCTCAGCGGTTCTGTCAGTATGTTTTGTCTCAGCGGTTCTGTCAGTATGTTTTTGTCTCAGCGGTTCTGTCAGTATGTTTTGTCTCAGCGGTTCTGTCAGTATGTTTTTGTCTCAGCGGTTCTGTCAGTATGTTTTGTCTCAGCGGTTCTGTCAGTATGTTTTGTCTCAGCGGTTCTGTCAGTATGTTTTGTCTCAGCGGTTCTGTCAGTATGTTTTGTCTCAGCGGTTCTGTCAGTATGTTTTGTCTCAGCGGTTCTGTCAGTATGTTTTGTCTCAGCGGTTCTGTCAGTATGTTTTTGTCTCAGCGGTTCTGTCAGCGGTATGTTTTCTGTCTTAGCATTTCTGTCAGCGGTATGTTTTCTGTCTTAGCATTTCTGTCAGCGGTATGTTTTCTGTCTTAGCATGTTCTGTCATAGCGGTTACAGTCACTGTATGTTTCCTGTCATGTCATAGCAATGCGGTCAGCAGCATGCTTCTGTCGTGGAGCATTTTCACTGTCGCCGCTCTGTCATCAGTTTCGGTCACAGCAGCTCAGTCCGTGGCGTGTTTCTGTCATGGCGTGTTTCTGTCATGGCGTGTTTCTGTCATGGCATGTTTCTGTCATGGCGTGTTTCTGTCATGGCGTGTTTCTGTCATGGCGTGTTTCTGTCATGGCGTGTTTCTGTCATGGCGTGTTTCTGTCATGGCGTGTTTCTGTCATGGCGTGTTTCTGTCATGGCGTGTTTCTGTCGTCACGCAGGTTCAGCTTGCACCAGTGGCCGTTCTAGCTTTGTTCGTTTCCATGTCTCATTATTTTGCATAGGTTGCTTTCCTGGTCCGGTTGGCTAGGGCTCGCATCTCGGGGTCTGTCACGTCTACAGATCCATTCGGCTGAGGTTTTTTGTTTTTCAGGCGATTGTTCGCCTCAAACTTCTCGCCTGTCATGTCACGTCTTGCTACGCATTGGGTTTCATTTCACGAGCAGGACTACCCACCACGGTCTGTGGGTGCACGGGTCCTCAGTGTTCTGCTGTGCAGCAGGTCACTCGCACTCACTCACGTTATTCACGGGGGGGGGGTCGTCGGGTTCTTTGACATGCTGGGGTCCCTCCGTCACTGCCAGGTCTTCATACTTGGGTAGGCGCAGAGGGGGTTGTGTTTCTGTTGGGGGTCCTACTCCAGCAGGGTTGGGCACATAGCTTGTCGGTGCCATGCAGTCACAGCACACAAACAGCCTTGTAGCTTTATTTGTTTTCTTTGTCTCGTCATACTGTTCTTTCGGGTATAGTTAGCCAGGGTGCGCATCTCAGGATCTGTCACGTCTACAGATCCATACGGGCTGAGGTTTCGTTTTTAAATGATTGTTGACCACAATCTTCTCGCCTGTATAACATACGTCATACGTGCACGTTCATTCTTACGCCTATACATCTACCCACCACGGTCTGTGGGTACATCGCCTTGAGTGTGTCGTTTTTAATTACCTGTCTGCGCGGCAGGTTACTCGGGCTCGCTTACTGCTTACACTTGTCACATATACTTGGGTAGGATCTGTCGTCAGGTTCATTCACGCGCTGAGGTCTGGTCATTTCTGCTCACATCCTTGGCCCAGGCAGCTACAGTGGGGGGGGGGGGGGGGTGTCTCATGTTTTGTTGTCTGTTGTCTTTTCTTTCGGTTTTCTAGGGTTGGGCGTTTAGGGGGCGACACATTCGGGTGCATCCCGCCTGCTCCACGTGGGGGGTACAGAGCATGGCAGTACGCCGGCACTCAGGGGTTGGCCCGTACTTGGTTCAGCAGGGTGGTAAGTCTACAAGGAGTTTTCCTTTTTTCCGGCCGCAGCAGGGTAGGCGGTACGTTTCAGTTGGGTCCAGTTCCATCCCGGCTGCTTCACATACCAGCATTGAGCGCGTTCTGGCCGTTCCTGCTAGGACAATTTTATTAGGGTTCTCATCCATGAAATCGTTGCTTCTTATCTTTGGGCCTGTTCTCTTGTTCATAGGTTGCCAGATTGTCGGGGCGGGTCCATCAGGCCAGGCTCTTTTGATAGGGGGGGGTCCCAGTTTCTCGGGTAGGTCGGGTCATTCCATGTCTGGTTCTGTCTCTGTATCGTTGCATTGCTACTGCGTGGTGGCCTCGTCCATTAACATCAGCGACTCATCGTTCGGGTACCCGGCTCTCATACCCCTTCCCTCCTATCAGTTGTCCATTTTTTGCATCTCTCCTTCTCACGTCCCCTTACCGGGTATGGATAGTTAGGTCAGTGGTTGTGGGTGTTTGACATGGGTCACTGGTTGCTTCCTATTGTATGGTGTTGCTTTCACAGGGCTCCTCAGGGCGGCCCTTGTTCCATTCCCCCATGTATCCTCTCGCCACCAGCAGTGGTTCCCATGTCTGTGCTTTTGGAGGAAAGCTTAGTCGGTCAGGCACGGGACAGTCATTTGGTTTCGGGGTTCCTTCCAATCATCGGTTCTTGGGACGCTGGTTTTCTGCTGTCGTAACGGATGGTTATCGGAGCCGTTCTTGAAACTGTCAGGGCGTGCTTCTCTGCCAGACAGATATTCGTGCCCTTCCATTTCTTTTATCACACCTACTTCTGGGTCTTTTTGCCCACTTATAGGCGTACTGTCCAGCGAGGCTAATGGCACACCTCAGGCCTGGGTAGTTAGGGTATCGTATTCCTCGGTGTAGACTCTGACTACAAGTGGAAGGCGGGGCCGCAGGCGTGCCTGAGTTTGTAGGAGGAGTCGGAGGGCTATTTATCCCTCCTCCCCTCTAATGTCCGGCGTCGGTGGGGTTTCTGGGTACCCACCCACCCGCTCCCCCTTTTTTCAGGTTATCATTTTCTTCATTCATTTCTTCATAATTACTTCAGGGTATGCCCACTTATAGGCGTACTGTCCAGCGAGGCTAATGGCACACCTCAGGCCTGGGTAGTTAGGGTATCGTATTCCTCGGTGTAGACTCTGACTACAAGTATTGCAATTGTACACGCTATATTATTATTTTTTTTTATTTGCTAGTTTTTTCCCCCACCAAAGTGGAGTTACCCTTGGACACGCATTGGACAATATTGTGATACCAATTATATACATTCAAATATTATAAATATCCCCACCAAACACTCTTTAAAAAAAGAAAAACAAAAGCATTTATTTTTAGGAAAATCACCTAAGCATCTTTTTGAAAAAAAATTGAGAGTTCATTCCTAAAGGAAATCTCACAAAAATCATCTGCATTTCCACAATTATAATCAAATGTAAGTTTCCAAGTTGAAATGTGAAATCAATTAATGCACTTTTGGCATGCAATAAAAATAGCCGAATGTAACAAGTCAAACTCTGCAAAATAGCAAACATATGCAGCACAACTGAAATAAAACATTTGCAAATACTATAGAAAACTATGATCACATCTGAATATATGTGTGTGGCTACAATTACAGGCTGGAATTGGTAAATTTAGTATTTTTTGCATGCTTTGTATTATGTACTGTATTTGGTGTATTGCAAGAATGACAATAATTCTATTTTGATTTTGTATAATTTAATGATTGTCTAAAAAAAAAATAAAAAAAATACGGTATATACTCGAGTATAAGCCGACCCAAATATAAGCCAAGGCACCTAATTTTACCACAAAAAGGGAAATATTATTGACTTGAGTATAAGCCTAGGGTGTCCATCTCTGTGCCTCACTGTGCCTCACTTTGCCTCACTGTGCCTCACTGTGTCCATGCCTCACTGTGTCCATGTGCATGCCTCACTGTGCCTCACTGTGTCCATGCCTCACTGTGTCCATGTGCATGCCTCACTGTGCCTCACTGTGCCTCACTGTGTCCATGCCTCACTGTGCCTTTCTGTGCCCATGCCTCAATGTGCCCATGCCTCACTGTGCCCAATCTCCCTACATGATCTCTGGCACTGTGTGACTAAACTGACGTTTAACATGGGAGTCTATGGAAGGGGTGCCCAGCTTTGAAAAATCGGTGCTCCCCGGCTATAGGTCCCCTGGACAACAAATTTTTCACATTTGTAGATGAAAGAGTGGGGCTATATGTGTGCCAAGTGTGGGGTCCAGGGGACCTAGGGCCGTCCGATACCGGGTCCCCAAAATCACACGAGTAATGGCCATTTAACATGGGAGTCTATGGAAGGGTTTCCCGACTTTGAAAACGTGGTGCTCCCCGGCTGTAGGTCTCCCAGACAACAACCTTTACATACTTGTAGAGAAAGAGTGGGGATATATGTGTGCCAAGTTTGGCCAGGATCAGGCACACAAAGTTGAAGATGGACACAGTCTTGAGTATAAGCCGAGGGGAGCATTTTCAGCACAAGACGGTACATTAGGTATTTAAATACATTTGCAACGTGACGTGATTGTAGCCGTATTAGTGCAATTGTGACAGATAAAATTGAGTACTGTCCGTGATACTTTTTTTATTTGCACTAACATACAATTTTTCAGGACAAGCTTTCGGGGTGTTACCCCTTCTTCAAGGTCCAAGCAGTACACAAGAGTACTGCTTGGACCTTGAAGAAGGGGTAACACCCCGAAAGATTGTCCTGAAAAATTGTATGTTAGTGCAAATAAAAAAGGTATCACGGACAATACATTTGCAAGGAAGTTTTAAAATGGTAAAGAAATGTGAGAACCCTTTTCTGTAATGAAATATATTCTACTCAGGCATATTTGAATACTAATTGACAAAGAACTCTAGAAGGACAGGGAAAGTAAATGCTCAGGTTTTGTAAATAGTGCCATATGGTGCCATTTTGCAGATGCTATTTCTCATTGGCATATCCCAGAGATAGAATGAATATCTTAGCCTCCAATCAATACAATATGACTAACCAGTGAGCACTGGTCCTCTGCTTAAATACATTTCATTCTACACCTACTGCATATGTTTCAGTATGAAGCAGATGATAAATGTGCATTTGCTACTTTGTGCTATAACAATGGTCATTATAGCATTTACCTAATGGAAGCAGCTGCTCGGTTACAAAGTGTGTCTCTAATATTAGGATTCAATTAAGAAGCACGGGAAATGACCTGGACAACATAACTATGTTAAAATTAAATGCATTTGGGGCCTGATTTAGTAAGTGATTTCTGTAAAATGTTTAGTACAAGCATTTAAGAAAAAAAATCAAAGGTCATTTTTTAAAAGTCAATCAATTTCCTTATTCGAACAGTACCCAATAAAAAATAATTGGACATGTTTTTAGAGAAGAAAAATGTACTCATGCAAAATGACCTGTTTTCAATTTAATTATTGTAATCCTTATGTTAATCAATTGAGATGCAGCAATGTAATTGAAACCAGAAGATAAATAAGCAGCCAAGCAGCAGAATAATCTATCAATTAAGGTAGATGGGTTAGTTAAATGGGATTAATATCTATACCAAAAAGAATATACTTCTATTATCAGCTCTTAGGCTCCATGCACACTGAAGCTGATAAACTGTAGTTTATTGGCATTTTGGCTTTTTTTTTTTAAAAGCCCATAAACTGCACTCTATGTTAGCCTATGTACACACATGGGAGTTTTTTAGTCTTAATGGACAGTGGAGTTTATGGGCTTTTTTCTGAACGCCAGAACACCAGCGTTCTCTAATTTTTTTTTTTTTATTCATTAAAAAAAATGTAAAAAAAATAAAAACGCTAATAAACGCTATTGCAAAAATGCTAAAAACCTGCAATAAGAGGAGCACATCCCTCTATGGCATGTACTTGTCTGAATGCAAAGCACCAAGTCTGGTTCTACTCTACGGTCTGCATAAGCACTGAAAGACTCTAAACTGACACCTTTACCTCCCAAGAGACAGTTCACCCCCTCCACCACACAGTAGGTGACTCACAGCCTCAGCTCTGTAAGTTTTACCAATGAACCTTGGAGCCTATTAGAGAGGAGCAATCAGACTTTATGGAGCTCTGTGTTTTAGCTCTGTAGTGTGCATGACACCAGACCCCCATCCCCTTTTTCTGCTGCCAAGAGATGCTGTGTAAATGTGTTTTGGAAGACTAGGTGATAGGAATTGAAGTGGGATGAATGAATCCGCGCTATGGACTAAAAATAATACCTGAATGTGATAGTGGGGTTTTGACACCCTTAATTAATCAAGCAGCTGCCCCTACTTAATTTATTTCACCTAAGTGAAATGATTGATTTGAATAAGGTAAAAAAGTAGAATTGGCGCTACTTTAATTAATCTAGGTATAAAAGTGCAATGCAAATATTGTGTGTAGTGATGTTACCCTAATATAAAGTATAGTAAAAAAGTATAATAAAGTGCACATGTGCTTATTGGTGAGAGACCATATATAGTAGAAAGTAGGGATGAGCTCCGCGTTTGATACGAACGTATGTTCAACTCGAACATTGTCTGTTCATACGTTTGACAAATTTCGAACAAAACGGGTCATTGGCGCCAAAATCGAGTGACGCGCAATGGCCCATAATTCACTTACGGCATTGCGCACTGATGATTGGCCAAACATGCACTATGACCCTGCATGCTTGGCCAATCACAGCACACAAAAAACGGAGAGCCATAATTGGCCAAAGCCAGGGTGGCTTTGGCCAAATATGGCTCAGGGCTTTAGCACACGCCCCACACTATATAAGGCCGCCTGCTGGGCGGCCTCATGTAGTGTGTTGCGGTTGTTAATGAGAGCAGTCAGAGAGACAGGGAGATCGTTTTTTAATATAGCTAGATAGAGCAAGCAGGCAGGCTAGTCAGTTTAGCTTAATTTACAGTGTGTAGAGGATATATATACATCCCTAGGAGTTGTACATATATTTATACACTGTATAGCTTAGCTAGATCAGTTCTTCCTAATTTACTGGCAGGCAGGTGATTGTGCTATTTAAAGATGTTATCACAGGCATAGACACCCAGCAGGTACAATATTTAAAGGAATTTATTTTTTATTTTTATTTAAGCATCAATAAAATCACTGCTCCTGGATGCTTAAAAATTCCTTTAAATATTGTACCTGCTGGGTGTCTATAGTTTGCCTGTGAAAACGTCTTTGAGAACCCGGGTCGTGCCAGAGGGAACATGTATCAATGGAAAAAAAAGATTTAAAAACGGTCGTTTTTTCAGGAGTCCTGCTCCTGGAAAAAAAAACGACCGGTTTTTAAACTTTTTTCCATTGATACATGTTCCCTGGGGCAAGACCCGGGTTCCCAAATACGTTTTCCAACAATAACTTGAATATTAGTCTTTAAAATTATCATTTTTGAATTCGAACGTTTGAGTCCCATAGACTTCAATGGGGTTCTAAATGTTATATACAGTTTGCTAAAAAAACATAATATAACATAACGCTAGATGAAGAGAACATTTTATCACATTTAAGTATGTAAAATAAAGAATATGTATTTTAAAATATATATTTGAAACGGAAAGTGTGTAGCTGAATGGCGTCTTGCTAGAATTTTTTTTAGTTCTAGGTGATAGCCCCTGCAGATAAACAGGTACAACTTACTTGGGAGTTTTTTTTTTCATTTCTGTGTATCACCTGAGGCTAATCACTTTACTGGGTGTAGGTAAGGGATATAAGGGTTCACAACCACTTTTATATAAACAGCCTATTTGCATTCGCTAAATTAAACACTTTGCCTCTGAATGCTAGTCTCATGACATTTTGAACTGAGATCTGTTGATTAGACATGTGCACAACAAAAAAAATTGTATTTTTTTGTTCTGTTTCGTCTCGTTCTGTATATTCGTAAAGATTTGTAATTTCGTAAGACTCAAGTTTTCCTATTCGGACCCGTTCGTATTTTGTAAGACGCAAGTTTTCCTATTCGGACCCGTTCGTATTTTCGTAACAGTTTTATTTTCGTTTATACTGAATGATTCGTAATTCTGTCTAAATTATTTTCGTTGATTCGAAATTCGTAATTTTGTTAGATAATCATTTTCGTTTAATGGATTCGTAATTTTGTACTTTCGTAAATACATAGCAACACATGGCTAATCCATATTAAGATATACTTTCTCTTAAGCCCCGTACACACGGTCGGACTTTTTGCCTACAAATGTAAAAATTTGAGTTTTCCAAAAAATCCGACCATGTGTACGCTCTATCGGACAAACTTTTTCAGTTTCAAAAGTCTGGCCAACTCCCTTCAGACAAAAATCCACTGAAAAGTTTGTTTGAAGTCTGATCGTGTGTACGAGGCTTTACACTGTCCAATGTGACTCAGCACAAAAGAGATAAGCTGATTGGCTAAGATATTAAGTAAGATACATCACTCACTAACTACACTGCCCAGTGCTCATTCGAAAGAACGATACAAGTACACAAATTTACGAACAGACAAAGAAACGGATTTACAAAACACACAGACCAATACGAATGAAAATACGAACAGACAAAGGATTAGGGAATGCAAATCGTTCATTATAGATGTAATTTTCGTTCTTTTGCTTTTTCAGAGTTTCGTATTTTAGTAAGATGGTCCAATCATACATTCGTGTTTTCGCTTGTTCGTTATTTTGCTTATTCGTAATTCCGTAATTTTCGTATTTTGGGACTTTCATCTTTTCGGTTGTTCGAATTGATATGAATGAACGAATACTAACAAATGTGTACGAAAATCCATTTGTTACGAATGGGAACGCACATGTCTACTGTTGATGTCAATGCTGTACTGTTTCCTGGAAAGGACCTGCAGTACAAGGTTATTTCTACTTCTCCTTCATCCATTCTTTTGCTTTGTGCTTTCTGAATCTCTTCTGCTGCTTTTAAAATATTTCTCTACCAGTCTTCAAAGAACAGACATGAGGAAGAAAATTGTCAGGGAATCCCTGTAAGGCCGCGTACACACGATCGGTCCAAACCGATTGTGTGTGGGCCCCATCGATCAGTTATCCTTCGGTCAAAAAAAAGAGAACTTGATTTAAAATTTAACCGATGGACGCCTAACCGATAGATCAAAACAGATCATTAGTATGCAAAAGCATCGGTTAAAAAGCCGCGCATTCTCAGAATCAAGTTGACGCATGCTTGGAAGCATTGAAAGTTTTTTTCAGCACGTCGTTGTGTTTTACGTCACCGCGTTCTGACACGATCGTTTTTTTTAACCAATGGTGTGTAGGCACATCAGACCATCAGTCAGCTTCATCAGTTAACCGATGAAAACGGTCCTTCTGATCCTGTGTGCCCTCCCAGTTTAAAGAGCCGACTTGCTCTTGACTGTGGCTCTGTGTTCTGTTCATATACTGCTGCCCATCTCTGACCCTGCTCCGTTCCTGACCCTGGCTCTGTCTACGTTTTGGTACCTCTCTGCCCGCCTGCTGACGAACCTGGTTTTCCCTGAGACCCTGCACCTGCCTATGTTCCTGGCTACTGTTAACTCTCAGTTATCTGCCTGGCGGTTTCCCCTTCCTGCTCTGCACATCACAGTCTACTCCAGACCCTTTGTCTCACCTTCAACGGAGCCAGGACAGGAGATATAAGAGAGGCCGACCTCGTCAATTCAGTCTCCCACCTGTTCCCTGACACAAATTCTTCACAATATGGTAATTAAATAAGGGGAAAATACAGAGTAGGGAGATGAGAGATACTTTTTAGCTCCTCTCCTTGATGCATCAGGAACAATCGAAAGATTTCTCTGAACTATGGCATCTTACATTTCGACCAATGTGTAAATACACAGATAAGGAGGTGGATTCATTGTATCAGCACACCACTTTTATGCCAATCATTACATTGGTCATCACTGCAATATTTTGTATGTGACCCCAATAAGAATAAGAGTTCACTCTATGTTACATTGTTTCTATTTTTTGATTGTCCATATTTGATCATTTAATTACATCCATGTACCCAGGTTAATAGACTCTGTGAGATCTTGTGTTTTTTTTCCTGGTCTCCCCAGTTAAATCCTGGCTCTTCTGGGCTTTCCGGCAGGGTGGGGAGGTGGGACCACCTACCCACACCTCTCTTTTATGCTTCGCCTTCACGGCCGTTAAATTTGGCCATTGGGGTGAGCACCATCCTGCCGGCAGCATCCCTGGATCACCTCCGGACATTCACGCATTTGAGTCGGAGGTGAAAACAGTTGTCAGGGCTCACGCTCTCCTGGGACAACGAGGGAGCCACACGTGGGCCATCTCTTTAGTGGCCCCAATTCGCCTTCTGTGAAGGGGAGGAGGGAGGATAGGCGGCACCTGCATCCCATTATCCATTTGCCATTTATTGGCGCACTATTTAAATACATGGCCGCTAGAAGATCACTACACAATCCTTATGCAGACCAGGTTAGACAGCCAGTACATACACATATATGGCTCCATGTGAGTATATAAGAATAGATAATTTAGCCTACTATGGTAGTCATTGTTCAAGGCTATGATATATCATTATTCATGTTGTAGATTTGATGTAACTCAAATTGCAACTTCTGTTTATCATTTCTTGATCATTTCTCTTACACATTTTATCTAACAGTCCCCACTTGTCAAGCTCCTTGTTAGCTGACCACTACTATATATAGCCAACACATTGTCCAAGTTTTGGTACCTCTCTGCCTGCCTGCTGACGAACCTGGTTTTCCCTGAGACCCTGCACCTGCCTATGTTCCTGGCTACTGTTAACTCTCGGTTACCTGCCTGGCGGTTTCCCCTTCCTGCTCTGCACATCGCAGTCTACTCCAGACCCCTGAACCCCGACAAGCAGTTCACCCGGGACCTTCTTCTTCAGGATCTTGTGTCCCTCTTGTCCTTTGGCTTCCTCTGTCTCAACTTCAACGGAGCCAGGACAGGAGATATAAGAGAGGCCGACCTTGTCAATTCAGTCTCCCACCTGTTCCCTGACACAAATTCTTCTCTACCAAGTTGGCTAAACCACAATATGGTAATTAAATAATGGAAAAATACAGAGTTGGGAGACGAGACATACTTTTTAGCTCCTCTCCTTGATGCATCAGGAACAATCAAAAGATTTCTCTGAACTATGGCATCTTACATTTGGACCCATGTGTAATTACACAGAAAAGGAGGTGGATTCATTGTATCAGCACACCACTTTTATGCCAATCATTACGTTGGTCACCACTGCAATATTTTGTATATGATCCCAATAAGAATAAGAGTTCACTCTATGTTACATTGTTTCTATTTTTTGATTGCAAATATTTGATCATTTAATTACATCCATGTACCCAGGTTAATAGACTCTGTGAGATCTTGTGTTTTTTTTCCTGGTCTCCCCAGTTAAATCCCGGCTCTTCTGGGCTTTCTGGCAGGGTGGGGAGGTGGGACCACCTACCCGGGCCTCTCTTTTATGCTTCGCCTTCACGACCGTTAATTTTGGCCATTGGGGTGAGCACCATCCTGCCGGCGGCATCCCTGGATCACCTCCGGACATTCACGCAGTTGTCGGGGCTCGCGCTCTCCTGGGACGCCGAAGGAGCCACACGTGGGCCATCTCTTTAGTGGCCCCAATTCGCCTTCTGTGAAGGGGAGGAGGGAGGATAGGCGGCACCTGCATCCCATTATCCATTTGCCATCTTATTGGCGCACTATTTAAATACATGGCCGCAAGAGGATCACTACACGATCCCTATGCAGACCAGGTTGGACAGCCAGTACATACTCATATATGGCTCCATGTGAGTATATAAGACTAGATAATTTAGCCTACTATGGTAGTCATTGTTCAAGGCTATGATATATCATTATTCATGTTATAGATTTGATGTAACTCAAATTGCAACTTCTGTTTATCATTTCTTGATCATTTCTCTTACACATTTTATCTAACAGTCCCCACTTGTACATCTCCTTGTTAGCTGACCACTACTATATATAGCCAACACACTGTCCAATTTTAACACTCACTACATACACATTTAGCTATCACATTCCACCTTATCCTTTCACCATCACATTCCCTCATACCATAGTTTTGTCTCACACCACCTCACTAGAGAGTTTTTTTTTCTTTTTGCATCTTGTACCTTTATATCTCATCACACTTGTTCCATTTCACACTCATGACATCACATGCATCAGGCAACATCGCTATATTTTATCTCTATATTTTTACACTTTCAGCACATTTAATTACTTTATTTAGTAGATTTATAGATACCTAACCAATCACATTTCATCCACAACTACATCGATTTGTTTATCATTCTACTTTTTTAAATAACTTGACTGCTTTTGACTCTAATCAGATATATACATACACACATTCTCATTCATTTGGGATTTTACTGCAGGTGCCGGTCATTTTTCTCTTTGCCTCCGGGGGCGTATAGTGTGTGGCTCCTTGTAAGCCCATTATTTCTCCGGGTCTCCTGTTTCTCTGGGGAGTTGGGAATCATCACAGATATTTCTGGATCCTGTGTTAGGGAAATTTCTAGGCCAACTCTAGATTGCTGCTAATCTGCCTGCTGAGGCCAAATGAAAGAAATGACAAACCACTTCTCTCTTCAAAGTCCCGTGTCAAAGAGACAGGGGTGGAGCTTTCACTGCTCTTTTATTACCACCACAGAATCACAAATACATATATTTGATTGGTTCACATTATATATCCACACCCACTGACCCACTTTACCCTCCCACCTGTGACGTCTGTACTATCACACATGGCACATTCCAATCTTCCGTAGGGGCCATTGTGTTCGCTCGGTGGTGGGGGCTGTGGGAGGAGCTAGTTAGGAGCAAAGGATGGGAGTCCATATCTTAGTATAAACAGGTCTCTTGTTACAAGATTCAAACAGTCCTTCAGTTATCCAAAAGGCAAGGATTTCCTTTCAAAGTCACACAAACTCCAAGTGAAGAGTGAGGAGGAGGGGCAGTTTCCTCTTACAATTTGAAGTGAAGCTATTTAGGAATGGAGTAGGGGGAAGGGGTTGAAGGATAAGGAGCTTTTTGGACAGATCTGTTCTTGATAATAGTCCTTTCGTACTCCAATTTACACGGTAACTTCTAAAACTTAATTTCATATCTGACAAATCTTATCAAGGAAAATAAACACTGTTGTGGTTCATAATTTCATACATGCATATATATATATATATATTGTATATAAAAACAAATCAAAAGAATATAAAAGAGATTAAAAGAATACAAAAAGAGAAAACATTTTAAATAGGAATTTTAGAATAATCTATCACACCTAGTGTTGCTCACGAATATTCGAATTGCGAATATTCGGCTCGAATATTGCATATTCGAGAAATCGCGCAATATCTCGAATATTGCGCCGAATATTCGCAATGTCGAATATTCGGATTTTTCTCAAATATTTTTTAACACAGATCACATGCTAGTGATCTCCATCGACGTGTAAAAGCAATGGTGGTATGATTATAGGGACCCTGGGCCGAGTAGCGCATGTGATCCTTTTATGCTGCCGAATATTCGCATTGCGAATATTCGGCAATAGGAATATCGCACGATTTTTTTCTCCGCCCTTCATTCACATCAGAGCCAATCAGAGTTCCATTTCCACAGGTGTCAGAGGTTAGCAACCTCCACATCAACCAATAGGAACCTGCCTCACGACCATTATATAAACTAAGTCCCAGCATGTGCTCATTGCAGATTCACAAGGTGGATATAGAGGGAGAAGTGTTTCTGTGCTCTGTGTTATATTGCATCAGCATTGCAGTGCCTTTCAGTTCTGTGCTCCTGTTCTGTTCATTTGAGTATTAGCAGCTGCTAGTGCTTATATTTCTAAACTGCTTTTTTAAAAGCAAGAAGATACCAAACAGCTTTTTTTAAAGCTACTATTTGTGTGTTTGTGTTCCAGTTTCATTTAGTGTTAGATAGATAGGTTTGAGTGTACTTGTACACCTCTGTAAGCTAGCTAGCTTAGTTTACTGTGTTTATTTAGTTATCTGTTTTATAGAAAAAAAAAAAAAAAAAAGTTATTTTTAGTTTATTCAGATCTCTGGCTCTGCTGTGTTAGCAGAGTCACTGTTCTATCTATATTAGTTTGTTTATTGATTTTATTCTTTGCCCAGTCAGTTTTTGTCTGTTGTCTGTCTGTCAGTCAGTTAGTTTAAAAAAAAAAAAAAAATTAAAAAAATTTACCTTTTGTTTAAGTGTTGTTTAGTGGCATAGCTACTAGGTGTTTGTCTGCGTGCCTGTTTTTTCTTTTATCACATTTACCCCCCCCCCAATAAAGTTTACCCACCCCCCCATATCAGCATGAGCAGCATCCGTGGTCGTGGCAGCAGGGGTAGGGGAGTTACTCCCAGTGCTGGGTCGCTGCCAGCACGGGGTACCTCTCGCGCCCCTACTACTGGTAGAGGATCGGGTGGAAGGGGAGTCCGCCTCATCCGGGAGTTTTTCACTTCGGGCAGCCGCCCGATATTGCCTTCCCAGGCTCCAGCAGTGGTGGAGTACATGGGGCACAGCAGTGCCACTCAGTCATCACCAGTAGCCACACCAAGTACCACCACCACCATCAGTACACTGGTGCCTTTAGTACCCAGCCCCAGCCCCCAAGAGTCCAGCCTCATGCTGTTTGAGGGTGAAAGTGACATGGATATCTTGGGGGAGGCCCTCGATCATGCAGACATAGATTTATGTGCTGATGGTCAGGACCTTTTTGAAGGGTTAATGGAGGAGGAGGAGGATGGGGTACTGGCTGTCAGTAGCCCAGAGACCTCCCTTCATGGTGGTGCTGGTGGTTTTCTGCAGGAAACACCAGCACCTAGTCAGACCCATGCGTCTGTGAGGGGACATCGGAGCCAGGCTAGCGGCTCCATGTCAGATGTCTCCTTCAGACCACCACATGTCAGCCCTGGGTCTGACATATCTGGGGGCGAAGAGGAGGGTGACCCAACATGGGTGCCACCTGCCTCGTCGGTTCACAGCATCAGTGACGACGAGGAAGGTAGGCACCCTGGGGAAACGGTGCGCCAGGTCACCAGGGAGACCAGCGTCAGGGTCTCCACTGGTAATGGCAGCAGGAGGTGTCAGCAGCAGCAGCAGCAGCAGCAGCAGCAGCAGGCAGCTCCACCTGTGCGCACCGAGTCCCAGCAGGTGGAAGTCAGCGTCACCCCATCTGACAGGAGGGCGACGCTGAAGTCACCTGTCTGGGCCTACTTCACCTTGGTAGCAGATAACCCGACAGTAGCCATCTGCCAGCTCTGTCGTGCCAAGGTGAAGAGAGGGAAGTGCTTGGCTCGGGTGGGTACCACGGCACTCAACCAGCACCTGCGGATTAACCACTGGCACGAGCATGACCAGATGAAGCGTGTTGGTGGTAGCAGCGCCACCACCACAAGTGTGCAGGGTACAGCAGCCCCTGCCACAGCTTCATCGGCTACCAGCAGGTCATGCCCCCCCGCTCCCTCTAGTAGAGGTACTGGTACCGGCAGCCAGACCTCCACATCATCACCCTCCTCTTCGGTGTCCCGCACTGCCGTCCGGCGCCAGGCGTCTCTTTCTGACGCCTTTGAACGCAACACTCCCTTCCCCCCTTCAGACCGACGTGTGCGTTCCCTCAATGGGCTCCTGGCAAGGGTTATTGCCCAACATCTGCTTCCCTTTAACATAGTGGACTGCAACCCCTTCAGGCAGATGTTGGAGCAGGCCCAACCCCAATGGCGTGTCCCCAGCCGCCATTTCTTTGCCAGGACTGGTGTCCCTGCCCTACACCAGCACATTGTGCAGAATGTAACCCTGTCGCTGGATCATGCTGTCAGCAACAGGGTGCATCTGACAATGGATGGCTGGACCAGCAGGCATGGGCAGGGGCGCTACATAAGCTTCACGGCCCATTGGGTTTCCCTCCGAGGCGCTGGGGAGGGATTGGCGGCATCTGATTTTGTAGTGCCGCCCCGGGGTGTCCAGGGGAGAACTGCTGGTCTCCCTCAAGCCACTGTCTCCGCAGCTGCTGAGCCTCCCAGCAAGCGCCCCCGTAGCTATTCAAGTGTGGGGCACGTGCGCTGTCAGGCCGTGCTCCAGCTTGTTAGTTTAGGGGAACGGAGACACACTGGACGAGAAGTGCTGAGCGCACTTCAGGCTCAGGTCCAGAAGTGGCTGACACCCCGAAGGCTCCAAGCAGGTCTGGTTGTCTGTGACAATGGCAGCAACCTCCTCTCCGCCCTCCAGGCTGGCAGTCTGACACACGTGCCCTGTCTGGCACATGTCCTCAACCTAGTGGTGCAGAAGTTCCTGCGCACCTATCCCGGGTTGAGTGACATTGTGCTAAGGGTACGCAGGATTGCCAGCCACTTCAGGCGCTCCCCAACCGCTACCGCGTCCCTGTCAAAGTTGCAGCGGGACAACAGCCTGCCCCTTCACAGGCTGATTGTGGACAGTGTGACGCGGTGGAACTCCAGCCTCTACATGCTGGAGAGGTTGTGGGAGCAGCGAAGGGCGGTGAAGGAGTACCTGCTGGAGCAAGGCACTGGCGGGCCATCACAACACACACTCCCGTATATCACCAGTCTGGAGTGGGGGCAGATACACCAGGTCTGCCATGTGTTGGCCCCTTTGGAGCAGGCGACCAAGATGGTGAGCAGCAGGGAGCATGTCGGCCTCAACGACGTGCTCCCTATAGTGTTCCTGCTGGACAGGGCACTAGATCGCCTGCTCAGAGCTGGGGAGAGTGCCTTGGTGGAGCAGGAGGAGGCAACACTGCTCCACCAAGACCAGGCCCAGGACGAGGAGGAGGATGAGGATCATGATGATGATCAGGAGGTGACTGGTGGCGTCCTGGAGTCAGGGCCTGGTCAGGAGGGAGAGCCGGTGTTGGGGGCACCGATAGTCCGGGGGTTTGGCATGACTGACCGCGAACAGCAGCGCCTCCATGCCGAGGAAGCGGACGTCATGGACCCAGGCAGCCATGAGGAGTCACAGCGGGCTGTGCTCTTCCCCATGGCTGCCCACATGCTGAGATGCCTCAGGAGGGACCCCCGGGTTAAAGCCATCAAGGAGAGGGACGAGTTTTGGCTGGCCACCCTTGTAGATCCCAGATTTAAGGGGAAACTGGAGCAGTTCCTCCCAGCCAGACGGAGGCAGCCCCGGATGGAGGAACTGCAGGCATGCCTAGTCAGCCGTTTGGAGCAGGCAACTCCCCGGCCTCCAGTTGTCCCCCCTCATCTCACCCAGCAGGTGGCTGCACCCAGCAGCAACATCAGCAGCCGAGCAGGGGACCTAATGGGTGAGATGAGGATGTTCATGCAAACTGAGCGACCCAGTACCAGCAGCAGCAGCAGCAGTCACCACCAGCGGCTGGCCCACATGGTGGCAGACTACATGGGGTCCGTCAGTGCTTCTGACAGTATGAGCACCGACGACCCCATGGAGTACTGGGTTGCCAGATTGGACACCTGCCGCGAGCTCGCTCAGTATGCGCTGGAGTTATTGTCTTCCCCCCCTCCAGCGTACTATCTGAGCGGACATTCAGCGCGGCAGGTGGGGTGGTCACGGACAAGAGGACCCGTCTGTCCACAGACTCCGTGGACAGACTCACATTCATCAAAATGAATGAGTCCTGGATCGGCGGTGACTTTCTGGCACCCGCCGTCGGTTCAGGGCGCTGAATAGTCCCTTGTCAGTTAGCAATACCTCTCCTATCTCTTTATACCAGGGGTGTCAAACTCAATTTCATCGTGTTCCGCATCAGCATTATGGTTGCCCTCAAAAGGGCCGGTTATATCTGTAATATTATATGTCCAGCGCATCCCCTCCCCTTACATTAGATGTCAAAGGCCACCCCACCATCCTACCCCACCATCAGAAGTGGAGTTCCCCCTCTCCCTTACATCACAGTGCATCCCCCTTTCCTTATGCTGCTGCTGGGAAGAAGTTGGATTTTTTTTTTTGAAAAGCCTGTGGCGTGCAAAACACAACCCAAAAACTCCAACCGGTGCCACAGCTACTTAAGGCCTGTGTCATTCTGCTTTTCAAATGTAATCACCATGCTAATGCAATTTCAAGCTTTTGTAATTTTGGCACTATATGGGCTCCTACTGCTAATGCCAAAAGGCTGAGTGATTATGTACCGATATATTACTCATACTGGTGCTGTCACCTTTTGTCTGTGAGATTTGCCACTTTCTTACTACTGCTGGTGCTGCTGCCACCTCTTCCACGACCACGAATGAAAAAAAACACTTAATTGTGTACTGGTACTACTATGCTGCTGCTGCTGCCAGTGCTCAGATACTTATGTGGCAAGTTCTTTGGCACTATATGCTACAATTATCAATGCTGCTGCTGCTGTGCTGCTGCCACCTCTTCCACAACCACGAGTGAAAAGAACTCTTAATTGTGTACTGGTAATACTATACTGCTGCTGCTGCTGCCAGTGCTCAGATACCTGTGTGTCCAGTTCTTTGCCACTATATGCTACAATTATCAATGCTGCTGCTGTGCTGCTGCCACCACCTCTTCCACGACCACGAGTGAAAAAAACACTTAATTGTGTACTGGTACTACTATGCTGCTGCTGCTGCTGCCAGTGCTCAGATACCTATGTGTCAAGTTCTTTGCCACTATATGCTACAATTATCAATGCTGCTGCTGCTGTGCTGCTGCCACCACCTCTTCCACGACCACGAGTGCAAAAAAACACTGAATTGTGTACTGGTACTACTATGCTGCTGCTGCTGCTGCTGCCAGTGCTCAGATACCTATGTGTCAAGTTCTTTGCCACTATATGCTACAATTATCAATGCTGCTGTGCTGCTGCCACCACCTCTTCCACGACCACGAGTGAAAAAAACACTTAATTGTGTACTGGTACTACTATGCTGCTGCTGTTGCTGCTGCCAGTGCTCAGATACCTATGTGTCAAGTTCTTTGCCACTATATGCTACAATTATCAATGCTGCTGCTGCTGCTGTGCTGCTGCCACCACCTCTTCCACGACCACGAGTGAAAAAAACACTTAATTGTGTACTGGTACTACTATGCTGCTGCTGCTGCTGCCAGTGCTCAGATACCTATGTGTCAAGTTCTTTGCCACTATATGCTACAATTATCAATGCTGCTGCTGCTGTGCTGCTGCCACCACCTCTTCCACGACCACGAGTGCAAAAAACCACTTAATTGTTTACTGGTACTACTATGCTGCTGCTGCTGCTGCCAGTGCTCAGATACCTATGTGTCAAGTTCTTTGCCACTATATGCTACAATTATCAATGCTGCTGCTGCTGTGCTGCCGCCACCTCTTCCACGATCACGAGTGAAAAAAACACTTAATTGTGTACTGGTACTACTATGCTGCTGCTGCTGCTGCCAGTGCTCAGATACCTGTGTGTCAAGTTCTTTGCCACTATATGCTACAATTATCAATGCTGCTGCTGCTGTGCTGCTGCCACCACCTCTTCCACGACCACGAGTGAAAAAAACACTGAATTGTGTACTGGTACTACTATCCTGCTGCTGCTGCTGCCAGTGCTCAGATACCTATGTGTCAAGTTCTTTGCCACTATATGCTACAATTATCAATGCTGCTGCTGCTGTGCTGCTGCCACCACCTCTTCCACGACCACGAGTGCAAAAAAACACTTAATTGTGTACTGGTACTACTATGCTGCTGCTGCTGCTGCTGCCAGTGCTCAGATACCTATGTGTCAAGTTCTTTGCCACTATATGCTACAATTATCAATGCTGCTGTGCTGCTGCCACCACCTCTTCCACGACCACGAGTGAAAAAAACACTTAATTGTGTACTGGTACTACTATGCTGCTGCTGCTGCTGCTGCTGCCAGTGCTCAGATACCTATGTGTCAAGTTCTTTGCCACTATATGCTACAATTATCAATGCTGCTGCTGCTGTGCTGCTGCCACCACCTCTTCCACGACCACGAGTGAAAAAAACACTTAATTGTGTACTGGTACTACTATGCTGCTGCTGCTGCCAGTGCTCAGATACCTATGTGTCAAGTTCTTTGCCACTATATGCTACAATTATCAATGCTGCTGCTGCTGTGCTGCCGCCACCTCTTCCACGATCACGAGTGAAAAAAACACTTAATTGTGTACTGGTACTACTATGCTGCTGCTGCCAGTGCTCAGATACCTGTGTGTCAAGTTCTTTGCCACTATATGCTACAATTATCAATGCTGCTGCTGCTGTGCTGCTGCCACCACCTCTTCCACGACCACGAGTGAAAAAAACACTGAATTGTGTACTGGTACTACTATCCTGCTCCTGCTGCTGCTGCCAGTGCTCAGATACCTATGTGTCAAGTTCTTTGCCACTATATGCTACAATTATCAATGCTGCTGCTGCTGCTGTGCTGCTGCCACCACCTCTTCCACGACCACGAGTGAAAAAAACACTTAATTGTGTACTGGTACTACTATGCTGCTGCTGCTGCTGCTGCCAGTGCTCAGATACCTATGTGTCAAGTTCTTTGCCACTATATGCTACAATTATCAATGCTGCTGTGCTGCTGCCACCACCTCTTCCACGACCACGAGTGAAAAAAACACTGAATTGTGTACTGGTACTACTATGCTGCTGCTGCTGCTGCTTCTGCCAGTGCTCAGATACCTGTGTGTCAAGTTCTTTGCCACTATATGCTACAATTATCAATGCTGCTGCTGCTGTGCTGCTGCCACCACCTCTTCCACGACCACGAGTGAAAAAAACACTGAATTGTGTACTGGTACTACTATCCTGCTCCTGCTGCTGCTGCCAGTGCTCAGATACCTATGTGTCAAGTTCTTTGCCACTATATGCTACAATTATCAATGCTGCTGCTGCTGTGCTGCTGCGCTGCTGCCACCACCTCTTCCACGACCACGAGTGCAAAAAAACACTTAATTGTGTACTGGTACTACTATGCTGCTGCTGCTGCTGCTGCCAGTGCTCAGATACCTATGTGTCAAGTTCTTTGCCACTATATGCTACAATTATCAATGCTGCTGTGCTGCTGCCACCACCTCTTCCACGACCACGAGTGAAAAAAACACTTAATTGTGTACTGGTACTACTATGCTGCTGCTGCTGCTGCTTCTGCCAGTGCTCAGATACCTGTGTGTCAAGTTCTTTGCCACTATATGCTACAATTATCAATGCTGCTGCTGCTGCTGTGCTGCTGCCACCACCTCTTCCACGACCACGAGTGAAAAAAACACTTACTTGTGTACTGGTACTACTATGCTGCTGCTGCTTCTGCCAGTGCTCAGATACCTGTGTGTCAAGTTCTTTGCCACTATATGCTACAATTATCAATGCTGCTGCTGATGTGCTGCTGCCACCACCTCTTCCACGACCACGAGTGAAAAAAACACTTAATTGTGTACTGGTACTACTATGCTGCTGCTGCTTCTGCCAGTGCTCAGATACCTGTGTGTCAAGTTCTTTGCCACTATATGCTACAATTATCAATGCTGCTGCTGATGTGCTGCTGCCACCACCTCTTCCACGACCACGAGTGAAAAAAACACTTAATTGTGTACTGGTACTACTATGCTGCTGCTGCTTCTGCCAGTGCTCAGATACCTGTGTGTCAAGTTCTTTGCCACTATATGCTACAATTATCAATGCTGCTGCTGATGTGCTGCTGCCACCACCTCTTCCACGACCACGAGTGAAAAAAACACTTAATTGTGTACTGGTACTACTATGCTGCTGCTGCTTCTGCCAGTGCTCAGATACCTGTGTGTCAAGTTCTTTGCCACTATATGCTACAATTATCAATGCTGCTGCTGATGTGCTGCTGCCACCACCTTTTCCACGACCACGAGTGAAAAAAACACTTAATTGTGTACTGGTACTACTATGCTGCTGCTGCTGCTGCCAGTGCTCAGATACCTGTGTGTCAAGTTCTTTGCCACTATATGCTACAATTATCAATGCTGCTGCTGCTGTGCTGCTGCCACCACCTCTTCCACGACCACGAGTGAAAAAAAAAATTAATTGTGTACTGGTACTACTATGCTGCTGCTGCTGCTGCCAGTGCTCAGATACCTGTGTGTCAAGTTCTTTGCCACTATATGCTACAATTATCAATGCTGCTGCTGCTGTGCTGCTGCCACCACCTCTTCCACGACCACGAGTGAAAAAAAAAATTAATTGTGTACTGGTACTACTATGCTGCTGCTGCTGCTGCCAGTGCTCAGATACCTGTGTGTCAAGTTCTTTGCCACTATATGCTACAATTATCAATGCTGCTGCTGCTGTGCTGCTGCCACCACCTCTTCCACGACCACGAGTGAAAAAAACACTTAATTGTGTACTGGTACTACTATGCTGCTGCTGCCAGTGCTCAGATACCTGTGTGTCAAGTTCTTTGCCACTATATGCTACAATTATCAATGCTGCTGCTGATGTGCTGCTGCCACCACCTCTTCCACGACCACGAGTGAAAAAAACACTTAATTGTGTACTGGTACTACTATGCTGCTGCTGCTGCTGCCAGTGCTCAGATACCTATGTGTCAAGTTCTTTGCCACTATATGCTACAATTATCAATGCTGCTGCTGCTGTGCTGCCTGCCACCTCTTCCACGATCACGAGTGAAAAAAACACTTAATTGTGTACTGGTACTACTATGCTGCTGCTGCTGCTGCCAGTGCTCAGATACCTGTGTGTCAAGTTCTTTGCCACTATATGCTACAATTATCAATGCTGCTGCTGCTGTGCTGCTGCCACCACCTCTTCCACGACCACGAGTGCAAAAAAACACTTAATTGTGTACTGGTACTACTATGCTGCTGCTGCTGCCAGTGCTCAGATACCTATGTGTCAAGTTCTTTGCCACTATATGCTACAATTATCAATGCTGCTGTGCTGCTGCCACCACCTCTTCCACGACCACGAGTGAAAAAAACACTTAATTGTGTACTGTTACTACTATGCTGCTGCTGCTTCTGCCAGTGCTCAGATACCTGTGTGTCAAGTTCTTTGCCACTATATGCTACAATTATCAATGCTGCTGCTGATGTGCTGCTGCCACCACCTCTTCCACGACCACGAGTGAAAAAAACACTTAATTGTGTACTGGTACTACTATGCTGCTGCTGCTTCTGCCAGTGCTCAGATACCTGTGTGTCAAGTTCTTTGCCACTATATGCTACAATTATCAATGCTGCTGCTGATGTGCTGCTGCCACCACCTTTTCCACGACCACGAGTGAAAAAAACACTTAATTGTGTACTGGTACTACTATGCTGCTGCTGCTGCTGCCAGTGCTCAGATACCTGTGTGTCAAGTTCTTTGCCACTATATGCTACAATTATCAATGCTGCTGCTGCTGTGCTGCTGCCACCACCTCTTCCACGACCACGAGTGAAAAAAAAAAATAATTGTGTACTGGTACTACTATGCTGCTCCTGCTGCTACCAGTGCTCAGATACCTGTGTGTCAAGTTCTTTGCCACTATATGCTACAATTATCAATGCTGCTGCTGCTGTGCTGCTGCCACCACCTCTTCCACGACCACGAGTGAAAAAAACACTTAATTGTGTACTGGTACTACTATGCTGCTGCTGCTGCTGCCATTGCTCAGATACCTGTGTGTCAAGTTCTTTGCCACTATATGCTACAATTATCAATGCTGCTGCTGATGTGCTGCTGCCACCACCTCTTCCACGACCACGAGTGAAAAAAACACTTAATTGTGTACTGGTACTACTATGCTGCTGCTGCTGCCAGTGCTCAGATACCTGTGTGTCAAGTTCTTTGCCACTATATGCTACAATTATCAATGCTGCTGCTGATGTACTGCTGCCACCACCTCTTCCACGACCACGAGTGAAAAAAACACTTAATTGTGTACTGGTACTACTATGCTGCTGCTGCTGCTGCCAGTGCTCAGATACCTATGTGTCAAGTTCTTTGCCACTATATGCTACAATTATCAATGCTGCTGCTGCTGTGCTGCTGCCACCACCTCTTCCACGACCACGAGTGAAAAAAACACTTAATTGTGTACTGGTACTACTATGCTGCTGCTGCTGACCATCTCCTGTACTATGTCTGCAGTCTCTGACAATCTCCTGTACTATGTCTGCAGTCTGACCATCTCCTGTACTATGTCTGCAGTCTGACCATCTCCTGTACTATGTCTGCAGTCTCTGACAATCTCCTGTACTATGTCTGCAGTCTCTGACAATCTCCTGTACTATGTCTGCAGTCTCTGACAATCTCCGGTACTATATCAGCAGTCTCTGACCATCTCCTGTACTATGTCTGCAGTCTGACCATCTCCTGTACTATGTCTGCAGTCTCTGACAATCTCCTGTACTATGTCTGCAGTCTCTGACCATCTCCTGTACTATATCTGCAGTCTCTGACCATCTCCTGTACTATGTCTGCAGTCTCTGACCATCTCCTGTACTATGTCTGCTGTCTCTGACCATCTCCTGTACTATGTCTGCAGTCTCTGACCATCTCCTGTACTATGTCTGCAGTCTCTGACCATCTCCTGTACTATGTCTGCAGTCTCTGACAATCTCCTGTACTATGTCTGCAGTCTCTGACTATTTCTTGTACTATGTCTGCAGTTTGAACATCTCCTGTACTATGTCTGCAGTCTCTGACAATCTCCTGTACTATGTCTGCAGTCTCTGACAATCTCCTGTACTATATCTGCAGTCTCTGACCATCTCCTGTACTATGTCTGCAGTCTCTGACAATCTCCTGTACTATATCTGCAGTCTCTGACCATCTCCTGTACTATGTCTGCAGTCTCTGACCATCTCCTGTACTATGTCTGCTGTCTCTGACCATCTCCTGTACTATGTCAGCAGTCTCTGACCATCTCCTGTACTATGTCTGCAGTCTCTGACCATCTCCTGTACTATGTCTGCAGTCTCTGACAATCTCCTGTACTATGCCTGCAGTCTCTGACTATTTCTTGTACTATGTCTGCAGTCTCTGATAATCTCCTTTAGTATTTTGGGGGGAGAGCCATGCTCACTTGCGCTGCAATCGTGATGCATCGTGATGCATCGCGGAATCAAATCGAATCGTGGACTTGATAATCGAAATTGCATCGAATCGTGAGACGGGTGAAGATGTGCAATTGTGATGGGCTAGTTTTTGATGGAGCAGTTTTTGATGGGTCAATGGACCGAACTGGATTGACACACGGTTGGATCACATTTACATCTCTAGGGTCACCGTCTCCAGTCAGTTGTATTGGTGGAGGCAAGACCATGCCGCACAATTTACCCTAAGATTGTATCTTTTCTAGTTACATTACATTTTAATACTACTGCTGCTGCCTCCATGCTGAGTAATGCTTCATGACCTCTCTGGCACAGCGGATCCACCAAGAGCCTCCGCTACAAGCTACCAGACCGGATCGTAACAGCAAGTGTAACTAAAACAATAAACTTTATGTTTAGCCCTGATTTGCGGCCTTTATACTGCAACCATTAGCCTGTATGGAAGAGCAAATCTGCACTCTCTCTCTCTCTTTCTTGCTCTCTCTCTCTATATCTATATCTATTGTTGCTTTTGTTATGTTCATTTTTTAACAGTTTAGTTTGTGTTCGTCGTGACTGTGTCTGTGTACTTTAGTTTGTCCTAGTTTTGTGTTAAATAAAATAATAGTATAAAATGATTTTGCTTATTATGAAGTTAGATGTGTTGATGTTGATGTTGATGTGTTAGATGTGAAGTTATATGTGTTGAAAAACCTAAAAATCTATCTCAAAAACAATGGAAACATTTCAAAAAAATAAAACTTTTTATTAAACACCATATTACAATTGAACGTGAGTCTTCAGGCGATTCAGGGTTTCTTGCTCTTTTGCATCAATTTTGTCCAGCTCCTTCTCCATTTGCTCATTTTGCTGCAACAGATATTTGATTTGCCTGTGATTACCCCTTATTCTTTCACTAATTTTTCTCCGAGCTGTCTTGTAATCCCTCAATTGTATTGTAGCTGTTAGGATATAAGAAAAAACAATTTGTTTTCAAAGACCCTTAACAAATACATAAAACATTTCTGTTGCTTATTAATCAATCATTATCATGTCTATACACTTGTTATGTGTCTAGCACAGACCGGGAGTGCAGAATTATTAGGCAAATGAGTAATTGGACAACATCATCCTCTTTATGCATGTTGTCTTACTCCAAGCTGTATAGGCTCAAAAGCCTACTACCAATTAGGCATATTAGGTAATGTACAACTCTGTAATGAGAAGGTGTGTGGTCTAATGACATCAACACTCTATATCAGGTGTGCATAATTATTAGTCAACTTCCTTTCCTTTGGCAAAATGGGTCAAAAGAAGGACTTGGCAGTCTCTGAAAAGGCAAAAATAGTGTGATATCTTGCAGAGGGATGCAGCACTCTTAAAATTGAAAAGCTTCTGAAGCGTGATCATCGAACAATCAAGCATTTCATTCTAAATAGTCAACAGGGTCGCAAGAGGCGTGTGGAAATACCAAGGCGCAAAATAACTGCCCATGAACTGAGAAAAGTCAAGCGTGCAGCTGCCAAGATGCCACTTGCCACCAGTTTGGCCATATTTCAGAGCTGCAACATCACTGGAGTGCCCAAAAGCACAAGGTGTGCAATACTCAGAGACATGGCCAAGGTAAGAAAGGCTGAAAGACGACCACAACTCAACAAGACCCACAAGCTGAAACGTCAAGACTGGGCCAAGAAATATCTCAGGACTGATTTTTCTACCGTTGTATGGACTGCTGAAATGAGAGTGAGTTTTGATGGACCAAAGGAATGGGCCAGTGGCTGGATTGGTAAAGGGCAGCGAGCTCCAGTCCGACTCAGACGCCAGCAAGGTGGAGGTGGAGTACTGGTTTGTGCTGGTATCATCAAAGATGAGCTTGTGGGGCCTTTTGGGGTTGAGGATGGAGTGAAGCTCAACTCCCAGTCCTACTGCCAGTTTCTGGAAGACCCCTTCTTCAAGCAGTGGTACAGGAAGAAGTCTGCATCCTTTAAGAAAAACATGATTTTCATGCAGGACAATGCTCCAGCACACGCATCCAAGTACTCCACAGGGTGCCTGGCAAGAAAGTGTATTAAAGAAAAAAAACTAATGACATGGCCTCCTTGTTCACCTGATCTGAACCCCATTGAGAAGAACCTGTGGTCCATCATCAAATGTGAGATTTACAAGGAGGGAAAAGAGCACACTTCTCTGAACAGTGTCTGGGAGGCTGCGGTTGCTGCTGCACGCAATGTTGATGGTGAACACATCAAAACACTGACAGAATCCATGGATGGCAGGCTTTTGAGTGTCCTTGCAAAGAAAGGTGGCTATATTGGTCACTGATTTGTTTTTGTTTTGTTTTTGAATGACAGAAATGTATATTTGGGAATGTTGAGATGTTATATTGGTTTCACTGTTAAAAATAAATAATTGAAATGGGTATATATATTTGTTTTTTGTTAGGTTGCCTAATAATTCAGCACAGTAATAGTACTGACCTGCACACACAGATACCCCCCTAAAATAGCTAACACTAAAAACAAAATAAAAACTACTTTCAAAAATATTCAGCTTTGATATTATTGAGTTTTTGAGGTTCATTGAGAACATGGTTGTTGTTCAATAATAAAATTAATCCTCAAAAATACAACTTGCCTAATAATTCTGCACTACCTGTATACTTCTATCATAAATACCATATTATGGTTCTGCAATCTGACGGGTGCGCTTTATATGTTGTCCATTTTTATATCTACATTTTATTGTTGAAATGTTATTAATCTTTGTGCACATATTTACCTTCCTGAACGAGGCTCACCGGACCTTCACGTTGCACCACCTCCACCTCTCCAGCGACCGGCATATCTAAAACTTCGATGTCTGGATCATTTTGGGGGGGGGACATGCTCCACAACAGGAGCGGTGGCTGGCGAGTGGGAGGTCCCTGGCTGATCCTCCTCATCCCTCTCCTCCCCTGCCGCATCCTCCTCTGCCGCATCCTCCTCTGCCGCATCCTCCTCTGCCGCATCCTCCTCTTCTTCCTCCTCTTCTTCCTCCTCCTCAGCGTCCTGGCGCCTTGCGCGCTTGGTGCGCACAGATGGTAGCGGAGCTCCTATAATAACACAATGTTCATATATTAGAAAAATATTTTCTAATGACGTATGCAAATTCGGTGTACTCTGCTGTATTGTATATGAATACAAATTAAATTATATAGACAGTTAACCAATGGGAAAATGTTATGTTAAAGGGTCTTGTGGGCACTACAGGGGACTGAGCGTGAGCTGGTCTGCCACCATGGTAAAATGAGCTGTTTTTGTCTCCTTTGTTTTGTTCAGACGATCTCATGTTAAAAAAAGGGCCTGATGGATCACACGGGATTAGTATGGAAACCCCACGCCTAACACAGGAATTGAGTGGGAATCTATATATATAAAACTCAACGTGTCTGTATGTATGTATGTATGTACCAGCATCACGTCCAAACGGCGAAAGATATTTACATGAAACTTGGCACACAGGTTACTTATATGTCAGCCACAAACATAGGATAGGTGATTTAAGCCTTACCCTCCCCCATTTGCCATGGTGGTGGTTTTTCTTTAAATTCCCATTCAACTCTATGGGAAATACATGTTACTTCATAACAGCTGTAGATATTTCGATAACACTTGGTCACATGTTACTTACACGTACACTTAAAGTATAGGATCGTTAATTTATCCGTTAACTACCCCCATTTGTGATGGTCGTGGTTTTTGTTTAAAGTCCCATGCAAAGCAATGGGAAATGTAGGTTCCCACATAACTTCTGTGTTGCTGTCTGCTGTCCCATGTATTTTTTCAACAGTACTATGAATACCTTGGCTGGTGTTGATATATGTTACCACAACATGGCGTCTGGGTTAACAACATCTGCCCTTACATTAATTACATATGACCTTAAATAACTGTCACCAAAGGAGCTGCGGTGGCTCAACGCGATTGCCACTGCGCTGACAAGCCATTCACCTCTGCAGCTAGGGGTTCTGATCCCGCTCTCGGCTACATGTTAATTGAGTTTGGTGGTCTCAGCCCGGCCTCCGGTGGGAGTGCTATGCGAGGTAATACCGCGGTTAGTACGCCCACCCCCTCCCACAAAAACCACCACACTTACACATGCACTCGAAATTGGGTTAACATGCACGCACTCTGACCACGCGGTCTCTTAAAAGAGAGGCGAAGGACTAACGGGGCTGGTTGAGCGGGCAAATCCTCTCACTCCCTTATAGGGAGTCCCTCTGCCACGTTGGGCTTCAAAGCGGAGCAGGTAGGACGGGCTGTATGTGAGGACCCCCTCACACCCGCCATTGACACCCGGGGCATGGAGAAAGGTGGCAGATTGCCTCTGGGGAACGCCTGCCTACTCCCAAATCCTGCAGTCCGGCTCCTCTCTCGAGTACACGCACGAAATACACTTTAGAAAAAAAAAACATAACTGTCAGCAATAACTTACCTGGGTAATATTTAGCACGGAGGCGCCTGACACGGTCCATATGTCGCCTTTTAAGGTCGGACCATTTTTTTAAGATGGCCATGTAATCCGGTGGGCCGCCAGGATGTGCACTCAATTGTTCAATTACTGCCAGGACGACTTCTTTTTTTTCCGCATGCCTCTGCAGGTCATCGTATCCTTTTTCCAGGAATGTCTGCAAGATGAAGAACAAAGTATATTATAATACTTTTGTTTAAAGCCTTATGGATATATGACGGAAATCTATGGTATTCAACATTGGGAGCATTCTCGCCTTATTAATCAATGACAGGGTTAACATGACAGATTTTATATCTTGCCATTTTTTGGAGATTTTGATGAATTAATTTAGAATAAATAATGGAGTTGATGTTATTTAAAAACTACAACTACCAGCATGCTCTGATACACTATGTAGCTCACCGTCACCAGCTGTACAACAATTATACTTTAACTAGGAGCATGGCTGGACAGTTAATGGCTGTCCGGTAATAACGGGGAGTTGTTTTGCAACAGCTGTAGGCTCCGTTTAGGAAACAGTGACGCATAAGCGAGTAGCGCCCGCATATTAAAACGGTGTTCAAACAACACAAGTGAGGTATCGACGCGATCGTTACAGCGAGAGCAATAATTCTAGCCCTAGAGCTACTCTGTACCTCAAAAAAAGCAACCTGTAGAATTTTTAAAACGTCACCTATCGAGATTTTTAATGGTGAAAGTTTGACGCCATGAGCGGGCACAATTTTTGAGCGTCACATGTTGGGTATCATTTTACTCGTCGTAACTTTATCTTTCACAAAATCTAAAAAAATTGGGCAAAATTTATTGTTGTGTTATTTTCCAATTCCAAAAAGTTATTTTTTTCCAAAAAAAGTGCGCTTGTAAGACCGCTGCGCAAATACGGTGTGACAAAAAATATTGCAATGATTACCATTTCATTCTCTGGGGCAGGGGTCTCCAAAGTACCGCCCGCGGGCCACATCCGGCCCGCCAGGCCATTTCCTCCGGCACGCAGCTGGAGTCACTGATCCACCTGTTAGTTGTGGAACCTGCGCTGAATATTCGTCCCTAGCAATATGCAGCGCAGGTCCCGCAATCTCTCCCGGCGTCTCACTGTGTTTGTGTTGGCTGCTGGGTCCACGGGCATCCTAGCAGCCAATGATTTGTTTTAGACCCCTTGCCACACCGCCCTGCTCCGCCTCCCGCCTCGCTGTTAACCAGTAACGAGTGTGCATTAAGGCGGGGCGGGAGTCGGGAAGTGCAGCAGGTCTGAACAGCCAGTGTGTGTAATGTCTGACGCGCTGGTAAAGTACACATGCATGGAGGAGGGAGGGGGGCTGATGCGAGATGATTACTGTACACTACTGTGGAGGGTGGCTGAATGGCTCTGATATGGCACAAACATCCGGGTGCTGATAATTCTGATGGGGACACAAGTGGGAGGTGCTCTAATGGGGATACAAGTGACAAGTAGGGGGTGGTGCTCTTATGGGGACACCAGTGGGGGGGTTCTCTAATGGGGACACCAGTGGGGGGGGGGCTCTTATGGGGACACCAGTGGAGGGGGGTTTAATGGGGACAGCAGTAGGGGGTGCCCTAATGGAGACACAGATGTGTGGGGAGACTATTGGGCCCACAGATGTATGGGGACACCAATGTGGGGACACAGATGTATAAGGAGACTGGTGGGGAAACCAATGTGGGGACACAGATGTATGAGGAGACTGGTAGGGAAACAGATGTGTGGGGATAGATGTGTGGGGACAACAGTGTGGGGACACAGATGTGTGGGGACACCAGTGTGGGGACCCAGATGTGTGGGGATACCAGTGTGTGGACACAGATGTGTGGGGACACAAGTGTTGGGACACTGATTTATGGGGAGACTGGTGGAGTCACAGATGTGTGGGGACATAGATTTATGAGGAGACTGGTGGGGTCACAGATGTGTGGGGACACAAGTGTGGGGACACTGTTTTGTGGGGAGACTGGTGTCCCCATACATCTGTGTCCCCACCAGTCTCCCCACAAATCAGTGTCCCCACACTTGTGTCTCCACACATCTGTGTCCCCACCAGTCTCCTCATACATCTGTGTCCCCACATTAGTGTCCCCATACATCTGTATCCCCAACAGTCTCCCCACAAATCAGTGTTCACACACTTGTGTCCCCACACATCGGTGTCCCCAACAGTGTCCTCATACATCTGTGTCCCCAGCAGTCATCTCATACATCTGTGTCCCCACATCAGTGTCCCCACCAGTCTCCCCACACATCTATGTCCCCACACTTGTGTCCTCACACATCTGGGTCCCCACACTGGTGTCCCCACACATCTGTGACCCCCACCAGTCTCCTCATACATCTGTGTCCCCACCACTCTCCTCATACATCTGTGTCCCCACATGGGTGTCCCCATACATCTGAGTCCCCACCAATGTGGGGGCACAGATGTATGAGGAGACTGGTGGGGCCACAGATGTGTGGGGACACCAGTGTGGGGACACAGATGTGGGGACACAGATGTGTGGGGACATAGATGTGTGGGGAGACTGGTGGGGACACAAATGTGTGGGTACACCAATGTGGGGACACAGATGTATGAGGAGACTGGTGGGGTAACAGATGTGTGGGGACAACAGTGTGGGGACACATAATTGTGGGGACACCAGTGTGGGGGCACAGATGTATGAGGACACTGGTGGGCACACAGATGTGTGGGGACACCAGTGTGGGGTCACAGATGTGTGGGGACCCAGATGTGTGGGGACAAAAGTGTATGAGGAGACTGGTGGGGGTCACAGATGTGTGGGGACACCAATGTGGGGTCACAGATGTGTGGGGACCCAGATGTGTGGGGACAAAAGTGTATGAGGAGACTGGTGGGGGTCACAGATGTGTGGGGACACCAATGTGGGGACACAGATGTATGGGGACACCAATGTGAGGACACAGATGTATGGGGACACCAATGTGATGACACAGATTTGTGGGGAGACTGGTGGGGACACGTGTATGGGGACACCAATGTGGGGACACAAATGTATGAGGAGACTGGTGGGGTAACAAATGTGTGGGGACCCAGATGTGTGGGGACATAAATGTATGAGGAGACTGGTGGGGGTCACAGATGTATGGGGACACCAATGTGAGGACACAGATTTGTGGGGAGACTGGTGGGGACACATGTATGGGGACACCAATGTGGGGACACAGATGTATGAGGAGACTGGTGGGGTAACAGCTGTGTGGGGACAACAGTGTGGGGACACAGAATTGTAGGGACACCAGTGTGGGGGCTCAGATGTACGAGGAGACTGGTGGGGACACAGATGTGTGGGGACAACAGTGTGGGGACACAGATGTGTGGGGACAAAAGTGTATGAGGAGACTGGTGGGGGTCACAAATGTGTGGGGACACCAATGTGGGGACACAGATGTATGGGGACACCAATGTGGGGACACAGATGTATGGGGACACCAATGTGATGACACAGATGTATGGGGACACCAATGTGGGGAGACAGATGTATGGGGACACCAATGTGGGGACACAGATATATGGGGACACCAATGTGGGGACACAGATATATGGGGACACCAATGTGGGGACACAGATGTGTGGGAGACTGGTGAGGACACGGATGTAAAACCTCATGCACGCTGGTAGTTTAACCCGCTGAATGATGCTCCATCGTTTTATTAGACGACAGGACCATCATCCAGTTCTGCTGTCAACAGTAAGTAAAATGCTATTCTTCTACTGTGGATTTATTTAGTTAAATTATTTTTCCGGCCCGCGGATATGAGTAAAATATAGAATGTGGCCCTCGAAGTAAAAAGTTTGGAGACCCCTGCTCTAGGATGTTAGAAAAAAATATATATATAATGTTTGGGGGTTTTAAGTAATTTTCTAGCCAAAAAAAAGTATTAGTCTCGTAAACACCAAATCTGAAAAAATTAGACCGGTGTCCACAACATGTTAAATTAATTATGCAAAATAGCAAGGAAAGTGCCTAAATACACATTTACCAAGCAGGGTGTCTGCAGCTGTACAGGCATGCTGGGACTTGTAGTTTTGTAACACCAGGAGACAAATTGTTTGGGAAATACTAATATCTGATCTTATATACTAACTTTTAAACTAGTCTAAAATGCAGGTAAAGATAATTCAAATACTCACACAGATCAACATATTCTCCTCAGTTCTTGAAAGGTTGCTTCCAACCATCTTTCCAAGTCAAGTTGTGGAACTTGGCCAACACAAACTTCCTAGGTGAAATGAAACTGGCAAGTGTCCAAGTTCCAGGAAGTAGTCGCGCGCGCGTGTTGTTCGCGCAATTGCGCAAGCGCGATCGAGAAATTCGAAATACTGTTTTTAAATAAAATAACACATATATTCGATTTCAGAGTGTTACTGTCGAAATTCCGCAATCTATTTCTCATTCGCATTTTTGCGAAATTACGATAAAATATCAAGAATATTCTGAGCCAATCAGAGTGCTCCTTCCGCATTTGCCGAATATTCTCAATTATTTTGTATTGCAACATATCACGAATATTCTGAGCCAATCAGAGTGCTCCTTACACATTTGCCGAATATTCTCAATTATTTTGTATTGCAACATATCACGAATATTCTGAGCCAATCAGAGTGCTCCCTCCGCATTTCTCGAATATTCGCATTCGCATTCGCAATAGCGAAAATTCGCAATGATTTCACTTTCAAAAAATATCACGAATATTCGTATTTAGCGAATATATCACGAATATTCGACAATATATTCGAGATATATCGCGAAATCGAATATGGCATATTCTGCTCAACACTAATCACACCTGCACTTGGCTTACTTTTCTGGCTATGAGATCATCTATCTCTTTCTTTTCCGATAACGAACGAGACTCCTCCATGCTAACTAGTTACGCGACCCCCGGCGGTCCGCGTCCAACTTCTTAGAGGGACAAGTGGCGTTCAGCCACACGAGATCGAGCAATAACAGGTCTGTGATGCCCTTAACAGAAGACGAAATTATAAAAATTATCAGGGAAATGCCCAGTGGTAAAAGCCCCGGCCCGGATGGGTTTACAACCCTATATTATAAAATATTGTCTGATGTATTGACTCCAAAATTATGCAGTTATTACAACGGAATAGGAGATAAATGGGAAATGAGGAAGGAGAGCTTAGAATCTTTAATAACTGTAATACCTAAAGAAGGTAAAGATAATAGTCTATGCTCCAGCTACAGACCGATCTCGCTCCTCAATATAGACCTAAAAATCTTTTCAAAAATTCTCGCCAACAGGTTGAAAAATATCATGCCAGATGTAATACATATAGACCAAGTGGGGTTTATTACAGGAAGGGAAGGGAGAGATAACGGAATCCGTTCGCTCATGATTATAGAAGAAACCAAAAGAAGGGGAATCCCAGGTCTGTTAATGTCGGTAGACGCAGAAAAGGCCTTTGATCGAGTGGACTGGGGATTTATGCAGAACACTTTAGAAGAACTAGAAATTGGCCCTAGAATGAGGCAGTGGATAGGAGCCCTGTATAACAAACCGACGGCAAGGATTAAAATCAATGGGAAGATATCAGACCCTTTCGAACTAAGGAATGGGACTCGACAGGGTTGCCCACTGTCGCTGTTGCTGTTCACGCTTGTATTAGAACCACTTTTGAATATTATAAGGCGAAACTCAAGGGGATAATGGTGGGAGGAGAGATACATAAAGTGGCAGCATATGCCGACGACATCCTATTCTATATATCAAACCCTAGGACAAGCTTGCCGAGTATAATTAAAACAATAAAAGAATATGGTATGCTGTCTAACTTTAAGATGAACCCAATTAAATCTGAAATACTGAATATCAATTTTTCTAAAAAAGAGAAGGCCTTGCAGAATGATTTCCCATTTTGTTGGAAAAAAGACTTAAATTACCTGGGAATTAGATTAGGAAATTCTAAAGAGACCCTGTACAAATCCAACTTCATACCATTATTGAATAATATTAAAGAAGACCTCAATAGAATAGCACCAGGACAATTAACATGGACGGGGAGGATAAATATTTTTAAAAAGATAATATTACCAAAAATTATTTACAAAATTCAGATGCTACCAATACGAATCCCGCAAGCTTTCTTCAAAAAACTGCAAGCAATGTTTCTTAAATTTATATGGAGGGGGAAAAACCACGAATTAAGTTAACACTTTTAACAAAAGATAAGACACAAGGGGGGCTGGGAGCACCGGATTTCAAAAATTATTATTATTCAATTATTTTATCACGAATTATAGACTGGGCAAAAAATAATGTAGAAAAAGATGGGTAGTTATGGAAAATAAATTAAGTAAATCTGCACTTGGGAAAATAATCTGGATCCCACCACAACATAGAGGACTAAGCCATGAAGCCCAAGATATCACAAAACACGCTTTAGCACTATGGGACCAGATTCACAGGAAAGAAAGATGGAGCTTTAACTCACCATTTATACCCCTAAAAAACACAAAATTTTTCCCTCCGGGAGAAACTTTAATGTTTGGTAATTGGATCAAGAAAGATGACACCCAATTAAAAGATTTTATGGAACAAAATAGATTATTATCTTTGCAGGAGATGGAAGAAAAGAGAGATACAGTGGTGATAGATGAATGGAGATACGCTCAATTAAGACACTTTTTTGAAAGTCTCCCACAGCCTATAAGATCCGAAACAAACTTACGGCCATTTGAGAGACTATGTACAAAGAAATCTGATAAGGGAACAATCTCGATGATATACGAAACTCTGAATGCCTTAAAAAAACAGAGCGTACCCCCATTCATCAAAAAATGGGAAGAAGAAACAGGCACATTAATAAATGAATTTGAAACCAGTCAGATAATAAATAGGGTTCATGTCACCTCTGAACAAGTGAAGAAAAAAGGGGCGCTATCTGCTAATATATTGAACATATAGTGTACAACATAAAAGTGAACAATATAATATTGAACAATAAAAATGAAAAAAAATCGTGGCACAACAATATGAGCAAATAAATGACAAACAAGTGAATACAATATAAATGCAAATATTATAATAATAATAGTGAATGTCTGCACAAAGTCCATCAAAAATTAAGATGTGCATTGATGTGCTGAGAAACAATTGTAGTCTTAAAAAGTGCTTTGTGTTGGTTCATCCAATTATAGTAATCCACCTTCACCAAAGTGCCACCGCAAGTGAGGATAGATGGCTCCTTACCCGATGTTGTTGACCTATTACTTAAAATAAGGTCAAATAGAGCTCGAGTGTCAGCTGCTATCCATGGGGGACTCGATACCGGACCCAGTTGGTAATGGATTTCATATAATGAGAGAAACAGCTACCATAGTATAAAACCTTTTATTTAAAAAAATGCTCAAATAACAACAGCCGATTGGCCTCTTACTTGAAGTGGTGCCCGTGTGCCCGGCACTGAGGCTGTAGATATGAAGGGATATGGAGAGAGAGGTGAGGTAAGCTGGTAGAGCCGGCGTGCGTTCCACCGCCGTCAGCTTGAAACCAGGAAACCGGAAGTGGCTAGTAATGCGTGCCCAGGTACCGCCTCGATGTACGTTTCGTTATGTCGTCATCAGGAAGCGTACCTGGACCTACTAAAGGTCTGTCAATCTACCCGTGGGAGGGATATTCAAATTTTGACGACAGCCTCTGTCCCGGTCACTATAGCAACCATGTATACAGCAATCACAGACATTGTTCAGATTGCAGTTCCAATGTGTGTAGAAATGCGATATATTAAAAAAGTTAAAAATAAATATACAAAAGAATATTTCTACCCAAATATCTACTATCTTGCCGATGGGTTGGCATATTGAAAATTATATATATTTTTTGAAAAATATATATTCTTTAAAAATATATATTATGAAATATATGAAACTTTTTAAAACCTAAATAAATATAAATAAAAATAATAATAGCATTAGTGTATAATCATGATAGTAGCATAATTATATTGGTAAAGTATTAAAATAATATGGTGTGGGCTAAGTTATGCACCTGTATTAAAGACAACTAACGACTCAACATTCTAGTTGTCAGTTAAAAAACAATTAAGGTCCAATTCTATGTTGAGGCCCTGAGGCCTCATTGTTCTGAGGCGATGGATCCACTGGGTTTCATTTTGTGATATTGCTTTGGTCAGATCTGTTCCACGCCAGTGGTTGGAAATTCTGTCTATTCCATAAAATGTCAATAGACCAGGGTCTCTATTGTGGTAGAGATCAAAGTGTCTTGACACACTATGGTCAGGGAACCCCTTAATTATGTTGGCCACATGTTCATTGATTCTGATTTTTAGTTCTCGAGTAGTGCGGCCTACATATTGGAGTTTGCAGGGACATGCCAATACATACGTGACATACCTGGAGTGGCACGTAATCAATGGTTTAATAGTATATTCTTGTTGGGTAACACTTGATTTAAATTTAGTGACCTTTTTTCCTTGCCTATTTGTTTTATTGCATGACCTGCATCGGGTACAATAATGGAAGCTTGACCCATCAAGAAAGGTGAGAGGTTTTGCCGGGGGGTCTGGTACATTAGCTGCCACCATCTTTCTCAAACCCGGTGCTCTCCTGTATATAAAGGTGGGATGTGAGGGTAAGATTTTAGCCAGGTCAGTGTCTTTTAGTAAGATTGGCCAATACTCTTTGAATATTTTTTCTATATTTTTGTATTGCCTATGGTAGCCAGACAAAAATGGCACATCTTCTTTTCTAGGTATTTTAATCCTATTTTCCAATAAGGATTGTCTGTCCATACCCAGAACCTCTTGTTGGGCCTTATATATTTTCTTTGGGCTGTAGCCTTTTTCTATAAATTTCTTGGTTAGTGTCTCTGACTGTTGTTCATAGTCCTCTATATCGTTGCAATTGCGGCGTATTCTCATAAACTGTCCTTTTGGTATGGCACCCAGCCATTTAGGGTGATGGCAACTGGAGGTCGGTACGTACCCATTACGGTCAGTTGGTTTGAAGTAAGTCTTAGTGTGAATTTGGTTCTGTTTTTTGGTTAATATGAGGTCCAAATAATGGATAGAGGTCTTGCTGGACTCAGCGGTGAAGCTGAGACCATATTCATTGGTATTCATTTTGATTAGGAATGAATCCAAGGAAAATTGAGACCCCTCCCATAAAAGTATAATGTCATCTATGTATCTACGGTAGTAGACCAATGATGAATTATTGTCTTTGTAGATGGTTTCCTCTTCCCATCTATTGAGTACCAAATTAGCCACACTGGGTGCATACCGTGCCCCCATTGCAACTCCTCGTATTTGTTTATAGAAGTTGCCCTGGGCCCAAAAATAATTGTTCCCCATGGCTAGTTGTAATCCTCTAACCAGGAACATTATTTGGGCTGGGGGTATTAGAGATATGGATGTTAGTGTGTCTTGTACCGCTGAAATTGCATCTGGTTGGCGAATGTTAGTGTAGAGCGACTCAACGTCCACCGTAACCAACCAAATGTTTTCAGACACTGTGAGGGTTGCTAAGGACTTGATGAGGTCTCTACTATCTCTCAAATAAGATTTACCTTGAGTAACCAGGGGTTGGAGAAAGATGTCTAGATATTCTCCTACCCTGGAGTAGAGTGAACCTATTCCACTAACAATAGGCCTCCCTGGAGGGTGGGTCTTGTTTTTGTGGATTTTGGGAACTATGTATAGTACCGGTGTGCGAGGTACTTTGGGAACCAAGTATTGTGCTTCCTTCTCGGTAAGGATAGATTGGGTTAAACCATCCTTAACCCAAAGGGATAATTCAACCTTGAGTTTACCCATAGGGTCACCCGGAAGAAGGAGATATGTGTCAGTGGCACTCAGCAGGCGTTGGATTTCTCCATAGTAGTCTGCTTTAGTGAGTATGACCACTCCTCCACCTTTGTCGGCAGGTCGGACTACTATATTTTTATTTTGTTCTAAGGCTTTTATTCCTTCTGATACCATATTGTGATTGGAATTCTTATAGGAAGGTTTAATATCCAAGTCTTGAATTTTACCTTGTACCATGTGTTTGAAGACTTCCACGTGGTGGTGGGTCCCCTTTTTTGGGTTAAAGACTGAGCTATTCTTCAGCCCACTATGTTGAAATATGGTATTATTAATTTGAGCTTCACAGATGGGTTGTTGGGAGAAATGTTTTTTAATGTTGAGTTTCCTCACAAATTTTTCCACATCTATGAAGGTTTCAAATTTGTTGAGATTTTTATTTGGAGCAAATTTTAATCCTCGTGACAGTACTGTTAGTTCTGCTCGAGAAAGATCTACACCTGCCAGATTAAATATTCCTTTTCCTAATTGTCCCTGGGTCTTTTTCTTTCTGGTTCCCCCTCTTTTGCCTCTGGGCCTATATATTCTTGTTGGGGCTGTGGGGCTATGGTGGGGATCTTGTAGGGCTCGTTCCAGCCTCTCCATCCCCCCCCGGTTGTTGTCCAGAGTTTTGAGCGTTGTGCTTGCCTCTATGGTTACCCCTAGATTTGCCTCTAGGGGGTCTGGAAGCAAACGGTGGTGGACCCTGGTGGTAATAGGTATAATTGTAGTCCATTGGGCGATTGTCCAATGGGGCATACCTATTATATGTAGGTGCTGGATATGGAGTGGGGTACTGGTTGTGGGGGGGGCCACAGAATAACCACCATGTGATGGAAGTGGTGGCCCCCTGCCGCCCTGGTAAGGTCCTTGAGGTATATTCGGTTTTTTTGATTTTTTAGGGGTGGAGGATTTAGTTTTAATCTTATTGGTTGCTAAAGTGACCAGGTTGTGTACTTCTGAATCTCTCTCCATAGAAGATTCTTTGGAACTAATGGTGTCAGTTTTGTTCTGCCACTTGTATACTTTAGATTCTTGATAATCTTTGATATCCCTATGATATTTTTTGAGTTTTTTGTTTTTGATATTAGTATCATATTTTGTTAAATGGATTTGTAAGGTCTGTGCCTTTTCCAAGTATTCTTTGGTTTCCATATATGGTGCCATAGATGTTTTGAGATCTACTATATGGGCTTGTGTGATGGCATTTTTTGTTTTGCGTCTTCTAATCATCAATTGCATGAGTTTCTGTTCACATGCATTGAAAAATTGGAACCATTCATCCGCTAATGTGAGATCTTCCAAACCATCATTAGGGTAAACGTCCCATCTGAGTCTCCTTGGTGTTTGATTTTTTAGGATGTACATCTCAAAGGATGCTATGTCCCACCAAGCCCTAATCTGTTTTTCCATATTGAATTGGAGCTGTTTAAAGCTTCTCTCAATGTCTAGATTGGGGCTAGGTTGTTGCTGAAATATATGCTCTATGTTGGTTTGACGACTTTCCATGAAATTGAAAATATCCATGGCTGCGTAGAAAGGGGCTACAGAATAGCCTTGTATAGGAAAGGATTGGGGGAATCTCGCGCCAAAATACAATGGGGGAGGGGAAGGAGTAATACAAATGTGAACTAAGAGCTGCTCCCTAAATAATGCAGAATACTGAATTATACGTGTGAACAAGTGAAGAAAAAAGGGGCGCTATCTGCTAATATATTGAACATATAGTGTACAACATAAAAGTGAACAATATAATATTGAACAATAAAAATGAAAAAAAATCGTGGCACAACAATATGAGCAAATAAATGACAAACAAGCGAATACAATATAAATGCAAATATTATAATAATAATAGTGAATGTCTGCACAAAGTCCATCAAAAATTAAGATGTGCATTGATGTGCTGAGAAACAATTGTAGTCTTAAAAAGTGCTTTGTGTTGGATCATCCAATTATAGTAATCCACCTTCACCAAAGTGCCACCGCAAGTGAGGATAGATGGCTCCTTACCCGATGTTGTTGACCTATTACTTAAAATAAGGTCAAATAGAGCTCGAGTGTCAGCTGCTATCCATGGGGGACTCGATACCGGACCCAGTTGGTAATGGATTTCATATAATGAGAGAAACAGCTACCATAGTATAAAACCTTTTATTTAAAAAAATG